>CM059805.1:3747872-4400372 GCA_030435695.1 Brachymystax lenok tsinlingensis | reverse complement strand
CACGCTCACGCCTACAGATGGACGTCTTAGTGGGATCAAGCATTATATGAACCATTAGCTGTTTGCCTAGTAAGGTCTTATAGAGGAGCAGTCCATAGCACTAGAAATAATGACAGTAGGTCTGTGGTACTAACAGGACATGTTTAAAAGTCCTTCTACAGATGTCAGATCTTAATTTGATCACCCTGTTGCAATGCAGGAAATGTACAGCTTGTAGTGTATTTGAGGTTTAAAAAGGCATCTGAAGCTTTTACGAAAAATGTAGCAACCCTTACAAAAATGTCAATTAATTATAATCCACATAATAATTCACATTTCCTGTTACTGCAGGATTATTTTCCTGCTATAGAAAACTGGCTCAAATTACAGTTTTTTACGATTGTTTACACACTAAAATAAAAATTTCCACACAATTTGCAAAATTCTACTCCAATGAGCAAAACACCTCCACAGATTTGCACAACATTACACACAATGTCTGCTTCACCCTTTTTGCAAAACATTACACACAGTGATTTGTAAAACTCTACACACATTTTCACACCTTAGACACAGATAAGGATTTTGAGGTTACTTCCTTGTCATTACAAAGCCCCGGATTGCCAATGACCACACTAATGAACGAATTGGATAATCACATCCACCAGGTGTGGAAGCACACATGTGCTAATTTGAAAACGCAGCACTCAGGTGTGCTATAAAAGGCAGCAGGTGAGTTTGCCTGTCTTCAACAAAAATGGAAGGAGCTAGAAGAAGAAGAGTGAGAATGAGAGGGGGAGCTCAAAGAGGAGATGAAGGAGGTAGAGGAAGAGGAGAAGGAGATAGAGGAAGAGGCCTAGGTAGAGGAGAAGGAGGTAGAGGAAGATGAGAAGGAGGTAGAGGAAGAGGAGAAGGAGGTAGAGGAAGAGGCCTAGGTAGAGGAAGAGGAGAAGGAGGTAGAGGAAGATGAGAAGGAGGTAGAGGAAGAGGAGAAGGAGATAGAGGAAGAGGAGAAGAAGGTAGAGGAAGAGGCCTAGGTAGAGGAAGAGGAGAAGGAGGTAGAGGAGGAGGCCCAGGTAGAGGAAGAGGAGAAGAAGGAGATAGAGGAAGAGGCCTAGGTAGAGGAAGAGGTAGAGAAGGACTTGAAGAGTTGATAGAACCTGAACAAAGAAGACGAGGACCAAATTTGACTCAAGAAATCCGTGCAACACTTATTGACCATGTTATCAACCATGGACTGACACTGATGGAAGCTGGACAAAGAGTTTAACCAAATATCAGCAGAAATACTGTTGCATCAGTAATTCGGACATTTCATCGAGAAAACAGGTAAGCTAACCACACAGTACATTGAAACTGAAGCTTGCTGTACTTATCATCAATATTGTTTACTGTGACATTTGACAGTAGGCTGCATGTGTATTTTTTTTATATATTTGTTTTACATAGGATTGAGGGTCGAGGACACCAAGGTGGAAGGGGCCCTATGTTCACTCGTGCACAAGAGGCCGCCATTGTGAACATGGTTTTGACCAATAATTGTATAGGGCTGCGAGAAATCCAAGCCAATATCATCAATGATGACCATATTTTCAATAACATCCAACGAGTCTCTCTGTCAACATTAGGTCGAATCCTCAAGAAAAATCAAATATACATGAAGCAACTGTATCGGGTACCATTTGACAGAAATTCAGAGAGAGCGAAACATCTGCGCAATGAGTATGTGGAGGTATGTATTGTTCATCTTACTATGGTGTGGTATTGTGCACTGCTCATAATGTTCTGGCACAAAAAAATACTGTGCAATAGATATTGAATAGCATCCTATTGTCTTTTACTGTGTTTCAGAGAGTCTTGCAAATGGATGCTGCAGAAATTCAACATGAATTTATATACTGTATGTGGATGAGGCTGGATTTAACCTTGCGAAAACAAGAAGAAGAGGGAGAAATGTAATTGGACACAGGGCAATCACCAATGTGCCAGGGCAGCGAGGGGGTAACATCACCATTTACGCTGCTATTACACAAAATGGGGTCCTCCACCACCATGCAAATCTGGGATCCTATAATGCAAATCTAATACTTGCATTTCTTGACAGATTGCACGAGATTGTCACAGCATTAAACCAAGTGGACCAGATGCGGTACATTGTCGTTTGGGACAATGCCTCATTCCATTGGGCTGCTCTGGTCCAGAATTGGTTCCATGAGCACCCTGAATTTGAAGTCTTATACCTTCCCCCATACTCCCCCTTCCTGAATCCAATAGAATAGTTTTTTTCAGCATGGCGGTGGAAGGTATACGACCTGCGGCCCTATGACCGTTTGCCCCTCATTCAGGCCATGGAGCAGGCCTGTGATCATATAGAAGCAGCTTCTGTGCAGGGGTGGATTCGTCACACGAGGCGATTCTTCCAACGGTGCCTTGCCAATGAAGACATAGCCTGTGATGTGGATGAAATCTTATGGCCTGATCCAGCCAGACGGAGAGATGATGAATAGTTACAGTATTCTTGTTGCTTTTACAGTAGTTTTTCTTCAGAGTCAAAGTGTATGTACTTCATGCAGTAGTAATTTTTATTTGTCTACAGATTTTATTTGTTTAATTGATTTCATTGTTGGTTGATTACTGTAACTGATTATGGTAAGAAATACTGTAAGTATTGAAATAAATAGCATCAGTGTTGTGCAGTGCTTGGTAAGTTTATAGTAGGCCTATTTGTGTACATTCTCCCTATATCTCAAACTAATCATGAAGAATGTTGTGGGTTTGTCACAATTTTTTTTTTCATCTAAATTATCCCTTACATAACAATGTCTGGCCAAAAATCTAGCACATGCTATTTCCTAAAATTAGTTTTTTTACAATTGTGTTTTTTATTTATCACAGCAGTGTGAAACTGGCTGCAATAGTGTCTGATCATTGAGGACTGTGTTGGTTAAATGAAAACTAATAGCATTTTCACAAATATGTGTATATGTTTTGACTGAAGTGTGTATGTTTTGACTGAAGTGTGTCATTTTGCAAACAATCTAGGAATTATGCAAATTGAGTGTGGTGTTTGGATAATTGTGATTATATTTTGAAAAAAAGAACCCGGTTTTCAAAATTGCGTGTAAACAATTGAAAAAAACTGTAATATCCTACATCTGTACCTGCACTGAGAAAAAACTGGGAGAGACTTTCGTTAAATACTCTGCCGTTCTCCATAACACCTACAAAGTGCCTCAACCTAGCACAGCAAGAGCTCCAACCAGAAAGACATTTTGTGAAGTAGTAAACATCAACACAGAGGTGGAGATGCTAATTGGCCAACAGCTGGACCTATATTTATACCTGATGCTTTCTGAGGAAAGTCTTGACAGAAGAGGCTCATTCTGTTAACCTATTTAGATGTGTGTGTTTGTGTGTGTATGTGTGTTTTTGTATGTGTGTATGTGTGTGAGAGTCCGGGAGGGCAGTGGGCCAGCAGTCTGCCAGCAGCATATCTGGTAAGTGTTGTTCACCACTCTCCTTACAGTGTTATTTATCAAACTGAAACTAGCAAAGCCACATGTGGGATAGAAACCACCCTTGAGACTAATGTACTTTGTTGTGTTCTGTATACAACGCTCACTTTTGTATTGCATGACTAAATGCAGAGATGTACATATTCCACTGTTGTTATATTGACTATAATTACAGTGGGCCGGGAGGTGTGTTGTTATATTGACTATAATTACAGTGGGGCGGGAGGTGTGTTGTTATATTGACTATAATTACAGTGGGGCGGGAGGTGTGTTGTTATATTGACTATAATTACAGTGGGGCGGGAGGTGTGTTGTTTTATTGACTATAATTACAGTGGGGCAGGAGGTGTGTTGTTTTATTGACTATAATTACAGTGGGGCGGGAGGTGTGTTGTTATATTGACTATAATTACAGTGGGGCGGGAGGTGTGCTGTTATATTGACTATAATTACAGTGGGGCGGGAGGTGTGCTGTTATATTGACTATAATTACAGTGGGGCGGGAGGTGTGCTGTTATTTTGACTATAATTACAGTGGGGCGGGAGGTGTGCTGTTATATTGACTATAATTACAGTGGGGCGGGAGGTGTGTTGTTATATTGACTATAATTACAGTGGGGCGGGAGGTGTGTTGTTATATTGACTATAATTACAGTGGGGCGGGAGGTGTGCTGTTATATTGACTATAATTACAGTGGGGCGGGAGGTGTGCTGTTATATTGACTATAATTACAGTGGGGCGGGAGGTGTGTTGTTATATTGACTATAATTACAGTGGGGCGGGAGGTGTGTTGTTATATTGACTATAATTACAGTGGGGCGGGAGGTGTGTTGTTATATTGACTATAATTACAGTGGGCGGGAGGTGTGTTGTTATATTGACTATAATTACAGTGGGCGGGAGGTGTGTTGTTATATTGACTATAATTACAGTGGGGCGGGAGGTGTGTTGTTATATTGACTATAATTACAGTGGGGCGGAGGTGTGTTGTTATATTGACTATAATTACAGTGGGGCGGAGGTGTGTTGTTATATTGACTATAATTACAGTGGGGCGGGAGGTGTGTTGTTATATTGACTATAATTACAGTGGGCGGGAGGTGTGTTGTTATATTGACTATAATTACAGTGGGGCGGGAGGTGTGTTGTTATATTGACTATAATTACAGTGGGGCGGAGGTGTGCTGTTATATTGACTATAATTACAGTGGGCGGAGGTGTGTTGTTATATTGACTATAATTACAGTGGGGCGGGAGGTGTGCTGTTATATTGACTATAATTACAGTGGGGCGGGAGGTGTGCTGTTATATTGACTATAATTACAGTGGGGCGGGAGGTGTGCTGTTATATTGACTATAATTACAGTGGGGCGGGAGGTGTGCTGTTATATTGACTATAATTACAGTGGGGCGGGAGGTGTGCTGTTATATTGACTATAATTACAGTGGGTGGGAGGTGTGCTGTTATATTGACTATAATTACAGTGGGCGGGAGGTGTGCTGTTATATTGACTATAATTACAGTGGGGCGGGAGGTGTGTTGTTATATTGACTATAATTACAGTGGGGCGGGAGGTGTGTTGTTATATTGACTATAATTACAGTGGCGGGAGGTGTGTTGTTATATTGACTATAATTACAGTGGGGCGGAGGTGTGTTGTTATATTGACTATAATTACAGTGGGCGGGAGGTGTGCTGTTATATTGACTATAATTACAGTGGGGCGGGAGGTGTGTTGTTATATTGACTATAATTACAGTGGGGCGGAGGTGTGCTGTTATATTGACTATAATTACAGTGGGGCGGGAGGTGTGCTGTTATATTGACTATAATTACAGTGGGGCGGGAGGTGTGCTGTTATATTGACTATAATTACAGTGGGGCGGAGGTGTGCTGTTATATTGACTATAATTACAGTGGGGCGGGAGGTGTGCTGTTATATTGACTATAATTACAGTGGGGCGGGAGGTGTGCTGTTATATTGACTATAATTATAGTGGGGCGGGAGGTGTGTTGTGAGGGCTCCAGCAGGGTCCGTGTACGCAGCACAACAGCACAGCGCTTCGGTGGCTAATGCTAGCTAAACCCCTCGTTATTGTTTACACTCGTGTGTAGTGTCATGTATCACACTCATGCCCCTGAACACTTAAGGGCGGAACACAAAACACACCTGAGCCCCATGAACAATTACTCCAGGCTAATTAACATGGGTGGCGGACCAGCGCAGTGATGTGTGTGTGTGTGAGCATGGGGAGGCAGGGTTAAAATGTGTTTAGGAGGCAACTACATACACCTGGGAGTACACCATAGAGTCATGTGTGTACTCTGAAAGTTACAGACACACTTTGTGCAAACACACAGAATGACAGACAAAGAATATTGACTGCTTGTATTATTTCTATACACCCTTTTGTCCCCAGTCCTTATTGCTAGTGAAATGGGGTTAACAGTACTAGTGAGGGTTAAAGTAGTCCAGTGGGGTTTACAGCATTGAAGTGTCAGAGAGGTGGACCCAGGCCTGAGCCCAGAGTAAGTTACAGTGCATGGCTGGTCAGCAGGTATGTGAAGCGGCTCAGTGTCTAATTCATGGACTGGGTGCTAAATAGCTAAGTACTGTAACAGGCCCAGTTGAAAGCTATCGAGCTATGTGTGTGTGTGTGTGTGCTCTGTACATAGTGTGAAACTCATGGAGAAACATGCAGTCACACCCAGGCTGCTGCTACAGTCCTAACTGCAAAGAGCAGTATGTGTGTGTGTTTGTGACTCCACATCGGAATCACTGTCCCTGCACACTCCCCCTTCTGGTACCCCACCACTAACCCTTCTGGTACCCCACCACTAACCCTTCTGGTACCCCACCACTAACCCTTCTGGTACCCCACCACTAACCCTTCTGGTACCCCACCACTAACCCTTCTGGTACCCTACCACTAACCCTTCTGGTACCTCACCACTAACCCTTCTGGTACCCCACCACTAACCCTTCTGGTACCCCACCACTAACCCTTCTGGTACCCCACCACTAACCCTTCTGGTACCCTACCACTAACCCTTCTGGTACCCTACCACTAACCCTTCTGGTACCCCACCACTAACCCTTCTGGTACCCCTCCACTAACCCTTCTGGTACCCCACCACTAACCCTTCTGGTACCTCACCACTAACCCTTCTGGTACCCCACCACTAACCCTTCTGGTACCCCACCACTAACCCTTCTGGTACCTCACCACTAACCCTTCTGGTACCCCACCACTAACCCTTCTGGTACCCTACCACTAACCCTTCTGGTACCCTACCACTAACCCTTCTGGTACCCTACCACTAACCCTTCTGGTACCCTACCACTAACCCTTCTGGTACCCTACCACTAACCCTTCTGGTACCCTACCACTAACCCTTCTGGTACCCTACCACTAACCCTTCTGGTACCCCACCACTAACCCTTCTGGTACCCCACCACTAACCCTTCTGGTACCCCACCACTAACCCTTCTTGTACCCTACCACTAACCCTTCTGGTACTCCTCCACTAACCCTTCTGGTACCCCACCACTAACCCTTCTGGTACCCCATCACTAACCCTTCTGGTACCCTACCACTAACCCTTCTGGTACTCCACCACTAACCCTTCTGGTACCCCACCACTAAACCTTCTGGTACCCCACCACTAAACCTTCTGGTACCCCACCACTAACCCTTCTGGTACCCCACCACTAACCCTTCTGGTACCCCACCACTAACCCTTCTGGTACCCCACCACTAACCCTTCTGGTACATACACACTTAGTATTAATATTCATCACAGCACTGTGCAGTTTATGCCAAGGTAGCTGTGAGGGGTTGAGCTGCTCTTACATGTGTATATAGACTCTTGTTCAACCCCCTCACTTGTATACAGATATGTTTAGCTGTTCAGGAATAGCATCAGTGAAGGACTAACATGTCATGTACACTTGTAAACACTATCTAGCTGGGGTATAAGCAGTGTAAATGGAAAATAGAAGAGGTAATCACTGGACACTTGAAGTGTTAGGAGAGAGTAAATCTAGAGGACATGTTTAGGAAAAGCGTTACCACAATCATCACATACTGTAGTAGTACATCTGATGTCTTCCGTAAAAAGAATGCTACCATGACTGTTACACAGCAAGTAAATGCAGCGTAAACACCAGTGTAAGTATATAATATTACCTGGCACAGAGGTCCCCAGGGCAACGAACACCACGGCGGTGACCGAGTCCTTGAGGCCCACGGTGCAGCCGAAGTGAGAGGCCAGGTCCCCGATGAAGGCTGTTAGCAGGCCGATCATGCAGATGGACACCACAAAGCAGGCCCAGCCATTCCAGTAGTCTGTCGGGGGCACGAACGCAAACAGAACCTTCCAGAAGACAGTGAGGAAGTGCATGACGTAGTCGAAGCAGGATGGCAGCTTCTCCTCGCCGCATTCCTCATCCTCGTCATCCTCACCTGGCCGAGAGAGAGAGAGGGGAGAGGGGGGTGAGGAGAAAGAGCATGATGTTAAGGGATCTGAAAGGGTGAGATTATGGTGAGTTCATGAAAAAGAAAGAATGAATTCCTCAAACATTTACTGAATAGCAGACTTGAATTAACTTCCAATATTTTGTGAAATAAGGGAGCAAAGTGATGTGATTTGTGATGATGGTTTGCCTCTCATAACATTGGAGCTCGTTTGTCAGAGTGTAATCACGGCCTGAGGTCTCGGACTGGAGCCAACCCTCTCTAACAGGTATAAATAATCTGTGTGTGTGTACACAGCATGCCTGATTATCAACATACTTGTCAGTGTATGTGAGTTCCTATTGTTGTTTTATTGGTTTATTCAGATTCCCATTAGCTTTTGCAGAAGCAGCAGCTACTCTTCCTGGGGTCCACAGAAAACACAAAACATGACAAGTAACAAAACACTGATACACTGATAGACAAAGACAATCACGCAAATGCAAAATACAACCACATACAAACAATACAACAACAAAAATCAAATAGTTACGGCTGTGTGTGGGTAGTGTGTGTGTGTGTTGTCTGTAGTGTGGGTAGTGTATGGGGCTAACTCCTGTATGTCTACCAAAGCCCTAGGCTTACTGACAGCATGTCAGCCATTCACATCACAGACTGTCCTCTAGACACACTGGCACAGCTGTGGATAAACACAAACACACACTCACACAGAAACACACATCTTTCTAGACATACAATATTCATCTGGCATTTGACTATCGTTATTGCATCGTTAAATGGCCTGAACCACAATCTCAAGGGACCAAATTAGACATTTGGACATGTTCACATAGTGATGCATTGTAAAAGGGCAGACACATTGCACAATGCCATTCATCTCGGAAATGTCAAGAGCAATTTTCCGTCCCGTTTTTAACAAGGTAAGCTCAAGACACAAAAACAATGCCTAGCACACACACACAACACACACGCAAACACATCGCACACACACACAATCCCTGACATAACCCCTTACACTCATGTCCTTATTCTCTCTCTCCCATGATCTTGGAGCGTTAGAGCGTTATACTAGTACCTGAAAGGTTAGAAGTTCAAATCCCCGAGCTAACAAGGTACAAATCTGTCGTTCTGCCCCTGAACAGGCAGTTAACCCACTGTTCCTAGGCTGTCATTGAAAATAAGAATTTGTTCTTAACTGACTTGCCTAGTAAAATAAAAATCTCCCTTCATTCCTGTCTGCAGCTGGAGAAGAGAATGTATTTTTTCCACCCTGACCCCTCTCTACCACCCTATCTCCATCCCCCTTTCTCTCACAAACCTGGGGTTTATTTTGAATGTCCCACCCACTAGGACAGTCCCAGTCCCAAGCCCATCATAACCAGTACTACTTCTATGATGCAACCTGCCACATTCTCCAACAGGCCTCTATGGAACCACTAAGCCTGGGGAACTAGCATTTGTTTCCTCTCCAGCCGATGGAACCAACAGGCATTTACAGTTTTTCGAGATTGTTTACACACTAAAACTGGCCCATGAGGCACAATGAACCAAACCTGTAACTCATTTAGCAGAACTATACACCAAATCTGCAATACTACTGGCACATGTTTTGCTTTACACTCAGATTGCAATTCCACAACAAACATTTGGCAAAACACAACACACAATTCTCTACCTTTGGCACAACCTTCACAACTAAAATCTATTGTGTTCAAATGAAAAGCAACACTGTTCAACAAGCTAAGCTCAATTACCAATTGGTCACTTTCACTCTTCACATGTGCGGACACTAAATGTTCACTTTGCAATCAGATCTTTGGTATGGATAAAAAGGCCACAGGTGAGTACTCCTGTATTTCAAGATCAATGGAAGCAAACTTGGCAGAGAGAGGTAGAGTTAGAGGTGGAGGTGGGGGTAGAGGTGGAGGTAGAGGTTTTATGTAGAGGTGGAGGTAGAGATGGGAGTACAGGTGGAGGTAGAGGTGGAGGTGGGGGTACAGGTGGAGGTAGAGGTGGAGGTAGAGGTGGAGATGGGGGTACAGGTGGAGGTAGAGGTGGAGGTAGAGGTGGGAGTACAGGTGGAGGTAGAGGTGGAGGTGGGGGTACAGGTGGAGGTAGAGGTGGAGGTAGAGGTGGAGATGGGGGTACAGGTAGAGGTGGAGGTAGAGGTGGAGGTAGAGGTGGGAGTACAGGTGGAGGTAGAGGTGGAGGTGGGAGTACAGGTGGAGGTAGAGGTGGAGGTAGAGGTGGAGATGGGGGTACAGGTGGAGGTAGAGGTGGAGGTAGAGGTGGAGATGGGGGTACAGGTGGAGGTAGAGGTGGAGGTAGAGGTGGAGGTAGAGGTGGAGGTAGAGATGGGAGTACAGGTAGAGGTGGAGGTGGGAGTACAGGTGGAGGTAGAGGTGGAGGTAGAGGTGGAGATGGGGGTACAGATGGAGGTAGAGGTGGAGGTAGAGGTGGAGGTAGAGATGGGAGTACAGGTGGAGGTAGAGGTGGAGATGGGGGTACAGGTGGAGGTAGAGGTGGAGGTAGAGGTGGAGATGGGGGTACAGGTGGAGGTAGAGGTGGAGGTAGAGGTGGAGATGGGGGTACAGGTGGAGGTAGAGGTGGAGGTGTGGGTACAGGTGGAGGTAGAGGTGGAGGTGGAGGTATAGGTGGAGGTAGAGGTGGAGGTGGAGGTATAGGTGGAGGTAGAGATGGGGGTACAGGTAGAGGTGGAGGTAGAGGTAGAGGTGGAGATGGGGGTGGAGGTGTGGGTACAGGTGGAGGTAGAGGTGGAGGTATAGGTGGAGGTAGAGATGGGGGTACAGGTGGAGGTAGAGGTGGAGGTATAGGTATAGGTGGAGGTAGAGATGGAGGTAGAGGTGGAGGTAGAGGTGGAGGTAGAGTTGGAGATGGGGGTACAGGTGGAGGTGTGGGTACAGGTGGAGGTAGAGGTGGAGGTAGAGTTGGAGGTAGAGTTGGAGGTAGAGTTGGAGGTAGAGTTGGAGATGGAGGTAGAGGTGGGGGTACAGGTAGAGGTGGAGGTAGAGGTGGAGGTAGAGGTGGAGATGGAGGTAGAGGTGGGGGTACAGGTAAAGGTGGAGGTAGAGGTGGGGGTACAGGTAGAGGTGGAGGTAGAGGTAGAGTTGGAGATGGAGGTAGAGGTGGGGGTACAGGTAAAGGTGGAGGTAGAGGTAGAGTTGGAGATGGAGGTAGAGGTGGGGGTACAGGTAGAGGTGGAGGTAGAGGTAGAGTTGGAGATGGAGGTAGAGGTGGGGGTACAGGTAGAGGTGGAGGTAGAGGTCGGGGTACAGGTGGAGGTGGGGGTATAGGTGGAGGTAGAGGTATGGGTGGAGGTAGAGGTGGGGGTACAGGTTGAGGTGGATGTGGAGGTGGGGGTACAGGTGGAGGTGGATGTGGGGGTACAGGTTGAGGTGGATGTGGAGGTGGGGGTACAGGTGGAGGTGGATGTGGGGGTACAGGTAGAGGTGGAGGTAGAGGTAGAGGTGGAGGTCGAGGAAGACCAAGAACAAGGAGAGTGATCTCTGATGAAATTGGGTGACTGTGGTGGACCATGTGGTCAACCATGGTTTGACCTTGAGAGAGGCTGAGCAGAGACTGCAGCCCAAACTGAGCCGGTTCACTGTAGCATCCATCATCTGGACATTCCAAAATGAGAATAGGTACAGTATGTACTGCAAACATTGGACCGATCTACTACTTTTACTACTTGACAGTAGTGCAACATAAAGCACAATAAAGACTGTAGATTCCAATATATACTGTAAGGGGAAACAAAGTACATGTTTCATGTATTAACTGTATGTATGAAATTGGGAGGTACACTATTTTGTAACATGTTTATCTTGTATACTGTATTACTGTAGTGTTTACTGTACTGTACGCAATTTGGTTTTTGTAGAACTGAAAGACGAGCACCACGTGGTGGTAGAAGGCATCTGTTTACAGACTAACAGGAGGCTGCCACAAGCAGGATGACTATTTTTCTTCCTTTGCATATGCAAAATATATTTACTGTATGTTTGCATTTTTACTGTATGTGTGCTTACAGTATGCTGTTCTACATGTGTTGAGTCATGTTGAAATATAAAACATACGTTTTTGCATTTGTGTTCCTTTGTTGTTTTGAGTACACACACAATACACAGTATAACAACAAAATCTTAGTCTTTACACTGAAATAGGTTAGGTCTTGAATATGTCACATTAGTGTGATCTCGGTTGTCACTAAGTTAGATTCATTTGATGTGTGTGTGTCTCATTTGTATGCAGAGTTTCATTTTGAGCAGGGAGTATATGATTTTGATTGCTGATGTCTGTGGGGTTTGGGGAAATTAGCTAACTGTTTTGTGTTTTGTGTTTAGAGTTTTGAGTACCTGAGATGTAGTTTCAGAAAATTTGTGTTAACAATTGGGAAAAACTGTAAGCATGTTCGAAAAGCACACACGCCATCCAATAATCCAATAATCCCTATAAAATCCCTATAAAATCCCTATAAAAATTGAGGAGAACGTGGACAGAATCACGGAATCCATACATTAAAACGGAATTTCTACAATATTCAAAAATGTATTGAACTGAATAAGAAATCAACTTGTATAGTGCCCTATTGCTGGCAATTTATTTCTCAACCCCACTGTCTTTTTTTCTCTTAATATTTGGTCTCTTTCAGCCTTCATTTTCTCTCCATTCATTATTTTTCTATACACAAGTGTCTCACTCTCCTTCCTTGGACACTGTCTATCTCCCTGACTCGCTGTACCTCTTCTCTGATCTAATCCCCCCCTATCTGAGTTGCTGTTTTAGTTAGCAGCTGTCCTGTTGCCCCCCAGACTCTAGGGCTGAAGGCAGTGCCTACACTGCAATACTCCCTCACCTAATCAACCAACATCCCCAATTCACTATGACTCTTATCACGCCAAGCTGGGGACTCTAGGATTCTAAAATGTGCATAACAACTGTGTGTATAGGTTTGTAATAATGTGCAAGTATTCATAATATGCGTTTCCCCTCCACTACACTACTGATGCATATTGAGAGAGAGGCTACACCCACTTCAGGTACATAATATATTTCCATCACAAGCTGTGCGTATCCGAGAGGCTTCTGTAGTCTACGCTAACGAGAGGAGAGAGACTGAATGTATCACCATTCATTGGCGAAGCACCATGCGCTAAACAGGCTTATAGGGTGATGGGCAACCCTCTGAGTGGAACAACCCCTCTCATTGAGCCGTCTCCAAACAGTTCCCAGGCACTCCCAGAGATTCAAAACAAAGAAAAGGGAAAAACCCTCCAGAAGATTCTATGTGGAGGGAGAAATTCCCAGGAGGTTGGTCTTTTGTCGCGAGCTGGCAGACGCAGAGGTGTTGGTGAGGTTTATCCACTGTTTATCCACTGAGCGTGCCCGTGCGGATGGGTGCTCTTCTCTGATAGGCTGTTCAGGTAGTGGTGGAACAGGGCAGGTGAGGATAAGGGTTAGGACTCTCTCAGGGGGTTAGGAAGAGTTCCAGTCCAGAGTTTGGAGGATGGACAGGGGAACTAAAAGGCAGGGGAACACAATGCCCTCTCCCACCTGGATAAGAGGAACATCTACAGTACCGATCAAAACTTTGGACACACCTACTCATTCAAGAGTTTTTCTTTAATTTTACTATTTTCTACATTGTAGAATAATAGTGAAGACATCAAAACGATGAAATCACACATATGTAACCAAAATATATTTTATATTTGAGATGCTTCAAAGTAGCCACCCTTTGCCTTGATCACAGCTTTGTACATTCTTGGCATTCTCTCTTAACAGGTGTGCCTTGCTAAAAGTTAATTTGTGGAATTTCTTTCCTTCTTAATGCGTTTGAGCCAATCAGTTGATAGCCCTATTTGGTAAAAGACCAAGTACATACTATGGTAAGAACAGCTCAAATAAGCAAAGAGAAATGAGTCAGTCAATGTGGAAAAAGTGCAGTCGCAAAAACCATCAAGCGCTATGACGAAACTGGCTCTCATGAGGAATACCAAAGGAAAGGAAGACCCAGAGTCACCTCTGCTGCAGATTATAAGTTCATTAGAGTTAGCGGCACCTCAGAAATTGCAGCCCAAATAAATGCTTCACAGAGTTCAAGTAACAGACACATCTCAACATCAACTGTTCAGAGGAAACTGCGTAAAACAGGCCTTCATGGCCGAATTGCTGCAAAGAAACCACTACTAAAGGACACCAATAAGAAGAAGAGACTTGCTTGGGTCAAGAAACACGAGCAATGGACATTAAACCAGTGGAAATCTGTCCTTTGGTCTGATAAGTCCAAATTTGAGATTACTGGTTCCAACCGCTGTGTCTTTGTGAGAGTAGGTGAACGGATGATCTCAGCATGTGTGGTTCCCACCATGAAGCATGGAGGAAGAGATGTGATGGTGTGGGGGTGCTTTGCTGTTGACACTGTCTGTGATTTATTTCGAATTCAAGGCACACAACAAGCATGGCTACCACGGCATTCTGCAGCGATACGCCATCCCATCTGGTTTGCGCTTAGTGGCACTATCGTTTGTTTTTCAATAGGACAATGACCCAACACACCTCCAGGCTGTGTAAGGGCTATTTGACCAAGAAGGAGAGTGATGGAGTGAATGCCTCCACAATCACCCGACCTCAACCCAATTGAGATGGGTTGGGATGGGTTGGACCGCAGAGTGAAGGAAAAGCAGCCAACAAGTGCTCAGCATATGTGGGAACTCCTTCAAGACTGTTGGAAAAGCATTACAGGTGAAGCTGGTTGAGAGAATGCCAAGAGTGTACAGAGCTGTCATCAAGGCAAAGGGTGGCTACTTTGAAGAATCTCAAATCTAAAATATATTTGATTTGTTTAACACTTTTTTGGTTACTACATGATTCCATATGTGTTATTTCATGGTTATGATGTCTTCACTATTATTCTACATTGTAGAAAATAGTAAAAAAATAAGAAAAACCCTTGAATGAGTCTGAAGGAGTTTGACTGGTACTGTATGTGAGAATGCTGTTCATTGACTACAGCTCAGCGTTCAACAACGTAGTGCCCTCCAAGCTCATCACTAAGCTCAGGAGCGTGGGACTGAACACCTCTCTCTGCAACTGGATCCTAGATTTCCTGACGGGCCGGACCCAGGTAGTGAGGATAGGCAACAACACCTCCGCCACGCTGACCCTCAACACAGGGGCCCCTCAGGGGTGCGTGCTTAGTCCCCTCCTGCACTCCCTGTTCACCCACGACTGTGTGGCCGCGCACAACTCCAACACCATCACAAAGTTTGCTGACGACACGACAGTGTGGTAGGCCTGATCACTGACAACGATGAGACGGCCTATAGGGAGGAGGTTAGTGACCTGGCAGTGTGGTGCCAGGACAACAACCTTTCCATCAACGTCAGCAAGACAAAGGAGCTGATTGTGGACTACAGGAAACGGAGAGCCCGAGCATTCCCCCATCTGCATCGAGGGGGCTGTAGTGGAGCTGGTCGAGAGATTCAAGTTCACATCACTAAGGAATAAACATGGTCCACACAAACCAAGACAGTCATGAAGAAGGCACGACAACGCCTCTTCCCCTCAGGAGGCTGAAAAGATTTGGCATGGGCCCTCAAATCCTCAAAAAGTTCTACAGCTGCACCATTGAGAGCATCTTGACTGGCTGCATCACGCTTGGTATGGTAATTGCTTGGCATTTGACCGCAAGGCGCTACAGAGGGTAGTGCATACAGCCCAGTACATCACCGGGGCCTATCTCCCTGCCATCCAGGACCTCTATACCAGGCGATGTCAGAGGAAGGCCCCAAAAATGTCAAAGACTCCAGCCACCCAAGTCATAGCATATTCTGGAACCAACAGGACCCTGAGCAGCTTCTACCCCCATAAGACTGCTAAATAGTAAACCAAATAGCTACCTGGACTATCTACATTGACCCCCCTTTGCACTGACTCTTTTGACTCATCACATATATTGCTGCTACTGTTTGCTATCTATCCTGTTGCATAGTCACTTTACCCCTACCTATATGTACATACCTACCTCAATTACCTCGTACCCCTGCACATCAACTCGGTACTGGTACACCGTGTATGCAGCCAAGTTATCATTACTCATTGTGTATTTAATCCTTGTGTTATTATCTTCATATTATTTTTCTCTCTGCATTGTTGGGAAGGGCCCGTAAGTAAGCATTTCACTGTTAGTCTACAACTGTTGTTTACAAAGCATGTGACAAATACAATTTGAACTAACGGCAGAGGAACTAAAAAGCAGAACAGTCAGAGAAACTACAGAAGGAAGATGGTCATTTTAGGGAGCTATTGAGTGTGCTGAAAGGAGTCTGCTGAAGAGAGCATGGCTGCCAGATGAGGGTCCTTACTGAGATTGTGTTACTTGTGTAGTGGTCAGAGGAGACTCATAAATACAGCCCATCTCCCTAGCCGGCTAGAGAAGTGCCTGCTGAAAAAGGAGCATTAGGATGATACAGAAGGCCCTCATCCAGTTGACAAAGCAGAGGAGAGAGAAGCTTTCCATAATTCATGTCAGGGTTTATCAGGGAACCCAAGCTGTGGCCTCAAAATAGCCTGGCCTGGGAACAACTGGGACAGGAAGTGACCCACTCTTACTTCCTGCATGTATCCTTTGTGTCCTACTGTAAAGAGTTCCCCTCATCACCATCAGTCATTAAGTTAAACATAGGAGGTGGAAATAATCACTACACACATGGAGCTAAGAGAGGTGAGAAAGAGAAAGAGAGAGAGAGAGAGAGAGAGAGAGAGAGAGAGAGAGAGAGAGAGAGAGTGAGACATTAGGGCTTGTACGATCACTGACAACTCTGATAGCAAATATTACACCTTGTAAAAGCAGTATGCCATTTTACTTCCCAGCATGCTCAGTGCCACATTGGTCTGTTCCCAGGTAAGCCCACCTGGGTGTAAACATCACACTATTGCTATGCCCCGTCGCTACCGAGACCGTGTCATCTCTTCTATACACACCTCAGCAGTCAGGTGGGCTGACAAGTAGCGTAGCTAAATATTAATTAACATAGGCCGCACTTCTCCAGGATGTCAATCAAAAGTGAGTGTGTGAAATCTCATTAGCCAATGGGTGTGTGTGTGTGTTACACATTGGTGGTGATTTACTGCCACCCAACCTGAAGTGCTTTGTTTGTTTGAGACAGTTTGCATTCCATTCCATCACTGTCAAAGGAACTGACCACTGGACACAGCCAAGCTGTCTTTTCAATATAGTCGACACCACACCTCACCTCATCGTTCAGTTTAAACACAGCTGCATTTGTATGGAGCTCAGGAGAGTTACTTGTCACAGAATGCTTAGCAAAAAGCCTACAACAGAACACCTTTCTGAGGTAAGCTACTGGCAGCAAGGCTATCTCCCTGGCACAGCTCTGTAGAGGGAAGGCTCTGGGCTGTTTTAAAGCAAACGGTAGGATAATCAATGAGAGAGAGCGAGTGCGAAAGAGAGAGAGCAATAGAGTGAATGAGAGAGAGAGAGAGAGAGAGAGAGAGAGAGAGAGAGAGAGAGAGAGAGAGAGAGAGAGAGAGAGAGAGAGAGAGAGAGAGATGGGGATAGTATAATATATGGAAAATAAGAGAGAAAAATGAATGGTGGTTTCTTCAAAACTCCAACTTTGCAGTCTTGTCACACACACATCAAACATCCACTTAATTCACCAGTAAATAGGCTGTCCCTATCTCCTACAGGCAACACAACACAGCTTATCTGATGAGAATTGTCCATTAGCCACGGCCACCTTAACCCCCTGCCTGCACACACCCAGCATGCTGACATGTCTAAAGGCTTTTAAGGGATGGTTAAGTTGGTTAGCTTCATTTTTTCATTATTTCAGGGTCAACAAGTCATTTGAAATGCTGTTGAAATCCCTCTACCATTTTCTGATTCTGACTAACATATTCCCTGATATAGTTAGACTGTATCCTTAGGAATAATTCTCTTGAATTTCCTTGCAGGAGGAGGATAAAAAACATATTATTTTAACTATACTGTAGGCTAGGTGAGATCAGAGCTCTCTGTTTCTCCTGGTCAGTAAGGACTAAAGGTTATTTCTGTGGGGTTAAACTCCAAACCAACAGCATCCAAGATAGCGTTTGACCCAGGCTGCCATCTGTCTGTCTCAGCAGGTAGCTGTGCTGTGAGTCACGGCCACTGGACAGTCTAGGTCTGACCCCTGCCAATTAGACTGACCCCTCAACAAAGGTCAGATCAGATCAGGCAGTGCCCTCTGTATCGACTGTAGTACTGATTTTGTGGGTGTAGGTAGTCTGGCATACTGGGAGGAGGTAGGGTGTGAATAATGAACACTCCTGTGCTGATCCCACCTGGTACACACACAGCATACACTACAGGACACATACACACTCACACAAATTACACACTCACACACATCTACATGAACACACATCACAGATGCCAACACACACTGTGATGCATAGACAGAAGCAAAACCATGAATAGAGAAAGAGAGAGAGAGAGAGAGAGAGAGAGAGAGAGAGAGAGAGAGAGAGAGAGAGAGAGAGAGAGAGAGAGAGAAAGTAGAAGAGAGAGTGAGCCTCTAGCCAATGTCCAGGGTGTCTGCAGGTGATGGCAGGTTGTCGGTGACAGTGAGAGGTCATTGAGGAGGTGTTAATTGTTATGGACTGTCTCTTTCCGCCAGGCCCCATCGGGAGAGGAAGAGGGAAGCCACGAACCCAGCGGAGGTGACATTAAACTGGGCACAGATCACACCATCGCCCCCTGACACCGGACCGGAGCACTACATTTATATTCAACTTTAAAATCCAATTAAAGACTTCACCTTCCCGGATGTTGAATAATCAAGTTTAGCCAGAGGAAGCAAAGGTTAGAGAAGAGAGAGAGAGAGGGAGGGAGAAAGATTAGAGAGCAAGGGAGCGAGAGAGAAGAGAGCTAACTATACAGTGAGGGAAAAAAGTAAAACCAAACCTGGTTGAAGTCTGTCGAATTCCCAGAATTAGAGCCAGCCTGCATGCTAAGATATAAGCTAAGCTATTAGCTACCAAGCCATAGGCTAACTGAGCCTGTTGACCAGTTAGCTGAGGTAAGGAGATAAGACTGAGACAGTCTCTGCAGTCACAGTTAATGGGTTGAATCCTGGAGGATCACCCTTCACACATGTGCAATACCCACAGACACAGACGAATACTGTAACCAATCTCTCTCTCGATAAGAAAATTGTCTTCTATCCTCCGAAGCTTCCTATCGTCCGTTTCCCCTCTCCCCCCTATCCCTTCCTCCCCTCTCTCCCTCTTTCCCTGGCTACTGAAGGCACATCTGTGTATCTCTGCCAACTCCTCACCGTCGACTTCATCAATGAATCTCTGCTACTGCTACTTGGCGTTGATAGAGGGATGGTCATCAAGGTCATTGTCAGTAATATGTTGATTCTGACTGGCTGTGAAAGGCACATACTGTATGCTGGTGTGTCATTCATGCTTACTGAGGTCTGGGGAGGTTCTCTGCAGTCAGTCACAGTCTCTGTGTTCTCATCACAACTTAGCATTCTCTCTTCCCTTTAGTGGTGATGACCAAATAAATGAATCATCTAACACTGTTTTAGCTCAGTGGTGGGGCTGTCACTCACAGGTCACAGAGAGGACACACACACAATGATTCCAGATGGCACGGCTGCCCCACAGGTTTAAAGAAGCCACCAAGTAGAAATGTCACGTCCAATCTCCGTCAACGCCCTGCGTAAAGTCACAGTGTGAAGGCAATCATTTCTCTTTAACTCATTTGTGAGGAAGCGAACGCTGCTAAGCTGCCTGACACACTCTTCCCCTTGACTGGCAGAGTAAATATAATTAGAGGGGCTGCAGGATGAAAGCCAGAAAGATAGAAAGGACAAAGTCAGAGTTTTAAATGAATAACAGAAAAGCTGCGAAATGGAGAGTTAAACATAAAGACAAGGGAGGGCCAGAACAGTAATGTTTGGGAAGTGGTAAAAGAGGATGATAGCACTGCATGTTATGTGTGATGATTGTGAGGCGCTATACAAATTCCACAGTAACAAGACGGGGACTTCAAATAGGCCTTTGGCACGTCAAGGGAACTGAAATCTGGACACTGACTGTAGGTTTATAACCTCTCAGAACTAAGCATTTCTTGCAGTAAAATGACTGGGGAACAGGAGTGGAGAAATACTGCTTCTTTTTCCCAGCATCTTGAGAGAATGCTGATGTGCAGTTAGATACCGTCTGTACAGGTGCTATCTTTATCAGCATCATAAAAGATGATAGAATTTCAACCACATAAATCATGCATCCAAGCCAAACTGAAATCTTATCAGAAACATGTTCGGTCATTTTCTATTTCCTTATAACCGGTCAAACTGATGTAATTTGGACATTTTGCACAGAAAATCTTTCCCGTTTCTTTAGAGTTATTGCATTTTCTCCCCGGTCCCTAAACGTCTTCATTGCATTTTCTCTCCGGTCCCTAAACGTCTCTGCTCCGCAAAAAAAGCAGAGATGACAGGGAAAATGTTACAGATGTCAACTTGATTTAAGCATTTGTTCAATTGATTTATGACATTATTCTGGTGAGCAAGGGTTTATTTAGTCTTCTAGGGCAACATATAATGACAGAAGAGAAGCTGCTTGTATCTAATTGTAGATAAGCTGACTAACAAATAACATACCAAAATGTCCGAAATTATAAGCAGAAACATATCTAAATCAGGCAAATCAAATCCTGCAAACTCTGTCAAAAAATCTTTCTGCTGTTTCTGACTATAGCTTACAGCACATTTTCTGTAGCAGGTTAGTGTCGGGTGAGGGCCTCAGATTTACCCTTTATCACATATAGTCCCGCGGTTGTGGATGTGTTATTAGCAATTACCGGCGGTTGAGGGTGAACCTAACAGCTGCGCAGCGCACCAGTAGTGGGGTAGACGTTTGGTTAACAACTCTGTTAAGTGTGCCTGTTCACTTAACTGTGGATCACAGATTAAACTAGAAAACACAGAGAGAATGTGCTGTGCTATATGAAATATAGATCTATAATTCTAGCAAAATGGCTTCTGTACTGAGTGCTGTGGGTGGTGGATGTTAAATGCTAGGTGTCTACTATTAGCACTGAATCTAATGCAAAAATGCAAGAACTATTGAGTGCTAGGGCTCGTGATGTCAAACGTTTCAAAAGGCAAAGGTGCTAAATGGCTGAAAGATATGGCGAGAGTGTGGAGGTGGGGACAGCATCTTGATAGTCGGACTCAGATAAACCGTATTTCTTCCTATGTGAGGTGTTTCCCAACCGTATGAAGGTTCCTATCTGTCTGTGTGGTGTTTCCACTTCAATCTAACCCTATGAAGGTTCCTATCTGTCTGTGTGGTGTTTCCACTTCAATCTAACCCTATGAAGGTTCCTATCTGTCTGTGTGGTGTTTCCACTTCAATCTAACCCTATGAAGGTTCCTATCTGTCTGTGTGGTGTTTCCACTTCAATCTAACCCTATGAAGGTTCCTATCTGTCTAAGATAAAGGTATAATGCCGTGTATGTCTCTGTCGCTTGGAAATTCTGGGCAAGCTCTCACCATCTTCCTTCATAACTGTTACAAGCTACCCCACTATCAAAACGTCAACACCAAGCCTAATCCCATGAGTGGAGACGGGGCCTTTCTTTAATTAAGCCAGAGAGGGAAACAAAGATTGGGCGGCACAGCAGCTAAGTAGAGCACAACCACACACAGAGTGATACACATGCTGTCACTTTTCAACACACTCTCGCACACACACACACACACACACTCACACACACATGCACACACGCACACTGGCACACACACACACACACGCACGCACACACACACACACACACACACACACACACACACACACACACACACACACACACACACACACACACACACACACACACACACACACACACACACACACACACACACACACAGATACAGAAAATACACACACATAACACACTAACACCTAAACCAAAATCCTCTCATCACTTGAATCAATCCCAGCGTACCTCAGCGGCCACCCTATTAGACTGAGCTTATGTCACACACTCACACAGTTTTCTAGGCTAGTTGCCATATCTTCTTTAGAAATCACACTCATCACACACAGACAATGACAGACACACAAAGGGCTATAAGGTAACAACGCTATGCTTTGACAAGCTTGCGTCGCTAATCAACAGAGGCCTTGGCGTGGGACTGCAGTGCTCCAGATATCCACCAGGTGGTGTTTACATAGAACGTCCTTCTTCTGAGGAGATGCTGCAGTATGCCAGAAGCCACTGATCGACGGAGCGTCAGAAATGTCACATCACCACAACACACTCTCACATGCACACAACACACACATTCCTGGACAGATGTGCTCACAGGCGGTCAGGTGGTCAAAGCATTCAACTCACCGGCACTGACGGTGATGGCCTCGATGAACTGGTCTCTCCAGCTGTTAGTCCCCACCAGCAGGGCCAGGTTTGTCTTCTTAATCAGCTTGTCCACAGTGTTCTGCACAGGGAACACCATCCACATGGCATTACAGTTTTTCTCGATTGCTTAAACACATTTGCCCACTCTGACATCACATTTTCAAAACAGTTAACACACAGGATAAAACTGAAGCTCAATGGCCAAAAGGACTCATTTTGTTAGCAAAATGCTCTAACACTCACAAAACATTAAAAACATGCAACATAAGCAAATATTTCCATCAAACACCACAACTTGTGGTCAAATTAATTTATTCTTTCAATCAATCATTACACAATGGACAACAAAATACAGCCATCAATATGAAATATGATACTTTACAAACTCAAATGGATACCGGAAAAAAAAGCTACCAAAGGAAACTTATGGGTGGAAATACCTTTCAAAAAAATATATATATTTTATCTTTCACATTTAGTCGATTCGTTCTTGACGATTATGCCACAGGTTCTCATCAACATCGCATTGAATGAGGGAAATATCTCCTTGCATGGCGTATCCATCCCTGGCAGTCCTCTGCACCTATTGCCAGGCAACCAGCATTCATTGCCTCCAGGAGGGGCATCTGCTCATATGGCGGTGATCATACATCTTCCACCTCCAAGCAGAGAAGAACTCTCGATTGGGTTCAGAAAAGGCGAGTATGCAGGGAGGAATTGCATCATAATACGAGGCTGTGCTGCAAACCATTCATTCACAAGGCAAGAGTGGTGGAAAGCCACATTGTCCCAAATTATGACATACAGAGTCATGCCAGGCCTCAACAGCCCTCTCTCTTCGGGTGGAATCAGTATTTTTTCAATGCATCAAGAAATGTGATGAGGCGTTCTGTATTGTATGGGCCAATAGTTGGTATGTGGCAAAGGACCCCATCATTGGAGATGGCAGCACACATGGTGATATTGGCACCCTCTGACCTGGCACTCTGACAGTGGCCCTCAAAATTGACATTACTGTATGACAGTCACATAAATGGGATTGATAAAACATCTGCATTACTGTAGACACAGTTTGTTCTGCTAACAGGGCAATACAGTAAAGCTGAAATACACAGTGGTATACATTACAGTAACACTGTGAATTACCTGTTCTCATTCGAAAAAGCCTGACAATAGATGCCACAGTGCTTCCGACTCAGAATGGGCTGAACCCTTTGTCCAGCTTCTCTGAAGGACAAGCCATGATTGATGACATGGTCAATAATTGTTGCCCGAATTTCATTTGAAACTTGAGCTCGATTTCGTCTTCTTGCTGCTGCAGCTCCTCCACCACGCATACAAACTCCTCTTCCTCGGGCCCTCTGCCATGGCCTCTTGGTCTCCTTCCGTGCCTATGGCCTCTTTGATCCATGCTTGCAAATAGCAACACAGATGTGGCATCTTTATAGATGGATGAGGACTGATTGCTGATTGAAGAGTTGTGCAAATGAGTTTCACACAGGTGCATAGAGATTTATAATTATGCAGGTACTTTCTATCAGCTGTGAATAGATGTTTTCCTTTTGTTCAACACAGTGAATCCAATAGAGTTCGGGGTCTTTCAATGAGATCAGATGTAACTGTTTTGACAAAGGGTGTGAAAAATGTGTGAAACAAATGAAAAAAGTGTTAAAACATTTGCAAGAGAAGACTTCTGCTGTGCTAAAAATGTGATGATGAAGATCAAGCGGATCTCAGTTTCATTTAGTGTGTCTTAGCAAATGAGAAAAACTGTAAAGAGGTGCAGACTGTTGAAGTGCATAGAGAGAAGCAAGGCCGTCTAGTCAACATATAGGACACATTATCATAACTGTTTCTGTCCTTAAAACATATGTATTTGCTCTGTAATAATCATGTATTAAGAATTAACAAGGAGAGTGAAGTCTGTGTAGAGAGCTTGAGTATTGTAATTCCTGCCTCAAGGCCATGGCATGTAACAGCTACAGTAGCCAAGAGCCAGTCCTCAGGAGCTATGTGATGATGTCATTGGCCAGGGGGAAATAGACGGGAGGTTCAGTCCCTTAATGGGCCTGTAGCTGCATCCCCTCTCTTTGATAAAGGTTGGTTCCGAGAGGACAACAGCAGGCGTTCCTAGAGCACACTCAGGAAATTAAGCTTCATCAAAGTACGCATAGATCCAGAAGGACACCCCTCCTCATCCTCGATCCATCCCTTCCTCTATCCTTTCTTTCAGAGGAATCTATTAGCTAGCTCCTGGGATGACAGCTGGATAACACCCCTCTCCTCCTTCCCTCCATACCTCCATCCCAATCTCTCTTCCCTCGCCATCAGAAGGAAAATCCAATACTTATTTTCTTTAGAAGGAAACTTAAATGGTAATTGAGTTGACTGAAGCTTTGTAATGTAAATGTTGGGATGTCTGTGCGCAGGTTTATGCAGAAATGGACTAGTACACTATTCTCCCCCAGCTCTGCTACGGTCTCTAAGACAATGTACAGTGAGGGAAAAAAGTATTTGATCCCCTGCTGATTTTGTACGTTTGCCCACTGACAAAGAAATGATCAGTCTATAATTTTAATGGTAGGTTTATTTGAACAGTGAGAGACAGAATAACAACAAAAAAATCCAGAAAAACGCATGTGAAAAATGTTATGAATTGATGTGCATTTTAAAGAGGGAAATAAGTATTTGACCCCTCTGCAAAACATGACTTAGTACTTGGTGGAAAAACCCTTGTTGGCAATCACAGAGGTCAGATGTTTCTTGTAGTTGGCCACCAGGTTTGCACACATCTCAAGAGGGATTTTGTCCCACTCCTCTTTGCAGATCTTCTCCAAGTCATTAAGGTTTTGAGGCTGACGTTTGTCAACTCGAACCTTCAGCTCCCTCCACAGATTTTCTATGGGATTAAGGTCTGGAGACTGGCTAGGCCACTCCAGGACCTTAATGTGCTTCTTCTTGAGCCACTCCTTTGTTGCCTTGGCCGTGTGTTTTGGGCCATTGTCATGCTGGAATACCCATCCACGACCCATTTTCAATGCCCTGACTGAGGGAAGGAGGTTCTCACCCAAGATTTGACGGTACATGGCCCGTCCATCGTCCCTTTGATGCGGTGAAGTTGTCCTGTCCCCTTAGCAGAAAAACACCCCCAAAGCATAATGTTTCCACCTCCATTTTTGACGGTGGCGATGGTGTTCTTGGGGTCATAGGCAGCATTCCTCCTCCTCCAAACACGGCGAGTTGAGTTGATGCCAAAGAACTCCATTTTGGTCTCATCTGACCACAACACTTTCACCCAGTTGTCCTTTGAATCATTCAGATGTTCATTGGCAAACTTCAGACGGGCATGTATATGTGCTTTCTTGAGCAGGGGGACCTTGCGGGCGCTGCAGGATTTCATTCCTTCACGGCGTAGTGTGTTACCAATAGTTTTCTTGGTGACTTTGGTCCCAGCTGCCTTGAGATCATTGACAAGATCCTCCCGTGTACTTCTGGGCTGATTCCTCACCGTTCCCATGATCATTGCAACTCCACGAGGTGAGATCTTGCATGGAGCCCCAGGCCGAGGGAGATTGACAGTTCTTTTGTGTTTCTACCATTTGCAAATAATCGCACCAACTGTTGTCACCTTCTCACCAAGCTGCTTGGCGATGGTCTTGTAGCCCATTCCAGCCTTGTGTAGGTCTACAATCTCGTCCCTGACATCCTTGGAGAGCTCTTTGGTCTTGGCCATGGTGGAGAGTTTGGAATCTGATTGATTGATTGCTTCTGTGGACAGGTGTCTTTTATACAGGTAACAAACTGAGATTAGGAGCACTCCCTTTATTAAGAGTGTGCTCCTACTCTCAGCTCGTTACCTGTATAAAAGACACCTGGGAGCCAGAAATCTTTCTGATTGAGAGGGGGTCAAATACTTATTTCCCTCATTAAAATGCAAATCAATTCATGAAATCTTTCACATGCGTTTTTCTGGATTTCTTTGTTGTTATTCTGTCTCTCACTGTTCAAATAAACCTACCATTAAAATTATAGACTGATCAATTCTTTGTCAGTGGGCAAACGTACAAAATCAGCAGGGGATCAAATACTTTTTTCCCTCACTGTATTAATGTTTAGAGAAATAGAAAGACACTTTCCTGACTATTCTGAATTCACCTACTGTCGAAACCCTAGCTAGGTGTGTTGGGTTGAGGAGGGAGAGAGGGATCCTATACTATCTGCAAATCACCTACTTCCTCTGCCCTATCTGGCAGCCCCAGATTCTGGGTCTTGCTTGACGTTAATCTTAGAACAGAAAAGTTGCAGACTACTGTCTGAAAGTATAAACTCTTTCAACGCAGCCACTTGCTATGACTCTCTGAGGTTAGAGGCAATTCAACTCTCCAGCCCCCCCAGGATAGAAAGTACTGCAGCTAGCTATGGGTCCATAAGCCCCCCTCCCTCCCCCAGCCTCCCACCCAACCTCACAGTAAGAGCCACTCCAGTAAGAACAGCACACGATCCGTCAAGTGCTCACAAGCACCCACCTATCAGTCGATGACTGTCTGAAGAGAGTGTGGGAGAGAAAGGGAGCAAGGAGCATGCCCATTTGCGTGCTCACACACACACGCACACTTCTTAATATTCATGACAATCACACCTCTGTTTGTCTGAAAAGTGTGTGTGGGTGAAAGAGGGGCATGCGCACGCACACACACAATAACACACACAAACACACCCACACACAAACACAAACGCACAAACACACACCTTAAACTCGTAGGATTCCTCAATGACGATTTCAAGTTTGACGTGGTCCCCCAGCGTGGGTCGGCCCATATCAGCGATGCGTTGGTCCTCATCATCCACTTCTGTCAGTGGCGTCTCCTCTTCCACCTCCTTCACAGCCACCTCTGTAGCTGTGAGACAGAAGAACAACTTTGTAATTGACACCCATGACAACTGATATGTTGTGTAGTAATATTGTGGAAGCCACAGACATGAAGGTGGTTCATTATGGAGTAAAAGATGCTTACTTGCTTTTTCTGCACATATATTTGCTTACGTAACCTTTATTTAGCCAGGTAAGTTATGGAGAGCAAAAAAATCTGTGACATCCAGACTAAAATGTAATTTCACCAAGAATAACATGATTCCAACCATTACAGTTCCTATCCCCCAGAATAATAGGTAATTGAACAGGTGACAGTGAAAGCTGTTTAGCTCCGATACTCCACTCCCCCTTTCCCACTCCCCCTGGTCATCGCCGACCACCTCCACACCATATTGATCACTAAGAGAGGTGGCCCGGGGAGTGCTTCCACGTTCCCAACAAGGGAAATGGGATTACTATGGGAATGGGCCATGCCGTGACAACCAACCCCATACTGTGTGACAACCAACCCCATGATGGGTCTGGTTGTCACAAGTGGACCGAGTGTGTTTGATGGCTTGGAATAAGACATGAGGTCTTCCTATTCATGTTGAAACGAGTATTGTAAGATATACTGGTGTTGAGAAATTCACACAAGAGTAAAACGTGTGACAACCAACATCGGTTTTCCCTACGGAGAGACAGAATACTGATCCAAACAAGCTCCACACACCGAAGGTAAATAACATGCAGTACATGACCAAAAGTATGTGGACACCTGCTCATCGGACATCTCATTCAAAAATCATGGGCATTAATATGGAGTTGGTCCCCCTTTTGCTGCTATAACAGCCTCCACTCTTCTGGGAAGGCTTTCCACTAGCTGTTGGAACATTGCTGCGGGGGGACTTGCTTCCATTCAGCCCCAAGAGCATTAGTGAGGTCGGGCACTGATGTTGGGAGATTATGCCTGGCTCGCAGTCGGCGTTCCAATTCATCCCAAAGGTATTCGATGGAGCTGAGGTCAGGGCTCTTTGCAGGCCAGTCAAGTTCTTCTACACTGATCTTGACAAACTATTTCTGTATGGACCTTGCTTTGTGCACGGGGGGCATTGTCATGCTGAAACAGGAAAGGGCCTTCCTCAAACTCTTACCACAAAGTTGGAAGCACAGATTCATCTGTCAAACCCAGATTTGTCCGTCTGACTTCCAGATGGTGAAGCGTGATTCATCACTCCAAAGAACGCATTTCCACTGCTCCAGAGTCCAATGGTGGTTAGCTTTACATCACTCCAGTCGATGCTTGGCAATGCGCATGCGGCTCCCGAGTGGCGCAGCGGTCTAAGGCACTCTATCGCAATGCTTGAGGTGTACCATAGGGTGGCGCACAATTGGCCCAGCGTCGTCCGGGTTTGGCCGGTGTAGACTGTCAATGTAAATAAGAATTTGTTCTTAACTGACTTGCCTAGTTAAATAAAGGTTAAATAAAAAAAATCTAAATAATTAGGCTGCTCGGTCACATAAACCCATTTCAATAAGCTCCCGACAAACACCTATGGTGCTGACGTTGCTTCCAGAGGCAGTTTGGAACTTGGTAGTGAGTGTTGCAACCGAGGACAGACGATTTTAAATGCTAGGTGCTTCAGCACTCGGCCGTCCAGTTATGTGAGCTTGTGTGGCCTACCATTTCGTGGCTGAGCCGTTGTAGCTCCTAGACGTTTCCACTTCACAATAACAGCCCTTACAGTTGACCGGGGAAGCTCTAGCAGGGCAGAAATGTGACGAACTGACTTGTTAGAAAGGTGGCATCCTATGACGGTGCCACGTAAGTCAGTAAGGCCATTCTACTGCCAATGTTTGTCTATAGAGATTGCATGGCGGTGTGCTCGATTTTATACACCTGTCAGAAACGAGTGTGGCTGAAATAGCCAAATCCACTAATTTGAAGAGGTGTCCACATTCTGTTGTATATGTAGCGTAGAACCAATACAGCTATGCAGTCCTCCCAGCATACACCTTTGACCACTATTTGAGGAAGACTTGGGTGCTTGACCTACTGATGTAGGTAGCTATTCATGATGTGGTGTCATTATGGCTGTGAGGGAAACTAGTTCTTATCATTATTAGTGAAGGGTTGAGTCAATCTACGGGTTGCCTTTATTTAAAAACTAAAACTCTTCCCCCTGGTAAATGCGCATGCAGGGACTGTACATGACTGGACCGTTGACCAGGGGTCTGATAGAGCTTAGACCCATAGTCATCAGTAAAGATGGAGGAGGAACACATTATCAAGAGTAAAGTGTCACTCGGGGAACAATGCCATTTCTCCGGTGGTGACAGTCCAATCTGGAGTACCCTCTCTCTTTCTGTCTTTCCATCTCTCTCTCCCACTCTCCTGTCTGTAAGATAGATGCCATAATGGGACATTGCATCCCATTATGGCGTCTGTGAGTGCACGAGTGCAATTGAGACAGATACAACAGTGCTATACATCTCTATTCGACAACGGGACAGAATGAGGAAGTGGATAGAATCTCTTTTCTTATGATTATCATAAAAATTAACCCATTTATAAAATATTGATGACTGTATAGCTTTGTAAGACTATAAATGACCAACCACCCAGCTTTGGAGTAGTTAGAAGGTCTATTTCCCTGCTTTTGAGAGGAGCTGGCTAGTTGTTCCTAGAGACTTCCAGCAATTGCGCTAAGCTAACGATATGCTACCTTCATCTTCCTTCACCCAGAGACATGTTATCCATGAGTTCGTCTGACTTTGGGTAAGTAGGAAAAAACGTAATTGCCTAAATCCCAAATCATCCCTTTAAAGGGCCCTTCAAATCCACAGGAACGCATTTGGGTGTAACTGAAACAAATATGACAATTAATAACAAGACGGGAAAAAAAAGCCATGTTGGGTGAGTGTACAGTACATCCATCATTAAGCTATGCAGTCAGTCTAGACCTTATAGTATCCCTCCAATGTTACATAAAAGAGGGAAGTTCATTATGACTTGATTTCATCAGATCTTGTCAAGTGTGGTTAAATAATTAGATGTTAAAGGCCTATTTTCTGAGGTATTTTCCACTGTGTTATTATCATGAGGGGGTGTTGTGTGTGTTTTTTTTCTGGAGGGATATGGAGTCCAGGTCATTATCTACAACATTACTGTGACGACCTGAGTGCCTGTGCAGCTGGGTGAGCAATGTAATACAATAATGCTATGCTGCTGCAATTGTCTGTTCACAGTGTATAGCTAAAACATAAAAAAGGTTTTAGTGTCATTTACACTGGATTGGTGCAGTGAAATGTGTTGTTTTACAGGGTCAGCCACAGTAATACACCACCCCTGGAGCACATCGAGAGATGTTTCACCTTGTCGACTCGAGTAGTCAAACCAGCAACCTTTTGGTTACTGGCCCAATGCGCTAACTGCTAGGCTACCTGCCGCCCTCTAAGAGTGGAGGGAGGGGAGAGTTAGGACAAAAAACCTCCACCACAAGCTTACAAAATCAAGATCAAACAGCATTTTCTGTTGAAGTTCTTCAAAGCCAGCAAGCCATTGTTGTATTCACGTACAGTGTTCTACAACATTCTACATGCGCTCGGTGAGGCTGGAAGGATGTTCTGTCACTATACTATAAAACGTGTCAAGTTGTGAGAGGAAGATGTCATGTCATACCTATGACCTAGTTTTCACCCCTCTGAACACATATACCCATGATGATATCACTATAAGCTGACATGACTGTAGTGAGAAGCTATAGGACTACTGTGACTTGTGAGTCCTATTAAACCATGTGAATTCAAATCCAAAATGATGATGATAAAATATCTTGGAGACTGGGTATGACTATTGGAACATCACCTGCTATTATCTAATACAAACCACACAGGGTTCTATTGGCTCTACGCTCTCTTTCTCACTCCCTCTTTCCATCTCTCTCTCTCTCTCTCTCTTTCCATCTCTCTATTTCTCTCTTTCCATCTCTCTCTCTCTCTCTTTCCATCTCTCTATTTCTCTCTCACTCGATGGGGTGTGTGGCAGTAATGTAGAACCACCACTGTCACACAGCCCGGTGCAGTGATCTGATTTGGTGTGAGGGGAACCATTCAGAAGGCCATTTTCAGTTCACAGCAGAGCAGTGCATTGTGGATTAGCATCAGCTCCAACGCCATTCGTTCCCCTCCGTCGCCCCACCATTCAAACCCAGTCACACTGGCGCAACCAGAGGAGGGTGGAAGTAAAAGGGCCAAATCAGGATCAAAGACTGTGGAGGAGGATATTGGAGCTGCTTTTTCCATTACTTAGGGTGCTTTAGTATGGCTCGGTAACTATGTTTGTACTGTATATGCTTGCCTTGACTATGTACCACATGAACAATTACATTCTTAATTTTACAGCGACAATCTGGATAAATAAATATGCTTTCAAAATGTCTTAACCGGTGCAGCTCAACGCAGCCTACTACTGACTGACAGGGTTGAGAATGCTACATACGGTCTCCGGGTCCAAATCACGCCAGCTGAACAGCATTTAGCCTCACCTACCATGAGAAGCTGGTGTTAACGAGTGACTTGATGAACTCAATTAAAGGAGAGGTGAGTCTCGGGTGTAATTACTACTGCCTCAGTAACCTTGTTATCCATCCCCTTCCTCAGAGTGGCGGTTACCGCACCGTACCACTGCAGAATACGTCTGACTGACCCTGGCAGAATGTTCTGGTGAGGGATGGAGGAACACTGTGTATTCTATATCACTGTCGCTCTCAATCATACACTGGACATCCCGGGAGAGAGGTTTGGTTATGCCTCCTGTGTCTTTCTCTCTCTGCCTGTTTTTCATTGGTCCTCCTCCTATCTTCATTCTCTCCCTGCCTGTTTTTCATTGGTTCTCCTCCTATCTTCTTTCTCTTGACCTGTTTTTCATTGGTCCTCCTCATATCTTCTTTCTCTCTCTGCCTGTTTTTCATTGGTTCTACTCCTATCTTCTTTCTCTCTCTGCCTGTGTGTTTCTCTGTTGTGTAAAACTCTCAGTGTGTTCATTGTGTTTCTCTGTCGTGTAAAACTGTGTGTTCATTGCGTTTCTCTGTTGTGTAAAACTGTGTGTTCATTGTGTTTCGGTCACTGCTTCTTCAACTTCTCTAGACATGTGGAGTTCAAACCGTGCAGATTTGCCATTTTGGGAAAGCTATTCACGCTCATCTTTTTCTTTGGGAGGAAGAATGCAGAAGGCTTAATGTGAGCTGCCAGCTGTGGACCATCGAGAGGTTAGGTGGCCATGCTTTGATCATCTGATTTCAGAGGAGAACATAAAACATCTAAACAGATTGAGAAGAAGGCAGGAGAGGGGTGTAACAAGATCTCTTACCAGTCTCTAGATGACCTAGGGTCTGTGCCTGTGAATGTCCAGAACCACCCAGTCCACAGAATGCTCTAATTTGGTTCTGTATAGACTGAGCTATATCATTTGTTTAGCTTTTTAAAGTAGATATTCTCCATAAGAGTCAAACAGAGCCCACCCTGTCACCTAGAGTCAGACTGCATCCACTGATGCCTATCTGACTGCAGGGATGAGGCTTAGTGAAAACAATAGAATTCTATCCTTCTTCAGGTGACACTCACCGTTAAGAGGTTGTCTGAACATCATCTGTTCCATGTCCTGGGCTAGCTGGAGCATTTTGACATCTTGAATCTTTAAGGCTTGATAACATCTATATTATATTCAATAAAAATGTAGATGTTGTAGAGTTTTTAATGATATTCATCCAGTACAGGTACTCTCCCAAACTATAGAGGACAGAATATCAAGACTTTACTGTGGAGAGCCGGTGTCACGACTTCAGCCGAAGTCGGCTCCTCTCCTTGTTCGGGCGGCGTTCGTCGGTCGACGTCACCGGCTTTCTAGCCATCGCCGCTCCATTTTTCATTGATACATTTGTTTTGTCTTGTTCCCTGCACACCTGGTTTTCATTTCCCATTCACACTGCATGTATTTATTCCTCTGTTCCCCATCATGTCTTTGTGTGGAATTGTTTTGTGTTACGTGTCAGTTGATATTTGACACGTTAGACTAGTGTGCTGTTTTCCGTGTTGTTTATTTCAAAGTGGTTTATTGTTTACACTTTGTATTAGTGGTATCTGGCTTTTGCACCTTTGGACATTTTATGGAGGATTCTTTACGCAGTTATATTTATTTCTGTTTGTTTTCCTCTGGTCTATTAAAGTGTGCGCCTGTTCACTACTCTCTGCTCTCCTGCACCTGATTTCGCTCCAGTACGCACACAAGCCTGACAGCCGGTAGTGTTCTGTGACCTTTCAGAGAGGGTTTGTACACTTCACATGCACTGTAGAGGAGGGAGTGTTACAGAATTTCATTCTTAATAATTAGGTGAATTTGAGAACAGTACAGTAACAATGCTATCACACTGTGATTGCCCTTGATGGATGGCTACAGTTTTTTTCAGAGCGTTTTATTTGCACAAAGTTCTTCAGTGGATGAGGCCTTAAAGGGGCAATCTGCAGTTGATACATCAATTTTTGGACTTATAAATGAATTAAATGATTGATTAATTGACTCTTGTGCCTCGTGAGCTTAGTTCAACTGTCGTACCCCATCAGAACCCAAAATATAGGCTTGTTTCACCTCAATGTTTGTAAAAAAGTAAATGTAAACAAATACTGTATAGCCTCAAAACATGGTTAAAACTATAATTTGGATATCATGGATGGTCAGTCCTTGCATCCATAGCTCTGTATATGAATTTGATTTAATTTCTCCAGCCCCATCCCTCACCTTTTTACCAAAATGGGCCGGAAATAGAATGTGTTAGTGTTTAAATCGCTGATTGCCCCTTTAAGCCAATGTCAACCCTTCCAGACTGATATGTCCAGTATGAACAAGCGTGTGGTGTGAGACTATTCCTGGAGGGCTGAGAGCGACTCTAACTAAAACTCCCTCTTCAGTCTAGCCAATTAACCATAGATATAAACATTTACCATCCCTGTCTCTGTAATGTGCCTGCTGTAATTAGTCTACCGCTCTACCCACATATTTACAAATCTCACATACACAGGGTAAATGCATATTTACATTACACATGTCATCAACATAGTCTTAGTGTAATTAATGAACCCACATATTTTAAGTCTCATTAGCTCAGTACATGCGACACATACCAGAGTGTCAACGTGGCTCTTATAGATGCCAGATGTTCACTTGTCTTTTTCTAGAGACCTGTCACTAGGAGAAGATAATTACGGCATTCATTAGCCACAAGCCCTCCAGACACTAGTTTAACAGCACTACTTTAACACACACAAACTTCTATTCAGAATGAAGACACTCACAAGGCACTTGAAAGAAATTGTGACCCCAGTCACATGAAGCTCTGAGACCCCAGTCACATGCGGCTCTGAGACCCCAGTCACATGCAGCTCTGAGATCCCAGTCACATGCAGCTCTGAGACCCCAGGCCAGGCTGTTGTCAGCACGGATCACTCACTCAGACAGAGAGACAGAGAGAGAGAGAGGAATACTGGGAGAGATTGTGGGGCCTGGGGTCTAGGGCTCTTTGGAGGGCCACACTGTCTGTCTCCCTGACTGCTTGACTGCCTGTCTGCCTGACTGCTTGTCTGTCTTTGTCTTAATGCCTTGCTATTGTGCGGTAAGTATACAAGGTAAATCATATCAGACATATTTGTGTTTGAGTAAACGTAGGTTACATTTCAGGAAAACATTGTTCCACTCAACTCCAGTTCTCTTTCTTTGGCAGAGTTTTGATTGCAAATATTTGAAGTAGTACTGTACTTAGTTCTAAGTATATCACATTAAGTGCTGCCAAATTCCTGGCTATAAAATCAATCTCCATGATGCACAAAGATTGAGAGAGCTAATTGTGAACAAACATATTGCCAGCCTTAAATCTTGTTTTGGTTTTGTTTTCCTCTCAGGCAATCAGAGTTTCACGTTAATTAGCGGCTGTGTTTGTCAGGGGGAAGCGGAGCTACTTCAGGGACTGTAGCTGTTTACCTCTCCACTCGCCTTAAAACACTGTGTCTCCTCAGTCTCCCTTCACATGAGTGGAGGCTAATGATGCTAACGGAGCTAGCTGTGCTAACGGTGTTGGTGGGGCTCAGCTAAAAGAGGAGGCAGAGCAGTAATTACTGTTTGCTTGTTGGGCTCAGTCAGTCAGTCATCGCCCATTATTGCTGATCGCTCCCTCCAGAGGCTTTCTGGGGATTCATGGACTGTGTCAGTAGAGACACACATAATCACAAGTGCAGACAGACATAAACACACACGCACACACACAAGAATGCACATACATACACATGCACTCATAGACACAGACATATCTGGAAATGTGCATGTACACCCTGGCCCATCTACTGTTTATAGCCCCAATTCAGATATCAGAAGCTCTGATATCTGCTTCATTGATTTCTGCTCTCGTAAAAGACTGGGTTTTCTGCACGTTAACACTAGAAGCTTATTACCTAAAATGGATCAATTGAAAGTGTGGGTTCACAGCTCCAATCCAGATGTGTTGGTCATTACTGAGATGTGGTTAAGGAAGAGTGTTTTGAACACTGATGTTGACCTTTCTGGTTATAACCTTTTTCGTCAAGACAGATCTTCCAAAGGTGGGGGAGTGGCAATCTTTACCAAGGATCACCTTCAGTGCTCTGTTTTATCTCAATCTCTTCATTCAAAGACTCAATCATGGACATTCTTACTGACAGTTGTGGCTGCTTTGCTTGATGTATTGTTGTCTCTACCTTCTTGCCCTTTCTGCTGTTGTCTGTGCCCCATAATGTTTGTACCATGTTTTGTGCTGCTACCATGTGCTGCTGCCATGTTGTGTTGCTGCCATGTTGCTGCCATGTTGTGTTTCTACCATGCTGTGTTGTCATGTGTTGCTGCCATGGTATGTTGTTGTCTTAGGTCTCTTTTTATGTAGTGTTGTGTTGTGTGTTTTGTCCTATATATATATATATATATATATATATATATATATATATATATACAGTGGGGCAAAAAAGTATTTAGTCAGCCACCAATTGTGCAAGTTCTCTCACTTAAAAAGATGAGAGAGGCCTGTAATTTTCATCATAGGTACACTTCAACTATGACAGACAAAATGAGGAAAAAAAATCCCGAAAAATCACATTGTAGGATTTTTAATGAATTTATTTGCAAATTATGGTGGAAAATAAGTATTTGGTCACATACAAACAAGCAAGATTTCTGGCTCTCACAGACCTGTAACTTCTTCTTTAAGAGGCTCCTCTGTCCTCCACTCGTTACCTGTATTAATGGCACCTGTTTGAACTTGTTATCAGTATAAAAGACACCTGTCCACAACCTCAAACAGTCACACTCCAAACTCCACTATGGCCAAGACCAAAGAGCTGTCAAAGGACACCAGAAACAAAATTGTAGACCTGCACCAGGTTGGGAAGACTGAATCTGCAATAAGTAAGCAGCTTGGTTTGAAGAAATCAACTGTGGGAGCAATTATTAGGAAATGGAAGACATACAAGACCACTGATAATCTTCCTCGATCTGGGGCTCCACGCAAGATCTCACCCGTGGGGTCAAAATGATCACAAGAACAGTGAGCAAAAATCCCAGAACCACACGGGGGGACCTAGTGAATGACCTGCAGAGAACTGGGACCAAAGTAACAAAGCCTACCATCAGTAACACACTACGCCGCCAGGGACTCAAATCCTGCAGTGCCAGACGTGTCCCCCTGCTTAAGCCAGTACATGTTCAGGCCCGTCTGAAGTTTGCTAGAGAGCATTTGGATGATCCAGATGAGGATTGGGAGAATGTCATATGGTCAGATGAAACCAAAATAGAACTTTTTGGTAAAAACTAAACTCGTCGTGTTTGGAGGACAAAGAATGCTGAGTTGCATCCAAAGAACACCATACCTACTGTGAAGCATGGGGGTGGAAACATCATGCTTTGGGGCTGTTTTTCTGCAAAGGGACCAGGACGACTGATCCGTGTAAAGGAAAGAATGAATGGGGCCATGTATAGTGAGATTTTGAGTGAAAACCTCCTTCCATCAGCAAGGGCATTGAAGATGAAACGTGGCTGGGTCTTTCAGCATGACAATGATCCCAAACACACCGCCGGCAACGAAAGAGTGGCTTTCAGAAGAAGCATTTCAAGGTCCTGGAGTGGCCTAGCCAATCTCCAGATCTCAACCCCATAGAAAATCTTTGGAGGGAGTTGAAAGTCCGTGTTGCCCAGCGACAGCCCCAAAACATCACTGCTCTAGAGGAGATCTGCATGGAGGAATGGGCCAAAATACCAGCAACAGTGTGTGAAAACCTTGTGAAGACTTACAGAAAACGTTTGACCTCTGTCATTGCCAACAAAGGGTATATAACAAAGTATTGAGATGAACTTTTGTTATTGACCAAATACTTATTTTCCACCATAATTTGCAAATAAATAAATTAAAAATCCTACAATGTGATTTTCTGGATTTCTTTTTCTCATTTCGTCTGTCATAGTTGAAGTGTACCTATGATGAAAATTACAGGCCTCTCTCATCTTTTTAAGTTGGAGAACTTGCACAATTGGTGGCTGACTAAATACTTTTTTGCCCCACTGTATATATTTATCCCAGCCCCCTTTTGCCTTTTGGTAGGCTGTCATTGTAAATAAGGATTTGTTCTTAACTGACTTGCCTAGTTAAATAAAGGTTAAATAATAAAACATTATAATAATAAATAAAAACACACACGCACGCACTCAGACACACATGCAAGCACACACCACACACACACACACACACACACACACACACACACACACACACACACACACACACACACACACACACACACACACACACACACACACACACACACACACACACACACACACACACACACACACACACACACACACACACACACACACACACACACATCCAATGCAGCTAGGATGAGAACAGATTGTTGTTTTTCTCATTCCAGGGGAGCATAACTCAAACATGCTGACTGTTATATTAGGAATTGATCCAGCAGCACTGAGCTGGTTCAGCAGTAGTTACAGACCCTGCGCTTGTAAAAGATAACGTTATAATATAATAATTAGTCCACAGCCTCCCCCTCCTGCCTTCAGCCCTATATCCCTCACACTGCTGCCTAGTTCACAGACTAGAACAGGACATGGCTGGGAAACCAGGGTCAATAATCACCACATAGCAGAGGAGGCTGGGAAGTGGGAAGAGACATTAGAGGGTAACCTGGTGGGTTTAATCAGATGGACAGAAGGGACATTAGAGGGTAACCTGGTGGGCTTAATCAGACGGACAGAAGGGACATTAGAGGGCAACCTGGTGGGTTTAATCAGATGGACAGAAGGGACATTATAGGGTAACCTGGTGGGCTTAATCAGAAGGACAAAAGGGACATTAGAGGGACCAATAGGCTTGATCATAAAACTCCCAGCAGTCACCAGCTTCTATGACAATGACACTAAAACACATAGGAAATACTTTAGCATCACTGTTTATGGCAGCGCTTTTGTACTAACAGGTTAAATTATATTCCTCCTGTTGTAAAATGAAGTATTTTAAAGCTTCACTCCAGAGAAAGCAGAGATTAAATTGCTTCCATGGAATCGTATTTTCTCAAGGATCTGGCATCGTTAGACTGAACGAGACTTTGATCTTCTTTTATGATTTGTCAAGTTGTCGTGGATCCAGAGGATTGGGGGGGTTCCTTGGTTTGATCTTCATCCTGCATTCATGTTTTATTAAACTAAACCTCCCTCTTTGATCAGTGTATCGCAAATCTTTATCAGGTTGTATCGTAAACGCGGCGATAAACGCATGCACGCACACACACACACACACACACACACACACACACACACACACACACACACACACACACACACACACACACACACACACACACACACACACACACACACACACACACACACACACACTTTTGGCCAAGAGTGGTGGGTGGTAAAAACAATCTAATATCTACCATTATCTCCACTGTTTCTTCTGTCATTCCTGCTGATGAATATGGGATAGAGAAACTTGGTGGGAAAGATATCCTATAAATATCGTATCATCAGAATGCAACATTTTAGTCAAGCACATGTCCACTAATGCACTAGGGCCCTTGAGGACAGAGTTGGACGAGCATTGTCTTTGTAGGCGTGAATTGTTAAGGCCATTGGACACCGGAAGTTGAGCAAAGTGAGAATGGCAGTTAGCCAGGAGGGAGAGAGCGAGGGAGGAAAGGTGCGAGTACACTGAGTCAAATAGAGACTTTGGAGGAGAAGGAGAACAGATTAGAACAGAAAAGCGAGGGAGAAAGTAACAAAGTAAAGGAGGAGAGGATAAAAGACAAGAGGAGAACAGCCAAGTGAGCTCCACCCCAGTGTGTTTAGTTGGTCAGCTCTCTCACACCTGTCCGGCCTCTCCTTCTCCAGTGTGGCGTCTGCAGCTCTAGGGTGAAGTAGCTGTGTTTATCATACACCTCACGATCAAGTATTTTAATGGCTATGGTCTTCCTGCAGGGACACAAAACAACAACGTAGGGGAGTTGGAACCATGCATGTTAAACACACACACATGAGCACAGGCACAAGGACACACACACACAATCACACAATCACACAATCACACACACACTTGACCAGTCATGGGAATGAGAGGTGGTGGTGACACGAGGTGGGCCGCTGCACGTTCACTTCTGCTGAGGGCACACTGAGTGGGCGAGGAGCCCGCTGCTTGGTGTGTGTAACTGGCAGTCCTACTATGTCCTGTGGTGATATGAACGCTCTCTACACAGCAGCCTCCTCCTGGTGCCCCCTGCTGGTGTGAACATGCAGTGTAGTGCGGTGCAGCGGACGCCGAGCCCAGGATCAAAGGTCAGGGGTAGAGGGGTCTGACCCCCCGACCTGTACCCCCCAGGACTATCTCCCCCCACCTTTACTGTCATTGGTCTCCATCAGGCGAGGCTCTCCCATCTCCAAGTAGAAGGTCTTGTTTTTCTCATACTCCTCGTCGTCAACGATTCTGACCTTTATCATTTTGCTGAAGGAGGAGAAGAAGAGAAGAGAAGGAAGAGACAGTGAGGAAACGACAGGTCGGAGTATAAAAGGAGGAAACAGAGAGAACAGAACAGAACAGAGGCAAGCAGCAGGCAGACAAACCACGCTGACATTTGAAAGACAACAGGTGGAGAGGAAGATGAGTAGAAAACTGAGATGATTTTGTATGTTTTGATCAATGAACAGAAAAATGTCACTCGATGGAATAACATCACAATCATGTACCACGCTCAAACCAGGCGATCACATTCTGAAAGCACTCTGCCTAATCTCTCATAACACTTTATGATGATATTGACTATTTAAAATCCTGCTACACACACACACACAGACACATTTGTTGAAGTGGGGCGTCAGGTACTGACTATTTATAAGTAGACCTGAGTGTGTAGGTGAGGAGTCCTAGCTGTGGTCCAGCCCTGAGAGGGGTCTGACAGACAGACTGATCCTAGAAGTGCTAAGCAGGACTCTGACTGACCCAATGCAGCATTACCCACGGCAACACAGTGGGATACTGTAGGCAAAATACCTCTCTTCACAAGAGGTCACACTGTTAATCATTCCATAGTTACGATAACACATCACCACCACACCACTCACTGATCTATAAGCAAATACCATCCATTTACCTGCAAATACCATACATTTACCTGCAAATACCATACATTTACCTGCAAATACCATCCATTTACCTGTAAAAACCATACATTTACCTGCAAAAACAGAGACCCAAACATTGCAGTTACACCATCTGTTTGCTTGGTGCAACTGCACTCAAAGTCACCCTGTCTTTTTAAGAGACTTTGCAGTGTATGTTTTGTTTACATCCAAAAAACATGTTGAAAAGGATTGTCGTCTAACTCCAACTCCCTGTTGTGTTGTCTGTATAGACTGGGCGTGTACTGACCATAAGACTCTGTGTTGTTTACTGAGAAAACAGCCCTGTTGTGTTGTCTGTATAGACTGGGCGTGTACTGACCGTAAGACTCTGTGTTGTTTACTGAGAAAACAGCCCTGTTGTGTTGTCTGTATAGACTGGGTGTGTACTGACCGTAAGACTCTGTGTTGTTTACTGAGAAAACAGCCCTGTTGTGTTGTCTGTATAGACTGGGTGTGTACTGACCGTAAGACTCTGTGTTGTTTACTGAGAAAACAGCCCTGACCCCCATAGCACTACACTCGCCTGCTTTAAATGCAGCATATCCTCTAAAATGTAATGTACTGCTTATTATTCACTGGGTGTGTGGGAGTGTGTGACTCTGGGTGTTGCATATTAATGTTGAGGCTGAAATGCTGAAGGACAAACATTTTAATTTGTATCTGTATTTCTTACTCCCCTCTGACCACATCCTCCCTCCCTTCTGACCCCCTCCTCCCTCCCTACTGACCACATCCTCCCTCCCCTCTGATCACATCCTCCCCTCCCCTCTGACCACCTCCTCCCTCCCTTCTGACTCCCTCCTCCCTCCCTTCTGACCACCTCCTCCCTCCCCTCTGACCCCCTCCTCCCTCTTCTCTGAGCTCATCCTCCCTCCCCTCTGATCACATCCTCCCTCCCTTCTGACCCCCTCCTCCCTCCCCTCTGACCCCTTCCAGTCTGATCCCCTCCTCCATCTCCCTGACCCTCTCCTCCCTTCCCTCTGACCCCCTCATCCCTCCCTGCTGACCCGCTCATCCTTCCTCTCTATCTACAATGGACTAATCCCCTCTCCGCTGCGTAAAATCCCTTACTCTGTTTCCCTCTGCAAGGCCCTGAATTCTCCTGTTCCTCTAATAAACCTCTCCTTGCTGGACATTTTCCCCAACATCCAGACATCCAGATACTCCCTTCTGCTCTATAACCAATCAAACGAATCCAAAACACATCATTAACGTCTCCCAATAACCTCCCTCGCCCCATAACGATCCCACCTCCACCCCATGGCATCTGTAACAACACTAAGTGACCCCCCTCTCCCCTCAAACATCGAAGTACTTCCTCTCCTTAACAATACCCACAGAACACACCACTGCCAACTCTTGTAAAGGGAGACAACGGATTACATTTCACAATGAATTCAATGTGACAGAATCAAACTGTTGACCTCTTTCTTGATTAATCAAAGGCTTGAGTAAGTCCCAGCAGCGGTCTTGGACAGAGTCAATAGGCTGTTATCAGGAAGGGCAGTAGCTATTGGTTACAGATTTGGACCAGGGCCTAATCTTTTCCTATTGGTCCAGGAGTGACCAGTGATGATATACTGTAGTACTAATGACCTGGACCCTGAGGCAGACTGGAACTATGTATGTGATAAGCTGGTCCACAGAATCCACACAGTGAAAAAATAATTCATGTTTACACCCTGTGCCTGATAAACATCGTAAAATCTGTGAAATCACGCTGGCTGCGTGAATGTGCCCTCTGTTCATGTTGGGATGGCTTTGAGACTCAGAGGCTAATCAAATCCCAGATGTCCTTACAGTTTAATTGGTTCCTCACTGGGACTACAGTACAGTCAGCCTGGAATCACAAAGCGGGGGAGACCTTCAGAAAATGGCTCTTCCCTCACCCTCACAGTTTCACAGGCATTACAATAATTTCCCACTCCTCCACTCAGAGAAGAGTGGTCATTGCTGTACATATCAGTAGTCAGGGTGTAGAACCAGCTGTATGAAATGCCCTTGAGAGAGGCAGCATAGGATGTAGTGAAAGAGAGAGAGGCTGTGATTTAGTCTTTAAATTACAATGTCTTCACAGCTGTTAGTTTATGTGACCAATATAAACATTGTGGTCTCTCTCTCTCTCTCTCTCTCTCTCTCTCTCTCTCTCTCTCTCTCTCTCTCTCTGCCATACCAACTACTGCCCTCTTTTCCACTTTTATTCACAGACACGTATTTTCAGTGATCTAGTATGTTGTTTGTCTGGCAGATCAACATTTATTGAATAGTGGCAATCCATCTGTTGTAGGGATTGATTCTACGGCCAATATGTCACTGGTGTTACTTGAGAGGAGAGGTGGAAAGTACATCGAGTCACAGCCTTAAAACTGTTGTGATTCTCTCCTACGCAGCACACACCACCCAGCCACAGAGAAACCTAATCTGTGAATTTATAAGTAAGCGAAAGGCTTTTTGAACTCATTACTTTCAATGACAAATTCATGCACTCTACAGTACATCCCTGGGTTGTCACAGCAATGCGGTGTTTGGCCACCAAAACAGCTCTAGTGTAGATTGTTTCCAGATCTTGGCAAAATGGTTCTGGACTGCCACAGTATAGTACACAACTAGGTTAGGAGAGAGTGGGATAGATCTGTGTGTGTGCAGCGCAAAGCTAACAGCTATTCCCTCATAGCTGAGTGTGTGTAAGTTTGTGTGTGTGTGTGGATGTGTTTAACTATTCTTGTGAGGACCAGAAGTCCCCACAAGAATAGTAAACAAACAACAAATTTGACCAACTGGGGACATTTTGTTGGTCCCCACAAGGTCAAATGCTATTTCTAGAGGGTTTAGGGTTAAGGTTAGAATTAGGGTTAGAATTAGGTTTAGGGTTAGGAGCTATGGTTAGGTTTAGGGTTAGGTTTTTGGGTTAAGGTTAGGGTTAGGGAAAAAGTACGGGTTTGGGTTAGGGTGAGGTTTAGGGAAAATAGGATTTTGAAAATAATCCTCTCACACTATCCTCGGGAGCGGTTTTTGATGGTGGCCATTTCCTGTGTCAAATCGCACTCTGTCCTCATGGGTGGAATGTTATTAATATTTTTCATAATTTCATAATTAATAAACATTGCTTAAAAAAATTATCTAAAATCCAGTGTTTCTATGTCAAACTGTTTTGTTATATTTCAGCCTTCTGTGATGTATATATAGTGCAATATTTGGATGCAAACTAAAAATGGAATACATTTCAACTCTATATCTGACTTACATTACAAGTCCATAACCATGTGTGTGAGGTGTATACTTTTGTTTCAAAGTAGATTTGTTTAAGACTACCTAGAACCACTGTGTGTGAGCCTGATTTAGCCCACTGCAGTAAAAGGTTATTCAATCTAAAGGACTCTTCCTACAGAGAGCCTACAGTGTGTAAAAACGAGCAGCCTGTCAATATCATAGCATCGCGTCCGGGGGACACTGGAGTCTAAGGAACATGCCCTGTAAAGAGTGCGACTCGCAGTGACACACACACACACACACACACACACACACACACACACACACACACACACACACACACACACACACACACACACACACACACATACACACACACACACACACAGGGGTGCTTTTCAACTCAGCTGACATCTCCTCACATGCCTAATGGGAGCGATAGAAATAGACTCAGCAAAAAACAGCTAACGGAAGGAGAGGACTTCTAACTAACTCACACAGACAGACATACCACACAGACAGACATACCACACAGACAGACATATCACACAGACAGTACCTACAAAGCTAGACTTACAAAACCCACAGAGCCTCACTGCTTTACCTCAAACCACTGGTAGACTAGCCAAGCGAAGCACTATCATTAACAGCCCCACAACACTTAGAAAACAGCCTATGATACAGTAGCTAACAGTACACTATGCTAATGAAACACTAATACAAATGACGCTACCGCAAACCAATCCAACTTTACAGTAAATCAGAGCTCTCGCCAAATAGAGAGAGAGAAAGAGAGAGCGGGGAAAGAGATAAAGAGAGCAGGGAGAAAGAGTGGGAGAGAGAGCAGAGAGAAAAAGAGAGCAGAGAGAGAGGGGGGGAGAGAGAGAACAGAGCGAAAGGGAGAGCAGAGAGAGAGGGGGAGAGAGAAAGAGAGCAGAGAGAGAGAGAGAGAGAGAGAGAGAGAGAGGGGGTAGAGAGAGAGAGAGAGAGGGAGAGAGAGATGGTGGAGAGAAAAAGAGCAGAGTAGGAGAAGGGGAGAGAGAGAGATGGGGAGAGAGGGGGAGAGTGGCCCTGTGGCTTGTCCAGCTTGTTGCCATGGTGCTGTGAGCGTTAGCAGGCAGTGTGCAGGAGCTAGGAGTTTCCCCTGTCACACACAGGAAGCAATAAAACACACAACAGAGCGGGACGTATTTGGATCGGAAAATTCAGGTTAGAAGGGAACACATTTTTAAGCTTGGAAAATGCAGTGTGTCAGAATGGTGTTCCTCAGACATTTCACCTAGTCTACACAGTGTTCCGTCACGTTGATGACACCAGGGCCTGGTACTGGTACTGGTACTGTGGTTTACAGAGACAATTTAATGGCCCAGTAATAAAACATACGCCAATCCTCGTCTAATGAAACCTACCAACAAGTAGCTTTAGTTTCATCAGGAAGGATTGGCCTTTGGGGCGGCAAATCCATTAAATGTTTGTGTTTGTGCAAGCAGATTGTGGGTGGGCGGATTTTAGATTCAGACAAAACAAAGGCGTGTTTGTGTATGTGTGTGTGTATGTGTGTGTGTAAGCGTGGGTGCAAAGTGTGAGTGTGAGTGTGGGGGTTGTATGTTTATGTGTGCGGTTTCAAAAGACATATCCAGTCTAATAATCACTCTGTATTGTAACCATGGACAATAACCACAGCTCTCTCAGGCACAGGCCAACAGAAACATTGCTAGTTTTTAACTGGCAATTGCAACAAGTTACCACATTGATAGCAACGTCTCCAGCTCTGTTTCCCCTTTAAGGCCTAAAAGACTTTGGCTTCTATTTGTTTTCTACTGACAATTGTAGTGCCAGGATGTTGCTATGAGCATTTGAGGATCATTCCACCTGGAAATAATGCAGGTCAGCGTTTTTCATCATGAATCTTGTTCTGGAGGCAGCTCTGCAGAGTGGTCACTAGCTGGCACAGCCACAAAGTCATCAAACCTAATCCTAACCTTAACCCAAATCTTAACCACACTGTTAACCCTAACCTTAAATCCCCAAATAAAACATTATTTCCATACATTTTTACAATATTACCAATTTTGACTTTGCAGCTGGCCTATCTAAAGGGAAATCTCTCAGTTCTGCCTCCAGGACAAGACTCATGACAATATTGTCAAACTGTGGAAATAACACTAAGAAAGAAACACTAGGAAATAAGGCCAACAGTAATGGAACAGCAACGTTATAATGTGAATATCAATACTGAAAAGCAAGGCCTAAAAGTCCCCTAAATGCTTATGGCATATGACCATTAGAGAAACCGATTAGACAGTATGATAGATATAAATAGTCTTCTAATATTGAAGGAGATGTATTATCATGTGAAACCGACTGCATCTCTGTTTTTAGAAATTCTTCACTTATTCAGGAGGCTAAATGAGCATCCTTCATTTCTCAGAGCAGCTGGTCATTTCTCAGAGACTCTGGCGTTTTTTTCCTAAGGTCTGTTTTTAGACTTCTCATCCTTATAGATGGCTGCTTCACGTCTTGAGTACAATCTGCCTGTCTGCCTGTGTGTCTATATTTCTGTCTCTATGACTGTTAGAGAATATTAATGATGGAGTCTGTGTATGATAAGTAGCCAGTCTATTAACTTTTAGGAACTTTCCTCTCTTTGGGAGGTAGTTTCTCCTCGGTCTCTGAACACGGCCTAGACTGTATATTTACAGAACATGTTGCGTCAGACCCAGCCTCATCCTGTGTCATGGAGAACCATTCTGCCAGTGAAAACTCCCATATCTGTCTGACAAGGCCTAATCACTAGAATTTATGTTTAAAGGTGACCAGAACCAGAATGATTCCTTTCTCTCCCTCCTCTCTCTCTTTCCATCTATCTTTTTGTCTCTGCCTCTCTCTCTCCTTCTCTCCTAATATGGAGTTGTATCCCGGAGAGAAAGAGAGGATCCCAGGGAGTCCCCAGGTCAAAGTGTTTACAACATCAGCTGTAACATGGCCAGCCAGGAGGTGAACAGGCCAGCCAGCAGAGCTGACTGTCCAAGACAGGTCAGCTCCCATGTAAGCCGCACAAAAATGATCTCCCTATCCCACTCGCAAGCATGCACGCACCAACACACACAGGTTTCCAATCAGTGTTTAAAAGCCCCAGACACTGGCTGGGATTTGATCTGTGTATTTGTTTCATAAGACTACAATATGAAGAGCCTTTGTGATTATGGTTTCATCACACAGAAAATCAGATTTTTAATCAAGTATTTTGCTCCGACAGTGCAGTTTAATACATTCCCAGGGTACTTGTTTGAAGACTGGTTATCTGAATGTGTCTGCTTTATGCAGACTTTGAAAAAAGTCCTCGTCTAGTTGCGAAAAAACGGTTCACTTGTTCAGATTTTAGTGCTAACAGTTCAACGTTTCCCTGAGTGGAAAGCCTTGTTAGAGCAGGGGCTTGTGGGAAATGATTGTGGCCTGCTGAATCCCTAATCAGAGCCTTACATAAACGTTTGCTGTCCCACTTTTACAACGCACATCTAATGCATCAATCCAGACTCTGTCCTCTTCTAAAAGTCAACCCCTTCAACCCCAGCCATCCCCACAGTGTCACCCCCTCCATACTCTTCCTCAACACCGGGGTGCGATAGCACAGTGTTAAACTGATCATCCACCAGCACATTTACTGTAGTCCGAGTTAATTACCTTGATCATCATCCTGAAAGCTTTTACAAGGACATGACACATCTCCAGAGTTGAGATTGGCTCCGTCGGCCAATAGTAACTAAAGTTTTCCCTGGCTGGGAGTAGGGAAGGCAGCTGAATAGCTGGGGTGCATATGGGCTGGCTGGGACTGTCTGTACAGGGCGAGGTGCTTGTTTTTGTGCTAATGTTTCAGCTGGCAGGATGACTAAGAGTCCAGTTATAACATGTGGAACTGGAAGAGGCCCAGGGGGGCTCCATGTCTGTCTACTGCTCTACTCTGACATGGTCAAGGTGACATCCCTACTTGACCAACTCACAATGCAACACAACACATCTCTACCAATGCAACACAACACATCTCCAGCTGGCAATCTCGAGTCCTGTCGAGTCATGTCATGTCCTGTTTTTAGACAGATACTGTATTCCTGTCATTGTAGTCAAGGTAAACTATTATGAGTAAAGCCAACAGTGTTTTATGAACATAGTTAGGGGAAGAGGAGTTTTTCTTTTACCAGGGAAAATAAAACATGGCCCTAGCCAGGAGAAGCTGTGGGCCCTAAAGGGTAAAACAGAGCTCCAGGGGCCCAACTGTCTCTCTTTTTTTAATCAATGGACGGACAGTAAAAAATGTCTGTCGATGTTGTCCCAGATCAAGTGAATTCTCTGACTGCGTATCATTGGGACCCATTCTGGGCCTACCAATTAAACATCATCAGTTGGCATCGACCATCATTAGGCCAAGTAGGTCAGAGCAGAACAGAGCTCCCCAGACGACATGAGCCCTGGACAGAAGGAAGGAGGGCAATCTCATATGGAACCTTATAGAAGACACCATGGCCACTCTGAGCAGACACGTAAATGAAACACAACATGGACACAGAGAGGGACTACTGGTTTTATCGATCCAACCAACCCAAGGAGCTGAGATGGTCTGCTGTGTAGGCCTGCTACATACATGTCCCAATGTAAGTGAATAAATTGTGAAAGATGAGACTGCCATTGGTTCAATTACGGGTACGGTACCAGTGTAATACTTCTATAAAATGTATATAAACCATCCATATATAAGACAGTCCCAAAGGAGTTTGTTAAATTGTCTAGGGCATTTGGGCACACGCCGCCAATATGGCAACATGGAAAACCCTCCCTAGAATCAGCACTGCGCCTTATTATTGAAACCAGTGTAAATTTGTGGCTGTCACCCTTGGGAATGACATGATGTGTGTGTGTTTGACTGCAAGTGTGTGTGTGTGTGTGTGTGTACAAGTGTATTGTGTGTGTGTCCATGTGTATGCACTGTGTGTGCCTGTGTGCATGTCAGACCTCTTGATCTAAACTGGCTGTGTGAAATCATTAGAGGGACACGGCAGTGCCCAGAAATCCATTTGGAATCCTCAGATTAGTTCCCCCATAACTACCCTATTTGTGTCCTCATCCAAATTCTCCAGGATGAATTTATACATATCATCTCCTGCCCTGCCTCATCCCCACAACCCGTGACAGAGAAGGCCTCCAGGAAATAATGATCATGAGATGGGGAGACAAATGGTGCTAGACTTCACTTCTGCTCTTCTCTGTGCTTTTTTTCTCCAGCAAAGCCAATACTTGGCTAGTTACATTTCATTTAGCTCTAAGTCTCCCAAATGGGAATATGGATTCTCACACAGTAATGCCATGAGAAGAGAGAGAGAGAACAAGAAAGAGAGAGAGAGAGAACAAGAGGGAGAGAGAGAGAACAAGAGAGAGAGAGAGGGGGAGAGAGAAAGAACAAGAGGGAGAGAGAGAGAGAAACAAGAGGGAGAGAGAGAGAGAGAGAGAGAGAGAGAGAGAGAGAGAGAGAGAGAGAGAGAGAGAGAGGGGAGAGAGAGAGAAAGAGAGATGTGTAGTGCGCGAGAGACAAAGAGCGGAGTGGAGAGCGAGAGGACGGGAACGTGGAATCAGAGAGAAAGTAGTTTTAACAGCAGGGTTTTGTAAGTCAACTAATTGATGTCTGTTTAGGATTCTGAGCAGCACCGGGCTTTTGTGCTGAACGGAGCACTTCTTCTGTTGGAGGGAAGCGACAACTTTACTGGCTACTGGGTCAATGCCAGACCTCTCCTACACATCAGAGGCAGCCGGGGCAGCAGCGGCCGGTCGAAACCGCAGTTAGGGGAGGGAGGGAGGAGGGAAGGGGGGGTCGGTTAAATCAGTAGAAGCAGGGCTCTGGTTAGTCCGATCAGCTAATACTTTGACCACAATTTCAATCATTTCCACCTATTTCATTGTCTCTTGTTTCCTACATGAGTCATTGAATACTAGTCCACAAGAAGAGACAGTATAACAGCCCCATATGACAGGAAAGGACTTGTAATAAACTGGCCCTAGCTGACCTTTCTGGCTGTCTGTCCCACAGTAAGGTGAAGTCTGGACTGAGGTGCTGTCCAGTATAGCGGGATGTAAACTCTAGAATGACTGGAGGTACAGTTAGGGCTGATACATGAAAGCATAGGGATGGAGGGAACACCAATGGACAGACACTGGCTGATTGAATCACAGAGAGAAAATAGAGCAAAGAGTGGAAAACAGTCAGCCATTATTCAACCTGTCTACACACATACACACACACTAGGCTCTCATTTCTTGTGACGCTAGCATACAAGAACACACACATGCTTCATCAGCCGCCGCAGGCCAATATGGCCGGCCATGCTGGGAAAACGAGCACAAATCAATTATAATCTGGGTGTACGGAATGCATAGAGGCCATTGACAAGCAATCTTACTAGAGAAACAGAGAGAGCAGAGCAGAGTGCTATCCAATCTTACTAGAGAAACAGAGAGAGCAGAGCAGAGTGCTATCCAATCTTACTAGAGAAACAGAGAGAGCAGAACAGAGTGCTATCCAATCTTACTAGAGACACAGAGAGAGCAGAGCAGAGTGCTATCCAATCTTACTAGAAAAACAGAGAGAGCAGAACAGAGTGCTATCCAATCTTACTAGAGAAACAGAGAGAGCAGAGTAGAGTGCTATCCAATCTTACTAGAGAAACAGAGAGAGCAGAACAGAGTGCTATCCAATCTTACTAGAGAAACAGAGAGGGCAGAACAGAGTGCTATCCAATCTTACTAGAGAAACAGAGAGAGCAGAGTAGAGTGCTATCCAATCTTACTAGAGAAACAGAGAGAGCAGAACAGAGTGCTATCCAATCTTACTAGAGAAACAGAGAGAGCAGAACAGAGTGCTATCCAATCTTACTCCAGGTATTGATCTCACTGGAGGGAATTCCGACCAGAGAATGGAATTCCTTTTTTATGCACTTGTCTCTCTACGTGTATTCTGACCTTGAACTTAAGCATGAGAATAGCATGCTATTCACCAGCTATTTGTTTGGGGTGGAGATGGAATAACTGAAGGTGTGTCTACAGATACGCCAGATTCTGACCTTTACCTAATTCACTCATAATTCCACCACCTTTATGCGTGATGAAACAAAAAATAAGGTCAAGCAACCTGCCGGTTCCAAGTGGAACACCATCTACTTTATTTTCAGATAGAAATAACACCATTCTCCATAAAATGTCATTTACAACTTGATAAGAGCTATTGATAAGAGCTATTGATAAGAGCTATTGATAAGAGCTAGGTAACTGAGTGAGCCGTTTGGATAAAGGGAATGTAAACATCAATGACAATTGTTTTATATATATATTATCTTATGATCGCTGGAGACAAATGTGAAATCAGTCACACGGCAGCAAACTGAAGCATACCAACATATCACCTTTTCCACAGTGAAGTCTATGAAATGCTGGCCTTATAACTTGCAGATATGAAATATGGAGACCCAAGCTATTGGCTTCTGTAGCCATATGCAAATGACAGTATAGTGCCAAAGTTGACTTCATATTGATTTCTAGAATGTTTTAATTACAGTATATGCCCAAACCTTTCACTGTATTCTTTTTACAATTTGTACCGTGTTAAATATTAGCCACTATCAGTAGCCACTGTCAGTTATACCAACATACATATATAACTGTCACTCATTAGTTTCCTTACATTTTGTATCATTCCATTCCATCGGTAGTTGACCTTTCTTTCCTCTGTCACGTTCATGTGGTTGTTCATGAGGACCGCTAGCAATAGTGGTCATTTTAGGCTAACGTAATCATTTGGACATGTATCCTATTTAAATCTTCATGGAACGCAGACAATATTTAGCAAACCTGGAGTCTGGCGCACAGTTCAAAGATAACTGGACCATTGTCATCACAGTCCATTGATTAGTGAGGATTAGTAGTGTAGATTTATAGGACTACTGGTCAACCCCTATTGTACACTTTTCTCACCTTCGAATAAAACCACTGTATTTTTGATTCACCAATATATTTTGTGCATAAAGGGTCTCCAAACCTGTTTTTTATTATTCAGAAATACTTTCCTAACACTAAATAATCTACAAGATCAGAGTATTTTTAAATCTACCAGTTGACGTTGAAAAAGAGACGGATATGAGTGTATTTACATGGCTTTCTGTCATTGATCCCTACTATTCTGAACCTTCTCTCTGTATGTTCTAGTGAGCCTGTCGAGAAAATTCTCATTAAAGATATACCTTATTTAAAGGGATGGCTTTAGATTCATGTACAGAAAACCCTATTGAATGATAACTCCACGAGAAATTCTGTTGGCCAGAAAGTGGGAGGATTTTCAACAGTTGAATACAATTTATTCCTCACAAAAGGGAACCATGCCTGCAAAGCCTGTTACACTCCTGCTTACGATAAGTCTGAATACCAACAAGTCTGAATACCAAGTGGGTAGGAAAGGCGTACATTTCTAAGTCTGAACCAGACCTTATCTGTTCCAATGGAATTAGAGTCCTTTCATGTGCAAGACCCGCTTCCACGGACAATGGCTGGAATAATGGAGTGGAGTTAGTGCTGAATAAGCTGCAAAAGCACAGATGGGCCTTTTAGGAAAACAAGGAAAACTTGATGTTCCCAGTTCCTTTAGATAATTCCTGAAAGGAAAAGCAATAGAGGAGAACTAGGCTAACCATACATAATGGGAATAAAATCTAGTTAGCCATCCCAGAATAGACAACAGTAAGCCTGTTTGCTATTGATTGAGTAGGAATTTGCATGATACTGCCGATAAGCCGTCAGTCAGTCAGTCACAGCATTGGATGGAAACACAACATAGTGGCAGAGATACAGTAGGGGGTTATGACACAGTCTGTTGCGTTGCGTGATGCAGTTGTTAAAGCTTCACAACACAAGGTCCCCCTCCCCTTTCATGATTCTTGCATGTTGACTACTGACAGAATGATGACTACATCAACACTGTTATACAATCAGAGGAAGGGGAGAGATATGGCATGAGGGGCAGTGAAAGACAGAAGAAGGGAGGGAAGGAGGGAGAGGAAACAAGTCAGAGGGAGAAGAGCTCTCTGCACAGATGGTGTGTGAAGCCTGTTAAGAGGACTGACGGCTGTCAGTGAGAACTGCTTCTGCAAGCCTATAGATATTGACCACACCTCTCCTCTCGTCTCTTCTCCTAACATCTCCTCTCCTCTCCTCTCCTCTCTCTCATGCACACGCATACAGTATAGTACACCCACCGGTTATCTGGCTAGCAGATGAATATAAGATGGCCCTGGTTTTCAACCTTTCAGCACCATTCTGCATCATCTCTCCTGGACATGGCTTCAGAAACTGTATGAGCCACTCTTCTTTTCACCTGATGCTCAATTCCAGACCCAACAACAACAGCAATGCATCAGCAGCCTGATGGAAATGTCAATCATTCTCTGGGGCCGGAGACAGGACCTTTTAAAGAATACACTTTAGCTCAGCAAACTAAATGATCACTTACGTAACTCCAGTGAATGTGAGTTCGCTGTCTGTTCAGAGGCACTCACAGTTCATAACAATACTGTAAGTGGACTGTTTTGGGGTAATGTCAACTAATCCCTGTCAAACTCAAAACAGTGAGACAGGGAAGGGGATCAATTCTGCAGTGTTAGTTCATACATTGCCACATCAGTTGCATTATATAATGTCAGCATCACTGTATGTAATATTCACAGTACTGAGCATCACATGTCCCAGAAAGGATGAGCACATTGAGCAGGTCAGCCATGAGAGTCAAATGAGGTCATTTCTCCATACAGTGAGAGAGACACACAGACAGACAGACAGACGGATAACTCTGGATCCCCACAACTCAGCCACGTCAATGACTGTGTAAATACATACAGAGAATCCCCTGTCTCGAGGGACAGTGTGTGTAGTGTCAGCTGCTCACGACAGGCCAACTGTCTCAATACACCTGTGTGTGTGTGTGTGTGTGTGTGTGACATCACATCTATATGGTGCTGTAGTGTCAGTATGTGTAGTGGCAACTGTCTCAATACACCTCCCCAAGGGTAAGCCAGCCATGCTGCTGCCTTAAAGGTCCAGTGCAGGCATTTTTATCTCAATATCAAATCATTTCTGGGTAACAATTAACTACCTTACTGTGATTGTTTTCAATGAAAATTGACAAAAATAGCTTGTTAGCAAGAATTTTGCTGGGACTGTCTGGGAGTGGTCTGAGTGGAGAGAAAAAGTGAAAATAATGTTTTTGGCAGAGAGGTTCGGAACTCTCTTTCTTATTGGTCTATTAACCAATTAACCGCTTGGGGATGTCACCATGGAAGGCCAATATTCCATCCCCCAAACACAGGCTGTAATGTCAGGCGGTCTTTTCAAACAGGTCTTACACTAAAAGGGCACTATCATTTTCACAATTCCACCGTATTATTCCAATGTTTTTTGTCTGCACTGGGCCTTTAAGCCAAGTTCACAGTCTGGCTTCTCCTCTCTCTCTCTCTCTCTCTCTCTCTCTCTCTCTCTCTCTCACTCACTCTCTCTCTCCCTACTGTGTGTGTGTGTGTGTGTTAACATATCTGTATCTCAGACACCAAGGGAGTACTGCAGTGCAATAAGAACAGGAGCCACCTTGTCTCTATGTTTTCCTCTCTCAGCCCCGTCTTACACTTCCTTGGTTTATCTCTCTCTCTGCCTCTCTTTCTCTCTCTGTCTATAGTTTGTTATAAAGCGGCACTTTAGGGAATAGTCTTTGACTTTGAGTGGCACACTTTAAGTGACTTAATTAAATCTAAACTAGTTTCCACTCAAGGCAACAATGCTGTCAAAGTCCCATTAAGAGTGGCAGAGATAAGAGCACTTAAACATTGTAGTGGTTTGTTTAGATGATCATTCATTAGTGATCCTCTCTCTCCCCCCAGCCTGAAGACTGAAGACAAGAGCTGAATCTACAACATGGTAGGTTACTGAATCCAGCCCTATCGGAGATGCTAGAGGGAGGGAGAGAGGAGGGAGAGTGAGGAGGGAGGGAGAGAGAGAGAGAGAGAGAGAGAGAGAGAGAGAGAGAGAGAGAGAGAGAGAGAGAGAGAGAGAGAGAACGATTGCTGCAGAGTGCCTGTGGAATGGGGTCACCTTTGCACCTGTGAGTACAAACAGATGAGTCACAGTGTATTTCTGAGGGATTATCCACAGATTGCTTTAGTAATGTGCTGCAGTGTACTGTATGTGTGAGTGTAAAAACAGGTCATGTTGGGCCCATTGGTGGTGGTCTAGTGGACAAGGCGAGTTAGCCTACATCAAGTACTTATTTCGTGAGGCGCTAGGCTAAATCTGTTTAGCATAAATCCAACTCATTCCTATTCATGTCGTTGGTAGCCTATAGTCCTTTAGCTCAATAACTACATCGATGTGATGTAGATTAATGTTCCCTTTATAGAGAGGAGGGTCAGCCCGTCTCCCAGCTCTGTCTAAACTACCTCCCATGAGACCACTCCACCAGGAGAGTAAAGCCCAGTTAGTACCTGGAGACGCTCAGTTCACATCAATCAGTCAATCAGCCTGGGAAACAACCAGGCCATTCAAAAATGACAGTACTGCAGCTATTCTTCACTATAGACATGAGGGTTGTAGAAATACTGAAGCATGGCTGCAAAATAATATTTGTTTTAGAGATCCACACAACATAAATCCGTAAAATTCCTCCCAGTTCCACCAGGCTCTCTCTCTCTCTCACACACACACACACACACACACACACACACACACACACACACACACACACACACACACACACACACACACACACACACACACACACACACACACACACACACACACACACAATGTAATTGGTGACGGTGTGTTGTTGTAGACCAGGGACTACAGTGTGTCAGACACTCCTGGTGCGTGTACAGTATCACACAACGGGTAGCGGAACTCAGGGGCCAGGCAGGGGCCAGGCAGGGGCCAGGGGCCAGGCAGGGGCCAGGCATGGGCCAGACCTCTGGTGTGTAACTGCTATATGTCCGTCTGTTCACACATTCAAACATTAACCCACAACCGTCAACTATGTTTACACAAACCATGCCTTACTGTCCTGTTTATAACCTGGTTATAACCTGGTTATAACATGGAAGAGTAGAGAAGGACAGAGAAAGACCCAAAAAAGAGACTGTAGTGCGAAACACAAACTGTGTGTGTTTGTGTGTGTGTGTGTGTGTGAGTGTGTTCGTGTGTTGCCCACTACAGAGATCCCTTTGCCACAGCAGGAACATCAGTCTACCCACTGCAGCGACTCACAGGGCCTTAACAGGCTTCTGATGCAGAGAGAGCGTGAGAAAGAAAGAGAGAGAGAAAGCGACAGAGAGATAGAAAGAGAGAGAGAAAGAGAGAGAGAAAGCGACAGAGAGAGAAAGCGACAGAGAGAGAAAGAGAGAGAAAAAGCGACAGAGAGAAAGAGAGAGAAAGAGAGAGAGAAAGCAACACAGAGAGAGAGAAAGAGAGATACAGAGATACATATTCTCTACAGAATAATGCAAACGCGTATCGTCACTGGGGTCCCTCTCCGGCCAGGCCTCCTCCCTGCCTGCCGCCCATATGATTGGTAGGGCTACTGACAAATCAGACAAATAATCCATTCCTATTGGCTAAAACAGGGGATCGGTGTGCATGATCAGCGCTCACTCCATTTGATAATTCCTATTGGAGTACAGGTAGTAGTTTTTCCATTTGGTGCCTGAACATGGTCCTCTGGACACCCTGAGACAGTGAATGGATGATTTAACACGTTCCACTGGACACCCTGAGACAGTGAATGGATGATTTAACACAGTCCTCTGGACACCCTGAGACAGTAAATGGATGATTTAACACGGTCCTCTGGACACCCTGAGACAGTAAATGGATGATTTAACACGGTCCTCTGGACACCCTGCGACAGTGAATGGATGATTTAACACAGTCCTCTGGACACCCTGAGACAGTGAATGGATGATTTAACACAGTCCTCTGGACACCCTGAGACAGTAAATGGATGATTTAACACGGTCCTCTGGACACCCTGCGACAGTGAATGGATGATTTAACACAGTCCTCTGGACACCCTGAGACAGTGAATGGATGATTTAACACGTTCCACTGGACACCCTGAGACAGTAAATGGATGATTTAACACAGTCCTCTGGACACCCTGCGACAGTGAATGGATGATTTAACACAGTCCTCTGGACACCCTGAGACAGTGAATGGACGATTTAACACAGTCCTCTGGACACCCTGAGACAGTAAATGGATGATTTAACACGGTCCTCTGGACACCCTGCAACAGTGAATGGATGATTTAACACAGTCCTCTGGACACCCTGAGAAAGTGAATGGATGATTTAAAACAGTCCTCTGGACACCCTGAGACAGTGAATGGATGATTTAACACCTTCCACTGGACACCCTGAGACAGTAAATGGATGATTTAACACGATCCTCTGGACACCCTGCGACAGTGAATGGATGATTTAACACAGTCCTCTGGACACCCTGAGAAAGTGAATGGATGATTTAACACAGTCCTCTGGACACCCTGAGACAGTGAATGGATGATTTAACACAGTCCTCTGGACACCCTGAGACAGTGAATGGATGATTTAACACAGTCCTCTGGACACCCTGAGACAGTGAATGGATGATTTAACACGGTCCTCTGGACACCCTGAGACAGTGAATGGATGATTTAACACGGTCCTCTGGACACCCTGAGACAGTGAATGGATGATTTAACACAGTCCTCTGGACACCCTGAGACAGTGAATGGATGATTTAACACTGTCCTCTGGACACCCTGAGACAGTGAATGGATGATTTAACACAGTCCTCTGGACACCCTGAGACAGTGAATGGATGATTTAACACAGTCCTCTGGACACTCTGAGACAGTGAATGGATGATTTAACACAGTCCTCTGGACACCCTGAGACAGTGAATGGATGATTTAACACTGATTTCCATTCATTCTCTGAGGAAGCAGGTGTGTGTGAGAGTTGTAAATCATGGGGGACAAGGTAGGGTGCCTTGTCAGGCATTAAAAAAGTGTGGAAAGTTCACACAATCAATCTTTCTTCCACATGCCAGTAACCTACATTAAAGGCATGTCCGCATGTCAAACATGACTGATTGTCCATAGACCTCCTCGTGAATGTACATTATATCTTGTCCTGTTACATGTTATTTCCATTCATAGTTTCTAATCATGTCATCTACTGTAATCTCGTCACCCAGCACCAAATCTCTCGTGAGCGCTGGCCTCTGTCACAAGAGACTGAGTTTACTCTGAGCAAGAGCCTCAGTATCAAAATCCCAAAGCAGGAACAATGGACTGGCCTAGCACGAATCCACTAGTAAGTCAGTGAAGTCTACGAGAGGGACTTGACTGGGTCCAGAGCTCTATTCACAACTCTGTGTGATTTCTCACCAACTTTCCATTGGGGACCGCCTTTATGTTCTAACATGGAGAAAGGAGAGAAGAGGACTCTGGGTAATACTGGGTGAATTGAGACTGTATGCGCTGGTGAAGATAAAGGGGAAGAGAAAAGAATACCATTCAGAGCCTGACACCAGGATTTCTCTCTCTCTCCCTCTCTCTCTCTCTTTCTCTCTCTCTCAGGTATTCTGCCACTATGTACTCTCTGTTTAGGGACAAAAGCATTCCACTTTGCTCTGTTTTTTGGTTAATTCTTTCCAATGTGTCAAGTAATTATCTTTTTGTTTTCTCATGATTTGGTTTCTCATGATCTCTCAGCTCTCTCCTTCTCTCTTTATCTCCTTCCCCCTCTCTCTCTCTCTCTCTCTCTCTCTCTCTCTCTCTCTCTCTCCCCCTCTCTCTCTCCCCACTGGGCACACACTGGATGAATCAATGCTGTTTCATTTCAATGAAATTAGGTGGAATAGACGTTGAATTGAAGTCAATGACCATTGAGTCTTTCTCTCCATATCTCTCTTCCTTTCTCAGCTGGTTAACTAGAGGGGGAAGGTGGGATAAAAGGGAGAGTTTGACGGTTATGTTGGCGCTGTGCTTTCCTGTGCCAATGTCCCAGTGTTTGGAGATGTCATGGTTTCACCACGGTTTCACTAAATAGCTTTCAGCTGCCCAGTTGGACACAACGCTACATTCATGGTGCTGAGAGGGAAGAAGCAGGGGAAAAGGAGGTAAAACAGTGGGATTCCTGCTGTTCTCCGAAGCTGGGCTTGGGCCAGGGTAACACAGGCTTATAAGGCCAGGATTTACTGGACGGAATTATGGTGGCTTCGTAAAGCATCTTCTTTCCCCATTAGCCGCCACACTCCTGACATGGAACAATCTGGAACAATCTCACAACCCCGCCGTTGAGAGAAAAGCTTGTCTTGTTCTCCTGTGACTCAACTAGACTTAATAGTTTCTGTCTCCATACATGCTCTCTATCTCCTTCAGTGGCCTACAGATTTATCCACTGAATGATTCACACGGCAAAACACTTATTCTACTCTCACTCTCTCTTTCTCTCACTCTCTGTCTTATCATTGAAACAGAAGACAATGGCATGTGCAGAACAGCCCGTCGCTGTGTGTGACCTCTCTAGGGGAAAAAGACAGGGTCCTTCCACAAGCTCCAGCTTCAGTGCTGACAGACAGGGACCGGGAGAACAAGAGACAGTCTATCATCCTTTCCTAACACTGTCAAGTCCCCCAATTGTGTCTCCCTCTCATACCTGAAGTTTAGTTTAACCCTTGGGTGGCCAGTGAGTGTCACAGACCAGGACAGGAGTGGTGAATCCGCATTGATCATGTACTGTAAAGTAGAACATTTACATTTTAGTCTTATCCACAGAGACAACTAGGGTTAAGTGCCTTTCTCAAGGGCACATCAACAGAGTTGATTCAAACCAGCAACCTTTCGGTTACTTGCCCAATGCTCTAAACCTCTAGGCTACCTGCTGCTGTAGTAATATGTGCTTAGAGCTGTGGCCAGTGAGTTGTGAACAGAACAGTGTGTGTGTCTCTGTTGACTAGGCAGCAGCTGAGCAGGTTATTGAGGCAGCCATGCCAAACTCCCTTACTTACTCACAGGGTGACTACTGCACATTCACCGCAACCATGCTGTCACACATACAGTGTCTACACACACTTGCATACCTACATAAGCAGGCGAACCCACTGAAAGTGTTAACGAATGTATCCCTTTCTTAGAGTTTATATGTGACCCGCCGAAATAGTGTGAAACAATGTGAATGTTAGAGTTACCCACTGATGACTGTGTGTGTTAGTGACAGAGACATGGTTGTTGCATTCATGAATGTTACGTCCTGAAGCCTTCACCAAGTGACAGTCTAAGTGAATGTGTTTAATTAAAAGTAAACCCTTCGTGACAATACATGACACGTTTCATAATGCCTTTAGTTATGGCCCAATGTTCCCCCAACATTGTGGTCTGAAAATCCTAGCTCATGGACCATATCAGACCTGCAAGTCCCAATATACTAGCTAGCAGTCAATTTTACTTCCCTGGAATTCAACCATAGGGAGGATATTCAACCTTTTTTATCACCCACAATCTGAATTTAGAATCACTGTTATGGTGAAAAACTTTTCAACCAAGACTACCTAAACCATCTGAACTGGAACAATCATCTCAATAACACACTCAAACCATTCTAAAAATCCACCTACAACAAAGCATATTGGGAAATATGATAAGGAGGCCACTCACATGTCCTTTTCACTCTGAGAGAGTTAATGGAAATTAACTCAACACAGTCGGGTAACAACAACACCATGTGGTGTTGATTCCACTGTGATTCAAGTAACACTTAATTTCAATCCCACTGGTGTTAACCGCACTAGAATCAACATTTAGATATAACACTCACAACTAGGCTTGGGAGGTATACCGTATATTCCATATACCGGGTATTTGGAAATAGCCACAGGATGGTTTTTCAATAAATTGTAATATGTGTAGCTACTTTTTAAGTAACTACCTGCAGTCAACTTGTGTAATATGTTACGAGATTCACCTTCATTTCACCTGTCACATTAGGTGACATTATGAAGCTTACTGTAGTTCCCCAGAACGGTTCAGACAGAACAGCAGGAGAAGGCAGGAGCAGGTAAGTCCAGCTGTTTATTGACAGGGGTCAAGTTTTATATTGAAAGTTAACTTTTGCTTCAATAGAGTGATCAGGGATGTGCAACTATAGTTTTCCATCACAGAAAATACATTAATGCAACACATCAGGCAGAAAATAGATACATTTTCATCAAATGACAACAGAAGTGTAACACTATTTGGCTGGCAGCCACCCAAGGAAATTTGCTTGCAATGAACAAGCAAGGTCTTTTCTCCAAACACGATGCATGTCCATCATATTTCTAATGTTTATCATAGCCAGCTACATTTCCTAATGTGTAGCCAGCTACATTTCCTAATGTTTTGCTTAATGTTAATCTTGCATTTTACCTGAGAAAAGTAGTCTGGCTACACCGAGAAAAGTACCTGAGAAAAGTAGTCTGGCTACACCGAGAAAAGTACCTGAGAATAGTAGTCTGGCTACACCGAGAAAAGTACCAGAGAAAAGTAGCTCCACATCAGTCAGAGCGCTGTCTGCTGATAGAATGCCCGTTGGTGAATTTCCATTCAACTGAAGCACAAAATAAGTCTGATGCAGAGCAGAAATTACAATAACAAGCATTTTAGAACCCTAAGTTAAACTTGCTAGCTATCTAAGTAAGTGGCTGAATTAATAAGGTGACGTGGCATCATATTGTGTTAGCTTTCTGCCGTGTTTGAGAAGTCAAATCCCTTTGGATGAGTTATCTGTACATTTGCCACTGCAGCTTGATTTTCTTGCATTTTTTTCTCATCTTCGTTCTCGGCCTCTCTGCTCCTCCCCCATCTTCTCTGAGCAGAGCAGGCAGGCCCGTTGCCCTAGCGACTCCACACAGACACAGCGTGTACACATGCTGCTCCAGAGCCAGCACTGTTATTCCATCAGACAAGCATGCTTCAAAACTTTGTTCATTTGCACACTCTCATTCACATTCACTTTGAAATGTCCAAACTCACCAAAAATGACATTCGGTAGTGCCTACCTATATATGTATAACTTTAGGAGCTTGATTGCCTATTGTTTGCGCTCGTTAGCATATTTAGCTAGCAGCCTCCAAGGAAATGTGCTATTACTTGTGCTAATTTCGTTTTTGCCGCCCCCTTGTGTACTAAACTGGTAATTCCTTAAATCCTGGGATGAGAGAAGGACGGTAATGATGATATGAAAATCTGAATACCGCCCAATCCTACCCACAACACTTTTTACCTCAACACCACCAACATTTGCTGTGTACTATAATGTTGTCGTTGTTTAAAAAAAAAAAATCTAATTAGCCATTTGATTCTGATAGTATCAGCAGAACCAATTTCTGTTATCATCTCCAATCTTCACTCAGAGTAAATGTAAATGTCATTGTAGCATCTTTACAGTGGACACACAATATTGAAAGAGTGAGGTTTAAGGTTATTGGGTTTAGTGCTGCGAGCAAGAGAGAGAGAGAGAGAAAGAGAGAGAGAGACACTTCCTGTTCTTTGGGCACTCTGCAATCTATGATAATTCTCTCTGATATTGAGGTAAACCTTTCCACCTGCTTCTCCACAACATGGCAGTGCTTCCACCAGGGCACACAATGCCTTCTCCATCTGACACTCTCTTCCTCTAGTAATCCACTCTTCTCTCTCTCTCTCTCTCTCTCTCTCTCTCTCTCTCTCTCTCTCTCTCTCTCTCTCTCTCTGTCTCTCGTTCACACTACGCTTCTTTTCCATCAGCCCAATCCCCTCTTCATCTCCCAGTCTGCCACTCTTGGATCTTCTCTCTGTCTACTTTCCATTTACTGTGTGTTTAAACACTGAGCTCAAATTGACATGGAGTGCAAAAAATTCAACCCAACAAACAAACAGATGATTAAATTAAAGCATTGAACTGAACAGTTGGAGAGACAAAATTGTGTATTTTAGGATGCAGATTCCCAGATTGACTACAGCGTTGGATGGACTGCTAGGGGAGGTTTTATAAAAGACTGAGAGAGCACCTCTTTCTGCGGAGCCACACATTATAACACGGTTAATAGGACTACATCCAACTGCAGTACTGCAATACTCCTCTGCTATAGCCACTCTAGCTACTGTGCTGGTCTGTGCACTATAAGTTACAGTAATACTCAGCACTGCAGTGATGTATTCAAGGTCCTACAGTAGCACGGCCATATAAGGGCAAAGTATTTAAGGCGCAACCTTGCGACCCCCACTCCGTCTCAGGGCTTGACGAATGTATACAGCTGTCGACATGGCAACAGCAGTTAGACAGCAAGGCCCAGGACATACAATGAACGTCCAGCATGATAAATAGATATGCAGGCATGGCACGGGGCAGGTCCTGGCCATTCTGCCGCCCTACGCAAGACAACAAAAATTGCCACCCTTACTAGAATAGTCAGAGTAAGCAAAACAAGGTTGAAAAGATGTTGAAATTATATTCACTTTAGGTTCTGAATGAAAGGTGAAAAGACGTGTTCTATGTTTGGGCCAAATCAAGGCTGTACCAGACCGGACAAAATCTGAACCAAACTTCTATGATTGGTTCAGATTTGGTCCGGACCGTGGCACGTGGACCTCAAGGCCAAAAAAATATGTTTTATGAGTTACAGGGGGTGCGTCTTGGTCAATCAGCCGACAGGCGGTCGTCTAACCCTGCCTAATGGGCGGGCCGGCCCTGGGCAGGCACATACACACACATACAGTACACACACATTCTGTACACACACATACTCTACACACACATACTGTACACATACATACTGTACACACACATGAAGAGCCCATAGAAGGCTATTCCCCAGGTCCAGAAATACAACGTCATAAATTAACAGGATTTAGTGAATGGACAAGCATGGACAAGCACAATTATAACAGCACTCTGGACAGAACTGGATGAGCTCTCTCTCTTCATCCCTCTCTCCCTCTCTCTCCCACACATACACACAGACACATTCCATTTCATGTTGTTGAGGCAATTCCCAGATGGTAACCTGACACTCTCTGAAGCCATACTCTCCATTCAATCCTCTGGAAGACTCTGAGTGTCCTTGCTGAGAAAACACATGGTTGTCAGTTGTTGAAGCAGTGTCAGCATCAGTGAAAAGTGCAATATAAAGCTCTCATATTGTGTGTCTGTATGTGCCTGCATGTGTGTGTTCGTAGCGTAGGAGCTAGGCTGGCAGAAGATACTGAGGTGAAGGATCCGGTGAAGAGGAGAATGTAATGTGGGAATGTGTGTGATCCTATTCCTGCCCTGCCAGGGACAGAGACCCATCCGGAAGCCTGGGAAACCTGACCCTAGGTCCACTGTGAGGACCCGCTGATGACAGAGCCATCACTACCAGAGGGGAACGGGGGGGACAAGGGGGGACAAAGGGGTAAGAAGGGGTAAGAGAGTACAGGATGTCAACACCCAGATCATATGACAAAAGACAGGAGTACAGGACATTCACACAAGGACACTAGCAGAGGTACAGTTGAGCATGAAGTCGTACTGGAGAAATACAAAACTATACATTGAAACACAATAGCCTACATACAGTATCTCATCAAGGGATGGTTTAACTGGGCTGAAGTAAATGAGAGTAAATATCGTGAAGAAACAAATACATCCCACTAGTGGGAGCTACTCTATCCACCCACTTGATCCAGGGGAACCCATTCAGCCTAAACAACCAGTTATGACAGTAACCAAACCCCCACAGGACTGAAACTAGAGTTCCGGAGAAGGTGACAAGCCTCTTACCTGCACGACACCTCCCAGCCACCGTGAATAGCTGAAGTTAGCATGTCAGCCCGTGTTACAGGGTTACAGCAAACATGCAGGCAGAGAGCCACGCATAGTAATATTCCGGAATGAGAGAGAGCTTTCTGCCACACACTAACTATAAAAGGCACCGCCAACCACAGGGACTAATTCAGCCCAAAAGAGGAAGCAATTACCTAGAGAAAAGTGGGGACGTATGTATGTGTGAGTGTGTGTGGGTGTGTGTGTGCTGTGTGTGAGAGAGTGTGAGTGAGAGAGAGAGAGCGAGAGAGTGCCACAGGTAACTTCCACAAAGCTGCAAACGATCTGAGAGACAGGCGAGAAGGGCCTTCCTTCTATGCCATCAAAAGTAACATAAAATTCTACATACCAATAAGGATCTGGCAAAAAATACGAATCAGTTATAGAACCCATTGCCTTTGATGGTTGTGAGGTCTGGGGTCCACTCACCAACCAAGAATTCACAAAATGGGATAAACACCAAATTGAGACTCTGAATGCAGAATTCTGCAAAAATATCCTCCATGAATTGAATTGAATTTATTTGGGGTAACAGACATATACAACAAAATGTACAATGTGGACCCAGAGGATATCACTTGAAAGTATTAATTAAAACGCTTGTTTCCAAAGTGGTCCTCGATGGTAAAAACAATGTACATGTACAACGTAAAACACCAAATAATGCACGCAGAGCAGAATTAGGCCGATAACCGCTAATGATCAAAATACAGAAAAGAGACGTTAAATTATAAACCCACCTAAAAGGAAGCGATTCCCAAACCTTCCATAACAAAGCCATCAACTACAGAGAAATTAACCTGGAGAAGAGTCTCCTAAGCAAGATGGTCCTGGGGCTCTGTTCACAAACACAAACACACCCCACAGAGCCCCAGGACAGCAACACAATTAGACCCAACCAAAACATGAGAAAACAAAAAGATAATTACTTGACACACTGGAAAGAATTAACAAATAAATTGAGCAAAATAGAATGCTATTTGGCCCTAAACAGAGAGTACACAGTGGCAGAATACCTGTCCACTGTGACTGACCCAAAATTAAGGAAAACTTTGACTATGTACAGACTCAGTGAACATAGCCTTGCTATTGAGAAAGGCCACCGTAGGCAGACCAGGCTCTCAAGAGATAACAGGCTATGTGCACACTGCCAACAACATGAGGTGGAACTGACCTGCAAAATGTATGACCATATTAGAGACACATATTTCCCTCAGATTACACAGACCCACAAAGAATTTTAAAACAAATCAAATTTGATAAACACCCATACTGTATCTACTGGGTGAAATGCCAAAGTGTGCCATCACAGCAGCAAGACTTGAGACCCGTTGCCACAAGAAAAGGGCAACCAGTGAAGAACAAACACCATTGTAAATACAACCCATATTAATGTGTATTTATTTTCCCTTTTGTACTTGAACTATTTTCACACTGTATAGGGCGGCAGGTAGCCTGGTGGTTAGAGCATTGGACTTGTAACCGGAGGGTTGCTAGTTCGAATCCCCGAGCTGACAAGGTAAAAACCTGTCATTCTGCCCCTGAACAAGGCAGTTAACCCACTGCTCCCCGGGTGCCGAAGATGTGGATGTCAATTAAGGCAGCCCCCCGCACCTCTTTGATTCAGAGGGGTTGGGTTAAATGTGGAAGACACATTTCAGTTGAAGGCATTTGGTTGTAATGGTGACTTTGTATATAGCCATAATAAGACATTTGAAATGTCTCTATTCCTATGGAACTTTTTGTGAGTGTAATGTTTACTGTTTATTTTTATTGTTTATTTCACTTTTGTTTACTATCTATTTCACTTGCTTTGGCAATGTAAACATGTTTCCCATGTCAATAAAGCCATTTGAATTGAATTTAATTGAAAGGAAGGAAGGAAGGAAGGAAGGAGGGAGGGAGGGAGGAAGTGTAGTGGCAGAATTAGGATCTCCCTGAGACACACAGGATAGTTAGGGGTCACGTGGAAGTCAAACAGTCACCATCAAAATGGGAGGAGACAGCAGAGACAGCTACTGTCAGGATAGTCTCATTCCCTGGGATCAGCACCTCTTCATTATACAGTACACTATATGTGTGTGTGTGTGTGTGTGTGTGTGTGTGTGTGTGTGTGTGTGTGTGTGTGTGTGTACGCAAAAAATCCGATCCGGTCTGTCTGAGGAATCCCTGTGTGTATTAACGTCCCAGCCTACAGTAATTACACCTATTGAAATGATTGGGAGTTGTGATCAAAGACGAGTTGGGGGGCTAAGCCCATCACAGAGACAAAGAGGAGTACAAAAGCTGGAGAGAAGAAAATAAAGTCAGAGAATTTTATTTTTTATTTTTTATATATATATAGAGAGAGATGGGAGAGAGGGGAGAGAGAGAGAAAAGAGAGGCAAAACCAGAGATCAAGATGTCAAACAAAGTGATATAGAGAGATGGAGAGGTAATGGTCTAGTCGACCTTGTTCAATGACAGACGTGGGCCACACAGGATAGAGTCATCCAAAGGTCTGAGACGGAGAGAGCTCTCTTCTCTCTATTTATCAGTCTCTGTCCCTCTCTGTGTCTGGGTGTCTCTTTCTGAAACATTATCTCTCTGTGTGCCAATCACTATGAGTACATACATTAAAAGTGACAGTGGGAAATTAAACCTTAAGTGAAACCGTGACATTTAGTTGACATTATAGTGTGCTTTGCACTCTTAGTGTTCTCCGTTCTTGCAGCTGCTAGTTCAATGTGATGTCATGTAAAGCTAGAATGGCTGTACAACGGGGCCATTTATTGAAATAAAAGAGCCCTGGTGCAGTACTTGGACAAACGACCAAATCATGAGCAACACATTATTAAAGAAAGTGATGACTACTTGGGAAAGGAGCAGATCAGTAGAGGGGAACAAGTCATGACTCAACAGCTGGCTTGCCAGGAAAGAGAGAGAGAGAGTATGCCGGGTGACAGAGAAGATGGAAGGGACTGGGAGTGGCACCTTGACTGTAAAGCCTATGAACAGATGGATGTTGTTCAAGAAATGGCTTTTACAATCAAAGCCACCAGCAAATGATATCCCTTTGCTTTGGCAGTGAATCTTCTTGAGAAAAACGCTTTGAGACATGGGTAAGAGTCAACCATCTCAGAATTCAAAAATACCTGTAGCTATCTCCATGGAGACCAGCCAGTGAATAGTACTATTGTTGATGCTTTGCCTCTCTCTGTCCAAGCCTTCCCTTTGTCCTTTCCTGGTGTAACTATTAGGGCTGGGAACTGCCAGGGACCTGAAGACACATTATTATCATGACACTTAGGTGCCGATTCTATATGTATTGTGATTCTAATGATTCTATATGTATTGTGATTCTAATGATTCTATATGTATTGTGATTCTAATGATTCTATATGTATTGTGATTCTAATGATTCTATATGTATTGTGATTCTAATGATTCTATATGTATTGCGATTCTAACGATTCTCTATGTACTGTGTTTCTAACAAATCTATATGTATTGTGATTATAACGATTCCTTATGTATTTTGATTCTAATGATTCTATATGTATTTTGATTTGATACTGTGATTTTATTGTGATTTGATGTTCCAAACAGATTGCTCACTATGCAGTGTCTGCTGCAGAGAGACAAGCGAGAGCATGAGAAAACAAGTTTTGATCAGTCAGGGATTTAAAAAGAAGATGGAAAACAAGCTAAAGGACGGAATATACCAGAATTTCGACGCAGGTACAGCCAACTAGCGCTAGCTAATGCTACCTACAGCAACAACACATTTTTTTAACTTGATTTTTGCTGCTGTAATATTGTCAAAAATAGTATTGTGATATGTAACTGTATCAATCCCCCCATCACTAACTATAGTGTTTGAGAATTATTTATAGAATGCAGAGCTGCAGCAGCGATCAAATCGATTCTGTTCTTTTCATGGGAAAATAGACTATACCTTGGAGTGAGGGTTAGGACTGAAGTACCAGTGATATCAGTGAGAAATCTTAGAGTGAGGTTTTGAATGATCCCACTGTGCAAAAACTGCTTGAATCAACTTGCTTCCACGTCATTTCAACAAAGAAATGTAATGTGATGACGTTAAATCAAAGTGGAAATAAAGTGGAAAAAAAAGATTTTTAAAAAAGTCATCCAACTTTTAACCTAAATCCAATGACATGGTAAGATGTTGTGTTGATTTCACATTGAATTCAAGTTAGTTGACAACTCAAGCAAGTGTAAATCAAAAATAGACATTGAACTGACATCTGTGCCCATTGGGATGTTTATGAGGGAAGTTTCACTGCAAGGTTTCCGGGTGCAGACTGCAATATGTGACATTTCAGTGACATATCTAAGAGTATTACCTCAGCATGTGAATTGCGGATGACTTCTGCATGTCAGACAGTCTTGACAGTTTCCTGGCCCCATGTTAATCCAATTTCGGGACTGAGAGCACATTCAATGTAGATTCTAGCCCTAGCTGTGTGAGTGTTTTCCCCCAGGGACACTTCAACAGTCTGTAATGACTCAACAGGCCCTAATAGGGACTCAGTCCAGGGACTCAGTCAGTACAGGACACTGTGTTTATATGAATATGTATGGGAAGATAACTATGAATGACTATCCATGTGAAATCTACATTAGGATTTATTTTTTAATGGCAGGGATAGGAGAAAACTGAGGACGGATCAACAATATTGTACTTACTGTCACTACCAGCCCTGGGTTTCAGGCTGGCGTGTTTAGTTTTTTTGTTTAGTAGGGTTTTTTGGTTCTAGGTGTTATATTTCTATGTTGGGTTTATGGTTCCCAATTAGAGGCAGCTGATTGTTGTTACCTCTAATTGGGAACCATATATATGTTTGTGTTTTTCTATGGGGTTTTGTGGGTCATTGTTTGATTGTTTGAAATAGTATGTGTGTGCACGTTTAGCCACACCGGTGTTATGATCTTCGTTTGATTATTATTTTTCCCAGTTACGTTGAATAAAGTATGTATACTGGAAGCATCGCTGCGTCTTGGTCCGTCACTCAGGAAGACTGTGACACTTACTCCACAATACTAACCTAAATGACAGAGTGAAAAGAAGGAAACCTGTACAGAATAAAAATATTCCAAAACATGCATTCTGTTTGCGACAAGGCACTAAAGTAATACTGCAAAAAATGTGGCAAAGCAATTCACTTTTGGTCCTGAATACAAAGCATTATGTTTGGGGCAAATCCAACACAACAGATCACTGAGTACCACTCCTCATATTTTCAAGCATAGTGGTGGCTGCATCATGTTATGGGTATGCTTGTAATAATTAAGGTCTGGGGAGTTTTTCAGGAAAAAAAAATAAACGGAACGGAGCTAAGCGCAGGCAAAATCAGAGAGGAAAACGTGGTTCAGTCTGCTTTCCACCAGACACTGGGAGATTAATTCACCTTTCAGCAGGACAATAACCTAAAACACAAGGTCAAATCTATACTGGAGTTGCATACCAAGAAGACAGTGAATGTTCCTTAGTTACAGTTTTGACTTAAATCTGCTTGAAAATCAAAGGCAAGACTTATGATTCATGAATTCCCAAAACCCTATCCAGCTTAGGAAAAAATAACCGTTAAATGAGAAAATGCATTCCATCACATGAATAACAATCCCCTGTGCAAAAAAGAAAGCAGTGAAAAATTATGACAACGCAGAGGCTACTTTTAGACAGGCAGCCCAATTCTGACTATTTGGTCTTTTGACCAATCAGATCAGCTCTGAAAAATATCTGATGTGAAAAGATCTGATGTGATTGGTCAAAAGACCAATTAGTGGCAAAAATATCAGAATGGGTCTGCCTGTGTAAACGCAGCCTTAGTTTCCATTTATTCATGAGGAGTCATCAAAGCCCTGGCAGCTCACGATGCACTGCTCCGGGGGCAGAACTTGGACGGGGAAGAGGGGAATTGTGGGTAAAGGGAGGAGGGTTGGGTGAGAGGAGGGGGCAGTGTGCTGGAGGCTTTCGCTTGTGAGCGTGGTGTCATGGCCTCTCCTGGGTGATCTAGAGTAGAGGAAGAGTTCTCATTGAGCTGTAAGCTAGCTAGCTCTTCTAGACAGACAGGCAGACAGACTGGAGACAGCCCAAGGCAGGACCTATTGAGACTAGACGTAGATAAGCAGATGCAAGGATATACGTGGTATACATATGCTGTCCAAGACAGACTAGTGCCTAATGTCTCTTATAGGGGACTGTTCTCTCAGAGGTGCTCTGTATTGTACTGTACTGTACTGTACATGACCGCATGCCAACCGGCAGACATCATCGACTACTCTTCACATCTTGACAGATGGGCTGGAAATCCATCTTTGTATCTACACAGAGGAAGCTTTAGGGTTCAGCATATGATCAGTCAGGAGTCTGGTGATGTATTTAGGTTGGCTACAGTGCATGTGAGCTAACCATGGTCACGGGAGACAATATGCGGCAGTATCGGCTATGTTGGTACTTTAGTTGATGAGGTAATACACCTCTCTTTGGCTTTTTAATAATTCATGTGAAACAATATTGTGTCTGTGGAGTGGAATATAACCCAACTCCAAACTGCTCTTCTTACTAAGCAGACTACACAAAGACCCATATATTTTAGACCCACAGCCATGACTCCTACGAGACTAAAGCCAATAACATATTAAAATGACCACTTTTAGATAAACGTGGAAACAACAAATAAACAAATCTTAGATATTAGTCTTCACTGCTAGCATTTGACAAGAACCCTGGTGTGGTGAGGAACAGTGGCCAAAGCTGCAAGACGGTACGGCATAAAAATGACAACCTCTACTTAGGGCGACTACGTCATTGCCATGGTAACATTACACAAAGCCCCAAACAAACCTAAACCAAAAGAGAGTCTTAAAAAAAATGCTGGCTGGAGAAATAGGTGGAAAACCACTTAAATGCCTCCCTCCCATCAGTACTTAACCTCCCCCCTCCTTTAAAGCATTGGGAATAGAGGAACAAAGAGCTTCATGGGTGCGTCTTTCCACAATGCCAAGTTAACTTCAGAGACCTGTTCAGCTGTGCTATTGGATAATGCTAAAAGCCTATTACACTGATGTGGACTTAACCTCTTCCTGTTTCCCTCGGGGAGCCAAACAGAGGCACGCCAGAGGTCCCTACAGACGTGTCGGGTGCAGGGGCTAGGTTAACCCAATTCCCTATTTGCCACCATACAAAGGTCACAGATGCAAAATAGGTTGACCACAATGCATCAAGCATAAACTCAAGCATACTAACTGATTACCTATGAGGAAATTCATTACACAGGCTTGTAGTTAACTTATTAGGTTGGACCCAGTTAATTGTCTCCTATTGATCCAAGATGGCGTAGCAGTCAGATGTCTTTGTCTTTGTCTTAGTCTTTGTCTTAGTCTTGTCGTGTCCTGTGTATATATCTTTTTATATATTTTTATACCTCAACTTCAACATACTCTCCTGCAATCCGCCTCACCCAATGTGGTATGGATCCGCTATTTTCTTTACTTTTGAACCGGAACCCCCAACAGGAGCTAGTCAGCTAATTAGCTACGAGCTAGCCACTGCTAACGCTCATCAGCTAACCTTGAGCCCGGACAACTCTTGCCAGTCTGCACAGCACAATTCAAACCAGAGCAAATCGGACTTATTTTCCTACCACAAGTTCTGAACCTTTTCACCTGGATCATCGCAGCTAGCTAGTTGCTATCCGAGTGGCCACTCCTGGCTAACGTCTCTGTCCTGAAGCAAGAACCAATTAGCCTGGAGTTAGCCTTTGCTTGGCCCATCTCCCCCGGCTAGCCGAAAAGATCCATCAGCCACTCCTTGGGCTACAATACCTATTTTGCCAATTGCCCTGGACCCCTTTTACTCCCGACACGGAGCCCCGCCGACCCATCACGACTGGACTACCAACGTAATCTGCCCGAGGGGGGTTTTCAACTGGCTCCTCCGTCGCGACGTCCCCTGAATGCCCATCTGCTAGCCTGCTAGCCGCGGCCTGCTAGCTGTCTAGAGCATATCGGACTGTTAGCTGAAGAGACCCATCGGACATTCTTTGGCCACTATACATATTTTGCCAATTGGCCTAGACCTTTTTACCACACGGAGCACTGCTGATCCATCACGTCTGGTCTGCCGACTTAACAGCACGAGGGGGCTACAACAGACTTCTTCCGTCGCGACGTCCCTCTAAGGCTCTTCTGCTAGCTTGCTAGCCCCCGGCCTGTCGCTAGCTGTCTGAATCGCCGTGTCTCCAGCCCGCCGAGCTACTCACTGGACCCCTATGTTCACTCGGCTACGCATGCCTCTCCCTAATGTCAATATGCCTTGTCCACTGCTGTTTTGGTTAGTGATTATTGCCTTATTTCACTGTAGAGCCTCTTGGCCTGCTCAATATGCCTTAGCTAACCCTTTAGTTCCACCTCCCACACATGCGGTGACCTCACATGGTTTCTATATGTTTCTATATCTCTTTTATCGTCACTCAGACTGTCACTACCTCCACTGTATTCAAGGCAGACCGTCACCATACATCCTACCATACCTTTGTCTGTACATTATGCCTTGAATCTATTCTACCGTACCCAGAAATCTGCTCCTTTTACTCTCTGTTCTGAATGTACTAGACGACCAGTCCTTTTAGCCTTTAGCCGTACCCTTGTCCTACTCCTCCTCTGTTCCTCTGATGATGTGGAGGTTAATCCAGGCCCTGCAGTGCCTAGCTCCACTCCTATTCCCCAGCCACTCTCAGTTGTTGACTTCTGTAACCGTAAAAGCCTTGCTTTCATGCATGTTAACATTAGAAGCCTCCTCCCTAAGCTTGTTTTATTCACTGCTTTAGCACACTCTTCCAACCCGGATGTCCTAGCCATGTCTGAATCCTGGCTTAGGAAGACCACCAAAACCCCTGAAATTTCCATCCCTAACTATAAACTTTTCCGACTAGATAGAACTGCCAAAGGGGGCGGAGCTGCAATCTACTGCAGAGTTCTGTCTTTACTATCCAGATCTGTGCCCAAACAATTTGAGCTTCCACTTTTAAAAATCCACCTTTCCAGAAACAAGTCTCTCACCGTTGTCGCTTGCTATAGACCACCTTCTGCCACCAGCTGTGCCCTGGACACCATATGTGAATTGATTGCCCCTCATCTATCTTCAGAGCTCGTGCTGTTAGGTGACCTAAACTGGGACATGCTTAACACCCCGGCCATCCTACAATCTAAGCTTGATGCCCTCAATCTCACAGAAATGATCAATTACAACCCCAAATCCGTAAACACGGGCACCCTCATAGATATCATCCTAACCAACCTGCCCTCCAAATACACCTCTACTGTCTTCAACCAGGATCTCAGCGATCACTGCGTCATTGCCTGCGTCCGTAATGGGTCTGCGGTCAAACGACCACCCCTCATCACTGTCAAATGCTCCCTAAAACTCTTCAGCGAGCAGGCCTTTCTAATTGACCTGGCCCTGGTATCCTGGAAGGATATTGACCTCATTCCGTCAGTAGAGGATGCCTGGTTATTCTTTAAAAGTGTTTTCCTCACCATCTTAAATACGCATGCCCCATTCCAAAAATGTAGAACCAGGAACAGATAAAGCCCTTGGTTCACTCCAGACCTGACTGCCCTTGACCAGCACAAAAACATCCTGTGGCATACTGCATTAGCATCGAATAGCCCAATGCAACAATTCATGGAAGTTAGGAACAAATATACACAGGCAGTTAACTTGTTAGGGAGTGGCAGCTGAGGGGTCGGTTTTGGAGAGCCTGGCGTGCCCAAAGTAAAATGCCTCCCATTCAGGCCCAGAAAATAGGATATGCATATACAGTGGGGCAGAAAAGTATTCTCTCACTTAAAAAGATGAGAGAGGCCTGTAATTTTCATCATAGGTACACTTCAACTATGACAGACAAAATGAGGAAAAGAAATCCAGAAAATCACATTGTAGGATTTCTAATGAATTTATTTGCAAATTATGGTGGAAAATAAGTATTTGGTCACATACAAACAAGCAAGATTTCTGGCTCTCACAGACCTGTAACTTCTTCTTTAAGAGGCTCCTCTGTCCTCCACTCGTTACCTGTATTAATGGCACCTGTTTGAACTTGTTATCAGTATAAAAGACACCTGTCCACAACCTCAAACAGTCACACTCCAAACTCCACTATGGCCAAGACCAAAGAGCTGTCAAAGGACACCAGAAACAAAATTGTAGACCTGCACCAGGTTGGGAAGACTGAATCTGCAATAGGTAAGCAGCTTGGTTTGAAGAAATCAACTGTGGGAGCAATTATTAGGAAATGGAAGACATAAAAGACCACTGATAATCTTCCTCGATCTGGGCTCCACGCAAGATCTCACCCCGTGGGGTCAAAATGATCACAAGAACGGTGAGCAAAAATCCCAGAACCACACGGGGGGACCTAGTGAATGACCTGCAGAGAGCTGGGACCAAAGTAACAAAGCCTACCATCAGTAGCACACTACGCCGCCAGGGACTCAAATCCTGCAGTGACAGACGTGTCCCCCTGCTTAAGCCAGTACATGTTCAGGCCCGTCTGAAGTTTGCTAGAGAGCATTTGGATGATCCAGATGAGGATTGGGAGAATGTCATATGGTCAGATGAAACCAAAATATAACTTTTTGGTAAAAACTCAACTTGTCGTGTTTGGAGGACAAAGAATGCTGAGTTGCATCCAAAGAACACCATACCTACTGTGAAGCATGGGGGTGGAAACATCATGCTTTGGGGCTGTTTTCTGCAAAGGGACCAGGACGACTGATCCGTGTAAAGGAAAGAATGAATGGGGCCATGTATCGTGAGATTTTGAGTGAAAACCTCCTTCCATCAGCAAGGGCATTGAAGATGAAAGCGTGGCTGGGTCTTTCAGCATGACAATGATCCCAAACACACCGCCCGGCAACGAAGGAGTAGCTTCAGAAGAAGCATTTCAAGGTCCTGGAGTGGCCTAGCCAGTCTCCAGATCTCAACCCCATAGAAAATCTTTGGAGGGAGTTGAAAGTCCGTGTTGCCCAGCGACAGCCCCAAAACATCACTGCTCTAGAGGAGATCTGCATGGAGGAATGGGCCTAAATACCAGCAACAGTGTGTGAAAACCTTGTGAAGACTTACAGAAAACGTTTGACCTCTGTCATTGCCAACAAAGGGTATATAACAAAGTATTGAGATAAACTTTTGTTATTGACCAAATACTTATTTTCCACCATAATTTGCAAATAAATAAATAAAAAATCCTACAATGTGATTTTCTGGATTTCTTTTTTCTCATTTCGTCTGTCATAGTTGAAGTGTACCTATGATGAAAATTACAGGCCTCTCTCATCTTTTTAAGTTGGAGAACTTGCACAATTGGTGGCTGACTAAATACTTTTTTTGCCACACTGTATTTGGTACCATTGGATAGGAAACACTCAGAATTTTCCAAAACTGTTAACCATTTGTCTGTGAGTAAAACAGAACGCATATAGCAGGCGAAACCCCGAGGAATTTCTGTCCTGGAAAAAGTGATTTTGACACATTGCTCATTTGGTCACCCCTCCCTCATGAAAATGACCATATAAGGGCATATGAATGCAGTACCCATCGCTTCCTTTAGATGTCAACAGTCTCGAGACAGTGTATTTTTTTCATTTTGGATGAATAAGACCAGAGAAGAAGAGCAAACAAGGAAGTCACTCTGTCATGTAAACAGAATGGAACGCTCGCTCCCGTGAAGTCACGCAGTGTCTTTTTTTACCGTCGTTATCGATCAGTTTATATTCCGGTTGATTTATAATATTAAATATACGTAAAAGTGTTCCTAAGGATACATTTAAAACTATGTTTGATTGTTCTTGGACAAGTTTATAGGTATAAGATGAACGAGTTCGCGTCACGTTTTAATGGAGTAGTGGAAGCTGTCGTTTCTGATTATAATGCGCAAACCAAATGGAGGATTTATGGATAAAATACATTACTTTTTCTAACAAAAGAACCATGGATTGTCTTCGTTGGACACTTAGGATGACCTCAGCAGAAGTTCTTCAACAGGTAATTGATTTGTTTTTGCTGTGAAATGTGTTATGTGTGTGCCATGATGGCTAATCGATACATGGCTATGGGAAAAATATGTGAGGTGCTACCCTCAAACAATCAAATGTGCTGCTTTCGCTGTAAAGCCTTTTTGAAATCTGACAACGCTGTGATATTGCCAAGAAACAGAGCTTTTGATGAGTATGGAACACTTGTATATTGGTGGATGTTTAATAATTCAACTTTTGGATTTTGAATTTGGCGCCTTACATTTTACCTGGTAGTGTCGGGAGCAGCCCGCTAGCGCCCCAGTGATCCCTGAGAAGTTAAGAAAGCAAAGGATACCTTTTTCAAACAGAAATTTGCATCCTGTAGCAAAAACTCAAAACATTTCTGGGACACTGTAAAGTCCACGGAGAATAAGAGCACCTCCTCCCAGCTGCCCACTGCACTGAGGCTAGGAAACACCTCCACCACCGATGAAGCCACGATAATTGAGAATTTCAATAAGCATTTTTCTATGGCTGGCCAATCCAAAATTAAATCTAGAATCAGCTTCCTATTTCGCAACAAAGCATCCTTTACTCATGCTGCCAAGCATACCCTCGTAAAACTGACTATCCTACCGATCCTTGACTTCGGCGATGTCATTTACAAAATAGCCTCCAACACTCTACTCAGCAAATTGGATGCAGTCTATCACAGTGCCATCCGTTTTGTCACCAAAGCCCCATATACTACCCACCACTGCGACCTGTATGCTCTCGTTGGCTGGCCCCTCGTTTCATATTCGTCGCCAAACCCACTGGCTCTAGGTCATCTATACGTCTTTGCTAGGTAAAGCCCCGCCTTATCTCAGCTCACTGGTCACCAAAGCAGCACCTACCCGTAGCACGCGCTCCAGCAGGTATATTTCACTGGTCACCCCCAAAGCCAATTCCTCCTTTGGCCACCTTTCCTTCCAGTTCTCTGCTGCCAATGACTGGAATGAACTGCAAAAATCACTGAAGCTGGAGACTCACATCTCCCTCACTAACTTTAAGCACCAGCTGTCAGAGCAGCTCACAGATCACTGCACCTGTACATAGCCCATCTGTAAATAACCCATCCAACTACCTCATCCCCATACTGTTATTTATTTTATTTATTTTGCTCTTTTGCACCCCAGTATCTCTACTTGCACACTCATCTTCTGCACATCTATCACTCCAGTGTTTAATTGCTATATTGTAATTATTTTGCCACTATGGCCTATTTATTGCCTTATCTTACCTCATTTGCACACACTGCATATAGACTTTTTCTATTGTATTATTGACTGTATGTTTGTTTATTCCATGTGTAACTCTGTGTTGTTGTTTGCGTCGCACTGCTTTGCTTTATCTTGGCCAGGTCGCAGTTGTAAATGAGAACTTGTTCTCAACTAGCCTACCTGGATAAATAAAGGTGAAATAAAATAAAATAAAAAGATCTCTCTAGTCACCTTCCATTTATTTGGGGGCCTAAGGGGTGAAACATACCCCATTCCTACTTCTGTGATTTGTACCATTACTGTTGGCCGACTGTTACAGCGAAACTGTATTCCAGCACTAGGCCTAATCCTTTATAGGCTTACAACACGATTTACAAATCCAATTTCCTTTTTCCCGGAAGGCTATGGGCTTGACTGAGCGGACAATATAGATAAACAAACTTGAATACATTCATCTGAAAATGTATCTACAGTATGGTCGCTTAGATTGCAAAATATACTGCAAACAAATGTTTCTTTGTCCCTCCACTGAGGTTTACATATGCTGTGGTCGCTTCCCTGAAAGGACTGACCAAACCTTCCAAGTTTTTATTTCTGGAAGGATGTGATGTCATCACTCTGTCACAGTGACAGATCCGAGCTGTGACATCACTATCACCTCACTGCCGATGTAATCTGACACCTGCCAATAAAACCATGGTATGCTGAGGACATCTCTCTCTCTTCTGTGAGCCACTGTTGGTACCTGTGGTTGCCAGCAGTCCTGGCTGATGCATTAACCAAGGAGGAAGACTATGTGACACGTGACTCAGTTTGACTCTTACAGCATGTAACACGCTTAACACATTAATGTAAGCAGACTGTTTGTCTAATGCCCTGTAGGCTACAGTGCATGACAACTAATGTTGATGCCAGGCTTTAAAAAATGATGATGGAATTATTATTGGGGGTTTATGTCAGTCCGATTTACACTCGTCGCCATACCCACTGGCTCCAGGTCATCTACAAGTCCCTGCTAAGTAAAATCCCTCCTTATCTCAGCTCGCTGGTCATCATAGCAGGATCAACCCGTAGCACGCGCTCCAGCAGGTATATACTCTCCTTACAGTTCTCTGCTGCGAATGACTGGAACGAACTACAAAAATCTCTGAAACTGGAGACACATCTCCCTCACCAGCTTTAAGCAACAGCTGTCAGAGCAGTTCACAGACCCTTGCACCTGTTTATAGCCCATCTGTAAATAGCCCAACCAACTACCTCATCCCCTATAGGATAGTTGTGTGTTGTTGTGCGTAGTATTGTACCTTTTATTTATTTATTTATCTTGTTCCTTTGCACCCCAGTTTTTCTACATTGCACATTCATCTACTGCACATCTACCATTCCAGTGTTTAAATGCTATATTGTAATTACCTTGCCACCATGGCCTATTTATTTGCCTTACCTTCCTTATCTTACCTCATTTGCACTCTTTGTATATATTTTTTCTACTGTATTATTGACTGTATGTTTGTTTATTCCATGTGTAACTCTGTGTTGTTGTATGTGTCGAACTGCTTTGCTTTATCTTGGCCAGGTCGCAGTTGTAAATGAGAACTTGTTCTCAACTTGCCTACCTGGTTAAATAAAGGTGAAATAAAAATAAAAAATACATAAAAGCTAAAATGTTTCTGACTGCTGTAGCAGAAAATCACAAGGCAAAGGAGAATACTACACACAACAACACACAACTATCCTTAAAGGTACAATACTACGCACAACAACACACAACTATCCTTAAAGGTACAATACTACGCACAACAACACACAACTATCCTTAAAGGTACAATACTACATACAACAACACACAACTATCCTTAAAGGTACAATACTACGCACAACAACACACAACTATCCTTAAAGGTACAATACTACGTACAACAACACACAACTATCCTTAAAGGTACAATACTACGTACAACAACACACAACTATCCTTAAGGTACAATACTACATACAACAACACACAACTATCCTTAAAGGTACAATACTACGTACAACAACACACAACTATCCTTAAATGTACAATACTACAAACAACAACACACAACTATCCTTAAAGGTACAATACTACGTACAACAACACACAACTATCCTTAAAGGTACAATACTACGTACAACAACACACAACTATCCTTAAAGGTACAATACTACGTACAACAATACACAACTATCCTTAAAGGTACAATACTACGTACAATGACACACAACTATCCTTAAAGGTACAATACTACGTACAACAATACACAACTATACTTAAAGGTACAATACTATGTACAACAATACACAACTATCCTTAAAGGTGCTATACTACGTACAACAATACACAACTATCCTTAAAGGTACAATACTACATACAACAATACACAACTATCCTTAAAGGTACAATACTACATACAACAATACACAACTATCCTTAAAGGTACAATACTATGTACAACAATACACAACTATCCTTAAAAGGTACAATACTACGTAAAACAATACACAACTATCCTTAAAGGTACAATACTACGTACAACAATACACAACTATCCTTAAAGGTACAATACTACGTACAACAACACACAACTATCCTTAAAGGTACATGCTCATTCTGCAGTGGCTAAGAGGCTAGGCTAACAGCCTTCTCTGTACGTTTTCCAAAACACCCCAAAAGGGAAACGATAGGACACTTTTCAAAACCACAGTAAAATATTTACTCTCAACCAGCAAAGAGGTCACTGCTAGCTAGAGAGTGAGACATTTCCCAGACTGCACAAACACTGTAGGTGGTGACCGTGTATGTCTTCATACCAATCTATAGACTTCACTGAGTCTTTCTTTCTGTCTGAAGGAAGTCAATTATAGCACTTGACATCTTTATTTTGGGGGATATTCATTTTGGAAAATTTATAGAGAGCTCTGAGTACGTCCTCAGAGTATTTCTCTGTGTGTTTGAAGAAACTCAAAGATTGCTTCCTTTATCGCCAGATTCATTAAGACTTCCATAATTAGCATCCAGAACAGCCCATCTGCTCCCAGAATGCAAAACTTTCCAGTTTCCTCTCGTCTCTCCAGTCAGTTCTGCTGTGAACAGAAAGTATGATACAACACGCCAGCTCACCATGCCAATCCAATAACAACTCAACTCACAAGACACAATGTACTAGCCCTACACTAGTAGGATGACAACTAGCTCTGCTGGCTTCCTCTACAGACAACGATTCTACAGCACAACAAACTCTCTTTTTCTGCACCACATGACACTACTGTGATCAAATACAGAGGAGACAGCCTTCCTCACAGCATAGAGAGAGAGACAGAGTGAGAGCGAGAGAGAGAGGGAAAGAGAGAAAGAAAGAAAGAAAGAAAGAAAGAGAGAGAAAGAGAGAGAGCGAGAGAGAGGGGAAGGGAAAGAGAGAAAGAGAGAGAGAAAGAGAGAGAGAGAGTGAGAAAGAGAGAAAGGGAAAGAGAGAGAGAGAGAGGGAAAGAGAGAGAGAGAGAGGGGGATTGGAGAAAGTAGGAGTGGGCAAAAAGAAGTCATGCAGGAAGAGAGAGAGAGAGAGAGAGAGAGAGAGAGAGAGAGAGAGAGAGAGAGAGAGAGAGAGAGAGAGAGAGAGAGAGAGAGAGAGAGAAAGAATGTTTAATCATTATCTCAACGAAACATTTCTAAAATTAAAAAGTTAATGTCAGAGTTAATTGAGTGGAAAATTCCATTTAGAGAGAGCCACGTGTCAGCCTTCTGTCTGTCTAGTGAGTGGAGCGTGCAGGGGGCAGTGGGCAGTGGGCGTCTATTACCAAGTCAACACATGAACCACTGATCGCCCCCACAAGCCTGATCCCAACAGGGATTATAACATAGTTAACAACAACACATTAAACACCAATGGAAAACTTTGATTCATTTGGTTTTAATTTCCATCTAATTGTTTTGTTTCTAGTCATCAGTGGATCAAGTCGAGATCTAATATAAACAACCTTTGGAATGAATGATACCCTTCACAAATCATCTGTGAAGAGTTTCAATGGCTATAGAATTCTTAATACAATGTGTTTGTCTTGCTTTCCTGGTGCTACCTACATAGGCCACAGTATCACATGACAAATTATTAGTATACAGTACATTAACAGGCCATTATATCTTAGGGGACTCTGCTATCTGTATGAATGGGGCCTTGGCCCTATGGAGAGTATGAGTACAGGGTCTATTGTACGGGCTGTGGATTGTCATTCAGCTGCCCTTTACACTACTGACAATGGCTGTAATGGAGGCATTGAGAACAGTGCCCTGGGTCTTAAGCATGGCTAACAATAATATGCATTCAGCTTCATTCACCAGCCTATTTGATTACAATAAGCTAGCTGATCAAACCCATGGCCCAGTCCACAGCGCTATCTGAGGGGCTGGCTTCTAATTTCCTCTGATGGATAGGTGTGTTATGCAGCTCTGTGGTTCTCTACAAAGGCAGCAAGCGAGGGATGTCTCTCATTGTCTAGACTCTGGGGTGCTGCTAAGAGTTATTTCCATATTTAGGTGTGTGTGTGTGTGTGTGTGTGTGTGTGTGTGTGTGTGTGTGTGTGTGTGTGTGTGTGTGTGTGTGTGTGTGTGTGTGTGTGTGTGTGTGTGTGTGTGTGTGTGTGTGAAGAAAATGATGTGGACTCACAAGTCATATCACAGGGATTTTAGATCCATACCCCGTAGAAGTGCAAAGCTGGTATTATGCATTTGTAAGTAAGCAGCCTGTGCTACAGAGCCTTGGATCAATGGTCTGGCCTGTATGTAAATTATCTACAGGGTGATAACTGTGGCCTGCTGTCTGCAGAGGGATCACAGGGCCTATCAGATTCCATTCTCCTCAGGCAGCCGCTTGAGAAGATCTAATGTCATTGGACACGAGACACTCCCACTGCCCTGTATTGACTGCAGTGCTACTGTCAAGGCACAGTTACAGCACCATCAGCACAGCCATGGAAATATCCAGTAAGGCTAGAGTTTCTCTGAATCCATGACATCTCTCAACTAGGCAAAATATAACTGGGCAAAACATTTACCTCAGAGGATGGAGAGGAGGGGCAGCCATGTCTTCCAATGACCAATAACTTTCATAACAACTGGACTGGAGAGGGAACACACTCACTCAAGCACGCACAGAGACTCACACTATAGTGAGAACTCCCTTAAATTAGTCAATGGAAAATAAATGGAAAACAGCAAAATAATTGGAGCATTGGACCCATTCTTTGAAGCTATTCAAAACGTTGCACCCAAATGTACTATATGGTAATAAGAGGATTTTGATGAACACACCCAGATGAGAAGTACTGTACAAGATTGCTTTCTGTTGCACTAAACAGAGATGTAATTTACTTTAGGATTATACCATATTTGACTGTACAGTTGGCCTAACTGCTGAACACTTCGTCATCTCGGCTGTATCTGCATGGGAGAATATGCAAATATAGAGATGTACATCATTACAATTATTAGTCAATCCATTATTCAAACTACATGACACAGATAAACAGCGAACACAATGCAAAGTGAACCTCCCATATTGACATAGCACACAGAGGCAACCACACACACTCCCATACACACACACACACTCCCATACACACACACTCCCACACACACACTCCCACTCCCACACACACACACACACACACACACACACACACACACACACACACACACACACACACACACACACACACACACACACACACACACACACACACACACACACACACACACACACACACACACACACACACACACACACACACACACAGAGTTTGTCTTATTACAGTTTTTGTATCGCTTTGGTGCTAGTATGTGGTATTGGTAACATTTGTAACACAGCTAGTCTTACATTTAAAACCTTTCATTGTGCATTTGTTTGTATCATTTTTTTCACCACACAACCCTTAATCCAAAATATAAGTTTACTGTTAAATATAATGAGGACATTGGTTTAAGAAGAACAGAGGAGCAAGGCTGCTACGGGGCACGCAGTCAGAATGCCTGAGTGTGATCAACCATTCTTCATGTTCCATCACCACTTAGTTAGCTTTGAGTAAGGGCTTATATTTCGTCCCCACTGCATCATGTAATGACTTTGACACCACAATAGAGTTTCAGAAATTATTTAGTACATTGAGACTTAGGGAGTTATTCTGTCCCATAAATTATAAGAGTCCATATGTGGATGTGTCAAGTATGGGTGAGACGAGTGTTCAGGCTGTGGGTGACACAATAGAGAATTACATTTCCCACAGAACAAATACCCCTTTTCGAGCTAAATCCACCTTTTGTCCGGCCCAGATACAGAAATCCCTCCCAAGAAAAATACTACAGATTGGTGGGAAAAGATGTGTCTCTGATTCTGAATAAGACATGAAAATACAAAGTCTACAATAATCTCCTTAAAGAACAGAGACAAGCATTGTATGATTAAAACAATTAGTGTGTAATGCTGACAAGGGCGGCTCTGTGGTGTTAAACTGTGATGACTATGTGAATGAGATGCGGGGACAATTGAACAACACCACTTTCTATCAGAAACTGTCATGTGACCCCACACCACTGTTTAAAGAGGATTCACTGCAAGCTGAAGTTTCATATGGAAAGTGGAGACATGATGCAAAAAGAATATGAACTCATGAAAGTAGACAATCCAATCAGAAACGTTTTTCATGCCTTAACAAAAATCCACAAATGATTGGATAAGCCACCAGGGAGACCTATTGTGGCCTCCATTGGCTCATTGACTGAACATATTTCTGCTTTTGTAGATTTCTTTCTCAAACCCAGTGTGGTTCACTCTGCATATGTATGCGATTCTATGGACATGATTAACACCCTCAAGACAATGCACAATATCAATGGGGAAATGCTTATGGCTTGCTTTGATGTTGAATCCCTGTATACTAACATCCCCATCGGGGAGACCTAGAAGCCACGGCATACTGTCTTAGTCAACGGCCCACTGGCACACTCCCTAGCAATAACTGTATTATTGAACTGGCTGAGATTGTTCTGACTAAGAACTTTTTAATCTTTGAAAATGACATGTTCATTCAACAGAAGGGAACTGCTTAGCCGACTATCTGGATGAGAGTTTCAGACAGTGGGGTTACCCAGAGGAATGGCTGCATGAGGCAAGGGATTGTTATAAAAATATGACCCAGGATGAAAGCCTCAAGTCCAAACCACCCCGCCCTCCTGACCAACACGTTCAGTGCTTCCTTCAGTACTCCCCAACTGGTAAACAGTTCAACCACATCATTAAAACCACTCTTGAGCACTGATCCACACCTGGAAAAGATGTTTAAAGAACCCCGGCGGGTAGTCTTCAGACGCACCCCCAACATCAGTCGCATTGTGGTGAGGTCTGATCTACTGATCATCTACTGATCATCTATATTGAGAAGAGAATTGTATTGGATTCACCGTTTGTGTACAATGTCTCCTAAAGGTCTGAACCAAGAGTTTGATATCAGACCATTTTTTACATGTCTTTGTCACGATCTTCCTGATAGACGGACCAAGACACAGCGATGCTTCCAGTATACATACTTTATTTTCTAATCTTAACTTGGAAAATAATAAACAAACGACGATCATAACATAGAACAACCACTTACGCTATGAACTAAACAAACAATAACCCACACAACCCTAGTGCAAAACCACAAACATATATATGGTTCCCAATTAGAGGTAACGACACTCAGCTGCCTCTAATTGGGAACCATTAACCCAACATAGAAATAAACAACCTAGAACTCAAAAACCCTACACCAAAAACTAAACTAAACACGCCAGCCTGTAAAACTCAGGCCTGGACGTGACAGTCTTATGATTTGTCTTGCCTTCCAGGTCTCTTAATTGGTCATTTTGTAAATATATCTTATTCTCTGGAACTACTACATTTGCCCATCTCATTGATATCAAATTATTATAGATGCACAAATTGTTTTTGCACCCACCACGTGGCCTGTGCGTAAACATGTGAGGTGAAATGTGTATATTTTGGCATGTGAGCACTCAGTTTGTTTGTTTGACCTGACGAAGATCCGTTTGGGATGGAAACGTTGTCAATAAAGCAGTGAATTGGGAGCTTCAACAGTGTGCGGGCCTTCTTGTTCTTTACATTGGTTTAGTCACCAAAACACAACCTAATGATGTCTTCTTAATGTAGTTAATTAAACAACCAGTTAATCCAATAGCAAAAAATGGAAGATGCATGTTTCAAAATGTTCCCTTTGAATGTAGTATGCTACAGTACGTGTACGGCCCAGTACATGCCGGGCCAAGCTTCCTGACATCCAGTACTTGTATTGGCAGTGTGATACATGTTTACTGTATAGGGGATGTATTTCCTTCTTGTTTTGGACTTTCTGAATGTTTTGTATTGTATTGACATTGTATTACTGCACTGTAGGAGCTAGAAACATCTACTAATCTGTGTACACGACCAATAAACTTTGATTTGATTTGTTACATACCCTCACCCCGTTAGGTGACATCTGATCTTGTCAATCTTTTTTTTTAAACTTACTGTGAAGTAAAATCATGATAGTTATCATCATAGTTGTACATTGGAGTATATATCATACTTCTTATGTTTCTACTTTACAGAAATACATGTAGTTCTCAAAATGTGTAGTAGAAAAACCAGTTTACATGTAACATCTATAGGAGTTGTGAAACTTTACCACATCCTTGTGAAAATCACACCAAAGCGATAAAAAAAACCTGTAACAGACCTCTAACTAAACCCATCCTCCCTACTCTGGCTTGTGTGTGTGTGTGTCAGGGGTTCCGTTAGGTAAATGTGGTGCCGGACATACATTTACCAGACATTTGAGAAATTTACCGGACCCATATGCATTGGGTGTGTAACCTGATTAGGGCGTCCACCCACTGTGCTCAGAATGACAGAAATCCCATTTAGATGATCATAATTCATTTTAACAGAACATACAACTCCAGGATGCAACAAAGTGCTTCATTCTTACCAAATTCTGATGCGCACTTTGAAGATGGTAGAATAACTGTCCACATTTACTTTTCCTCAGCCAACAAGATGAGTAACGAACAGCAAAATCACAAGCCTATGTCAATCTACTATCCCCCATAATAGAGAAGTTTACGTATTAAATTGGTCAGCTTGTCGAGAAAGAAACATCCCATTCCAAACAGACTCTGGGACAGTTGTGGGATGATATATCCCACATTCATACAACCAGTAGGCCTAGGCTATACACATCCTGATGTGTGTGTGTGTGTGTGTGTGTTCTTTAATACTGGTTAATGAACAAATTAAAGGGGGTATGGGTCAGTGAATGTGACATATCCAGTTACTGTAATTACATGCTCTGTTTATGAGGCTGTCTACACACCAGCACACACACACACACACACACACACACACACACACACACACACACACACACACACACACACACACACACACACACACACACACACACACACACACACACACACACACACACACACACACACACACACACACACAAAACACATCTGTGGGGGAAAATGAGATGAGAAAATGTATCAAAATAGAATCCATGGGTGAATAATGTAGCTAGCTGTGGGTATTGGGCAGCACATAATAAGGTAGCTAGCTGTGGGTAATGGGCAGCACATAATAATGTAGCTAGCTGTGGTATTGGGCAGCACATAATAATGTAGCTAGTTGTGGTATTGGGCAGCACATAATAGGGGGGTTAGAGGTCATGGTGAGGGTTACTCAGGGTTCCGCTTGAGGAAGAACAGCCTTGTCTTCAACACACATGTCAACACACCTCACTATGTACTTGCTTTTAACTTGAGATCAAATCCCACCTCAGAACACAAGTTAAGTGTAGGAACAAAGTCTATTGTAGGATTAAAATCACTGAGCAAGTAAAAACTGTAGAGAAGCCAGACTCCAGAGGATGACCTGCTCTAAGCCTATCTCTGAGACCTGTGCACTCTGTGTTTCGGGTTTTGATCCCCCTAATGCTGGTGGTGTTAGTGACAGCGCTAGCCATGTATCTGAAGTGTTAACCTACTCACCTCTTCCATATGGGAGGATTTCTCAACAATGATATCAGCAGACCTGCATGCATCGCCAGATAAGCCTTCGATGGCCCTAGCGTTGATTAAAATGATTTTGGCGCTCTTAAATAACAGTTTTGTTGTGCTGTGTTTTTCCTGTCTCTCTCTGACTGATGTCTCTCTCTCTCTTTGTAGTTCAGCTGATCTTTCGTAGCATTTCAATCTGGCCCTTTGTATGCGCTGTCACTGCTTTAATTAAATTAAGCCGACACAAACAATACAGGAGACATAGAGAGGGAGGGAGAGAGGGAGAGAGGGAGAGAGGGAGACAGAGACAGAGACAGAGAGAGAGAGAGAGAGAGAGAGAGAGAGAGAGAGAGAGAGAGAGAGAGAGAGAGAGAGGATCTAATTAGTGGTCTAGGGTTTTAGTTAAGTTCAAATAGGCCTGTCCAACTGTGTCAATCAGACAGACAAACATACAGGAATGCTATTGAGAGTGGACAGTTAGACTGCTGTTACTGTATCAATCAGACAGGCGGACAGACGAACATACAGGAATGCTATTAAGAGTGGACAGTTAGACTGTGTGTTTCTGAACACTGCCTATCCAGCATGGACACAGAGTCAGACCCACAGAGATCCTGATATGTTATTCTATGGCCAGACCTCTACACTGTCCACTTGCAGGTGCCATGACTAGAGGGAAGAGGAGCTACAAGGAGTTTGGTTAAAAATAACACGACCCCCAACCCCCCTCTCCTCCCTCCATCCTCTCCTTTCACTTTCTCTCTCCATTCCTGGTCAGTTACAGACATGTGGAAGTGGACCCTACAGTGCCAGGGCGTCTAAATCAGCCCAGAGTCAAGGCTCTATTTCCTCTAATAATGTGGCCTGGCACAGGCCAGCTCTCCTCTCTTCTCCTCACTATGTGTCCATCTGGAGGCCTGGTCCCTCAACGCCATGTTGTAATGTCATATACAGGGGACGTGTTCACATGGTCAACGTGTGGTGCCGTTGATCAAGTATCAACTTCTGTATCCCCAGATCCTTCAGGCCTGAGGCCCTTTAATTGTTCCCACGGCGATGCCAGGACACAGCTGCTGTCAAGCTGCCTGACTGCTGTGAAGATAACGGGATAATATAGGGCGGATGGACCACACATGCCCCTACAATACTAGTTTTTAGTATTTACTGAACAGTATTGCAATCCTTTGACTGGGAGATGTTGTCATACGTAATAGTATACTAGTAGTAGTGGTCATAGTGTAACAGTAACAGTATTAGTGGGGTTTTAGGCACGCTATGAAGCTTGATTCCTGTGGCGTCAAAGAGCCTCCTGGCTGGCTTTTGGGTTTGAGGGATAGTGAGGAGACTCAATGCCCTGATTACAGCTCAAATCCACAAGTCCACAATCACCCGCTAATTCCAAAGAGCACACATGCAGACACACGCAGACACACACAAACACGCACGGATTAAAGATAACAAGCAGTGCAAGGGCTTCCCAACAACTACAGGACAAACAAACACTATGTGTTTATATGTGTTAACTCTCCCTGTAATACTGTAAGTCCTCTGATACGCTGGGACCTATTACCAAAGATAGTACTTTATAAAACCCCAGAGGGGACATTTGATTGGCAAAGCATACATAATCAATAAACACACAACAAGGACACACAGACACTAAAAGCAGCACATCATCAATTAATAGAAAGCTGAGAGACTTTCCCTTACGGTTTGAAAGAGACTTTCCCTTACGGTTTGAAAGAAACTTTCCCTTACGGTTTGAAAGAAACTTTCCTTACGGTTTGAAAGAGACTTTCCCTTACGGTTTGAAAGAGACTTTCCCTTACGGTTTGAAAGAGACTTTCCCTTACGGTTTGAAAGAAACTTTCCCTTACGGTTTGAAAGAAACTTTCCCTTACGGTTTGAAAGAGACTTTCCCTTACGGTTTGAAAGAGACTTTCCCTTACGGTTTGAAAGAGACTTTCCCTTACGGTTTGAAAGAGACTTTCCCTTACGGTTTGAAAGAGACTTTCCCTTACGGTTTGAAAGAGACTTTCCCTTACGGTTTGAAAGAGACTTTCCCTTACGGTCTGAAAGAGACTTTCCCTTACGGTTTGAAAGAGACTTTCCCTTTCGGTTTGAAAGAGACTTTCCCTTACGGTTTGAAAGAGACTTTCCCTTACGGTTTGAAAGAGACTTTCCCTTACATTTTTAAATAGACTTTCCCTTACAATTTGAAAGAGACTTTCCCTTACGGTTTGAAAGAGACTTTCCCTTACGTTTTGAAAGAAACTTTCCCTTCAGTTCCAACCAGACCTGGGTCAAATAAATATGTCAACTATTTGAGGTGTGCTTGATTTAGCATGGAGTTTGCAACTTCTAGCCCACTCATGTGTTTGGCACTCTATGTATTTGACCCAGGATGAGCTCAATAGAAGTCAGACAGACCAAACAACATGACTAACCAGATACCCTGAATGCTGATTGGCTGACAGCCGTGGTATATTTAAGCAATAAGGCCTGAGGGGGTGTGGTATATGGCCAATATACCACGGCTAAGGGCTGTTCTTAGGCACACCGCAACGTGGACACAAACCCCGGATGTGCTTTATTGCTTAATTATATAACTCCTTTGGTACTTTGTCCGTCTCAAGTTCATCACACCTTTGAACATGCATGACTTCCGTTTTCCTATAACACAACGCCTACAGTAGCTCACATAAAGGCCTATACCGCAGCTATTTGTGTGCACCACACATAGTTTAGTTTCTAGGTCTACTGCTACTACCCATTAAACAAATACACCCCCTCCTCCTGTCACACGACAAGGCATTTAACCCAAACAGAAATGTGAGAGCCCAGCCGTATATGCTTTCCCTGTGTGACTTTGAGAGGGACGCTGCTAAACGCTGCGACCTGAGACAATGGTGGTGTAATTGAATTGGCAGACCTGAGAGTGAGAAGCTGTCAGTCTCACCTCACAGTAATCTCATTACTCCACAGCACAGGGAGAAAGTAGATTAGATGTCTCTGTCTCTACTGCTTCAGATTTACACTGCTGCTACAACTGATACAGGCAAACACCTCACTGTCATCACACTAACACACTTTACATTTCGCATTACATCTCACTCAGTGTATATTCCACGTGTGGAATATGCAACATCAGTAACACAGCACTGAGATCCGAAGGCCATATCCTAACTTGAACCACTCTTCCTAACGTTTGCAGAATTTGTACATGAATTACAATAGGCTGTGACGTACAGTATTTGTGACTACACCATAGTGTGACTGCTGAGTTTCTGTCCATGCCTGGTGTGTTGTAGTTTGTTTGTGCTTCAGTCAGCACAGCTCTACCTGCTGCTACAGGGTTTGAGTGACAGGCCTGCGGAAGGAAGTGACTAGTTCTGGGACAGCTCTCGCCTGTTGGTTGTGTCACAGCTCATTCCTGGAACCAAAGTAGCACTGTAACAGTCGATAGGTGGTATACAGTGCATTCAGAAAGTATTCAGACCGCTTGACTTTTTCCACATTTTGTTACGTTACAGCCTTACTCTAAAATGGATGAAAACGTTTTTTTTCCCTCATCAATCTACACACAATACCCCATAATGACAAAGCAAAAACATTTGTATATTTGTTTTTGTTGCTAATTTATAAAAAAACTACAACTGAAATATGACGTTTACATAAGTATTCAGACGCTTTACTCAGTACTTTTTGAAGCACCTTTGGCAGCGATTACAGCCTTGAGTCTTCTTGGGTTTGACACTACAAGCTTGACACACCTGTATCTGTATTTCTCCCATTCTTCTCTGCAGATCCTCTCAAGCTCTGTCAGGTTGTATGGGGAGCGGTGCTGCACAGCTATTTTCAGGTCTCTCCAGAGATGTTCGATCAGGTTCAAGTCCGGGCTCTGGCTGGGACACTCAAGGACATTCAGAGACTTGTCCCATAGCCACTCCTGTGTTGCCTTGGCTGTGTGCTTAGGGTCGTTGTCCTGTTGGAAGGTGAACCTCACCCCCAGTCTGAGGTCCTGAGCACTCTGGAGCAGGTTTTTATTAAGGATCTCTCTGTACTTTGCTCTGTTCATCTTTCCCTCGATCCTGACTAGTCTCCCAGTCCCTGCCACTGAAAAACATCCCCCCAGCATGATGCTGCCACTACCATGCTTCACAGTAGGGATGGTGCCAGGTTTCCTCCAGATGTGATGCTTGGCATTCAAGCCAAAGAGTTCAACCTTAGTTTCATCAGACCAGAGAATCTTGCTTCTTGTGGTCTGAGAGTCCTTTAGATGCCTTTTGGCAAACTCCAAGCGGGCTGTCATGTACCTTTTATTGAGGAGTGTCTTCCGTCTGGACACTCTACCATAAAGGCCTGATTGGTGGAGTGCTGCAGAGATGGTTGTCCTTCTGGAAGGTTATTCCATCTCCACAGAGGAACTCTGGAGCTCTGTCAGAGTGACCATCAGGTTCTTGGTCAACTTCCTGACCAAGGCCCTTCTCTCCCGATTGCTCAGTTTGGCCGGGCGGCCAGCTCTAGGAAGAGTCTTGGTGGTTCCAAACTTCTTCCATTTCAGAATGATGGAGGCCAATGAGTACTTGGGGACCTTCAATGATGCAGAAATTGTTTGGTACCTAGCTCTACGGACAAGTCCTTCGACCTAATGGCTTGGTCAGCTGTGGGACCTTATATTGTCAGGTGTGTGCCTTTTCAAATCATGTCCAATCAATTGAATTTACCACAGGTGGACTCCAATCAAGTTGTAGAAACATCTCAAGGATGATCAATGGAAAGAGGATGCATCTGAGTTCAATTTCGAGTCTCATAGCAAAGATTCTGAATACTCTTTTTTATACATTTGCAAACATTTCTGAAAACCTCTTTTTGCTTTGTCATTATGGGGTGTTGTGTGTAGATTGATGAGGAATGTATTTAATCCAAAAAGTAAAATTGTCTGAATTGTATTTATTTTATTTATTTCACCTTTATTTAACCAGGTAAGCTAGTTGAGAACAAGTTCTCATTTACAACTGAGACCTGGCCAAGATAAAGCAAAGCAGTGTGACACAAACAACAACACAGAGTTACACATTGAATAAACAAACATACAGTCAATAACACAATAGAAAAAGTATATATGCAGTGTGTGCAAATAATGTAAGATAAGGCAATAAATAGGCCATAGTGGCAAAATAATTACTATATAGCAATTAAACACTGGAGTGATAGATGTGCAGAAGATGAATGTGCAAGTAGAGATACTGGGGTGCAAATGCTGGACGGGCGGGCAGGTGCGGGCAGCGATCGGTTGAAGATCATGCATTTAGTTTTACTTGCATTTAAGAGCATTTGGAAGCCACGGAAGGAGAGTTGTATGGCATTGAAGCTCGTCTGGAGGTTAGTTAACACAGTGTCCAAAGAAGGGCCAGAAGTATACAGAATGGTGTCGTCTGCGTAGAGGTGGATCAGAGAATCACCAGCAGCAAGAGCGACATCATTGATGTATACAGAGAAGAGAGTCAGCCCGAGAGAGGGGAGAGTAGAGAAGGAGAGAGAGAGAGACAAAGAGAGAGATGAGAGGAGAGGAGAGAGAAAAGAGAGAGAGTGAGAGCGAGAGAGAGACCCAGTGAGCGAAAGAGAGAGACCCTATGACGATAACGATTAGCAGTCTCAGCTGACACGAAGTGTAAATCTGAGGTATAGGTTCATTCTGCTTGGGTTTGAGATCAGATTTACCATGAGGCTGTACAGCTGAGCCTCGAGACAGACATACTGCACAGATGGACAGACAGAGACAACAGTTACTGTTCTCACTACTATCACACATAAATGTACTGTGCGGAGAAATATTAACAACTCTGAAACAGAATTACTAGAAGACAATTTTTAAGGAGATGTTTTCTTCCAGGGTTGTCCTTACAACCACGTCATTAACTGTATCGCACCATACACAGTGAGGGTGTTGTATTGACTTCTGACACGTTTCCAGCTCAAACACTCCCGTGGGTCCGTTTACTAGTGCCGCAAGAATCACTTACTGAGCCGACCTGTCATGGCCCTTATCCCACCCCAGCCAATCAGGAACCTATGCTGAGACCTTTGGTGAAAACGATTGGTCCCCCAAAAGACAAGGTAAGATAAATAGAGAGAAGATAGAGAGTGAGAGAGAGAGAGAGGGAGAGGGGGATAGATAGAGTGAAGAGAGAGAGAGAGAGACGGGAGGATAGATAGAGAGAAGATAGAGAGTGAGAGAGAGGGGGGAGAGATGCAGATATAGAGACAGTGTCACGACTTCCGCCGGGGGTGCCTCCACTGCCTGTTCGGGTGGCGTTCGGCGGTCGTTGTCACTGGCCTACTAGCTGCTACCGATCCCTTTTCCCTCATTGTCTATTGTATTGGTTTCACCTGTGTCTTGTTTAGGTTGTTGGCTAGGGCGATTTAAGTTGGTTAGGCCCGCCTCCTTTTGTGCGGGCTTGTATTTCTGTTTGTTGGAAGACGTTTCGTTTTATTCTCATTTGCTGTAAATGAGTATTCTGTTTTGTTGGCCGTCTTTGTTTAAGTGCGCTTGTTTGGGGTGTTTCGTGGTTGTTTCATTTTGGCTCTTTATTAAAAGACGGGTCTGCATTTAAAACCTCTGCTCTCTGCGCCTGACTCCACACCTTACCAGCCTGCCTTGTGACAGACAGAGAGAGGCAGAGAGAGAGAGAGTGTGGGGGGGAAGAAGAGAGAGAGCGACATATTTGGAGGTTGTCATCTCCTTCCAAATTAACAAATCAAAACAGCGAAACATTTAGGAATTCTCATCTCCGTGGCGACAGGCAGTCAACCTGACTAGATTTGGTGTGTAGATTGATACTGCTCTAGTGGCGTCTCTCTGCTCAGTTGATTTGGTGTGTAGATTGCTACTGTTCTAGTGGCGTCTCTGCTCAGTTGATTTGGTGTGTAGATAGATACTGCTCTAGTGGCGTCTCTCTGCTCAGTTGATTTGGTGTGTAGATAGATACTGCTCTAGTGGCGTCTCTCTGCTCAGTTGATTTGGTGTGTAGATTGCTACTGTTCTAGTGGCGTCTCTGCTCAGTTGATTTGGTGTGTAGATAGATACTGCTCTAGTGGCGTCTCTCTGCTCAGTTGATTTGGTGTGTAGATAGATACTGCTCTAGTGGCGTCTCTCTGCTCAGTTGATTTGGTGTGTAGATTGATACAGAAAGCGGGGAGGTATTTAGAGAGGCGTGACAATATGCTGGAAAGTTACGAAAATTAAAGGGAGCTCTCTCAGGTTGTAGCCTACATTTCAGCACACCACAACACACCACAGTACACCGGGGTCACACTGCCATGTACTGTCACTGCCCTTGTCACTGCCCTGAGGCAACACAATGCCGCCTAAGTGGCCTTCTTGGCAGCGCAGGAGCAGAGCAGTGCAACACCATTTGCCCTTATGGCAGCCATGATGCATTCTAATGGAACTTTAGCCTTCCTTATGAATGTTTAAATAGACCCCTTCAGCAGCCATTGTTCACATGCTCATGTCAATCCTCCTTACCCTCTGTGTTCCTCCTCATTCCCCATTCTAGAATATAATTACTGATGGCTCGGAGCCAGCATTAAGAGTGCCATGGCTTTAACATGTGTGAACCAAACCAAAGCTTTCTCTGTGCTGCATACCTCCTCTGTCAATACAAATTACATTTATCTGAGTTCTACGTCAAAAGGAATCACACCCCTATGTGCCAGCTATTATATGTAGTACTTCATCTCCCATGACCACAGCTACAGAAGCAGTGCAACAAAAACAACACAGAGTTACACATGGGATAAACAAACGTACAGTCAATAACACAATAGAAAAATCTGTATACAGTGTGTGCAAATGAAGTAAGGAGGTTAGGCAATAAATAGGACAAAAGTGGCGAAGTAATTACAATTGAGCAATTTACACTGGAGTGATATATGTGCAGATGAGGATGTGCAAGTAGAAATACTGTTATGGAAAAGAGCAGAAAAACTAAAACAAATACAGGGATAAGGTAGGTAGTTGGTTGGATGGGCTATTTACAGATGGGCTGTGTACAGCTGCAGCGATCGGTAAGCTGCTCTGACAGCTGACGCTTAAAGTTAGTGAGGGAGATATAAGTCTCCAACTTCAGTGATTTTTGCAATTCGTTCCAGTCATTGGCAGCAGAGAACTGGAAGGAAAGGCGGCCAAAGGAGGAGTTGGCTTTGGGGATGACCAGTGAAATATACCTGCTGGAGCGTGTGCTACGGGTGGGTGCTGCTTTGGTAACCAGTGAGCTGAGATAAGGCGGAGCTTTACCTAGCAAAGACTTATAGATGACCTGGAGCCAGTGGGTTTGGCGACGAATATGTAGCGAGGGCCAGCCAACGAGAGCATACAGGTCGCTTGCAGTGGTGGGTAGTATATGGGGCTTTGGTGACAAAACGGATGGCATTGTGATAGACTGCATCCAATTTGCTGAGTAGAGTTTTGGAGGCTATTTTGTTATAGACATCGCCGAAGTCAAGGATTGGTAGGATGGTCAGTTTTACGAGGGTATGTTTGGCAGCATGAGTGAAGGAGGCTTTGTTGCGAAATAGGAAGCCAATTCTAGATTTAACTTTGGATTGGAGATGCTTAATGTGAGTCTGGAAGGAGAGTTTACAGTCTAGCCAGACACCTAGGTATTTGTAGTTGTCCACATATTCTAAGTCAGAACCGTCCAGAGTAGTGATGCTAGTCGGGCGGGCGGGTGCGGGCAGCGATCGGTTGAAGAGCATGCATTTCGTTTTACTAACATTTAAGAGCAGTTGGAGGCCACGGAAGGAGTGTTGTATGGCGTTGAAGCTCGTTTGGAGGTTTGTTAACAGTGTCCAAAGAAGGGCCAGATGTATACAGAATGGTGTCGTCTGCGTAGAGGTGAATCAAAGAATCACCCGCAGCAAGAGCGACATCATTGATATATACAGAGAAAAGAGTCGGCCCGAGAATTGAACCCTGTGGCACCCCCATAGAGACTGCCAGAGGTCCGGACAATAGGCCCTCCGATTTGACACACTGAACTCTATCTGAGAAGCCTTTCCTCTACAGGGAGCCAGGTTTTCCTGTGTCTACCCTTCTCAATGGCAAGGCTGTGCTCACTGAGCTTGTACTTTGTCAAGGTTTTTCTAAGGTTTTGATCTGTAACCATGGCCAAATAGTTTGCCACAATGTACTGTCGACTTAGGGCCAGATAGCTCTGCATTTTGCGTTGTGCTTGTGCTTGTGTTTCCCAATAAGTAATGTAGTTTTGTTTTGACTGTGTTGTAATTTGGTTTATTCTGATTGATTGGATGTTCTGGTCCTGAGGCTTCAGTGTGTTAGTAGAACATGTTTGTGAACTCTGCCCCAGGACCAGCTGGATGAGGAGACCATTTTCTTTGCTCAGCTCTTGGCATTGCAGTACTTGGTAATGATATGAGAGTGGGTCACTGTATTTTAGATGTTTCCAAAATGTTTTATTATTAGTGGATATTGGCCTACTTCTGCCCTGCATGCATTGCTTGTAGTTTTCCTCTGGACATTTAGGATAATCTTACAGAACTATGCATGCAGGGTTTCAATTGGGTGTTTGTCTCTCTCTCTCTGCCCCAGTTTTAAAGTGAAGACATAGCCGTGCTCTTATCCTGTGGCTGGACAGACAGGCATAGAAAGATGTGTATGAATATGACACCCCTTAATATTCCCCTGTCCATCCTACAGTCCCTTTAACTTCTTAGGGAGCAGCGCATGAGGTGACCGTTTTGGAGACCCTGGCGTGCCCAAAGTAAAATGCCTCCCATTCAGGCCCAGAAAATAGGATATGCACGTATTTAGTACCATTGGATAGGAAACACTCTGAATTGTCTAAAAGTGTTAACCATCTGTCTGTGAGTAAAACAGAACGGATATGGCAGGCGAAACACAGAGGAAATTCTGTCCTGGAAAAAGTGGTTTTGACACATTGCTCATTTGGAACCCCTCCCTTATGAAAATGCCCATATAAGGGCATATGAATGCAGTACCTATCGCTTCCTCTGGATGTCAACAGTCTCGAGACACTGTTCAGATTTTTTTTAGATGCTTTTAGAGCAGAGAAGAAGAGGAATCAGGAAGTGTCCCCAGAGATGTCAATAGAAGAGGACGCGTGCTCTTGCCAAGCGCGCTCTGTGTTTTTTTCCTTTCTTATAGCCCAGTTTATATTCCGGTTTAATTATTATAGTAAATATACATAAAAGTGTTCCTAAGGATACATTAAAAAGGATGTTTGATTGTTCTTGGACAAGTTTATAGGTATAAGTTGAACGAGTTCTCTTCACGTTTCAATGGACGCTGTAGTTTCTGATTATAACGCGCAAACCAAACGGAGATTTATGGATATAATACATTACATTTTCTAACAAAAGAACCATGGATTGTATTCGTTGGACACTTGGGAAGCCATCAGCAGAAGTTCTTCAACAGGTAATTGATTTGTTTTCGCTGTGAAATGTGTTTTCTGTGAACCGTGGAGGCTTATGAATTCATGGTAATGGTAAAAATATGTTAGGTGCTACCCTCAAACAATCAAATGTGGTGCTTTCGCCGTAAAGCCTTTTTGAAATCTGACAACGCTGTGATATTGCCAAGAAGCAGAGCTTTTGATGACTATGAAACACTTGTATATTGATGCATGTTTAATAATTCAACTTTTGGATTTTGAATTTGGCGCCTTGCATTTCACCTGGTAGTGTCGGGAGTGGGGCGCTAGCGCCCCAGCGCACCTTACTGGTCCTTAAGAAGTTAACCAGACAGGCCAGCTATAAGAGCACACAACCCCCTGGATCTCCACACAACCCCCTGGATCTCCACACTACCCCCTGGATCTCCACACAACCCCCTGGATCTCCACACAACCCCCTGGATCTCCACACAACCCCCTGGATCTCCACACTACCCCCTGGATCTCCACACAACCCTCAGGATATGTGACTGACTGCTTCATACTAAGTTGTATTCTAATGCCAACAGGGTATTTAGGCCTTTTAATTTAACGTGTTAGTTCAATTATTCATAATCCGACTGAGAGCCATGATATCACAGCCAAAGGAGGGCTGGGATGGGAGGAGCGTCCATCAGAGGACAGACTTATAGAGAGACAGAGGACATATAGATGGGTGCTCAGTTCTCTTCGAGCATTAACAAACCCACTGCTGCTCAGCCAGTCATCCCTACCCTCATAAGCACTCCTGCTGCCATCTCGTTTGGCATTCCGACGCTGTACAGCATCCACTTTTATTAATAGGGCACTGATTTAATTTGGGATACACATGTTGGAGAGCACAAGAGAAAATAACTATTATTCAGAGGGGGCGAAAAAGAGCTGGCATCTAGGTGGAGCATTTCATTAATTTCTCTTATGTTTGGACACTGCTATTGTTGTCCCGGCCGTGTCAATATTACCGTAAATGTGGGAGGGGTTATATATTATATATTATGACCAACAGTGGTTTTCACAGACTGATAGTATGTGGGAATCTTCTGCCGAATGATTATAACATGTACAGTGCATTCGGAAAATATTCAGATATGTATCAATTAAATTGTTTTTCTACACATAATCAAACCAAATCAAATCAAAATGTATTTGTCACATGCGCTGAATACAACAGGTGTATACCTTACAGTGAAATGTTACTTACAAGCCCTTAACCAACAATGCAGTTTTAAGAAAATACCCCCCAAAAAGTAAGAGATACGAATAACAAATGATTAAAGAGCAGCAGTAAATAACAATAGCGGGGCTATATACAGGGGGTACCGGTACAGAGTCAATGTGCGGGGGCACCGGTGTCGAGGTAATTGAGGTAATATGTACATGTAGGTAGAGTTATTAAAGTGGTGGGTGGCAATGCAAATAGTCTGGGTAGCCATTTGATTAGCTGTTCAGGAGTCTTATGGCTTGGGGATAGAAGCTGTTTAGAAGCCTCTTGGACCTAGACTTGGCACTCCGGTACAGCTTGCCATGCGGTAGCAGAGAGAACAGTCTACGACTAGGGTGGCTGGAGTCATTGACAATTTTTAGGGCTTTCCTCTGACACCGCCTGGTATAGAGATCCTGGATGGCAGGATAGCTTGGCCCCGGTGATGTACTGGGCCGTACGCACTATCCTCTGTAGTGCCTTGCGGTCGGAGACAGTTGCCATACCAGGCAGTGATGCAACCCGTCAGGATGGTCTCAATGGTACAGCTGTAAAACCTTTTGAGGATCTGAGGACCCATGCCAAACCTTTTCAGTCTCCGGGGGGGGAATAGGTTTTTGTCGTGCCCTCTTCACGACTGTCTTGGTGTGCTTGGATCATGTTAGTTTGTTGGTGATGTTGACACCAAGGAACTTGAAGCTCTCAACCTACTCCACTACATCCCTGTCGATGAGAATGTGAGGTGCTCTGTCCTACTTTTCTGTAGTCCACAATCATCTCCTTTGTCTTGATCACGTTGAGGGAGAGGTTGTTGTCCTTGCACCACACGGTCAGGTCTCTGACCTCCTCCTTATAGGCTGTCTCATCGTTGTCAGTGATCAGGCCTACCACTGTTGTGTCATTAGCAAACTTAATGATGGTGTCGGAGTTGTGCCTGGCCGTGCAGTCATGAGTGAACAGGGAGTACAGGAGGGGACTGAGCACGCACCCCTGAGGGGCCCCCATGTTGAGGATCAGGGTGGCAGATGTGTTGTTACCTACCCTTACCACCTAGGGCATCAGGAAGTCCAGGATTCAGTTGCAGAGGGAGGTGTTTAGTCCTAGGGTCCTTAGCTTAGTGATGAGCTTAAAGGGCACTATGGTGTTGATACGCTGAGTTGTAGTCAATGAATAGCATTCTCACATAGGTGTTCCTTTTGTCCAGGTGTGAAAGGGCAGTGTGGAGAGCAATAGAGATTGCATCATCTGTGGATCTGTTGGTGCGGTATGCAAATTGGAGTGGGTCTAGGGTGAACATGCTGCTTAAAACATGTTGGTATTACAGACTCAGACAGGGAGTGGTTGAAAATGTCAGTGAAGACACTTTCCAGTTGGTCAGCACATGCTCGGAGTACACATCCTGGTAATCCGTATGGCCCTGCGGCCTTTCTGAATGTTGACCTGTTTAAAGGTCTCACTCACATCGGCTGCAGAGAGCGTGATCACACAGTCGTCTGGAACAGCTGATGCTGTGCTTCCTTTTGTAGTCTGTAATAGTTTTCAAGCTATGCCACATTCGACGAGCGTCGGAGTCCTGTATTGATGCTTTGCCTGTTTGATTGTTTGTCGGAGGGCATAGCGGGATCTCTTTAAAGCTTCCGGGTTAGAGTCCTGCTCCTTGAAAGCGGCAGCTCTACCCTTTAGCTCAGTGCGAATGTTCCCTTAATCCATGGCTTCTGGTTGGGGTATGTACGTACAGTCACTGTGGTGACGACGTCATCGATGCACTTATTGATGAAGCCAGTGACTGATGTGGTGTACTCCTCAATGCCATCGGAAGAATCCTGGAACATGTTCCAGTCTGTGATAGCAAAACAGTTCTGTAGTTTAGCATCTGCTTCACTTTTTTATAGACCAAGTCACTGGTGCTTCCTGCTTTAATTTTTACTTGTAAGCAGGAATCAGGAGGATAGATTTGCCAAATGGAGTCCGAGGGAGAGTTTTCTGCGCATCTCTGTGTGTGGAGTAAAGGTGGTCTAGAATTTTTTCCCCTCTGGTTGCACATTTAACATTCTTATAGAAATTAGGTAATACCTTATTTACATAAGTATTCAGACCCTTCGCTATGAGACTCGAAATTGAGGTCAGGTGCATCCTGTTTCCATTGATCATCCTTGAGATGATTCTACAACTTGATTGGAGTTCACCTGTGGTAAATTAAATTGATTGGACATGATTTGAAAAGGTACACACTTGTCTATTTAAGGTTCCACAGTTGACAGTGCATTTCAGAGCCATGAGGTTGAAGGAATTGTCCGTAGAGCTCCAAGACAGGATTATGTCGAGGCAGAGATCTGGGAAAGGGTATCAAACAAATTCTGCAGCATTGAAGGTCCCCAAGTACTCATTGGCCTCCATCATTCTGAAATGGAAGAAGTTTGGAACCACCAAGACTCTTCCTAGAGCTGGCCGCCCGGCCAAACTGAGCAATCGGGAGAGAAGGGCCTTGGTCAGGAAGTTGACCAAGAACCTGATGGTCACTCTGACAGAGCTCCAGAGTTCCTCTGTGGAGATGGAACAACCTTCCAGAAGGACAACCATCTCTACAGCACTCCACCAATCAGGCCTTTATGGTAGAGTGGCCAGATGGAAGCCACTCCTCAGTAAAAGGCACATGACAGCTCGCTTGGAGTTTGCCAAAAGGCACCTAAAGGACTCTCAGACCATGAGAATCAAGATGCTCTGGTCTGATGAAACCAAGATTGAACTATTTGGCCTGAATGCCAAGCGAAACGTCTGGAGGAAACCTGGCACCATACCTACTGTGAATTATGGTGCTGGCAGCATCAGGCTGTAGGGATGTTATTTAGAGGCAGGGACTGGGAGAGTAGTCAGGATTGAGGGAACGATGAACGAAGGCAAAGTACAGAGAGATCCTTGATGAAATACCTGCTCCAGAGCGCTCAGGACCTCAGACTGGGACGAAGGTTCACTTTCCAACATGACAATAACCCTAAGCACACAGCCAAGACAACGCAGGCGTGGCTTCGGGACAAGCCTCTGAATGTCCTTGAGTGGCCCAGCCAGAGCCCGGACTTGAACCCGATTAAACATCTCTGGAGAGACCTGAAAATAGCTGTTCAGTGACGCTCCCCATCCAACCTGACAGAGCTTGAGAGGATCTGCAGAGAAGAATGGGAGAAACTCCCAAAATACAGGTGTGCCAAGCTTGTAGTGTCATTCCCAAGAAGACTGAAGGCTGTAATCGCTGTCAAAGGTGCTTCAACAAAGTACTGAGTAAAGGGTCTGAATAGTTTATTTTATTTTATACATTTGCAAAAATGTAAAAAAAAACGTGTTTTTGCTTTGTCACTATGGCGTATTTTGTGTACATTGAAGAGAGAAAAAAAACAATTTAATCCATTTTAGAATAAGGCTGTAATGTAACAAATGTGGAAAAAGTCAAGGGGTCTGAATACTTTCTGAATGCACTGTATATTAGTGGGAATTCTCTATAGGGCCACAAAACATCACTGGCTAATCTGTATACCAAACCACATTTCTCTCAGGCTATTCTTTACATATCCAACTAGACTACAGCGCAACTGGCCCCACATTAGTCTCAGGCTCCCACTGCAGTGTAAGTCTGTGTTGTAACGTCTCCCTGCTAATGGAGGGCCTGGCTGTGATGCGTAGTGTAGCTGGCCTAGCTATTGGTCCGTTCCTCCGGCCAGTCAGAGCCAGTGAGGTGAGTGTGCTCATGCAGAAGGAATGCATTCTCATTGGAGGAGAACCAACCTGCATGCTGCTTAATGAATGGGCTTAGAGCACACGCACTGTACACACGAGGTTTCACCTCATTCACTCTGTACACTCTCACACACTGGCAAAAACTCTACACAAAGGCAAATAGTTGTAGCATATACAGTACTTGAAGTTGTAAAAAGACTTCAACATTTCATTAAATCAACTTGACACACTGTAAACAGGGTTGTTAAATTGTTGAAAGTTCCTCAAGTGCCAGAGGCTGATGTGAATTGTCAATTTGTTTGGGAAGCTGTTCCTCTTCCTTTCCCTGTAGAGGTATGTCTCTCTCTCTCTCTCTCTCTCTCTCTCTCTCTCTCTCTCTCTCTCTCTCTCTCTCTCTCTCTATGAGTCTTGTTCTGTTCTGCAGTCAGTGGTTGTGGTTGCCTCTCCCTCTCTCCCTCTCTCTCTCCCTTTCTCCCTTTCTCTCTCTCTCACCCTCTCTCCCTCCCTCCCTCTCTCACCCTCTCTCCCACCCTCTCTCCCTATCTCCCTCTCTCTCATGCTCTCTCCCTCTCTCTCACGCTCTCTCCCTCTCTCTCTCCTTCTCTCCCTCTCTATCTCCCTCTCCATTCCTCTCTCCCTCTCTCTCCATCTCTCTCCGAGTCTTGTTATGTTCTGCAGTCAGTGGTTGGGGTTTGCAGCTCAAACAACACACATAGTTTAACAGCAGGTTGCCACACACATTGACACAAACGGGAACGCAAGCAAGTACCTACGAACACCCACACATACACACACACTGGATATTTAACACCGGTGGACATCTTGAGTGTTTAACAGAGAATCCATACACTCAGTCTCAACAGCTCAACAGACAGGTGGAAGAGCTTCAGTGGGGAGGAGTAATGTAGAAGAGTGAGATATGACCTCATTCTGGATACACACACTCACACAAGCAAGCACACACAATTGATCTGTTTTGGTTGGTGGTTGACATGGATAAGGGAACAGGCTATGAGTCGCTCTCAGCCTGTCAGTCGGGTCCACATCACAGCAACAGAGCAGATATTGTGCACTGTGTCAACAAAGCTCTGAAATACTCATCTTGTAATTTAAAGCTGTAGTGTTTAAGAATTTATGTAACAGACTATATCTGAACTATTCAACTATCGGTTTGACACTATGGCGTATGGCTTATGTCACTGTCTGGATTTGGGTTTTATGGGACAGTCTAGTGAGAGTATTAAGTCTGTCTGTCCATTGGTTTGTCCATACTGGGATCACCTACATTATATGGCCCACCTCTCCTCATAGGGGAGTTTCATGTCACTCACTGATCCTCAGGAACAACAACAGTGACAGCCAGACTGAGCCAGCTATGGGCCAGGGAAGAGTCAAAGTCAAAGTCAAAGTCACCATTATTAGTCAGTTGTACAACCGAATGCCTTCAACCGAAATGTGTCTTCCGCATTTAACCCAACCCCTCTGAATCAGAGAGGTGCGGGGGGCTGCCTTAATCGACAGAGAAGAGAGACTGAGACACTAAGTACACGGCTAGCCTTCAGTTCACAGTCTAACACTTCCTAAACACTTCCTAAATCCTGACGCTGCCATTGACCACAACAGACAGATCCTGCACTTTACTCCTCTCCCCTTCCTCTGTTATGACATCAGTGTGTCTATAATGTGTTAGTCTCAATAAAGTGCTTGGGTCATTATAACACATGAGCTCATTATAACACATCTATTTCCTATCTACACATGGCACAGAGAGAGAGAGAGAGAGAGAGAGAGAGAGAGAGAGAGAGAGAGACATTCATGGGGGGTGGGGGGACAGAGATGATGTACAGTGGGGAAAAAAAGTATTTAGTCAGCCACCAATTGTGCAAGTTCTCTCACTTAAAAGATGAGAGAGGCCTGTAATTTTCATCATAGGTACACTTCAACTATGACAGACAAAATGAGGAAAAAAAATCCAGAAAATCACATTGTAGGATTTTTTATGAATTTATTTGCAAATTATGGTGGAAAATAAGTATTTGGTCAATAACAAAAGTTTATCTCAAAACTTTGTTATATACTCTTTGTTAGCAATGACAGAGGTCAAACGCGTTTTCTGTAAGTCTTCACAAGGTTTTCACACACTGTTGCTGGTATTTTGGCCCATTCCTCCATGCAGATCTCCTCTAGAGCAGTGATGTTTTGGGGCTGTTGCTGGGCAACACGGACTTTCAAAGATTTTCTATGGGGTTGAGATCTGAGACTGGCTAGGCCACTCCAGGACCTTGAAATGCTTCTTACGGCCACTCCTTCGGTTCGGGCGGTGTGTTTGGGATCATTGTCATGCTGAAAGACCCAGCCACGTTTCATCTTCAATGCCCTTGCTGATGGAAGGAGGTTTTCACTCAAAATCTCACGATACATGGCCCCATTCATTCTTTCCTTTACACGGATCAGTCGTCCTGGTCCCTTTGCAGAAAAACAGCCCCAAAGCATGATGTTTCCACCCCATGCTTCACAGTAGGTATGGTGTTCTTTGGATGCAACTCAGCATTCTTTGTCCTCCAAACACGACGAGTTGAGTTTTTACCAAAAGTTCTATTTTGGTTTCATCTGACATTCTCCCAATCCTCATCTGGATCATCCAAATGCTCTCTAGCAAACTTTAGACGGGCCTGAACATGTACTGGCTTAAGCAGGGGGACACGTCTGGCACTGCAGGATTTGAGTCCCTGGCGTGAGTGTGTGTTACTGATGGTAGGCTTTGTTACTTTGGTCCCAGCTCTCTGCAGGGCATTGACTAGGTCCCCCCGTGTGGTTCTGGGATTTTTGCTCACCGTTCTTGTGATCATTTTGACCCCACGGGTTGAGATCTTGCGTGGAGCCCCAGATCGAAGAAGATTATCAGTGGTCTTGTATGTCTTCCATTTCCTAATAATTGCTCCCACAGTTGATTTCTTCAAACCAAACTGCTTACCTATTGCAGATTCAGTCTTCCCAACCTGGTGCAGGTCTACAATTTTGTTTCTGGTGTCCTTTGACAGCTCTTTGGTCTTGGCCATAGTGGAGTTTGGAGTGTGACTGTTTGAGGTTGTGGACAGGTGTCTTTTATACTGATAACAAGTTCAAACAGGTGCCATTAATACAGGTAATGAGTGGAGGACAGAGGAGCCTCTTAAAGAAGAAGTTACAGGTCTGTGAGAGCCAGAAATCTTGCTTGTTTGTATGTGACCAAATACTTATTTTCCACCATAATTTGCAAATAAATTCATAAAAAATCCTACAATGTGATTTTCTGGATTTTTTTTTTCCTCATTTTGTCTGTCATAGTTGAAGTGTACCTATGATGAAAATTACAGGCCTCTCTCATCTTTTTAAGTGAGAGAACTTGCACAATTGGTGGCTGACTAAATACTTTTTTTCCCCACTGTATGTCTCCAGGAACAGAGGGAAAATCATTAATTTCAGAACTAGAAATGGTTTATTTCGGTGTGAGAGTTTCTGGGCTTGTTCTCCAAGTGAGACAATTAAACATGAAGAGGAGAGGAGCGGAGGCAGGGTAGGAGGGAGGGGCGAAATTACAGGTTGATTGGCTGCCTGTCACCACGGATACGAGCATTTGTAAATGTTTCCCTGAAAGAGAGGGAGAGATAGAGAGAGAGTGTGTGTGTGTGTGAGAGAGAATGAAGTGCTGAAGGAAGATATTCTATTCAGATGGAATAGCAGCGTGCAGCACTCTGTCTCCTGAGGAATTTAACATTCATGCTCATTTCAGTCATCATTTCCACATCAAACGAACATCAATGAACAGAGTGGAAACATGCCTAGAGACAAATCCCTTAAACATGCCACTAAATGACAGGTCTATTAGCTCTAATACTGAGACTAACAGAGGAGAGGAGGGGTGAGGGAGGGGGTTGGCTGAACGTTTGGTTCCCTGCTGGGGCTAAAAGCTGGATGACCAGATAGAGAACTGGAAGTGACTTCAGGCCCATAGCAAAGCTCTGTCTGGACCCAAACACACAAATCAACAGAACATACAAACTGTGAGTCAATAGCTACTATGAATATACATCCTTTAAGACAAATGAATGAAAACAGTAGAGCATTGAATCAAATCAGCCTCCAGACCCAGTCACTAGGCCAGCCTCCCTACCAGCCTCCAGACCCAGTTGCTAGGCCATCCTCCCTACCAGCCTCCAGACCCAGTCGCTAGGCCATCCTCCCTACCAGCCTCCAGACCCAGTCGCTAGGCCATCCTCCCTACTCCAGACTCCAGACCCAGTCGGTAGGCCAGCCTCCCTGCCAGCCTCCAGACCCAGTCGCTAGGACATCCTTCCTACTCCAGACCCAGTTGCTAGGACATCCTTCCTACTCCAGACCCAGTCGCTAGGACATCCTTCCTACTCCAGACCCAGTCGCTAAGACAGACGGGTTCAGCAGGTTTCTGAGCAGGGCTGAAGTCATGGAAAATATGCCGGAGTTTATGCAGCTTTTCAAAACAAGCAGCCATGCCAATAAAAGAGGAAGAGAAGAGGAGGTGAAGAGAGAGAGAGAGAGAGAGAGAGAGAGAGAGAGAGAGAGAGAGAGAGAGAGAGAGAGAGATTGGAGAAAGTAGGAGTGGGCAAATAGAAGACGGGAAGGAAGAGAGAGATGAGCAACGGGTAGGAGGGAGAGAGAGAGGGATGTGAGGGGAAACTCTTCTTCTGTCTGTTCTCTCTCTCCTGCCTTGGCTACAGTGGGGTTGTTTCCATGTGTTCTATAACAGGGGGCTGGCTGGCAGGCAACCTTACTCAGCAAACACACTGTTTCTGATGTTTTCACATGAAATAAACACTAAAGTCTTCCTTCCGTAACTAGACAGCCTGTTTGACAGAATGACTCCCTTCTGTTGTACTGCGGTGGAAACATCACACGCTTTGCGACGCCGACATACTAGTATCTACTATCGATTGGCATTTCAATCCACTGCACTGTAGAACAAAAGATGAGTGAATTGGTCCCCGGAAAAACATCTTCTGTTTCTTAACCTATTATTCTGTTATCTTTACTGAGAATTCGGCTTATACAATATCCACCGCAATCATTTGATGTAGGGAGTGTTAAGGCCAAATCCAAGATGAAAGCTTTTTTCTCTTTACATTAAACAACATGGGAGAGATTCTAGGAGCCTATTTGTGCTCTACAGCTGGGCTTGGAAAACAGCGCTAGTACCGTACACACACACCGACAACAAACGACTGGCTGATGGGCTGAAGGGGATGAATAAAGGAGTAGAGAAAAGATCAGGTAAGAAAGGAAGTGAGAGACAGAGAAAGTGATAAAGTACGATGAGAGAGAGAGAAAGAAGTGAGAAAATGGTGGGAAACAGAGAGAGAGAGAGAGAGAGAGAGAGAGAGAGAGAGAGAGAGAGAGAGAGAGAGAGAGAAAAGTGGGGAAAGAGTGCTGTCATTTCTTGGGCATCGGGACACGGGACATGTGAGGAACCAATCAGAAGTGACTGGGTTTGGTTCTGGGAGCCCAGAAAAAGAAACAGGGCTAAGGGGAATGTTTGAGCCGTCCCCAAGGGGACTGTGGGTTTTCCATAGCCGCCCATTCAAGAGAGAGAGGGGGAACATGAAAGCCAAGGTGGCTGGGCTACTTGACGAAAACGAGGAAAACCAAGCATTCGTGTGCAACTTCCTCTCTGCTGACATCATCAGCAGTGGTCCAGTGGTAATGCATTAAGCCGCTTGGATCACTGCAGTCATGAATAGATGATGTAACTGGTCAGAAATACTGTATATTGGAAAAGAAAATCACTAGACATGAATTTCCAATGCATGTACAGTACAGGAGGAGGAGAGAATAACATGTGTTTTTAGAGAATCCTTGTGACGTATGAACCACGGTCCAGGGTTCAACCTCGTGTTCACTCTGACATCTCAAATGAAGCAACATCCTTTTCTGCACCTCTTCTAACTAGCAGATCCTTTCATCTGTAACACCTTAGCACACAGGCGCTCAATCATGCACACAGACAAACACGTACGCATACATTCATGCTACTGTACACACACACACATACATGGGTAAACATTGGACTATTCTAAATATTTCTTATTGTTGTTGCATTGTCCAGAAGGAACCTGAAAGTAAGCATTTCATTGGACGATCTATACTGTACAAACAACTAATAAAACAAACTTGAACCACTGTCCTTCCCCTTCTCCATGGACACCTTGTTAGGCAGGGGAAGCAAGAGAGCAGGAAAGAGAAAGAGAGGAATAAAGGCATGAACAGACACAGAGAGAGAGAGAGAGAGAGAGAGAGAGAAATAGACTGAGTTAGTAAGTAGACTAGACTAGAGGCTAGTAGAGGAGAACAGAGGGGAATGGCTACACTTCTGTGATGACAGAAAGAGAAAGGGAGCGAGTGAGAGAAAGGATAAGTGGAGTGTGACAGGTCTGTAGGAGGAATCAGGCCCTGATCCATAATGTCTCTGTCTGACAGTGATGTGTGGTCCTGGTGCTCCACATACACACAGACACAGGCTGAGACCCAAATGGTACCATATTCCCTATATAGTGCACTACTTTTGACCAGACTTAGTGCACTATAAAAGGAAATAGGGTGCCATCTGAGACAGAAACACAGACAGCTACTGGAAGGTAATGAGGGGTTACAAGACAGTCAGAGAGGAGACAGGAGAGATATGCTGTAGGGCTTATGAAGAGAGGTACAGAGATCCATTACAATGCACTTATTCCAGCACCATTGTCAAAACATGTCAGTTACAGCGTAATGAAGGCATTTAGGCTAGGAGATGGACGGCTAAAAAAAGACCCAATGTGGAAATAGAAAAAGTGGCTTGTACTTAGACTATAGTTGTGTCTTTAATATGCAGCACATGGCTTGGCGGCCATAGAAATCCATAGTAACTCTCAATGTCACTACCATGTCTTGCTCGGGAACTGTGATATGGCTTATGGTTGTCCCATAGCGATTAGGCATGACATTTTGTTGAGGAATACCATTGATAAGAAACCGTGGTAATAGTCTCAGTTTAGTGGGCTTCAATACTGTGACATAAATGTATTCTGAGCAATGACCAGCCACTCTCAACTTCACACTACTGAGGACCCCGGCCTGGGCTGTCCAGCTCACTGCCTGTCAGGAAAGCCATCAGACCTGACAGCAGGTGTCAGTCATTCCATGCCAATTAAGGCAGGCTGCCACGGTAACATCCAGCTCTCACCCATCTGCCGTGCGTGGCAGAGTTAAAACAGACAGATTAGGGATGGCTGCAGAGGCAGACATGAACTGTAAACCATGTTTTATTAATGGGAGGTAGCGTCAGGCGTGGGCCAAGCAGACCGAGTCAGTCCACCCCACAACAAGCTTTCTGCTGCACCCAGCTCCCTCCTCATGTTTTTATGACTGCAAACACACAGACTCACTGTAACCACTTCGCTTCCCAAAGCCAGACATCTACGAGGCTTCTCTCTCCCGATCACCAGGTTCACTGAATGACAAAAACAATGCTAATATGGACAGAGACAGGGGAGAGAGAGAGCAAGAGATATATATATATATAATTAGAGAGAGGGGGATGAGAGAGAGAGAGGGGGATGAGAGAAAATTAGAGAGAGTGAGAGAGAGTTGAAATTAAAATGGGTGGAGAGCTGCGATGCATTTGTGTGGCTGTGCTGCTGTCAACATGTAATCTAGGGCTAATTTCTTATGACAGGAGCAGCACTTAGCTGCTTATCTCTTTGGACCAACAGCCTCTCCCAGCCTTGAGACATATTCCCAACCTCCACAACAACCAGGGGGTGGGGGGTGGGAGGGGAATTATTTTTCACCAATCACACCACTAAGTCAGACCCCTGTAAACCCCACTCACACACACGCACACACACTCACACTCACACACACGCACACACACGCACACACTACCACAACATTGCCTCATATAAACCACGTCTCAAACAGACTGTTCGATAAATAAATAAAAACATCTCATAGTCTAAAAAAAGAGAGATGGGAGAAAGAAAGAAAAGGGGATGGAGATTAAGAGGACATGTTCACAGAGAGAGATGGGGAAAGGAGGGAGGGAGGCCAGTCGGATCGGTATGGATGAGGCTGAAATTGCAGAGAAGGACCCAGAAATGATATAGGCTAAGGCATAAATCATGGAAGATACCATCTGTGAGTCCCTAATAGGGGGGATGCCAGACAAAAAATGGCTGGACTTTCCAAGAGGATTCTCGATAAGGGTGTTAGTGCACTGAAATGGTCAGTACCATTATCTTCCGTATGATTGAGGATAGAACACCCATGTAATATTCACAAGGGCCGATTACGACCCTATTCCAGAGGGATGAGAGAGAACGGCACACATATGTCATAGTCAGTCTCACACCGACTGTACACCCCAGAAATACCCCTGGTGAAGATTCATCATACAAACTACACCACCAGGGATTCTAGAATACTCATGGCCAGCATCTGACTGAATGTCAGGGATTCAAGAAAACTCATGGCCAGCATCTGACTGTCAGGGATTCTAGAATACTCATGGCCAGCATCTGACTGTCAGGGATTCTAGAATACTCATGGCCAGCATCTGACTGACTGTCAGGGATTCTAGAATACTCATGGCCAGCATCTGACTAACTGTCAGGGATTCTAGAATACTCATGGCCAGCATCTGACTGTCAGGGATTCTAGAATACTCATGGCCAGCATCTGTCTGTCAGGGATTCTAGAATACACTTGGCCAGCATCTGTCTGACTGTCAGGCATTCTAGAATAATCATGGCCAGCATCTGACTGTTAGGGATTCTAGAATACTCTTGACCAGCATCTGTCTGACTGTCAGGGATTCTAGAAAACTCTTGGCCAGCATCTGACTGACTGTCACTCCACAAAGGTAGTGTCACATAGAAACACAGAGACTGATGACGTTGGGGACAGTTGTGCCTGACTGTGACTCAGACAATACGATCTCTTCCTTTGAGATGAATGAAAGAGTGTTTCAGTATTTGAGGGCGAAGGTTGGTGTGAGCTGCAGTTGAAATAACCTCTGGAAAGACCTGGCCAAAGGCTGTAGTAGCATCAGCACTATAAGTCACTCCAGGGACATACTCCCCGCCACTGTTTCTGTAAAACGTTGAGGGATGGGGCTGGTGAAATGTAATCACTCTAAATTGGAGGCTCTAAGCTTATGACGCATTTATAAGTTATATTCTTCAAGAATCAACGGGTACATATCGTTAGTGTATAAGTCAAAAAATGGATGTAGCAACTGCAGTTTGCCCTTTAATGTGACTGCACCACAAGAGTCTATCAGTCTATCAGTTTACTTCTGGTGACCCTGTTATTCTGTCACCTACAATGCATCGGGGCTGTGCCAGCCAGGACCTGACATCTGCATTCGAGCAGAGATGCAAGGCCTGCTGGGAGGATGGGTCACGTGTGATGCCCCATGTGACATTCATCCCAGTCTGGGCCAACTTCTGACACATTTCCCAATCTAGAGAATAATAAATAAATACATAAATAAATAAAGGTGGATGAATAAAATATGACTGCAGCCAACGGCGTTCACAGTCCAGGTACCCCAGACTCACAGAGACCTACACACTTAACATTCACATACGCATGACACACTCAGTGGGCACACACACACAATGAATACAGTTGAAGTCGGAAGTTTACATACACTTAGGTTGGAGTCATTATAACTTGTTTTAGAACCACTCCAAAAATGTATTGATAACAAACTATAGTTTTGGAAAGTCGGTTAGGACACCTACTTTGTGCATGACACAAGTCATTTTTACAACAATTGTTTACAGACAGATCATTTCACTTATAATTCACTGTGTAACAATTCCAGTGGGTCAGAAGTTTGCATACACTAAGTTGACTGTGCCTAAACAGCTGATGTCATGGCTTTAGAAGCTTCTGATAGGCTAATCGACATCATTTGAGTCAATTGGAGGTGTATCTGTATTTCAAGGCCTACCTTCAAACTCAGTGCTGCTTCGCTTGACATCATGGGAAAATCAAAAGAAATCAGCCAAGACCTCAGAAAACAAATTGTAGACCTCCACAAGTCTGGTTCATACTTGGGAGCAATTTCCAAACGCCTGAAGGTACCATGTTCATCTGTACAAACAATAGTACGCAAGTATAAACACCATGGGACCATGCAGCCGTCATACCGCTCAAGAAAGAGACGCGTTCTGTCTCCTAGAGATGAACGTACTTTGGTGCAAAAAGTGCAAATCAATCCCAGAACAACAGCAAAGAACATTGTGAAAATGCTGGAGGAAACAAGTACAAAAGTATCTATATACACAGTAAAACGAGTCCTATATCGGCATAACCTGAAAGGCCACTCAGCAAGAAAGAAGCCACTGCTCCAAAACCACCATAAAAAAAAGCCAGACTGCGGTTTGCAACTGCACATGGGGACAAAGATCATACTTTTTGGAGAAATGTATTCTGGTCTGATGAAACAAAAATACAACTGTTTGGCCATAATGACCATCATTATGTTTGGAGGAAAAAGGGGGAGGCTTGCATGCCGAAGAACACCATCCCAACCGTGAAGCACGGGGGTGGCAGCATCATGTTGTGGAGGGGCTTTGCTGCAGGAGGGACTGGTGCACTTTACAAAATAGATGGCATCTTGTGGAAGGCAAATTATGTGGATATATTGAAGCAACATCTCAAGACATCAGTCAGGAAGTTAAAGCTTGGTCGCAAATGGGTCTTCCAAATGGACAATGTTGTGGCAAAATGGCTTAAGGACAACAAAGTCAAGATATTGGAGTGGCCATCACAAAGCCCTGACCTCAATCCTATAGAGAATGTGTGGGCAGAACTGAAAAAGCGTGTGCGAGCAAGGAGGCCCACAAACCTGACTCAGTTACACCAGCTCTGTCAGGAGGAATGGGACAAAATTCATCCAACTTATTGTGGGAAGCTTGTGGAAGGCTACCTGAAACGTTTGACCCAAGTTAAACGGTTTAAAGGCAATGCTACCAAATACGAATTGAGTGTATGTAAACTTCTGACCCACTGGGAATGTGATGAAAAAAATAAAAGCTGAAATAAATAATTCTCTCTACTATTTTTCTGACATTTCACATTGTTAAAATAAAGTGGTGATCCTAATTTTTACTAGGATAAAATGTCAAGAAAAACTAAGTTTAAATGTATTTGGCTAAGGCGTATGTAAACTTCCGACTTTAACTGTATATAAAATAATGTGTAACCTTAGCGGTCTCTCACATCAGCACATCTCTTCATAATTCATCTGTGTGCACACAGTCATCTCTAGGCAAATCTCATGCCCTTTTAGATGCCAGGGAGGGAGGTAGAGAGAGAGATAGAGAGAGAGAGAGAGAGAGAGTACCGTAGAAAAGAGAGAGGAAAGAAATAGAAAGCAAATGAGGGAGAAAATTGGACTATCCCAGTTACGAGACATGCTTTGTTATTTTGACAGTTTAACACTACTTCTCCCTTAGTCCCCTGACTGCTGCAGCAGATCGAAGCAGCTAGTATTTCACTATATGGCTACATACAGTATTTGACTGGAAAGAGCTGGGAGTAGGACAGCCTATTGGATTTCCCATCCATATGTGATGTGATGGGGGGAGTGTTATAGGGGTTTTCCAGACATCTGCCACAGTGGATATGTCATCCCTGTTTCTGCATTAGTAGCCTGACTGGTTTACTAAGACATCTTCCCCACTGCACTGCCACTGAGAGTGAGCTTCAGCCGCCTGGCCACTGCTGTCCTGAGGGAGGTGTGTGTGGTTGTCTCCCTGGTCAGAACATCTGTCTGTGCTTTAATGAGAGAGAGAGACAGAGAGAGACAGAGACAGAGAGAGACAGAGACAGAGTGAGAGAGAGAGTGGAAGGTTTGGGGCAGAGAATAACGTGACACGCTGGAATAACACCAGGGGAAAGTCAAACAGATGAGGAGTGAGGAGAGCAGGGACCCAGCTGCAGCACACGCTGGAGGGGGTTAGCACTGTGTGTGTGTTCAGAGTCATCCAACTAATACTGCCCTGATAGAACCTAAACACACACACCACACACCATACACCCCACACCACACGGTTTTTCATAAGAAGGAAGAGACCTCACACAGAAAGGCCTACTTAGCCATTCAACGCACAAGCACACACACACACACAGCCCACCACTCTGCCCCCACACAACACACACACACACACACACACACACACACACACACACACACACACACACACACACACACACACACACACACACACACACACACACACACACACACACACACACACACACACACACAGCCCACCCCTCTGCCCCCACACAACACACACACAACACAAACAAACACCCAACACACACACAACACACAACACACAACACACACACAATCCCTGACATAACCCCTTACACTCATCTCCTTATTCTCTCTCTCCCATGATCTCCCTTCATTCCTGTCTGCAGCTGGAGAAGAGAATGTATTTTTTCCACCCTGACCCCTCTCTACCACCCTATCTCCATCCCCCTTTCTCCCACAAACCTGGGGTTTATTTTGAATGTCCCACCCACTAGGACAGTCCCAGTCCCAAGCCCATCATAACCAGTACTACTTCTATGATGCAACCTGCCACATTCTCCAACAGGCCTCTATGGAACCACTAAGCCTGGGGAACTAGCATTTGTTTCCTCTCCAGCCGATGGAGCTAAAAGGCATTTAAGCATGTTCGAAAAAGCATGTTGAATGCAGAACAATTCGCACATTCACGCAAGCACACAGGCACGCACACACACACACACACTTAACCTACCCTTCTGCCCCCTTTGAAACACACACATACAAGGCCTTGACTTGAGATGCAGCTGCGAAGATTCTCTCATGATCGTAGACAGCCTTAAAAGGAGCCATCTAGCAGCTAATAATCTCTATGGTCTTAACTGATCACAGAGACCACCCAGAGACCAGCCAGAGACAACCCTGAGACCAGCCTGAGACCAGCTAGAAACCAGCTAGAGAACAGCCAGAGACCACCCAGAGACCAGCCAGAGACCAGCTAGAGACCAGCCGGAGACCACCCGGAGACCAGCTGGAGACCACCCGGAGACCACCCAGAGACCAGCTAGAGACCAGCCGGAGACCAGCTAGAGACCACCCAGAGACCAGCCAGAGACCAGCCAGAGACAAGATAGAGACCAGCCAGAGACCAGCCAGAGACCACCCAGAGACCGGCCGGAGACCAGCCAGAGACCAGCCAGAGACCAGCTAGAGACCAGCCAGAGACCAGCTTGAGACCAGCCAGAGACCAGCCAGAGACCACCCAGAGACCAGCTAGAGACCAGCCAGAGACCAGCTTGAGACAACCCAGAGACCAGCTAGAGACCAGCCAGAGACCAGTCAGAGACCACCCAGAGACCAGCCAGAGACCAGCCAGAGACCACCCAGAGACCAGCTTGAGACCAGCCAGAGACCACCCAGAGACCGGCTAGAGACCGGCTAGAGACCGGCCAGAGACCACCCAGAGACCAGCTTGAGACCAGCCAGAGACCACCCAGAGACCAGCTAGAGACCTGCCAGAAACCAGCCAGAAACCAGCCAGAGACCAGCCAGAGACCAGCCAGAGACCAGCTAGAGACCAGCCAGAAGCCAGCCAGAGACCAGCTAGACAGACAGTTTGACAGACACAGACAGTTACAGGACAGACACAGACAGTCACAGGACAGACGCAGACACAGACAGACACAGACAAACATAGACAGACACAGACAGTCACAGGACAGACACAGACAGTGGGGAGAGGGAGAGAGAGAGAGAGAGAGAGAGAGAGAGAGAGAGAGAGAGAGAGAGAGAGAGAGTGAGAGTTTTTATAAAACCTTTATTTTATACTCAAGTATTAACAGAAATCTTGGCACACTGCCTTTTCAGAAATTGCACAACAAATGTGTCATGCTTAAATAAACATATAAAAAACAAAGACATTAAATACAAATAAAAAATAATTTACATTCAACTTATTTAATCAACAAAAAATAGTTTCCCCTCCTCCACAAAACATACCCCTCCTTCATAAGTCCACTTCTCCTCAAACAATGGGAGATCTTTCACAGCCGAGAAAAACGCAAAATCCACTTTTATTCTTGCTTTTACTAATCTTTTAAAAAAACACATCTTACATCCTTACCATTTCCTACTCAGAGAAATTGACATCTTAGCTTGTCCCAAAATAAAATGTAGCAGTTGACATTATCTTTTCTGTTGCTTACTGTATTGAATCCCCCAAATAAAAATGGTGTTATTGAAAATCTCCCCTACAGCTGTAAACAAAGACTCTTAAAAAAAATTGTTTTATCTTCTCACACTCCATAAAACAATGAAAAATTGTTTATCTTATATTACAAAAAGGACATCCATCTCCAACATCTGAATTAATGACAGATTCAGAAGCATGAACTGCAATGATGCCATGCAAAACCCTCCATTGCATATCACCAGTCCCCTTTTGTACCGGTGGCTTGTACAGTGCTCTCCATGCTGGCTTTACCTTGTCATTAAGGCCCAGTTTTACCCTCCAAGGAGTGTCTTTTCTATTTATCTTTATTTAAAACCTTGACACCCCCCCTATATAATCTTTCCCATTCACCTCATCCAAACCCACCTCTTCCAACCCTCTCAAATCCACTAATAAAGCCTTTCTGTCTGACTGGGATATTGGGTGGAATCCTTTGTCTTGGAAATGGGGCGTCTTCATCTTGTCTATTTGTAGTAACTCTTGAGCATAAACCCCTCTTCTGCTGACAGATCCTTCCTGCAACTTCCCAGCAGTTGTCTGACAATCCTTTCCGACCTCACCCCCAAATGTTCAACCACCCGTCCTCCATCCATTAATGTGGGTCCCAGCCATGTCCATTAACTTCTTTAGGGTGATGATTTTGCCCTTCGCCAGCATCTTGGAGATATGTGGAACAGCTTCAGTTGTACAATCCAGTCTTGCCCCATACATCAGAGGATCCTCCAACAGCCAATGCACGGACTCTGCCTTAGTGCGCCTGGACACTATAAATCTGGCTACTATCAACCAAAAATAAAGCATTCTGTAATACCAGACCTGCCACCGCTCTCCACACCACATGTTTTGGTCCATAAAGCAACCTTTGAATAAACTGAAACCGGAAAGCAGCATCCCTACTAGCAAGATGTACAAGACCTTGTCCCCCCTCCTCTTTTGACAAATACAAAACACTTTGTGGAACCCAATGATATTTATCCCCCCCAAAATCTACAATATTTGCCTGTAATTGCCAGACGGTGGCTCTAAACATGACAACCGATGCCACAGTGCAGAGGCAACCACATTGCGAACAATAATAGTGGCCCCCTATATGACATATGAGATAACAACCACCACCATCTCCTTATCCTCCCTTCCACCATATCAACCACATTGTGAACAATAATAGTGGCCCCCTATATGACATATGAGATAACAACCACCACCATCTCCTCATCCCCTTTCCACCATATCAACCACATTGTGAACAATAATAGTGGCCCCCTATATGACATATGAGATAACAACCACCACCATCTCCTCATCCCCCTTCCACCATATCAACCACATTGTGAACAATAATAGTGGCCCCCTATATGACATATGAGATAACAACCACCACCATCTCCTTATCCTCCCTTCCACCATATCAACCACATTGTGAACAATAATAGTGGCCCCCTATATGACATATGAGATAACAACCACCACCATCTCCTCATCCCCCTTCCACCATATCAACCACATTGTGAACAATAATAGTGGCCCCCTGTATGACATTCTAGATAATTACCACCGCCATCTCCTCATCCTCCCATCCACCATTTCAACCACCCTATTCCAATTGTTTTCCATTGTCCCCTCATCCCCTAGGTACACTCTAAGATACTTGAAACCTCCCTTACACCATTCCACCCCCCCTGGCAAAGCCATGATCCCTCCAGACCATTTCCCAAAAAGCACAACTTTTTTCTCAATTTACCTGCAGAAGATATTGCCTTAACTTGTTAGGCAGCGGCAGCTGAGGGGTCGGTTTTGGAGAGTCTGGCGTGCCCAAAGTAAAATGCTTGCCACCCAAGCTCAGAAACTAGGATATGGACATAATTAGTACTATTGGATAGGAAACACTCTGAGGTTTCCAAAAGTGTTATCATTTTGTCTGTGAGTGTAACAGAAGTCATTTGGCAGGCAAAAACCAGAGATTTTTCCATCCGGAAATCTCATTCTTGAGGCTTATAGCTCACTTTGAGACAGTGCCTATAAAAAGTATTTATACCAGGACCCTGAATGTAGTACCTACTGCTTCCACTGGATGTCAGCAGTGTATAGGCAAAGTTTAATGGAAATCGGAACTAATGTGTTCTATTGGGAGTTTTAGCCGGGGGACTTCTTTCTCAGTTGCACGTTTTTGGGCGCACATTTTCCTGAGCGGTCCACTTTATTTGACTTATATAACGTTTAGGTGACCATCCAAGTGAAAGATTATCACTTTTATTCATAAAAGATAAGCTAAGGAAGCATTTTAATTGTTTTTTGTTTTGTTGAGGGAAAGTTTATAGGTATAGTTGAACGCGTTCTCGTCACGTTGGATTTTCTGAACACAAGGCGCCAACCAAACGGAGATTTAAGGATATAATAAATTACTTTTTCTAACCAAATACCCATGGATTGTCTTCGTTGGACACTTAGGAAGCCCTCTGCAGACGTTCTACAAAAGGTAAGGCACAGGTTTTCCCTGTGAAATGCATTTTCTATCGACCGCTGGTATGGTTATGGAAAATATGTGAGGTGCTAGCCTCAAACAATCAAATGTAGTGCTTTCGCCGTAAAGCCTTTTTGAAATCCGACAACGCTGTGATATTGCCGAGAAGCAGAGCTTTTGATGAGTATGGAACACTTGTATATTGGTGCATTTTTAATAATTCAATTTTGGAATTTTGTCTTGCATTTCACCTGGTAGTGTCGGGAGCAGCCCGCTAGCGCCCCAGTGATCCCTGAGAAGTTTAAACCGATCAACCATGAGACTCAAACTATCCACCTCTGCTTGATTTTTCACCAAAGTAACTACATCATCAGCATAGGCTGAGCGGCGAATAGGAGGAATATCCTCTGAAAGGTACACCTCTTCAATTCTACTTCTAATGCTATTTAGTAGTGGCTCTATAGCGATGGCATACAACATTCCGGACAACGAACACCCCTGCCTAATACCTCTACACACTTTAAAAGGAGCACTCAAGCCACAGTTAACTTTCAGTACACTTTCAATGTCACCATATATCACCCTGATCATGGCAATCTATCGTTAACTACTGCTAGCTAATCCTCTCCCAACATAGCCCAAAAAGACTTACAAAAGTCAACGGGAAGCCGATCAATACCCGGTGCCCTTCCATTTTCCATGCCTTTTAATGCAATGTATAGCTCCTGCAAAGGCAATGGTTGCTCTAATTCAACCTGAGCTTCTGCAGCCACCTGTGGGAGCCCATCAAGGAATTGTTGTGTCATTGTTTGATCATCTTTATACTCACACTTGTAGAGCTCAGCATAGAACTCTACTGCCCTCTTTCTAATTTCACTAGGGCTAGCCAGCTCCTGTCTAACAGCTGATTTGTGGCAATTAATAATTCCTCTTTGTTCATTCTTTTTCTCTACACCAAAGGAAAATTTGGATGAGGCATCCATTTCAGAGATTCCTGAAACTTACTTCTCACCAATGCCCCCAGTGCTCTGATACCCAGCAGGTCTGCCAAGATGGCCACACCCCTACACACTACTGCCCCCCCACACTCCTGTTGTCACATAACTTCATTTTATGTCCCTTACCTTACCCTTTATTAACTCATACACTACGGCTATTTTCCCCGTCTCTCGCCCCATTTACATTTAAAGAAGAAATCTTAAAACTGCTCATGGCAGAAGAAAATAAATGAGACAGAAAGCACATCTCTTTACAGAGTTAAGACTGCGACTGAACTCTTTCATTTCCTTTAGAATGTACCTCACTTGTCACTCTCGTGACCACTTTCTTTAGTCTAGCAATTTCTGGGCTTGTCAAACCTCCCCTCATTATTTTTTACATCAGAAACTTTGTTCGATTCAAAAAACTATTCACTTTCAGGAAAAAATTCCATTATAATCCTGCATATATTTTTTCCCTTTTGTCAAATTCAGAAATGTATGTACTTTTCAATCCCTTACCTCCCTTCCACCCCATTTCATCCCCAGAGGAAAACTCCAGCATCTCTACAACGTGTTTATCCTCAACTGATTTATCATCTCTACCTTCCTCTTGGAATTAGAACATTCACCCCCACTTAAATTCTTCCTCTTACTTCTCGGTACTTTGAAAACAACTGCTTAATTTTCCATTGCTTCACTCTCCTCTTGAACTCCCATTTCATTCTCCAGCACCCCCTCAGCGACCTCAATCGCAGTCCCAACTACTGTTTCCCCCCGTCTTTTCCCTGCTCTACCACAACTTCCCCCGTAGCCACCTTGCTCTCCTTTCCTATTTCTCCCACCACACCTGCCCACCTTCTCCCTTCTCCTGAACCCTTAGCCTGTTTATCCCTTCTCCTGAACCCTTAGCCTGTTTATCCCTTCTCCTGAACCCTTAGCCTGTTCATCCCTTCTCCTGAACCCTTAGCCTGTTCATCCCTTCTCCTGAACCCTTAGCCTGTTCATCCCTTCTCCTGAACCCTTAGCCTGCTCATCCCTTTTCCTGAACCCTTAGCCTGTTCATCCCTTCTTCTGAACCCTTAGCCTGTTCATCCCTTCTTCTGAACCCTTAGCCTGTTCATCCCTTCTCCTGAACCCTTAGCCTGTTCATCCCTTCTCCTGAACCCTTAGCCTGTTCATCCCTTCTCAGTGGTGCTTTAGCTGCACCAGCGCTAGAGTTGCTACCCGGCTCTGCGCTGTCGTTCTCTGGACAATTACGCACCAAATGCCCCTCTCTTCCACAGCCAAAGCCTTTCACTGATTCAGTAGAAGCGTAGGACACATAATCTCAATTCAGTTCGTCAGTATCCTTCTTTAAAATCATGTGCACTTGTCTCCTATGAGATACGACATGTTTCAGGAGATGTGCATCCAAAAAGAACCTTCTTTATTGTAAATACAAGTTGACCATGATGAGAGAACTCTCGCTCCAACACTTCATCTCTAACTAATGGGGGGCACGTTAGAAAGTAGAGGTTTCTTCGCCGGATTCATAAGAGGAAACACTGACGTCTGTGTCTCCAGCAACACCACTCTCAACTATCCCACCACCCCTATACGTGCTTAGTGATAGTGAGACAATATAACCTTAAAACAACTGAACTACTCAATATATATATTTATTTATACACACCGAAACCCAATAGAGTGAAAAGAATACCAGTCGCTCCCACAATCGCTCCTGCTTCCCGAATCACACCCAGCATGCACTCCGACGAGAAAAGCAAGAGAGAGAGACGGAGTGAGAAAGAGAGAGAAAGAGAAAAAGAGAGAGAGAGGGAGAGAGAGAGAGGGAGAGAGACGTAGTGAGAGAGAGAGAGAAAGAGAGAGAGAGATATTTGAGAAATAGGGAGAGAGAGAGAATAAGGAGGAATGATGCTAAAGGGATGGAGAGGCTGAGTCACAACCTTCAAGGTGTGTATGTACTTGAGTGTGTATATGTTTGTGTGTGTATGGGTGCGTGAGTGCGCTCATGCATGTGTGTGTGTGTGTTAACAGAGCTGGGCAGCAGGGATGACACGTGCCCTGGTCTCTGGTCTCCTCTCTCTCTCTGACAGACAGAGACAGACAGCTCAATCCCAGGGGAGCATGATCTGGCAGCGGTCAAATGGAATGTGACAGACGGAGCACACAGTTATCGATTACAGTCCAGCTAGCATCACAGCTCTCTCTCTGTCTCTCTCTCTGTGTCTCTCTCACTCTCTCTCTCTCTCTCTTTCTCTCTCGCGCTCTCTCTCTCGCGCACTCTCTCTCTTGCTCTCTCTCTCTTGTGCTCTCTCTCTCTCTGTTCTTCTCTCAGATAGTACATACATACAGCTGTCTTCTCTCATCTTTGATTTGCATCTACATATCTCCTCTTGTCACACACGCCCTCTTCCCTTTTTGGTGCTACCTCCATTTATCCTCTACCCTTCTCCCCTCAGTCTACAAGGCCACTCTATAGGTCACCCTGTCATTTGATGCTCAGTGAGCTGAGTGTACCCCAGAGATGGGCAGAGAGAGAGAAGGATGGGCAGAGAGAGAGGAAGAGGGGCAGAGAGAGAGAGGGGGAGGGAGAGGGAAGGAGGGAGAGAGAGAGAGAGAGAGAGAGAGAGGGGGAGAGAGGGGGAGAGAGAGGGGGAGAGAGAGAAGTAGGGGGAGAGAGAGAGGGAGGGAGGGATGGAGGGAGAGAGAGAGAGAAGGAGGGGCAGAGAGAGAGAGGGAGAGAGAGAAGAGGAGAGAGAGAGGAGGGGCAAAGAGAAAGAGGGAGCGAGAGAGAAGAGGAGAGAGAGGAAGAGAGAAAAGGAGGGGCAGAAAGAGAGGGATGGAATGAAAGGCAAAGTATTATAAAAAAATATATATATTCCTGAAATGTAAATAAATCCTGTCTCCCAAAGGGAGGGCAAAAGAGGGGGAATTCAATTTACCGTAAGGAGTGAGCAAGAACAGGTCAATCAGATATACTGTTTATCACAGCCGGATAGGATTACTGATAAATCCTCATGATACTCCCTCCCCCACTGCACACGCACCCACGCACACACACACACAGACTCATGCACACATACACACCAGAACGTACACACACACACACACACACAGACTCATGCACACATACACACCAGAACGTACACACACACACACACACACACACACAGACTCACGCACACATACACACAATAATGTACACACACACAGACTCACGCACACATACACACAAGAATGTACACACACACAGACTCATGCACACATACACACCAGAATGTACACACACAATGTACACACGCTCTGCGGCCAAATCACTACACTCGCATTAACATCTGCTAACCATGTGTATGTGACCAATAAAATTAGATTTGATTGATTTGATTTGAAATCAATTGTCAAGCTAGGGAAGACATCTATCCCATCTATCCCATGATGTGACACACACAGGGTCTCTGACGGTTAGAATCAAGGTACAAGCCCTACTGTCCTGTAGTCATAGGCCACATCAACATAACCAACAGTGGGCAAACCATGACTAAATCCCCAATGGGAGGATGATGGAAACAGAGAGGTGTGGAGAGTGATAGAGGGAGAGAGGGGTGGAGAGTGATCAAGGGAGAGAGGGGTGGAGAGTGATCTTGGGAGAGAGGGGTGGAGAGTGATAGAGGGAGAGAGGGGTGGAGAGTGATAGAAGGAGAGAGGGGTGGAGAGTGATCAAGGGAGAGAGGGGTGGAGAGTGATAGAGGGAGAGATGGGTGGAGAGTGATAGAGGGAGAGAGGGGTGGAGAGTGATAGAGGGAGAGAGATGTGGAGAGTGATAGAGGGAGAGATGGGTGGAGAGTGATAGAGGGAGAGAGGGGTGGAGAGTGATAAAGGGAGAGAGGGGTGGAGAGTGATAGAGGGAGAGAGGGGTGGAGAGTGATAAAGGGAGAGAGGGGTAGAGAGTGATAGAGGGAGAGAGGGGTGGAGAGTGATAGAGGGAGAGAGGGTGGAGAGTGATAGAGGGAGAGATGGGTGGAGAGTGATAGGGAGAGAGGGGTGGAGAGTGATAGGGGGAGAGAGGGGTGGAGAGTGGTAGAGGGAGAGAGGGGTGGAGAGTGATAGAGGGAGAGAGGGGTGGAGAGTGATAGAGGGAGAGAGGGGTGGAGAGTGATAGAGGGAGAGAGGGGTGGAGAGTGATAGAGGGAGAGAGGGGTGGAGAGTGATAGAGGGAGAGAGGTGGGAGCAAAAAAACAAAATAAAAATTGATGATAAAGAAGGATGGAGGTCTCTTGTCATTTAATTGGAATTAATTATATGCTGATTTAGCTATTTTATTGCTAGTCATGTCAGTGAAGGATAATTGCATTGAAAGAAAGAAAGAACAGGAGAGAGATGTTGAGAAAGTGTGTGTCTGGCTCAGAGAGAGACAGGGTGCATGGAAACTGCCCTCCTTGTCGGCCTTTGTGTGTGCGTGTGCATGATTGTGCGTGCATGTGTGTGCGTGTGTGCTCATGTCCTATGGTGCAGTGTAATTCACCAGGGCCAACACAAACATGTTCTCCAGTCAACTCCACCACTCTCTAGATCAGGTTATTGATGACTGTCTTAGACCAGGGAGACACAACACTGTCACGCACACACACACACACATGGACAGCAGACCCAGACACACAGCACATAAACACATCACACAGTATGCACACACACACAAAACCCTCAGCAATAGCAGGCAAGCCTACAGGAATGTGTATACCAGGGGTTCTCAAAGTGGGGTCCCCAGATCTCAAAATATAAAAACAACTATTTCAACTTAATACTTTTTTTACATAAATGCACTGTCATTTAAGATTTAAAACTGCAAAACAAAATCTCTGCCTCATAGAAAATGTGTAGAATTGCAGGATATTAGATTTAACACCATAGAACCCCTGTGCCTCGATAGACCCCCCCTTCAAGTTAATGAGCAGTCATTCTGACTGCAACATTCTAACAGTGTAATTAATACATTTCATAGAAAAGCTAACGCAATAATAATCATTTGGTTGTGTTTATGAAGGCCTTGGGTAACATTAGAATACGTTTTTCAAATAACACAATAGCATTTTAGTTTATGTTACTGTAGGCTATATGGAATAACACAAACACACATAACAGTGTTCAAGTGTTCAATCAATTTGTGTTCAATCATTTTTATTTGTGGAATGACTTTGTTACGACTGTGGAACAGAAAGCATTTCTGTTGGAACACGGTAGCAGCTTCTTTTTGGAACAATAAAATGAAATAAAGATACCCCAACCTCCAAGACTCACAGTCAAGACTCACGGTCAAGACGCGCAGTCAAATGATGAAAAACTCATGATCCTAAACATCATTATGAGGCCTTGATGAAAACATCAGTATCCTAAACATCATTATGAGAGCCAATAGTGTAACTCAGCACAAAAGCAATAATGGTATTATAATGACTGTAAGTGTGGATATGACAGCAGCCAAAAATAGTCCATTATTGTCAGCTCGTGCTTACACTGTGTGTGTCTTCAGGCAATGGCATCAGTTGGATTTCATTTAGCTGTTATCCATTGTCCAAATCTTTCACTTGCTTGAAACACTTTGACATACCTTTGTTTGGTTGTTGTGTGTAATAATCTCTGGTTGTTATTGTGTCCCCGTCATCGTGTCATTCTTCAGCACCATTGCGGAGTACAACGGCTGTGCAGGTGCCTTATTCTGCGCAGAGGGAGGGAGCTCCCGTCTCACTTTGTTCATGGTGCCGCCCACCATTTTCTTTTCAAACAACTTGTTCGCCAATAACAGTGAAGTGAAGAAATTGTCCATGGTGACATTTGTCCTCTTGCCAACGTGAGGTTCCACAAGCCTCATCACCACATTCTCCGACACGCTCACCTGCTGCCCCATGTGGATCTTTTCCCAGTTATTGAAAGCCGTTCAGCCGGTACAATTACCCACGCTCTCACTGTGCAGCCTGCTCCATGTAGGTCAGAGTAGACTGATAACACTGCTGGGATTGGGTGGACTGACATAGGCTACATACCCATTTAAGATTAGAATTAGAATATATCAATTCAATAGAATGGCCCGCTCTTCCCCTCGCTCATTAACTCCCCCATTCTCCCCTTTTCTCCCCATCATACTTTACTTCATTTATTTAATCTGTTGTTATACGTGTGAAATTACTCAGCTGGGCACTGCACTTTCAACTGTGGGAAGAAGGAACAGAGTAGGCCCTGGAGGGGCAATGGGGGAAAACCCTTAAAAAAACAGCTTAACTCCAGTTCTGTTAGTGATTAACATTCTAATACTGACAGTGTATCAAGGACAGAGGGGGGCAGAGTAATAATAAAAACAAATTCATGAGCAGTCAAAACGGCTGCTTTAGCTGTTCTAGAGTTAAAGCAGCAAGAACAAAAGTAATCTCTGTCACATCACAAAATCTGAAGAATCGCAGGAAATTAGCTTTAAAAATGTTCCTTCTCAGGCCCGAGACGTGGTTTGTCTGGCCATGCACTGCCGAAGTCATAGTAAATCTCCATGTGTGCTATTAATACCTCCAGATGTGTTCTGATTATGAGGGGGTCCCTGATGAATTTGGCATCACAAAAGGGGTCCCCGGCCCCTGGTTTATACAATGTCAGTGAAACCATCACAGGAGCTGAAATGAACCACCTTTACTTCTCCAAAGGCCATACTGTCTACATAAATAAATACACATGAGCCTGTGTACAATGCACATGCTTACTGAATGGATGAATTCAGTATTCAATGACACAAATTAATGGAGCGATTTAGCCACGGACGGTAAATCTTTCCTATGGGGAAATTACATATGTTTTCAAGCATGAAGGGAAGGCAGGCTCTTTCGCAGTCTCAACACAGAGGCTGGAGCTGGAGTGGCACATCTAGCCTTGCAGCTGGTCACTGACATACAGCAACGTCAGAACCAATACAGTCAGAACCAATACAGTCAGAACCAATACAGTCAGAACCAGTACAGTCAGAACCAGTACAGTCAGAACCAATACAGTCAGAACCAATACAGTCAGAACCAAGACACAAAATAAAGTTAAGCTATAGACACTGTAGGTTTACAATAACTAGGAACATGCAAACTGATTGAAGTTATTATGGTCAGGTCACATGATTAGGATAAACCAGTTTCCCCTGACTCATCTTAGAGAGGCTGGCATCACTTAAAGATATGCTACGGAATATTGGCAACTAGTAAGTCTTTTTTAAACCTCCCGCTTTGGGCTGGATGTGTCAATGTGTAGTTCATACATGCATAATCTATGAGCAGAATTACTGTCTTACCTGCAGCAACTTTTCTGGAAATTGTGCTGATCCATTTCCCCCCAAAATGTCATACTTGGGCCAGCCCCGTAGCAATTTGAGTTCTAGCCAATGAGCTTCAGCCCCTCACCCTATGAGTGACAGCTAGCAAGACGCACATGATGCACCCACAGCCAAGCAGAGAGGGAGAGCTATGACGTGGTGCACCCACAGCCGAGCAGAGAGTGAGAGCTATGACGTGGTGCACCCACAGCCGAGCAGAGAGTGAGCGCTATGACGTGGTGCACTCACAGCTGAGCAGAGAGTGAGAGCTATGACGTGGTGCACCCACAGCCGAGCAGAGAGTGAGCGCTATGACGTGGTGCACCCACAGCCGAGCAGAGAGTGAGAGCTATGACGTGGTGCACCCACAGCCGAGCAGAGAGTGAGCGCTATGACGTGGTGCACCCACAGCCGAGCAGAGAGTGAGAGCTATGACGTGGTGCACACACAGCCGAGCAGAGAGTGAGAGCTATGACGTGGTGCACACACAGCCGAGCAGAGAGTGAGAGCTATGACGTGGTGCACACACAGCCGAGCAGAGAGTGAGCGCTATGACGTGGTGCACACACAGCCGAGCAGAGAGTGAGAGCTATGACGTGGTGCACCCACAGCCGAGCAGAGAGTGAGAGCTATGACGTGGTGCACACACAGTATCTGCACATATGTGACGTAGTATGCAATTTCCGGGGGCCACTTTTGGCTTTCAGAACTACTGCCTAGAAAGTACACAAAAGTACCGGAGAATCTCTTTAACCATCTCATTCACAGCTCCTCCTGTTAAAGTTAGAACATTAAAGTGAAACTATTCTCTCACTGTCAGCAGTGTCACTGACTGCCTGGTGGATGAATATTCATTACAATTATCCGGCGTCGGGCTGAGGGATGGAAGGATGGAAGGATGGAAGGATGGAGGAGTGAGAGATAGAGAAGTGTAGAAACAGCCTGACTAATCGTCCTCTGACTGCGAAGGGTATGATCTATACGACACTCCCAGGCTGGCCCTCAAATCCAAATGAATAAAGACAGACCACCGTTTCTCTCCTCTCCGCCATCTCTCCCTCCATCTATTCACCTAAATAGAGGTCAGAGGTCAGCAGAACTACATAACAGCTGCGCCTCTCCATAACAGCTGTTCCCTCTCAACATCGTAAACAAAAGATCAAGAAAAAGGAAGAAAGGACCCGAAGTGCAGTAATCCTCCCATGTAATACCTCCTCCCTGTGTTCATGTATTCTGCCTTTGAAAGTGGGGACGCCAAAGAAAACGTCCAGGGAGAAGAAAGGGGAAAAAGTAAATTGAACATGTCAGTGTGGAGATTAGAGGGTAATCACAGAGGGGAAAGAGGAGCGCTGACTCAACAAAAAGGAGGAAGTACACGAGAGAGAGAGAGAGAGAGAGAGAGAGAGAGAGAGAGAGAGAGAGAGAGCTGCCAGGGTTTTGTTCTGATTGAGTAGGAGTAGTCTGGGTGTTTCTAGGTAAATTAGCCCCAGAATAAACAGCAGTGCTGGTCCCTGTTCCAGGCTTGGCTAATGTCTTCTTATTTTCATACTGTTATTTAGTGTCATTGGGACAGCAGCAGGGCTCTAGGGAGGAGGGATATGGTAATGGGGGAGGGTCTGGTTCAGTCCACGAAGTGTGTGTGTGTCTGTTAGCTATGCGTGGGTTGACTCATAACCTGCAGTTATATCCGTAGGGCGGGCGGGTTTAGGGTGATGAAATATTTGTGTGGCTGAAGGGCGGGTTGAACAAAGAGAAAAGAGCACCTTCAAAATCCATAAATATGTCATTCTTGTGCAATTTATATCTATAGGCTACATTGATGTTTTTCTACCATTGCTTTAGGCTATCTGGCACTAAGTTTTAGGGCCTAGTCTACACACCAATAGCCAAATGCTTTTGGGAACGGGCAGCAAAAGGTCATGTCAATCCACAGAGGCAAAAAGGTAAATGTCAGAGTTTAATTGAATAACAGAAAAGCTGCGAAATGGAGAGTTAAACATAAAGACAAGGGAGGGCCAGAACAGTAATGTTTGGGAAGTGGTAAAAGAGGATGATAGCACTGCATGTTATGTGTGATGATTGTGAGGCGCTATACAAATTCCACAGTAACAAGACGGGGACTTCAAATAGGCCTTTGGCACGTCAAGGGAACTGTAGCCCTACTTTTCAGAAAACCAGTCAGTATTTTTTTATTAATAAGGTATCTGTGACCAACTGATGCATATCAGTATTCCCAGCCATGTGAAATCCATAGATTAGGGCCTAATGAATTGATTTAAATTGACTGATTTCCTTTTATGAAGTGTAACTCAGTAGAATCATTGAAATTGTTGCATGTTGCATTTTATCTTTTTGTTCAGTGTAAATCAGGCCCCCAAAAATTCTGTGGTCTCTGATTGTAGTCTACATCACATTTTCTATATTAGGATCCTCAGGGCCTCAGATTTTCACTTTATGACATATAATCAGGCAGTTGCAGATCAGTTATTAGCAATTGCGGGTGGGTGAACAAACAGCTGACAATTAGATATTTGGTACAGCAAATCCTTATGTTCCTCTCCCCCTACCCCCTCTCTCTCTCTCAATTCAATTCAATTCAAAGGGCTTTATTGGCATGGGAAGTGAAATAGATAATAAACTAAAGTGAAATATACAATAAAAAATGTACAGTAAACATTACACACACAAAAGGTCCATAGGAATAGAGACATTTCAATTGTCATGTTATATATTAAGTGTTGTAACGATGTGCAAATAGTTAAAGTACAAAAGGGAAAATAAATCAACATAAATATGGGTTTTATTTACAAGGATGTTTGCTCTTCACTGGTTGCCCTTTCCTTGTGGCAACAGGAAGTTCATCTTAGTTTCCACTTCCTTTGTGGGCCGTGTGCACATAGCCTGTCTTTTCTGCCTACGGCGGCCTCTCTCAATAGCAAGGCTATGCTCACTGAGTCTGTACATAGTCAAAGCTTTTCTTAAGTTTAACTCTATCTCTTTCTCTCTCAACTCAAGGGGCTTTATTGGCATGGGAAATGTATGTTTACTTTGCCAAAGCAAGTGAAATGGATAAACAAAAGTAAAATAAACAATGAACTCTCTCTCTCTCTCTCTCTCTCTCTCTCTTTCTCTCTCCCCCTCTTCCTGCATGTCCCCTCCAGTGTAACTGTCTGTCGTTATCAGATAGTTGATAAGAGGCTGTTCCCTCCTCTCCTGGTAGCAGTACTGTATCAGTCTGTTCTGCTGTGGTGTTGTCCTGTGGCCATCCTGTACTGGACCTATTGTCACTTCTTTATCTACCTCTGCTTAACAACACCATCCCAACCACCAAAACCCCATGGCTGTGTGAGGCCAGGGGATACAGGCTATAAAAGATGATCAACGCTTGCTGCATGAACCATGGAGAGTTCCTTCTGATGCAGAGAAGGAGGGAAAGGGAAGAGTGGAAGAGACGGAGAGAGTAGAGAGAGCAAGGCATGGGGAGAAGGAGAGAGGGAGAGAGGAAGATAGAGAGAGGAATGTAAGGGGGGAGAGTTGGAGAGAGAGAGGAGGGAGAGGGAGGCAGGGTGAGGAAGGAGAGAGGGAGACAGGAAGGAGTTGGAGCTCAAAGTTTTCACTGCAGTGAAACACACTGCCTCCCAGTTATACACCCCAGAGGATGCATTATCTCCGTAGCTCAACAGCACAAGACCAGCCAATCACAAGTCAAGTAAAGCACTACGAATAAGCAATCATCTCCAAACTTAGCTACAAGCTCAACACATTTCAGCCAAAATGACCCCAATCAGAACAACCCATCCAAAACCAGCAATTCACCTGGTACAAACAACAAGTCTGCTTTCACTCCCCTGGCCACAGTTCATCTCGTACAAGCACACTGCATCAAAAGGTAGTAGTATCCTAAAATATTTCATTTCAAAACCATTAACCCCTTAACATCCATTCTAAGTCGAGGTTACAGCTAAGGCATGTTCTTCTCTGTTACTAACACACTGCATGTATACTGGACAAACAGCCTCTGTACAGACCGAGAGCCATAAAGACAGCCTCCTCCATCCTTCCTTTCATCCGTCCATCCGTCCACATGTCTGTGTCCCTGTACCTCAGCCTCAGGTGCACAGCACACAGTCATAAAGCTCACTGGGGGAGGCGAGATGGCCAAGAAGGGCACTTTGTACAGTGCACTGCTCACCTATAAAGGCCATATCTCTCACCTGCTTGCTTTTTAGCAGGTGCTGAGCAAACAATGGCTTCCCCCCAGGGCAGCCCTCAATATTAAGCAGCACTAACACCACCCAGACCAGAGCAGACCAGACCAGAGCACTAGACACTGTTTACAACCATAATACATCCCTGGGTTTCTTAATAGTGCTGCAGTGCTAGTGACAGAGCAGCAGAAGTCACGAGTTTCTGTTAAGTAGGGCAGCTATTGTGGTGTTCAATAAAAAAACCCACTTAGGATTTTCCAGAGACGCTATTTCTGTGGCGGCTGAGTACAAAGCGTTTGAACGGACGGCTGCTAGCTGGTTAATGGGGTTAATCTGTGGCCCATTACCAGAGAAAGAAAACTCAAATTGGGTATATGTTTGATGTCTGCTTCTGTGGCCTCTATCATTTGACAGTTCAGGCCCTGACAGACAGACAGACTCATTACACTGTTAGGACTCTGTGTGCAGTGACTGTGGCAAATCAGAGAGATAGGAGGGGGGGCTCCCCTGGAGCAACCTGCACAACAAGATAACATGTTACGCCAGAAGGAGCAGAGAGAGGAGTGAGACAGAGGGAGCAGAGAGAGGGGAGAGAAAGAGGGGGCAGAGAGAGGGGAGAGAAAGATGGGGCAGAGAGAGGGGAGAGAAAGAGGGGGCAGAGAGAGGAGAGAGAAAGAGGGAGCAGAAAGAGGAGAGAAAGAGGGAGCAGAAAGAGGAGAGAAAGAGGGAGCAGAGAGAGGAGAGAGAAAGAGGGAGCAGAGAGAGGAGTGAGAAAGAGGGAGCAGAGAGAGGAGAGACAAAGAGGGAGCAGAGAGGAAAGAGAAAGAGGGAGCAGAGAGAGGAGAGAGAAAGAGGGAGCAGAGAGAGGAGAGAGAAAGAGGGAGCAGAGAGAGGAGAGAGAAAGAGGGAGCAGAGAGGAAAGAGAATGAGGGAGCAGAGAGAGGAGAGAAAGAGGGAGCAGAGAGAGGAGAGAAAGAGGGAGCAGAGAGAGGAGAGAGAAAGAGGGAGCAGAAAGAGGAGAGAAAGAGGGAGCAGAGAGAGGAGAGAGAAAGAGGGAGCAGAAAGAGGAGAGAAAGAGGGAGCAGAGAGAGGAGAGAGAAAGAGGGAGCAGAGAGAGGAGAGAGAAAGAGGGAGCAGAGAGAGGAGAGAGAAAGAGGGAGCAGAGAGGAAAGAGAATGAGGGAGCAGAGAGAGGAGAGAGAATGAGGGAGCAGAGAGAGGAGTGAAAGAGAGGAGCAGAGAGGAAAGAGAAAGAGGAGCAGAGAGAGAGAGAGAAAGAGGGAGCAGAGAGAGGAGAGAGAAAGAGGGAGCAGAGAGGAAAGAGAAGAGAGGAGCAGAGAGAGGAGAGAGAATGAGGGAGCAGAGAGGAGAGAGAAAGAGGGAGCAGAGAGAGGAGAGAGAAAGAGGAGCAGAGAGAGGAGAGAGAAAGAGGAGCAGAAAGAGGAGAGAAAGAGGGAGCAGAGAGAGGAGAGAGAAAGAGGGAGCAGAAAGAGGAGAGAAAGAGGGAGCAGAGAGAGGAGAGAGAAAGAGGGAGCAGAGAGAGGAGTGAGAAAGAGGGAGCAGAGAGAGGAGTGAGAAAGAGGGAGCAGAGAGAGGAGAGAGAATGAGGGAGCAGAGAGAGGAGTGAGAAAGAGGGAGCAGAGAGAGGAGTGAGAAAGAGGGAGCAGAGAGAGGAGAGAGAAAGAGGGAGCAGAGAGAGGAGAGAGAATGAGGGAGCAGAGAGATGAGAGAGAAAGAGGGAGCAGAGAGGGGAGTGAGAAAGAGGGAGCAGAGAGAGGAGAGAGAAAGAGGGAGCAGAGAGAGGAGAGAGAAAGAGGGAGCAGAGAGAGGAGTGAGAAAGAGGGAGCAGAGAGAGGAGTGAGAAAGAGGGAGCAGAGAGAGGAGAGAAAGAGGGAGCAGAGAGGGGAGAGAAAGAGGGAGCAGAGAGAGGAGAGAGAAAGAGGGAGCAGAAAGAGGAGAGAGAAAGAGGGAGCAGAGAGAGGAGTGAGAAAGAGGGAGCAGAGAGAGGAGAGAAAGAGGGAGCAGAGAGAGGAGTGAGAAAGAGGGAGCAGAGAGAGGAGAGAAAGAGGGAGCAGAGAGGAGTGAGAGAAGGAGCAGGGAGAGGAGTGAGAGAAGGAGCAGGGAGAGGGAGGAAGAGAGAGAGAGTGATGTGAGAGAAATATGGAAAGAAAGGGAGAGAGGGGCAGAGAGCTGCAGGGTCCACTGGGATCTCTGGTAGGATTTAGAGCTTTTCTTCAGGAGAGGAAAAGGATTAAACTACAGAGGAACTCCCTCCAGCGTCCCTCGTCACTGCACTGTCTCTCCACCCTAGTATCTCTGGCTTTACCCTGCAAATATACGCCATGCCAAATAAGAGCCTTACAGCATTTCCGGTTAAAACCTGCAAATATACACCCTGCCAAATAATATCCCTCGGCTAAAACCTGCAATAATATACTTATTAGGCTACCAAATAACAGCCCTAAAGCATTTCCATCTCAAATATAGAAATCTACACCCTGCCAAATAATATGTCCTACATAGAGAATATATACCACACAACCTTCAGTCCACTATGAGTTCCTCCATCTCAATCTCTGTCCTCAGGCAAAATGGAGGACATTTCCCTGTTGCGTCTCCTACTGCCTGCTGGCTGTGAGTGTAGTGGGCACTATAGTGAGGGGGCGTCAGTAATATTCTAGCTCCCTGCTTGTCCAGTTCATTTTACACTGTCAATCTGAGCTTTCCTCCACAGCGCTGCCACAGTCACTACATAAGAGGAGAGAACGTTTTCCAGTGGAACAGTTTACTCTGACAATCTCCTTCAGTCTGGTGGGAGCAGGCCCAGAGACCTAGGGCCTCCTAGCTTACGCTGCTAGTCATAACACCTCCATTAAATCACACAGGAAGAAAATACACTACCTCTCACTGGCATAGGCATGCCTTTCCTCTCACAAATGCAGCTCCTAAGTAAGGTCTGTGAGATGGAGAGGATCTCTTTGTGCAGTGCTGTGTATGTGCACGTGTGCATGTGTGTCAGGGTTTCTGTTAGGAAAATGTGGGGCCGGACATATTACCGGCAACATTTTAATTTACCAGACATTTGAGAAATTTAACGGACCTGTGTGTGAGGCAGAGAGAGTGTGTCTGAGCAAAGAGAGTGTGTGTATGTGAGACAAAGAGAGAGAGAGAGAGAGAGAGAGAGAGAGAGAGAGCGTATATGTGAGACAGAGACAGAGAGTGTATATGTGGTTCTATTTGCAGCATGTTCTTTACTCCACCACTAGCTCAGTGGGGTTCTATCTGCAGCATGTTATTTACTCCACCACTAGCTCCGTGTGGTTCTATTTGCAGCATGTTCTTTACTCCACCACTAGCTCCGTGTGGTTCTATTTGCAGCATGTTCTTTACTCCACCACTAGCTCCGTGTGGTTCTATCTGCAACATGTTCTTTACTCCACCACTAGCTCAGTGGGGTTCTATCTGCAACATATTCTTTACTCCACCACTAGCTCAGTGTGGTTCTATCTGCAGCATGTTATTTACTCCACCACTAGCTCCGTGTGGTTCTATCTGCAACATGTTCTTTACTCCACCACTAGCTCAGCGTGGTTCTATCTACAGCATGTTATTTACTCCACCACTAGCTCAGCGTGGTTCTATCTGCAGCATGTTCTTTACTCCACCACTAGCTCAGCGTGGTTCTATCTGCAGCATGTTATTTACTCCACCACTAGCTCAGCGTGGTTCTATCTGCAGCATGTTATTTACTCCACCACTAGCTCAGCGTGGTTCTATCTGCAGCATGTTATTTACTCCACCACTAGCTCAGCGTGGTTCTATCTGCAGCATGTTATTTACTCCACCACTAGCTCAGTGTGGTTCTATCTGCAGCATGTTATTTACTCCACCACTAGCTCAGTGTGGTTCTATCTGCAGCATGTTATTTACTCCACCACTAGCTCAGTGTGGTTCTATCTGCAGCATGTTATTTACTCCACCACTAGCTCAGTGTGGTTCTATCTGCAGCATGTTATTTACTCCACCACTAGCTCAGTGTGGTTCTATCTGCAGCATGTTATTTACTCCACCACTAGCTCAGTGTGGTTCTATCTGCAGCATGTTCTTTACTCCACCACTAGCTCCGTGTGGTTCTATCTGCAGCATGTTCTTTACTCCACCACTAGCTCCGTGTGGTTCTATCTGCAACATGTTCTTTACTCCACCACTAGCTCAGTGTGGTTCTATCTGCAGCATGTTATTTACTCCACCACTAGCTCAGTGTGGTTCTATCTGCAACATGTTCTTTACTCCACCACTAGCTCAGTGTGGTTCTATCTGCAGCATGTTATTTACTCCACCACTAGCTCAGTGTGGTTCTATCTGCAGCATGTTATTTACTCCACCACTAGCTCAGCGTGGTTCTATCTGCAGCATGTTATTTACACCACCACTAGCTCAGCGTGGTTCTATCTGCAGCATGTTATTTACTCCACCACTAGCTCAGCGTGGTTCTATCTGCAGCATGTTATTTACACCACCACTAGCTCAGCGTGGTTCTATCTGCAGCATGTTATTTACTCCACCACTAGCTCCGTGTGGTTCTATCTGCAACATGTTCTTTACTCCACCACTATCTCAGTGTGGTTCTATCTGCAGCATGTTCTTTACTCCACCACTAGCTCAGCGTGGTTCTATCTACAGCATGTTATTTACTCCACCACTAGCTCAGTGTGGTTCTATCTACAGCATGTTATTTACTCCACCACTAGCTCAGCGTGGTTCTATCTGCAGCATGTTCTTTACTCCACCACTAGCTCAGCGTGGTTCTATCTGCAGCATGTTATTTACTCCACCACTAGCTCAGCGTGGTTCTATTTTCAGCATGTTCTTCACTCCACCACTAGCTCAGTGTGGTTCTATCTGCAGCATTTTCTTTACTCCACCACTAGCTCAGTGTGGTTCTATCTACAGCATGTTATTTACTCCACCACTAGCTCAGTGTGGTTCTATCTGCAGCATGTTATTTACTCCACCACTAGCTCAGTGTGGTTCTATCTGCAACATGTTCTTTACTCCACCACTAGCTCAGCGTGGTTCTATCTGCAGCATGTTATTTACTCCACCACTAGCTCAGCGTGGTTCTATCTGCAGCATGTTATTTACTCCACCACTAGCTCAGCGTGGTTCTATCTGCAGCATGTTATTTACTCCACCACTAGCTCAGCGTGGTTCTATCTACAACATGTTATTTACTCCACCACTAGCTCAGCGTGGTTCTATCTGCAGCATGTTATTTACTCCACCACTAGCTCAGTGTGGTTCTATCTGCAGCATGTTCTTTACTCCACCACTAGCCCAGCATGGTTCTATCTACAGCATGTTATTTACTCCACCACTAGCTCAGTGTGGTTCTATCTGCAGCATGTTATTTACTCCACCACTAGCTCAGCGTGGTTCTATCTGCAGCATGTTATTTACTCCACCACTAGCTCAGTGTGGTTCTATCTGCAGCATGTTATTTACTCCACCACTAGCTCAGCGTGGTTCTATCTGCAGCATGTTATTTACTCCACCACTAGCTCAGTGTGGTTCTATCTGCAGCATGTTATTTACTCCACCACTAGCTCAGCGTGGTTCTATCTGCAGCATGTTATTTACTCCACCACTAGCTCAGTGTGGTTCTATCTGCAGCATGTTATTTACTCCACCACTAGCTCAGTGTGGTTCTATCTGCAGCATGTTATTTACTCCACCACTAGCTCAGTGTGGTTCTATCTGCAGCATGTTCTTTACTTCACCACTAGAACACATGATTTATAACAGTTGACCCTCATATACAGCAACTGCCAAAACTATATGATTCCACTGAGGAATATCTGAGCCTAATTCTATACAATTACAAATACACACCACCTTCCTCTCCCCACTGACATCTTCCCTCTCTAAGGAGGTGCCAGTGAAGTGAGAGAGTGAAGAGGATTGTCAGCAGGGCCTTCCACCTCCTCAGGAGCTCAGTGACATGCTGCTAAAAATAAAGGCCTGAATCAGGACAAGGGAAATAGGGAAAGAAAGCAGGCCAGCCTGGAGTCCGATGGGACTGGGAACGTTGCCCCTATTAGAGAGGGACTAACGAGGGGAATCATTGACTGACGCTCATCCGACACAACGCCAGGACAGGTGCTTGTATCTGCTTGATGTTGTTGAAACTGTAATCTTTTAATAAAGATTGAATACCCTGTTAATAGCCTTGTAATGAATCATTAACACAAATACTGATCTACAGACAGTAGTTGCACCCTCAATGCTGCATTCTCGTTTAAGGCTATTCTCCAGTCCCACCCTTACTGCCACGCTGCTTTGCCACACTGCACACTCGCACACACACACACACACACACACACACACACACACACACACACACACACGCACACATAGGAAATACTTATGGAAAGCCGTGTTGCCAAGAACAGCTAGGCAACAGCAAACAGAGCCATACACTGGCCTTAGTGTGGCAAGGCCCCCTAGCTGACATTAACACTTAATAATGGGTTTGCGTGACCAGGCAGCTAGACTACAGCCATGCTTCGTAGCTGAATCACCCAGGGAGAGGAGTTGTTAATAGGGGAGAGATAGAGAGAGGAGGGCCCTCCTGGTTCTTATCTCTGGAGAGATAGATGGTCTTCACTTCACAACCGTCATTAGCAGAGAGAAAATAAACAGGATGGTAGAGGAAGTGGAGGAGGCAGTGCTTCAGAGGAGTGACACATCCTTTCCCCTGTGTGTGTGTGTGTGTGTGTGTGTGTGTGTGTGTGTGTGTGTGTGTGTGTGTGTGTGTGTGTGTGTGTGTGTCAGGGGTTCCGTTAGGTAAATGTGGTGCCGGACATACATTTACCAGACATTTGAGAAATTTACCAGACCCATATACATTGGGTGTGTAACCTGATTAGGGCGTCCACCCACTGTGCTCAGAATGACAGAAATCCCATTTAGATGATCATAATTCATCTTAACAGAACATACACCTCCAGGATGCAACAAAGTGCTTCGTTCTTTCCAAATTCTGATGCGCACCTTGAAGATGGTAGAATAACTGTCCACATTACCAGGGAATCCTGGTGTATGTGTGTCTCATTTCGAGTTTATAAAACGGGTTATTTGGATCCTTGAGGCTGATTGGTTGATATTGGTTGTGGGACAACTCCCGCAAAATACCATGACGTGTTAATGTCATAATTCCACTGTCCCGCATCCCAGGCAGGAAATTCATCAACTTAATCTCCCTCAGGAAAAAAGCACATACATGTTATTTTTCCATGCTACAATTGGGTTTGCAACCTACCTGTATTTGTATTTACTAGGGATCCCCATTAGCTGCTGCCAAGTCAGGATCGAGGGAAAGATGAGCAAAGTACAGAGATCCTTGATGAAAACCTGCCCCAGAGTGCTCAGCACCTCAGACTGGTGTGAAGGTTCACCTTCCAACAGGACAACGACCTGTTGTCCAACAGGACAAGACAACACAGGAGTGGCTTCGGGACAAGTCTCTGAATGTCCTAGAGTGACCCAGCCAGAGCCCAGACTTGAACCCGATCAAACATCTCTGGAGAGACCTGAAAATAGCTGTGCAGCGACGCTCCCCATTCAACTTGACAGACCTTGAGAGGATCTGCAGATAAAAATGGGAGAAACTCCCCAAATACAGGTGTCCTTATTAATCCTTATTTTTGAAGTACTTGTCTCTCATCATCATTGAATATCTGCTTGCTAGCTACATGCCAATCATTTGTTTAACATAGCAAAGTCGAATGAATAGAATGATTAGAATTACCAACTGCGTCAATACATGAGAAAATAACTAACAACCAGCCCGCATGGGTAGCAACTTCAGAATGCAAAAGTTATCCGATGCGGGCCTGGAAGCAAAGGAAATAATGGCTGTGAGTAGCCATTGGTGTGAGAGCTAACTGAAGAGTTATTGGCAGAGCCGAACATGGAGAACAGAAAGAGCTAGATGGGAAGAGAAGAGGCCAGCAATGGCTGTCACCAACCAGCGCCAGGACCATGGACAGTTCTTACACTTGTGTGCCATCAACGGAAACGTCACTGTTAAGGGTAGCTCGGACTCGCCAATAGTTGTTGCCTATGCAGGCCTATTGGATATTTATTAAATCATTATTTATTGAAGTGCTTGTCTCTCTTCATCATTGAATCTCTGCTAGCTAGCTACAGTTGAAGTCGGAAGTTTACATACACCTTTGCAAATACATTTAAACTCAGTTTTTCATAATTCCTGACATTTAATCCTAGTAAGAATTCCCTGTCTTAGGTCAGTTAGGATCACCACTTTATTTTAAGAATGTGACATGTCAGAATAATAGTAGAGAGAATTATTTCTTTCAGCACATTCCCAGTGGGTCAGAAGTTTACATACACTCAATTAGTATTTGGTAGCATTGCCTTTAAATTGTTTAACATGGGTCAAACATTTCAGGTAGCCTTCCACAAGCTTCCCACAATGAGTTGGGAGAATTGTGGCCCATTCCTCCTGACAGAGCTGGTGTAACTGAGTCAAGTTTGTAGGCCTCCATGCTCACACATGCTTTTTCAGTTCTGCCCACAAACTTTCCATAGGATTGAGGTCAGGGCTTTGTGATGGCCACTCCAATACCTTGACTTTGTTGTCCTCAAGCCATTTTGCCACAATTTTGGAGGTCTTTTTTTTATTTTTTATTTAACTAGGCAAGTCAGTTAAGAACAAATTCTTATTTCATTGACGGCCTAGGAACAGTGGGTTAACTGCCTTGTTCAGAGGCCTTGTCAGCTCGGGGATTCGATCTTGCAACCTTTCGGTTACTAGTCCAACGCTCTAACCACAAGGCTACCTGCCGCCCCAGGTATGTATGCTTGGGGTCATCGTCCATTTTGGAAGATCCATTTGCGACCACTTCCTGACTGATGTCTTGAGATGTTGCTCTCAATATATCCACATCATTTTCTATCCTCATGACGCCATCTGTTTTGTGAAGTGCACCAGTCCCTCCTGCAGCAAAGCACCCCCACAACATGATGCTGCCACCCCTGTGCTTCACTGTTGGGATGGTGTTCTTCGGCTTGCAAGCATCCTTTTTCCTCCAAACATAACGATGGTCATTATGGCCAAACAGTTATATTTTTGTTTCATCAGACCAGCGGACATTTTCCAAAATGTATGATCTTTGTCCCCATGTGCAGTTGCAAACCGTAGTCTGGGTTTTTATGGAGGTTTTGGAGCAGTGGCTTCTTCCTTGCTGAGCGGCCTTTCAGGTTATGTCGATATAGGACTCGTTTTATTGTGGATATAGATACTTTTGTACCAGTTTCCTCCAGCATTTTCACAGAGTCCTTTGCTGTTGTTCTGGGATTGATTTGCACTTTTCGCACCAAAGTACGTTCATCTCTAGGAGACAGAATGCGTCTCCTTCCTGAGCGGTATGACGGGTGCGTGGTCCCATGGTGTTTATACTTGCGTACTATTGTTTGTACAGATGAACGTGGTACCTTCAGGCGTTTGGAAATTGCTCCCAAGGATGAACCAGACTTGTGGAGGTCTACAATTATTTTCTGAGGTCTTGGCTGATTTTTTTTATTTTCCCATGATGTCAAGCAAAGAGGCACTGAGGTTGAAGGTAGGCCTTGAAATACATCCACAGGTACACCTCCAATTGACTGGAATTTTCCAAGCTGTTTAAAGGCACAGTCAACTTAGTGTATGTAAACTTCTGGCCCACTGGAATTGTGATACAGTGAATTATAAGTGAAATAATCTGTCTGTAAACAATTGTTGGGAAAAATTACTTGTGTCATGCACAAAGTAGATGTCCTAACCGACTTGCCAAAACTATAGTTTGTTAACAAGAAATTTAGGGAGTGGTTGAAAAACGAGTTTTAATGACTCCAACCTAAGTGTATGTAAACTTCAGACTTCAACTGTACATGCCAAGGATTTCTTAGGATGCAACGTCCCTTCCCTTGGCCCTACCTGTTCCAGGCCATCTTCCCAAGGTCCTGCAATTGCCAGGCCATCTTCCCTCAGTCCTACCTGTTCCAGGCCATTTTCCCTTGGTCCTGCCTGCTCCAGGTCAACTTCTCTTGGTCCTGCCTGCTCCATGCCATTTTCCCTCTGTCTTGCCTGTTCCAGGCAATTTTCCCTCGGTCCTGCCTGTTCCAGGCCATTTTCCCTCGGTCCTGCCTGTGGCAGGCCATCTTCCCTCGGTCCTACCTGTTCCAGGCCATCTTCCCTCGGTCCTGCCTGTTCCAGGCCATCTTCTCTTGGTCCTGCCTGCTCCAGGCAATCTTCTCCTGGTCCTGCCTGTTCCAGGCCATCAGTGGACATTTTGTCTTTGGGCTCTGCTCCAGATAATTCAATGTTTATCTTAATTCTCTCGCTAAGTCGACACGTGTCTTAAAATAGAGCATTCTTGTGCTGGAAACAGCGTGTGTGTGTACGTGTGTGTACTTGTGTACGTGCATGCATTCATGTAAACATGCATGTGTGTGTCTGTGTGCATATATTTTACAAGCACCCTTTGTGGCTGGGGCTTTTGTGAAAATTAAAGATGTCCTCATTCCTTCTATTTAAAAAACATAAATCGGGCATCCCGAGTGGCGCAGCGGCCTAAGGCAATGCATCGCCGTGCTAGAGCTCAGTAGTCAGTTGAACGGTGTTTCCTCCGACACATTGATGCTGCTGACTTCCGTGTTAAGCGGGCGGGTGTTAAGAAGCGTGGTTTGGCGGGTCATGTTTCATAAATCACCAGCACCCCTTGGAAGTGGAGCTAGTAAAATAGAGTAAATAGGTTAGGACCAAATAGCCCTAACAAGAAAATAGGCAAAAATCCAAGTAACCATGTCAAAAGAGAATATCAACAGGAGAAATGCATGTTATCATAAAAACACAATAATAGCTTATGCTAATGTAGTGTAGCGCTCAAATCTCCAGTTAGCAACCAAGCAGCAAAATGAAAGCAGTGAGCTGAATTTCCCCCAGGACTGCAACCAGCAGGGACGGGAGAGGTAAAGGCCTAGGGGGAAACCACCACCACCGGACCCAGGTTAGCCCAGCTGCTGACTGGTCCTGGATCAGCCCACTCAACTGTGTCTCTAAGTCCTACAGAGTCGAACAGGTAAGAGCAGGTCTCCAATCAGTCAAACAATAGGAGGTAAAAGAGATATTGATTGTGTATGGATTGTCACAGGCCGTCACACACAGCTAATGTTAGTGTGGCATTGAGAGGTGTGTGTATATACACACACACGTGCACGCAAACACATGCACGCACGCACGCGCACACACACACACACACACACACACACACTAGGGCTGGAAACTGCCAGGGACTGATTGATTTAAAAGACAATATAATCATAGAACTAATTGCATGCTGCATTTACACACAATCTCCCTCATTCTGTACCATTCTTTACCCTCCCCTTCCCCCCAGTGTGCACGTTAGGTAATGAATTTAGATGAGGACGAATGCACGAATGCAGCAGGCGCCAGGCTCTGCAATAGTCCGCTGCTCTCCTAAATAAGACTGACGCAGAGAGAGAGCAGGGCCCAGAACACGCACACCCACTGCATGATGGGATACACTGTCCTGTCAGGGGGTGAGAGCCACAGGCAGACATGCCACGCACATTTCCTCCTCTACTCTCTAGCCCTTGTCATTTTCTCTCTTCTCCTTCTCTCACGTTCCCTGCATCTCTTTCTTTCCATTCATACTTTTACCTTCACCCCCATCTCTTCCTCTCCATTCACCATTTTCCTTCTGTCACTCTTTTACCATCTCTATTTTTCTTCAACCCTCCACTCCTTCCTCTGTCTCCCCTCCTTTCCCCCCTCTCCACCCAGCCTAGTTTTGTCACCCACTGAGCATACTAATCTAAGTGGGTGAGTGTGTGATGAGACAGAGTGTATCATGTGAGGAGGGGCCTGTTCCCAGCAGCCTATTTCTTTTGGATGGGATGTGGATGGGATGTGGGGTGTGCTCTCATTAGAGAACCCCCGTGTGGCTCCTTAGTGCAATCAGGCCTCCCTCAGACCTCCTTTATTAAACACGGCTGCTCAGTCCTCACACAGGGCTCCTCACTGGTTTGGTTTGGGCTGGCTGCCACATCTTCTCCTCTACATTTTCTACTAACTACATTAGCCATGTGCAGCTTAGCTTCCTGATGATTTCATTTCATTTCAGGGTTTCATAAAAAGGTATTGCCTCCAATGTGGTTTTTAACACAGTGTTCTGAAGAGGGGACCATGATGAAGTGGTAGAGGTATTGAAAAAAGTTGGGGTTGATGCAAAAGAAATCTACTGAAAAAGAAGTAGCGAGGCCTGGATGAAAAATGCAACTCACGCTAACGTTCACACTGGCAGCAGTCAAAACAAATACATTTAAGTAGCCATCATGCTGACTGCACAAAAAACTAAACAGCTACTGTATTCATGCCAACATTTCCCAATTACATTGCTCAGCCTAATCTCACAAACCCAAGCTACATGATATTAGCATCACTCAAGTTATTGTAATTTCTACAAAGTTATTCATGATAAACGTTCTCCGCACGGTGGTCTAGCTGAACAAAGCTGTTGAGGCTAGTGTCCCAGTTAGCTAATGGCAGGCTAACTGCTACCTGCCTGCCTGACAGAGCTCTCAACACCAGAACTGCCATTAATAGTTTATATCAGCCAGCCAGCCCAGCCCTCTCTAGAGCCTCCACACTCACATGACCTTCCAGCACACAGAGGGAGAGAAGCAATCACACACACACACACACAAACACACACACACACACACACAAGACACACACACACACACACACACACACACACACACACACACACATACAGACTTGACGCATGGACACACACACACACACACACACACACACACACACACACACACACACACATACAGACTTGACGCATGGACACACACACACACACACACACACACACACACACACAGGTGTGACGCATAGACACACACACACACACAGACTTGACGCATGGACACACACACGCAGGTGTGACACATAGACACACACACAGAGACTTGACGCATGGACACACACACAGACTTGACACGTACACACAAACACACACAGGTGTGACGCATTAACACACACACAGACTTGATGCATGGACACACACACACAAACACACACACATTACCACCTACACACACACACAGGTATAATACATACAATATAACATACTCTTTGATATGCTGTGTAAATACACATTCAAACACACATGTCCATGCACACACATTACCACCTAAACACACACACACACACACACTGCTCAGCAAAGCGTATGTATATTCCCTGCCAGTGGTAATAGGTGACAGAGCGTATCTAGGCCTTTCTGTGTATAAACATGGTGACACCTCAGTGGTTCAGGCAGGGTGGAAGTGTTCTGTTTGTAAACAGCAGAGTATGGACAGTGTCTGCCAGTGGTTGTTTCAGGGTCAGATGACAGCTGGGTGAACGGTGGATGAAAACAGTGTGTTTATCTACTTTATCGGCTGCCTGCCACTTCATGTTTAAGAAGCCTGTAAATCTGCCTAATGAACAGGCCGTGTTTGAACTACAATGACACACAGGGAGGTTACTGATGAGCGGATCTGAGAACAGGTCTAGTCTACAGGGGAGAGGAGAGGAGAGAGGGCAGAGCTGATATGAGAACAAGTCTAGTCTACAGGGGAGAGGAGAGGAGAGAGGGCAGAGCTGATATGAGAACAGGTCTAGTCTACAGGGGAGAGGAGAGGAGAGAGGGCAGAGCTGATATGAGAACAAGTCTAGTCTACAGGGGAGAGGAGAGGAGAGGAGAGAGGGCAGAGCTGATATGAGAACAGGTCTAGTCTACAGGGGAGAGGAGAGGAGAGAGGGCAGAGCTGATATGAGAACAGGCCTAGTCTACAGGGGAGAGGAGAGAGGACAGAGGGCAGATCTGACCTGGGAACAGGCCTAGTCTACATGGGAGAGGAGAGAGGACATAGGGAAAAGCTGATCTAAGAACAGGCGTTGTTTACGGGGGAGAGGAGAGGAGAGAGGACAGAGCTGGAAGAGTTTACGTCTCTCCTTCCTAGTGTTTGTCTTGTGATAGGATCAGGTCTCTCTCTGTCTCCAAACACAGCTCTCACCATAATTTTTCTGCTGAAACTAGGATGCCTGGCTGTCAGTAGGAAAGGGCTGTTTGTGTGTGTGTGTGTGTGTGTGTGTGTTCTTGTGCGTGTGTGTGTGCATGTGTGTGTGTGTGCGCACGTGCACGTGTGTGTGTGTGAGTGAGTGTGCCCATGTGTTCTTGCATGCGTGAGAGAGAGAGAGAGAGAGAGAGAGAGAGAGAGAGAGAGAGAGAGATTCTACTCTCAAACCTTCCATAACAAAGCCATCACCTACAGAGAGGTTAACCTGGAGAAGAGTCCCCTAAGCAAGCTGGTCCTGGGGCTCTGATCACAAACACAAACAGACCCCACAGAGCCCCAGGACAGCAACACATTTAGACCCAACCAAATCATGAGAAAACAAAAAGAGAATTACTTGACACATCGGAAAGAATTAACGAAAAGAAACTGTGCAACTAGAATGCTATTTGGCCCTGAACAGAGAGTACACAGCGGCAGAATACCTGACCACAGTGACTGACCCAAAATTAAGGAAAGCTTAAGAAAAGCTTTGACTAGGGTCAATATCAAGTTTTCATAACAATTGGTAATCAGCGTTTTTGAACGCCGATTATGGCCGATTACACTGCAATCCACGAGGAGACAGCGTGGCAGGCTGACCACCTGTTATGCGAGTGCAGCAAGGAGCCAAGGTAAGTTGCTAGCTAGCATTAAACTTATCTTATAAAAATAATCAACCTTCACATAATCACTAGTTAATTACACATGGTTGATGATATTACTAGGTTAACTAGCTTGTCCTGCGTTGCATATAATCAATGCGGTGCCTGTTAATTTATCATCGAATCACAGCCTACTTCAACCTCACCAAACGGGGGATGATTTAACAAAAGCACATTGCGGAAAAAAGCACAATCTTTGCACAAATGTACCTGACCATAAACATCAATGCCTTTCTTAAAATCACTACACAGAAGTATATATATTTTTAAACCTGCATATTTAGTTAAAAGAAATTCATGTTAGCAGGCAATATTAACTAGGGAAATTGTGTCACTTCTCTTGCGTTCAGTGCAAGCAGAGTCAGGGTATATGCAACGGTTTGGGCCGCCTGGCTTGTTGCGAACTAATTTGCCAGAATTTTACATAATTATGACATAACATTGACAGTTGTGCAATGTAACAGACTTATGGTTGCCACCCATTCGATAAAATACGGAACAGTTCCGTATTTCACTGAAAGAATAAATGTTTTGCTTTCGAAATGATAGTTTCCCGGATTTGACCATATTAATGACCAACGGCTTGTAATTCTGTTTATTATATTATAATTAAGTCTATGATTTGATAGAGCAGTCTGACTGAGCGGTGGTAGGCAGCAGCAGGCTCGTAAGCATTCATTCAAACTTTACTGCGTTTGCCAGCAGCTCTTAGCAATGCTTGATGCACAGCGCTGTTTATGACTTCAAGCCTATCAACTCCTGAGATTAGGCTGGCAATACTAAAGTGCCTATTAGAACATCCAATAGTCAAAGGTATATGAAATACAAATGGTATAGAGAGATATAGTCGACGCGTCATAATTCCTATAATAACTACAACCTAAAACTTCTTAACTGAGAATATTGAAGAACTGGGAATATTGAACCACCAGCTTTCATATGTTCTCATGTTCTGAGCAAGGAACTTAAATGTTTGATTTTTTACATGGCACATATTGCACTTTTACTTTGTTCTCCAAAACTGTGTTTTTGCATTATATAAACCAAATTGAACATGTTTCATTACTTATTTGAGAATAAATAGATTTAATTTACAGTTGAAGTCGGAGGTTTACATTCACTTTGACAAATACATTTAAACTCAGTTTTTCACAATTCCTGACATATAATCCTAGTAAAAATTCCCTGTCTTAGGCCAGTTAGGATCACCACTTTATTTTAAGAATGTGAAATGTCAGAATAATAGTAGAGAGAATGATTTATTTCAGCTTTTATTTATTTCATCACATTCCCAGTGGGTCAGAAGTTTACATTCACTCAATTAGTATTTGGCAGCATTGCCTTTAATTTGTTTAACTTGGGTCGAACGTTTTGGGTAGCCTTCCACAAGCGTCCCACAATAAGTTGGGTGAATTGTGGCCCATTCCTCCTTACAGAGCTGGTGTAACTGAGTCAGTTTTGTAGCCCTCCTTGCTCGCACATGCCTTTTCAGTTCTGCCCACAAATGTTCTACAGGATTGAGGTCAGGGCTGATGGCCACTCCAATACCTCGACTTTGTTGTCCTTAAGTCATTTTGCCACAACTTTGGAAGTATGCTTTGGGTCATTGTCCATTTGGAAGACCCATTTTCAACCAAGCTTTAACTTCCTGACTGATGTCTTGAGATGTTGCTCTCAATATATCCACATCATTTTCCTACCTCATGATGCCATCTATTTTGTGACGTGCACCAGTCCCTCCTGCAGCAAAGCACCCCCACAACATGTTGCTGCCACCCCTGTGCTTCACGGTTGGGATGGTGTTCTTCGGCTTGCAAGCATCCCCCTTTTTCCTCCAAACATAACAATGGTCATTATGGCCAAACAGTTATATATTTTTGTTTCATCAGACCAGAGGACATTTCTCCAAAAAGTACGATCTTTGTCCCCATGTGCAGTTGCAAACCGTAGTCTAGCTTTTTTATGGAGGTTTTGGAGCAGTGGCTTCTTCCTTGCTGAGCGGCCTTTCAGGTTATGTCAATATAGGACTCGTTTTACTGTGGATATAGATACTTTTGTACCTGTTTCCTCCAGCATCTTCATAAGGTCCTTTGCTGTTGTTCTGGGATTGATTTGCATTTTTCGCACCAAAGTACGTTCATCTCTAGGAGACAGAACGCGTCTCCTTCCTGAGCAGTATGACGGCTGCATGGTCCCATGGTGTTTATACTTGCGTACTATTGTTTGTACAGATGAACGTGGTACCTTCAGGATTTTGAAAATTGCTCCCAAGGATGAACCAGACTTGTGTAGGTCTACAATTTAGGTCTTGGCTGATTTCTTTTGATTTTCCCATGATGTCAAGCAAAGAGGCACCGAGTTTGAAGGTAGGCCTTGAAATACATCCACAGATACACCTCCAATTGACTCAAATGATGTCAATTAGCCTATCAGAAGCTTCTAAAGTAATGACATCATTTTCTGGAATTTTCCAAGCTGTTTAAAGGCACAGTCAACTTAGTGTATGTAAACTTCTGATCCACTGGAATTGTGATACAGTGAATTATAAGTGAAATAATCTGTCTGTAAACAATTGTTGGAAAAATTACTTGTGTCATGCACAAAGTAGATGTCCTAACCGACTGGCCAAAACTATAGTTTGTTAACAAGAAATTTGCGGAGTGGTTGAAAAACTAGTTTTAATGACTCCAACCTAAGTGTATGTAAACTTCCATCTTCAACTGTATGTATTATATTAAGTTAAAATAAAAGTGTTCATTGTTCATTCAGTATTGTTGTAATTGTCATTATTACAAATCTATATATAGAAATTGGCCGATTAATCGGTATCGGCTTTTTTTGGTCCTCCAGTAATCGGTATCGGTATCGGCGCTGAAAAATCATAATTTGTCGACCTCTATAGACTCAGTGAGCATAGCTCTCAAGGGAAGACAGGCTATGTGCACACTGCCCACAAAATGAGGTGGAAACTGACCTCCTGCCAAATGTATGACCATATTAGAGAAACATATTTCCCTCAGATTACACAGACTCTCAAAGAATTCGAATACAAATCCAATTTTGATAAACTCCCATATGTATTGGGTGATATACCACATTGTGCCATCACAGCAGCAATATATGTGACCTGTTGCCACAAGAAAAGGGCAACCAGTGAAGAACAAACACCATTGTAAATACAACCCATTATGTTTATTTATTTTCACTTTTGTACTTCAACTATTTGCATATTGTAACAACACTGCTTACAGACATAATGTGACACTTGAAATGTCTTTATTATTTTGGAACTTTGTAATGTAATGTTCATTTTTTATGGTTGATTTCACTTTTGTTTATTATCATAAACATAAACATATGTTTCCCATTCCAATAAAGCCCTTTAAATTGAAATTGAATTGCGAGAGAGAGAGAGAGAGAGAGAGAGAGAGAGAGAGAGGCAGATAGATTGTATGAAAGAACAAGCCTGCAGCATTTTTCTAACTTCTTCAACTTTGCACCATCTTGGGACGTCATGTGCTACATTGCAATGAGTTCAGCTGCTTTTCCAGGTTAGCCTACATGCAAGCAGAGCAGACAGGAACGTCCTCTGACTATCATTCACCCTCTTTAAGATGCTGTCAAGACTCCTTCTCTAAGTAACAAGGCTATAATGAATGACAACATTGATACACTATGTAACCACCAGCTCAAAATAGCAGTAGACAGACAGATAGACAGACAGACAGACAGGCTTGCCATGTCAGTCATACAGCAGTCTTCACAGGGCTGTGCACTATGCCTCTGTACAGACAGGGCTGGGCTAAATTCAAGTTCATCTCTATCTATTCAGGTGGTTCATTGGAAACATGTTCTCGTCAACTAGTCACAGTTCGAAATTCAACAGAGTCCCTGAATTGACTCGTACATTGATGTGTGTTCTAATTGAATGGACCTCATCCCTTGTCCCAGTCTAAGAGAGCCACTGTATCTGGGTAAGACTGGGTTCATGTATTATAGATGTATTATAGATAAGAGCTGTGCATGGAAAGACTTAGATACCACAAAAAGACCAGATAATGTTGATCAATGTTGGACAACCTCAGCCAGGTGGGAGGATCATTTGTCTTAGTTGACCACCAGCCTGCAGGCGTTCCCTGCAGTGGACTGGGCGCGGGGTGTAAGGTATCAAAGGAAAACGGACAAAGGAAAAACGGACAGACACACACTCATGCACATATGCACACACATATGTATGCGCACACACACACACACACACACAGAAAAAAACGCACAATCTCACTTACGGAAACACAATCTATGGTACACAGAGGATACAGGCTTAGGCACACACGCAAGCTAACAAGCACTCACACACACACGCACACACACACAAAACAAAGATCTCAAGGCTTGTGAACAGCTGGTGCTGAAACAAGAAACAAGGCAAGCAACCCAGAGTCCTGCTGTCAGGAACTCCAGACCTCAGCCCCACCAGCTGACACATGCATGAACGCAAATCCATGTATAGTGTGTGTGTGTGTGTGTGTGAGTATATGTTTTGAGTGTGTGTGTATGTGTTTTGAGTGTGTGTGTGTGTGTATATGTTTTGAGTGTGTGTGTGTGTGTGTGTGTGTGTGTGTGTGTGTGTGTGTGTGTGTGTGTGTGTGTGTGTGTGTGTGTGTGTGTGTGTGTGTGTGTGTGTACTGTATTGGGCCATATAAGGGGCCTGGTATGAGGGATGAGTCCTGCTAAGTGCCTATTCCCAATAAGGCTAGTCATTTATTTAAAAAAGCTTTGATAAATGCATAATATTTCACTGATCACCCTTAGGAGGCTCCCACTGACTGGCTATCCATCTGACGGGAGCCAGTGTAAGAGATACAAATTGTCATGGTGACAGGCCGAAGGAGAGGAAAGGGGAATATGGGATAGGCTTTTCCTCCACGGAAATTCTTCCTGCCAGCAATGACAAACGTACTCATTCATTTATTCACTAACTCTCTTGCTCTCTCATTCTCTTGTTCTTTCGTTGTGTCTTTCTCTCTCTGTTTCTCTCTCTCCATTAGAGAGAGTGAGTCATCTGCAGGTGGGTGAGTCACTATGGGGCAGCAGGTAGCCTAGTGGTTAGAGTGTTGGACTTGTAACTGGAAGGTTGCAAGTTCAAATCCACAAGCTGACAAGATTAAGGCAGCCCCCTGCACCGCTCTGATTCAGAGGGGTTGGGTTAAATGTGGAAGACACATTTCAGTGTGGCTGGGTTGGGTTGGGTTGTGTTTCGGAGGATGCGTAGCTCTCTCCTGAGTCCGTACGGGAGTTGCAGCGATGAGACAAGACTGTAACTACTACCAATTGGGTACCATAAAAAGGGGGTGAAAAAAATGATGTGGAAGCAATGTTGATTGGTGACATTTTCTTCATTTAAAGATGAATTCACATCAGTTGACAACTAAACCAAACGTAAATCAAAACTAGACGTTGAACTGACATCTTTGCCCAGTGAGACGCAATACCTATGGGACTATCCATATTCCTAATCGGGAAAACCAGGGACTGGGACCAAATCATGAAGAAAGTGTATAATTTATCTGTTGCATAATATCAGCAGCACTTCCTCTGACATATATCACAAATAGATCAAGACATGTACATTATTGTTCCCTCTGCATCTGTCCTTACTGTATCCCTGCGGAACTACTGAGGTAAACATTACAGAGCAGGGGTTAGGGGGTAACGCTTTGGACGAGTTCAGTATTACTGAGGGTAATACATTCCTACCCCCTAGCATTATTCATCCCTGTAACACCACGTCAGGTACGATCGAATATGAAAAGGCCCTCCATGTGTTTCGGTGAGATAAAAGAGGACTGGTAGAAAAGATCAGACAGGGCGTTATTCCCATGATGCCTTGCAATCCAGGTGGCTGTTTCTGGAGATGAGAGTGGACCAGACACAGACGGTCTGAGATGAAGGTTTCACGGAGCTGAGCCACCGGACACTGAGCAGAGGCACGTAGAGGAGGTATCAATGGGTGGACGTATCAGAGGAACTCCAGAGAATATCAGGTAGAGATATCAACGGTGGATGTATCAGAGGAACTCCAGAGAATATCAGGAAGAGATATCAACAGTGGATGTATCAGAGGAACTCCAGAGAATATCAGGAAGAGATATCAACAGTGGATGTATCAGAGGAACTCCAGACAATATCAGGTAGAGATATACCTTAAGCCTACAATGAGGCACCAGGTTTCAGACAATCCAGCGGGTGTGTGAACACACTTATATTGTACTTGCCCATTCTAACTCACATGCCAGGCTCACATAGATGATAGGAGACGTACTGACAACAAGAAGTAAGAGACTATCCATAGAGATGAAGGGAGTGATAACGAAGGAGAGATAGAGAGAGGCAGAGAGAACAGAGCAGAATCCTCCTTTGGCATCTAAAACAACTCTCCCTTCACACAAAGGACGTCTCAAAGCCTTTTTTGGAACGTTCCTCTTCCAAATGTATTCCAGATATGCGGTGTATGTAAACAGAGAGGAGCTCATTCTTGCCGGGCGGCAGTCGACCGGGTGAAGGAGAGAAGCCATGTTCTGAGTTTGGAGCTGTGCCATAATGCTGCATCTGTGTCTGTGCTAAGCCCCTGCCCAACATTCTGGATTTAAGAGGGGGACTTTTTATGTCTCTCTCTCTCACTCTCACTCTCTCTCTCTCTCTCTCTCTCTCTCTCTCTCTCTCTCTCTCCCTCCCTCTCTCTCTCTCTCTCTCTCTCTCTCTCTCTCTCTCTTTCTCTTTCTCCCTCTCTCTCTCTCTCTCTCTCTCTCTCTCTCTCTCTCTCCCTCACTCTCTCTGTGTCTGAGAAGGTTTAAAATGCAGTCACATAAAAGGCCCATCTAAGCATGAAATGGTTTCACTTTTCCAACAGAAAAAACACTTGACCACATACTGCAAACGCAGTCGCTGTGGTTACCCTCAGCACTCAGCACTCCAAGAGGGGGACTTTTTATGTCTCTCTCTCTCTCTCTCTTTCTCTCCCACTCTCTCTCTCCCTCCCACTCTCTCTCCCACTCTCTCTCTCTCTCTCTCTCTCTTTTTCTCTTTCTCCCTCTCTCTCTCTCTCTCTCTCCCTCCCTCCCTCCCTCTCACTCTCTCTGTGTCTGAGAAGGTTTAAAATGCAGTCACATAAAAGGCCCATCTAAGCATGAAATGGTTTCACTTTTCCAACAGAAGAAACACTTGACCACATACTGCAAACGCAGTCGCTGTGGTTACCCTCAGCACTCCACTAATAGAATAATAAGCTAAGCTGTGGGCTTGTTTTGCATCGGTGGCAGGTGTCATTACTGGCTGAAGTGAAAGTTTTGATGTCTTCACTATTATTCTACAATGTAGAAAATAGTAAAAATAAAGAAAAACCCTTGAATGAGTAGGTATGTCCAAACTTTTGACTGGGACTGTACATCAAACAAAGACACAAACAAACACACTGTACGCTACAAACAAATGTGATAATGTGCTCTCATAAACAGACAAAACATTACTTTTACACACATGCACAGTCTTACACACGAACAGTCGCACACATACACACACATTTGCACACTCTACAGCACTCTATTCGCATTGACTAATGTGGATAAATTGTCTTCTATAGAACCATGGCACTGTCTTCCCAAGAATTAATATCAAAATAAGTGCATTAGAAGGCTCATAACCATTTATAAAACCCACTGAACTTTGCAGGTGGGGGAATGAAGGAACATTTATATTAAAGATGATCTGTGTCCCCTTCCCTTTCAAAACCCCTCAGTCCAGGGCCTTTATTCACAAAGAGTCTCAAAGTAGGAGAGTTGATATAGGATCAGTTTAGCCTTTTAGAATAAGATTACATAGACAGGGGGGATCTGATCCTAGATCAGCATTCCAAGTCTGAGATGTTTTGTGAATACGGCCCCAGGTCCATAATCTCTGGAAATAGTACAGTACCAATCTAGTTTTCTTTTCCAGAGGAGAAGTCTGGTCTCCATCTACAGACAATATGAATGTGTATGGGACAGACAATACTAGACATAATCCTCATCATACTGTCTCCACGAGGTGAGTTCTACAGTAGGTGAGTGTTCTAGGTGTGTGCTGAATATTAGAGTAATCACTCAAAACTATTTTCTCTCTTTCTCAGGAAGTCATGACTTAACCCATCCCAACTCACTGTAAAAAGTGTCACTTCTGAGCCACCTTAGTGGAGATAAGTGCACAGGAGGGGAGAGAGAGAGCAGTGGAGTCAGGATGGAGCCCCTGAGCCTACCATTTTAATCCAGGCAGAAAAAAAGTTGGTGAAAGCAGCAGAAAATCCAGGAACACTTAAAAGTTTCACTTCGGAATAAGAGGCCTGACCGTTCAGGGATAATGGTCACATGACAGTTCAGGGATAATGGTTACATGACCGTTCAGGGATAATGGTTACATGACAATTCAGGGATAATGGTTACATGACAGTTCAGGAATAATGGTTACATGACCATTCAGGGATAATGGTTACATGACAGTTCTGGAATAATGGTTGCATGACCGTTCAGGGATAATGGTTTCATGACCGTTCAGGGATAATGGTTACATGACAGTTCTGGAATAATGGTTACATGACCGTTCAGGGATAATGGTTACATGACCGTTCAGGGATAATGGTTACATGACAGTTCTGGAATAATGATTACATGACAGTTCTGGAATAATGGTTACATGACAAGTGGATTGAAGTTTGGAAGTTAAGTACTTAAAGACTTTGTAAACATGTTTTTGTGTGCATGTGTGTTTGTGCGCATGTGAGCCGTGTGTGTCCGTGTGTGCGTTGTGTATGAGTGCATTCATATCTATGATGTTAAGTGCTCACAGATTCCAATAAGTGTGCATACTGTATGTGTTGACGCTTGAGTGGCAGTTGATCATAACATGACAACTGGATTGAGAAGTGTGTATGTACAGTTAATTGTGTATGAGAGAGAGGGAGAGAGAGAGAGGGATGGGAGAAAGGGAGAGAGAGAAAGACGTGGGGATGGAGAGGGAGAGAGAGAGAGAGAGAGAGAGAGAGAGAGAGAGAGAGAGAGAGAGAGAGAGAAAAAGAAATGCAAAAGAGATAGAGGATATTTGTATGCCTGGCTGTGTGTGTGTGCGTGTATGCGCGTGTGTGTGGCCATTGCATCAACCATGTCATTAGAGTAACTGTGACTGTGCTGTGTCAGCAGTCTAAGATGGGAGCAGTGGAAAAGGTGCAGCAGGTCTCAGAAGACTCCAAGTTATTCTAATCTGTCCACTGGCAGCTCAGTGAAAACACCCCAAACAGCACTTTGTAAAGCCACTAATCCTCTACAAAGACCTGCCTGATATCCATGCACACTGCTTTGTTTCAACTTTCAGCCTCTAGTCTAGTCTACTTACTAACTCAGTCTATTTCTCTTTCACTCTCTTTCTGTCTCTCCCATCGTCTCCATTTTTCTCAGATTCTGTCTATCTATCCCATTTCTCCTCCTTCTCCACGTTCTCTCTCTCTCTCTCTCTCTCTCTCTCTCTCTCTCTCTCTCTCTCTCTCTCTCTCTCTCTCTCTCTCTCTCTCTCTCCTCTCCTCTCCTCTCCTCTCCTACTGGTACTCCAGTTCCTGTGTCTATATAACTGGAGGTGCCCCCTTCTCCTCCTCCATCACATCTGTTGCTTAGCGATGGCCTTTCAGTCGAAGCAGCCGGTTTGGGCTTATTTGTCAAACGACTGACCCTCTTCATCTTCTCTCTCTCTCCACTGACCTGGCTAATGCTGCCTGACTGCACCACCCAAAAAACAGGACAAAATGACAAAGCAAAAAACAACCTCTCTGTCCTGCAAGTTCACTCAGTATGGAAGAAAACCTGGTGGAGGTTGATTAATGAATGGTGTGGCTGTTGAACAAGTTGAGGAGACTAAATAACTTGATGTTACCTTAGATTGTAAACTGTCATAGTCAAAACATACAGATTCAATGGTTTTAAAGATGGAGAGTGGTCAGTTCGTGATAAAGAGATGCTCTGCTTTTTTGACACCACACTCCACAAAGCAAGTCCTGCAGGCTCTAGTTTTATCTTATCTTGGTTATTGTCCAGTCATTTGGTCCAGTGCTGCAAAGAAAGACCTAGTTAAGCTGCAGCTGGCCCAGATCAGAGCGGCACGTCTCGCTCGTCATTCTAATCAGGGCTAATATTATTACTATGCATGCCAGTCTCTCTTGGCTAAGAGTTGAGGAGAGACTGACTGCATCGCTTCTTGTTTTTATAAGTAATATTAATGTATGGAAATTCCAAATTGTTTGCATAGCCAACTTACACACAGCACTGTCACACACACTTACCCCACCAGGCATGCGACCAGGGGTCTTTTCACAGTCCCCATGTCCAGAACAAATTCAAGGAAACGTACAGTATTATACAAAGCCGTGAGTGCATGGAACTCCCTTCCATCTCATATTGCGCAAGTGAACAGCAAACCTGGTTTCAAAAACCAGATAAAGCAACACCTCACGGCACAACGCCTCTCCCCCATGTGACCTACTTGTGTGTATGTACTGACATGTACAGTATGTGTAACTGATAGATGCACACACACACACACATTACATGTTCATGTTTTTAGATTTATATAAATTGTAAAGTCTTTTGTCTGTAATGTCTTTTTGGTTATGTGCGGACCCCAGTAAGACTAGCTGTCTCCACTGCCGTTGGCTAATGGGGATCCTAATAAAATAAAACATCTAGCAGGGTGACAGCAGCCATGCTGCATGTAAACAGCCCAGGGAGACCACAAAGCCATGACGTCAGTCCCATGAATACACACATACTGTACAATCACACTCCTGAAACTAGCTAACTATGTACACAACTAGAGGTATAATGTACACAACTAGAGGTATAATGTACACAACTAGAGGTATAATGTACACAACTAGAAGTATAATGTACACAATTAGAGGTAGAATGTACACAACTAGAGGAATAATGTACACAACTAGAGGTATAATGTACACAGGATTTGAACACACAGAAAGCCAGAAAGATTCATAACACATACTTTAATTGTATTTATTTACTCACACTCACACACCCACACCCACACCCACAATATTGTACAACTAACCTTGTGGAGACACACAATTCAGTCCCATTGAAAATCCTATTTTCCATAACCCTAAACCTAACCTTAACCTTAACCTTAACCTTAACCCGAAACCTAAACCTAACCCTAGATGCTAACCCTATACCTAAAACTAACCCTAAACCTAATTTTAACCTTAACCCTAAACCCCCTAGAAATAGCTTTTGACCTTGTGGGGACCAACAAAATGTCCCCAGAAGGTCACATTTTTGTTTGTTTAGTGTTACAAGTATAATTAAACACGTCCACACACACACACACACACACACACACACACACACACACACACACACACACACACACACACACACACACACACACACACACACACACACACACACACACACACACACACAGATCCAAGATCATCTCTCTTGTATCATGTCCACACACAGTCACACCTTTCAGTTATAAGAAAATTGAGGATTTAGTTCCTTAGAATAATCCATAAGATCATCAATCTAATGGACCCATATTGGCCATGCCATCTGTGAACCTAACCACAGAACAGCACTGGTGACTGGTGTCACCACTGCCATCGGCATAACCCTAAAACAGACAGACAGAAAATCTCCCAAATGGCTCTCTGTTGATTAGCCATGCTAATTAACTGAATCTGAATCCCATACAACAGGCCTGTCAGAGGGGAGAGGATAGGCTGTGACACGGACTGAAAAACCACACAAAAGCCTCATTACTGACTAAATACTAAACTTTGGGGGACGCCTCTGACGTGACAAGCACACGCACATGAGGGATGGAGGGAAGAAGTGGAACAGCACGGTGTGGAGGGGCCAGTGACTACCATAGCAAAAGGCTACAGCAGTTTGCGCTAACTGAAATATCTCTGTTAATAAGGATCTCTATCCAGCTCCTCTTAGCGCAACCTCAGAGGCCTGGCTCTTTAGGTGGTGCTAGTGTTTCTGGGCTGTGGACTGGAGGGGTGAAATGGGATGTAAGTGGAGCTCCACACTGGAGGAATACGATTCATTTGAGGGTCACATGGTGTTTGTTTTTGAGTAACAGTAACAGCTTATTAGGTGGGGGTTAAGAATGTCTGTTAAATATTTGTAAGAAACGTACGCTTATTAAGTGATAAGGAAACATGAAGGAAGTTAAGAGCTTTGGTTTGGGTGGCAGTTTTGGCAGTTTTGGTTAACTCGCTACTCGATAAGTGACTTGTCTTTTAATTTTCCTTTCCGGGTGAGGTTCAGAGTGAAAGTTAACCTCAGGTATCTGTTAGCACATCAAGAGCAATGAGTTGTACCATTTTAAATCACAAAGATTCTCCCTATCTCGCTATTTCTGTCCATCCTCACATCATTTGACCAATCTGCCACTCTCCAGTCATTTTCCCAACCTGCCACTCTCCAGTCATTTTCCCAACCTGCCACTCTCCAGTCATTTTCCCAACCTGCCACTCTCCAGTCATTTTCCCAACCTGCCACTCTCCAGTCATTTTCCCAACCTGCCACTCTCCAGTCATTTTCCCAACCTGCCACTCTCCAGTCATTTTCCCAACCTGCCACTCTCCAGTCATTTGCCCAACCTGCCACTCTCCAGTCATTTTCCCAATCTGCCACTCTCCAGTCATTTTCCAAATCTATCCTCTGGTCAAACAAACTGCAATCACAGCCAGTGCTCCACCAGCCCATCTCTTCAAGCAGTCTACTTAGGCCCTCATCTCCAAATCTGGAGACAAATTACACTTCGCTTTCTGATGGGAAGCCCAAGTGAAAGAGGAGAGAGCTGAAACTTCTCCTCTAATGGTTTGACTGCGGCACAAAGGGTGGAGGGAGCTTGCAGCTGAGTTAGAGAAGAGACAGCCCCTGGGCCCCCAGCCCCCGGGCCCCCAGCCCACGGGCGCTTCACTTCAGATCATCTGCATCCTAATTCTGTAAGCTACTGGTTCTGTACTGTAGAATACCTTACAGACCCTCTGATGCTCCATCATTTCATTTAGACAAGTGTTCTTAAAATCCACTTAGCAGCTGCGTGAGAGCTACGCTATGGAAACTGTGCAATGGGCCTCGGAAAGTTGAACCTAAACATCTGCTTTGAATCTGTTTAGAAACAAGCCCTTTTCATTCATCTGTCTCACTCGTCCCCTGCATGTCAAAGAGGGTGAGTATGGGGAGAGAGGGAGAGAGGGAGAGATAGAAGGGAATAGAGAGTCAGAGACAAGCTGCTCTTGTCCTTTAATAAAATAATTAACAAGCCTAAACCTTAACAGATATGAGACACTCTTTTCAGAACAGTGAATACAGTCATAGTGCCTAACCTGATCATTCAACCCTGAATGCCAAGTCTCTGAAATTTCTACTATCCCCCTCTAATATTAAATGAGATACAGTATACCTGTAGTGGAATATCTGTAAGACATGTCAGATCCAATCCATACAGTTATCTGAGATGCAGTACAGAAACCACATTAGTGGAAATACAGAAACAAAATAACAACAGAAATGAATTCAAGATACATCAACAATGGTCAAAGCTTATAGAGTTCAGGCTGGTCATGGCCCTGAAATAAATGAGGAGCAATCCAACATGGCTAAACCTGAGAGCGATCGAAACACAGATGCTGAGAACTCAGCAGAAATCACACATTCGATAAATAAATCAATAAGTAAATGAGTTAATGAATAAAGGAATGAATGAATGAATGAAAGAAGAAGCAGAGAGGAGAGCGGAAACAAAGGGAGTTGATGACGTCTCCTCATGGCACACAAGCAGTCCGCTGCACCACGACCACGACATGACACAAACACACTCAGCATCCATCCTCATCATCATCAACACATGCATTCACAGACAAACAAAACCCAGCATCAGCATAGACTATACATGCATAACTAGAGAGACTGACAATAAACTGCATTGGTGGTTTCAGATTCATACATTACACAACATATTTCAATAGCCTACTCACATTTTGAGAAATTTGTAAGTATTCATTCAAATGTAAAATGTTCATGGCCAAAAAAGCATAATAGCACACTAATAAGCAGTGTAATGTCAGCCCCCACATATAAAATTTATAAATATTTTAAAATAACTTAAGAACTTACAAGATTTCATCGTTCTGGAACTCCAGGACCCCGTGGGTATCTTCGAAATCCTCTCCTCCTCCGCGTGCCGTGCCCTCCACAGTCTTGTAGGGCACTATGACGACCCCACGTGCCCCTGACGTACGCAGCACCTTCACCTCCATGGTGCCCACACTCTCACTCACGTGTGCCACCGGCTCCTCGAACGTGAAAATGCCGGCATGGTCGTCGTCAAAGATGGTCACAGTTGCCGTGGCAGGCAGGCCGAGACAGGCCACCGCCTCCACGTGATTGGTCTCTGGGTTCTCTACCTCCTCTCCCTCTGCCAGCAGCACTTTGACGTTGCTCAGGTGGATCAGGAAGTTCTCGTCCTCCTCAAAGATGTCATCATCAATGATTCCCACGCGGATCTCCTTCTGGGTCTCGCCGGGCTTGAACACCACCACCCCCTCGGTGAACTCGTAGTCCGAGCCCGCATTGGCTGATCCATCCTCCGTACGGAACTCCACCGACACTGTCTTGGTCAGGTCGCCGCCTCTGCGTAGCACGTTAACTGCCACTGTGCCGCAGTTCTCCAGGCACTGGTAGGAGCCGGGGTCAAAGTAGATCTTGGAGACTGGGTCGTTATCAGCCACATCAGAGCAAACCTCGTGCAAGCTGACGGCCTTGCGGGCCTGGTCAGCCGCATGCTTCTTCAGGATGTTCCCAGCGCCAGTCATGAGCCTGGTGGCCTGGCAGCGGTAGAAGGCCCTGCTCTTCTGCTGCGAACTCAACACCTGGTAGTTGGCCAGTTCAATCAGCTGCTCCATCTCCTTATCTGGGTGCTTCTGCTTCAGGTCCTTGAGGATCTTGGCCATGTCGCGCCGGGTCTCCTCCTCATCCAGGTCCTTCACGTTCAGCTCCACCCCCAGAGGCCCGTCCAGGAAATCCGCTGCGTGAGAGTTGAGCATCTTTCCGTCCATCTCAATGTCGACTTTGGACGGGAGCGGGCGGTCGCCCTCGGTCTCAATGATCATGCCCCGCTGCTTGCCGGTACGGTAGCGCTTGTAGACATACTTGTAGAAGAGCAGGCGTCGGTCAGCGACCCAGGCAAACAACACGCAGATGGGGAAGAAGAAGAGGGTGAGCAGGCCCTCCCACACCTGCACTATGCCGGGGGGAGATGACAGCCAGGATCAGGTAGAGCCAGATGTAGGCGAAGATGCTCCAGGTGGCTGTGACGAAGAAGACGCGCAGGTGCTTGACCTTACGGACCTCCCCGTCAGGCACCACGTACACACAGATGCCAATGATGACAAACATATTGAAGGCGGCGCTGCCCACGATGGTGCTAGGACCCAAGGCTCCCGCATCAAAACCGTGGCCACAAACCTCAATGACAGACAGTAGGATCTCAGGGGCACTCGAACCCAGGGCCATGAGCGTGAGGTTAGACACGGTCTCATTCCAGATCCGCACTGTGGTGGTGGTGGTCTCTCCGTTGGGTCTCTTGATGGTGATCTCTTTCTCCTGAGAGGTGATGACCTCGATGGACGCCATGAAACGGTCAGCAACGATGGACACTCCCAGGAACATGTACACCAGGGCCACGAAATAGACTGTTGCCCGTGCCACTTTGTCCCCAAACGAGGGATTCTGAGGTTCCCAGATAGGCAGAATCACCCCTTTTTCACATGCTGTGCCTGCTGTGGTGCACACAGTAACGTTGCCGCTGGCAGTTGGAGACACAAACTGATCCAAGTCCACGTCCGAGGACATAGCCGTCACATGTTGGAATTTGAGAAACACGATTGCTATGACAACCACAAGCCGAAGGCCAAGGGAGAGCTTGGGGGAGAGCTGAAAGTGTCCCATGATTCTGGAGTGGTGAGCTTCCTCTGCTTCCTAAACCTGCAGGGGTGATAACAGGGTTGGAATTACTGGAAATTTAACACAACTTGCTCTAACTGTAATTATAGCGTAATAACAATATGTAGTAATTAATTATAATATAATATGACCATGGGGTTCCCGAGTGGTGCAGCGGTCTAAGGCACTGCATCTCAGTGCTAGAGGCGTCACTACAGACACCCTGGTTTGAATCCAGGCTGTATCACAACTGGCCGTTGTATATAAATAAAGGTTAAATAAATTGTTTTAATTAAATAAACATTTCATATCAATTATTCCCCTGGTGAGTGGCTGCAATGCCTATAAGAGAACCATATGGTTTGGCACTTGATTGGATGGAAAGGAGGAAGCAGAAGATACATTTTAACTGATTCTCTGCAGGGATAATAACTTTTCACATATTTCATATGCTTGGTAGTTGGTACTGTGGCGAACATTATGCAGATATGTCACGTGCATAGCATTTTATGAACAGTTAGCATCCAGAATCTTTTACAAGGCTCTATAATCACCAGCAATAGGTGACAATATCAGGTTATTCATTTTCCTTAGAGCAGGAGATAAAACATGTATACGTTTTAGACTAGTAAAGAGTAGGGACGGTACCCCGACCTTTGAAATAAGAGGGATGAGAGGAGATCTTGGGTGTGTATAGCCTGCTATGCGCCGAGATACCGCGGGTAAAGGAAGCATCCAGTGAAGCGGGAGGGAAGCGACACTAACCGTGCTGGACTACTCACCATCAATGTAGTCAGAAAGGAAGCAGACGCGCAAACGTCTAGGAAAGATTATGATGGACTAATTGTCCATAGCACTTAGATTTATACCATATTATCCATATGAACATTTTATAGTGATTAATTATTGTTTAATATCAGTTTATATTAAAATGAACTTGAATAAGAAATCAATAAGATAGTAGGCTACATATGACAACTAATAATTTAGGTCTGGTGTATCAATCTGGTAAACTATTCTAATTATAGAAAGAAATTATGGAGGTATGGCATATGGCAGTAGCCTATACAATTTGGTGCCGCCTTTAGAGCATCCTTGGCAGTTTGGAAGCATTCTATTCTTGTCAGATTTAATGTAATGTTGTGTGATTTCTATTGTTTTCGACGGTATCATCAGTTGATATATTAATGACAGGCTTACAGAACATGCTCATTCAATATAAACCCTCTATTCCCTAATCCATAGTTGGAATCTACATATTAGAAATTCAATAGAAAACCTCTATTCCCTAATCCACCTGGAATCCGCATATTATACATCTAATGCGACGGCACAGCCTGCACAAACAAACCGCATAGGGCTACGTGAATGCATTTGGCGCAATGAATAACTCCTGAGTAGCGCAAATATACCTCGTGTAGGATAGCCAAGGGACGCTATTGCCAACAAGGATCAATTTATGAGGGTTTAGGCACGTTGTACACAACTTTCAAGTGCATATTTGGAAACATGGGCAAACGACCAGGTCTTCTTGTGGCAGGCAGGCAAACGGAAGGAAGCGCAAGAATGAAAACCAATTCCTACAAATTGAGATATTCTCAAAAGCTAAAATAGACTCAATATAAGTCTCCAAGGCTTTATGATTTTAATCTCAGACAGAATGGTCGACTAATCCCAGTAGATCCGTATAACATAGAATACCCTATACATAATTTAGGATAGCCAAGACATGCGGCCACACTGTATCTCACAGCTCCATCGAGTGGACTAAACTTGCTGTAACTAGATTGTGCCACAAAAATACACAATTTTGATATGTTAATGATAACAACATAAGCATAATCATACCTTTCACAATATATAACGGTAAAATCCACAGGAAGAAGTCAGCAATAGTAGTTGTAGTAGCCTAGACGTGAAAATGCCTATAAGGAGCCGCTAGAGCCGTCAGTAGCCTAGTATAACAGCTCACATTCGTGCTGGGTTTTATACGAAATAGAGGCGAGATACCCCGGTGAAGAAAAAACGAGTTAAAGATTCCCATGCACTCGCAGTTTTCCACGACCTGTATGAGATGAACAGATAACTGATGTTTTATCAGCAAATCTGCATATCGGAGAACTAAAAGGTGCGCTGAGAGTTCTTCCTGATTATTCCCCCCCTCTCTCTCTCTCGCTTTCACTCAACCTCCTTTCTATCCTATTCGATGTGTGGACAGCCACAGAGCTCCGCGCACAGAGACCGAGTCCAAAGTGCGTTTAGAACGCGGGCTGCTTCGGTGGAGGCGGACAAACTCCCGGATTACACTTTTTCCCACAGCTCTACCGCTCTGGTATTATTCTTTCCACATCTATTTCAGAAGGAGCAGAGGGAAACGACACTAAAAATGCGGCCCGCTGCCAACCCGCCTATCAACACCAAGACCCTCCCATTGCTCCACTTTAAATACTTGGGGTAACGTTGTATACATTGTAATTAGGCCTACATTTCAATAAACCTGGTAATTACAGTACAATGTACTACATCATGCTACATATTATTTTCCTTATTTGTATGTATTCATGCTGATCTTGTGAGTTGCTTTGAGATGGGGTCAGTCTTGTCATGGTCATTTCGTTTTTTCCTTAAGTAACCTTCTCTCTTATGTAACCATACCAAACGTAACATATCATACTCATTTGATTGTCCCAGATTTACAATGACTATGTTGGCGTCTCTAGTCTATGAGACCAGGCTGTAACTCTCTGTTTCTGCCTGTTAGCACCTGTAAGACCGCCGATGTTTGAAGGAATAGCTGTAGATCGGGGTGGGTAACATTGATGGGGGTGGGGGTCACAAAACATCTGAACTCATCACAAGGGGCTGCAGTTGCTCAAGGGTCTGTATACCCATATACATTCCCCCACCACATTGCAAGAAAAACAGTTTAGTCACCCCCCTCTTGACAGCAGAGATATTTTTACATTTTAGAGTTAATTTAGTGCAGTTCTACACATTTTGTCATGGGGTGTAGAGAAAATCTTGCTGTTTTAAAGTAAGCTAGTTACAATTCTACACTTTTTGCCATCGGGCGGAGAAGAACATTAATTACTTTCCTTCATTTCCTTCAACATTAATACATTTCCTTCAATTCTACACGTTTTGCCCTTAGGGTGGACATGACAGCCATCATCAAAAACTATGGAGAAAATGTATTCCATAACATTTTAACATGGAAATAGCTGTTCTATCATCCCAGTCAACAGTAGCAGCCAATGTGTGGTGTTCAATGTAGGCCGACATTCCATAAGACTTAAAAAAAAAAAACATGCATGGCTTGACATCAACCTGTTTATCCACTAGTCTTTCAAATCAAATCAAATGTTATTTGTCACATGCGTCGAATACAACAAGTGTAGACTTTACTGTGAAATGCTTACTTACAAGCCCTTAACCAACAGTCCAGTTCAAGAAGAAGAAAATATTTACTATGTAGACTAAAATAAAAAGTAATAATAAAAGTAACACAATAAGAATAACAATAACAAGGCTATAAACAGGGGGCACCGGTACCGAGTCAGTGTGCGGGGGTACAGGCTAGTTGAGGTAATCTGTACATGTAGGTGGGGGTGAAGTGACTATGCATAGGTAACAAACAAACAATGAGTGTACAAAAGGGTGGGGGGGTGTCAATGTAAATTGTCCGGTGGCGATTTTATGAATTGTTCGGCAGTCTTATGGCTTGGGAGTAGAAGCTGTTGAGGAGCCTTTTGGTCCTAGACTTGGCGCTCCGGTACCGCTTGCCGTGCGGTAGCAGAAAAAACAGTCTATAACTTGGGTGACTGGAGTCTCTGACAATTATAGGTCCTGGATGGTAGGAAGCTTGGCCCCAGTGATGTATTGGTCCGATCGCACTACCCTCTGTAGCGCCTTACGGTCAGATGCCGAGCAGTTGCCATACCAGGCGGTGATGCAACCGGTCAGGATGCTCTCGATGGTGCAACTGTAGAACCTTTTGAGGATCTGGGGACCCATGCCAAATCTTTTCAGTCTCCTGAGGGGGAAAAGGTTTTGTCGTGCCCTCTTCACGACTGTCTTGGTATGTTTGGACCATGATAGTTCGTTGTTGATGTGGGCACCAAGGAACTTGAAACTCTTGTCCCGCTCCACTACATCCCCGTCGATGTTAATGGGGGCCTGTTTGGCCCACCTTTTCCTGTAGTTCACGATCAGCTCCTTAGTCTTGCTTACATTGAGGGAGAGGTTGTTGTCCTGGCACCACACCGCCAGTTCTCTGACCTCCTCCCTATAGGCCGTCTCATCGTTGTCGGTAATCAGGTCTACCACTGTTGTGTCGTCAGCAAACTTAATGATGGTGTTGGAGTCGTGTTTGGCCACGCAGTCGTGTGTGAACAGGGAATACAGGAGGGGACCAAGTACACACCCCTGAGGGGCCCCAGTGTTAAGGATCCGCGTGGCAGGCGTGTTGTTGCCTACTCTTACCACCTGGGGGCGGCCCGTCAGGAAGTCCAGGATCCAGTTGCAGAGGGAGGTGTTTAGTCCCAGAGTCCTAAGCTTAGTGATGAGCTTCGTGGGCACTATGGTGTTGAATGCTGAGCTGTAGTCAATGAACAGCATTCTCACATAGGTGTTCCTTTTGTCCGGGTGAGAAAGGGCAGTGTGGACTGCGATTGAGATTGCATCATCTGTGGATCTGTTGGGGCAGTATGCGGATTGGAGTGGGTCTAGGGTGTCCGGGAGGATGCTATGGTTGTGAGCCATAACCAGCCTTTCAAAGCACTTCATGGCTACCGATGTGAGTGCCACAGTGCGGTAATCATTTAGGCAGGTTACTTTCACTTCCTTGGGCACAGGGACTATGGTGGTCTGCTTGAAACATGTAGGTATTACAGACTCGGTCAGGGAGAGGTTGAAAATGTCAGTGAAGACACTTGACAGTTGGTGCATGCATGCTTTGAGTACACGCCCTGGTAATCCGTCTGACCCAGCGGCTTTGTGAATGTTGACCTGTTTAAAGGTTTTGTTCACATTGGCTACCGAGAGCGTTATCACACAGTCATCCAGAACAGCTGGTGCTCTCGTGCATGCTTCAATGCTGCTTGCCTCGAAGCGAGCATAAAAGACAAAATACAAAATACAACACTGCCCCTTTAAGACAAAAAAAGCTATTTATCTGACTGGCTTTTCAAATATGTCTGGAAACGTAAATGTTTTTTGCTCTCGTACGAAGCAATCAATCCCCTATTGCTGACTACAAATGATCTATAACTGTGATAACTCACTAACTAGCAATGGATATTATCAAAATGCGCACAAGGCTACATGTAGCTCTCGTTTGATCTCCAAATAAGCACATCTACTCACTACCACTCATGCTGTAAACAGTCCAGTTCAAAGTGAATGGCACAGATCCATATATGGCAATGGTCTATTTTCATATAGGCCTATTGCAGCTCTGATTGGTTATGGCGCACCGGTCAGTGTAGAGTACGGGCCTGTGTCATGCCTGTCAATGCAATAGAATCTTACTCCAATGCGTTCTGCCTACAACAACATCTCTTGCATAGTTCGTTTTGCATACTAAGTCTTGCATAGCTCATTTTGTTTCCGGTGTGTTGCATTGAAAGTGGCTAATATTGAATTGATTCGATCATAATTGCCACAGTAAAGGGAAACTAACTGGAAAAAATCTAGAAAGTTGTGTGAAGTTCAATGGCGTACTTCTCTCAGTGGGCTGATACTGTATTTCTTCTGTGGGACAGTCCAGGGGAAGCTGAGCGGCAGTCTTGGTGCTACTGCGCACAATTGGCCCAGCATCGTCCAGGTGAGGGTTTGGCCGGGGTAGGCCGTCATTGTAAATAAGAATTTGTTCTTAACTGACTTGCCTAGTTAAATACAGGTTAAATAAAAAATACAAATAAATAAAGAGGGGATGAACACTGTGGAACCCAAGTAGCCTGGAGTCTGTTATGTTAAGTGACGTTCTCCAAGACCCACTGCCTCAACTCCCATGACACCTCCATGTTGGAACTTGACTACTTGTCACCCCCATATTTGAACCCACTGCTATTACGTAAGCCCAACATCAGCCCATAAAGCACTAGATTACAGAGAGCGCTAATTAAAGACATATAGAATGGGGTCAGCTAAAGGACCTCTCTACCTAACCACATTAGTCAGCCATACTCAGAGCTGTCCAACTATCAAATCCCCAAATTAGCAATGAAAAGTTTTAGTCATATTCTCGAAGTAAGTCTAAGCAAAGTCTACTATATATGCAATGCATTGGCCTTCACAGATTTTCAGCAAAAGCTCTCTGCTTGGTTGAAGACACCTGGTGAATGTCAGACAGATGATAAAGTCCATCCGAATGTCTTTTCATTGGAAGGCAGATGGTTTAGTTATTTTCCAAGGCCTACACCTCACTGTGGATGCGCCGGAGGCTGAGAGAGGAACACCATAAAGCTGTCAGACTGAGATCTCCTACATTTTCATTCCCAGAGTCCCACTAAGGCAAAGCTCTTATACTGAGATATGGGCTGGTGTATACAGTCTGCTACGTGTACCAGCTGACAGAGGCTAGATGCACCCCGATTTGAGCATAAATTCCACATTGCGAGTCCGAGGTTGGGCTGCTTTTATAGCCCAAAGGCCTCTACGCAGAGATTGTCAATCATAATATGTTTGTGTCAGACGCAAGGAGGGATGAAGAATGGGGATGTGATGCACTCAGAGCTGCAACCAGTTGAGTGTTTATGAATAAAGGAATTCATCTGTGTGTGTGATTGTATGACATAGACTGACCAGGTGAATCCAGCTGAACGCTACGATCCCTTATTGTCACCTGTTAAATCCACTTCAATCAGTGTAGATGAAGTGGAGGAGACAGGTTAAATAAGGATTTTTAAGCCTTGAGACAATTGAGACATGGACTGTGTTTGTGTGCCATTCTGAAGATGAACAAAATATTGACAGTAAGTGCCTTTGAACGGGGTATGGTAGTAGGTGCCAGGCGCACCAGTTTGAATGTGTCAAGAACTGCAACACTGCTGGGTTTTTCACGCTAAACAGTTTTTTAATCCTAGTAAAAATTCCCTATCTTAGGTCAGTTAGGATCACCACTTTATTTTAAGAATGTGAAATGTCAGAATAATAGTAGAGAGAATGATTTATTTCAGCTTTTATTTATTTCATCACATTCCCAGTGGGTCAGAAGTTTACATACACTCAATTAATATTTGGTAGCATTGCCTTTAAATTGTTTAGCTTGGGTCAAACGTTTCGGGTAGCCTTCCACAAGCTTCCCACAATAAGTTGGGTGAATTTTGGCCCATTCCTCCTGACAGAGCTGGTGTAACTGAGTCAGGTTTGTAGGCCTCCTTGCTCGCACACGCTTTTTCAGTTCCGCCCACAAATTTTCTATAGGACTGAGGTCAGGGCTTTGTGATGGCCACTCCAATACCTTGACTTTGTTGTCCCTCAGCCATTTTGCCACAACTTTGGAAGTATGCTTGGGGTCATTGTCCATTGGGAAGACCCATTTGCAACCAAGCTTTAACTTCCTGACTGATGTCTTGAGATGTTGCTCTCAATATATCCACATCATTTTCCTACCTCATGATGCCATCTATTTTGTGAAGTGCACCAGTCCCTCCTGCAGCAAAGCACCCCAACAACATGATGCTGCAACCCCCGTGCTTCACGATTGGAGTGAGTTGATGGTGTTCTTCAGCTTGCAAGCCTCCCCCTTTTTCCTCCAAACATAACAATGGTCATTATGGCCAAACAGTTATATTTTTGTTTCATCAGACCAGCAGACATTTCTCCAAAAAGTACAATCTTTGTCCCCATGTGCAGTTGCAAACCGTAGTCTGGCTTTTTTAAGGTGGTTTTGGAGCAGTGGCTTCTTCGTGCTGAGCGGCCTTTCAGGTTATGTCGATATAGGACTCGTTTTACTGTGGATATAGATACTTTTGTACCTGTTTCCTCCAGCATCTTCACAAGGTCCTTTGCTGTTGTTCTGGGATTGATTTCCATTTTTCGCACGAAAGTACGTTCATCTCTAGGAGACAGAATGCGTCTCCTTCCTGAGCGGTATGACGGCTGCGTGGTCCCATGGTGTTATTACTTGCGTACTATTGTTTGTAAAGATGAACGTGGTACCTTCAGGCGTTTGTAAATTGCTCCCAAGGATGAACCAGACTTGTGTAGGTCTACAATTTTCTTTCTGAGGTCTTGGCGGATTTCTTTTGATTTTCCCATGATGTCAAGCAAAGAGGCACTGAGTTTAAAGGTAGGCCTTGAAATACATCCACAGGTACCCATCCAATTGACCCAAATGATCAGAAGCACAGTCAACTTAGTGTATGTAAACTTCTGACCCACTGGAATTTTGATACAGTGAATTATAAATGAAATAATCTGTCTGTAAACAATTGTTGGGAAAAATTACTTGTGTCATGCACAGAGTAGATGTCCTAACCGACTTGCCAAAACAATAATCTGTTAACAAGAAATTTGTGAAGTGGTTGAAATACGAGTTTTAATGACTCCAAACTAAGTGTATGTAAACTTCCGACTTCAACTATATGTGTGTGTGTGTGTGTGTGTGTGTGTGTGTGCATGTGCTCATGAGAAAAAGTATGAGGAAGTGAAAGACTGAGTCAGTCCTGTGTTGGTTGGAGTGGGAGATGACAGTACGTCACTTGGAGGAAACCCCAACAGTTAAACTGTTTGAAATTCTGCCAGAGATACAGGTATTTGGAAGTGAATTCAGTGACCTTCATATTTCACAGTCTACAGCATCCTCTCCAAGCTGAAGAGTCAGGGTGGTGCTGCCAACCCTCGCCCCTCTCCCTTTTCCCGTATGTTCTTAATTCAAAATCAAAACTCTGAATCCGTCTTTTGAGAACTCATTTTGACAGAAATTCCACATTATTTGTACTTACAATGCCTGTTATGTCTAATTTAAATTAATGCACTTTCCCCCTGCGACGCAAAAACACTTAACTATGCCTGAGATGACACCTGAGGTGGCGGTGAAAAACTGTGTCATCCTTTCTAACGTGGCTGGTGATCTGTTCTCTGAATATAACCACTTTAAAAGTTATACAGCTATAGCGTCAAAGAAAGAAAACATTTAATAGCTTTTCAAAGACTTCCTTGTCTGCTTGTCTGACTTGTCAAAGCCAAGTGAGAGGCATCCCACTTCCTTACCTGCAGAATCTGAGCATCTCAGAATAATGGCCTCTGTGTTTACTAGGACATCACAGACTCACGTGTGAAAACAGGATTAAAACCATTAGCAGTCACACAACAGGACATACAGTAGTAGGGCCTTGGTGTACTTGACAGGCACTGACACTATTCGGGGTAATATTATGACAGTGAATTGAGTATAAGTCAGACAGCCATATTCAACATGAAGTAAAATATAGACCAGTGTATAAAATAGTCTAGTGTATAAAATATAGGCTAATGTATAAAATATAGGCTAAGGTATTAAATATAGGCTAGTGCTTTCGACACACAAGCACCAGGTTTTTAAGTACTGCACTCTTAGAAAAAAGGGTTCCAAAAGGGTTCTACAGCTGTCCCCATAGGAGAACCCTTCTTGGCTCCAGGTAGAACCCATTTTGATTCCAGGTAGAACCCTTTTGGCTTCCATAGAAAGGGATGTCACATACCTAGAACCAAAAAGGATTATTCTATCAGGAATCAAGGTGACCCAGATGCAGACACATTGAATTGACAATGGTTTAATATTCCAACAGGGGCAGGCAATAGAACGCTGGAACAGGGCCGCCCCCACTCCGACATCAGAAGCATCAGCCTCCACCACGAACTGAGGGGTGGAGGCCGATGCTCAACAGCTGGTGACCACGTGAATGGAACCTTGGGAGAGTTGAGTACGGACAGGATGAAGCCAGGGTTCTGTAACCCCGGATAAAGCAGCGATAGAAGTTGGCAATTCCCAGGAAGCGTTGCAGCTGCACCCTGGAAGTAGGCTGGGGCCAATACACCACTGCTTTCATCTTCCCGGGATCCATTTGCACACTCCCTGCGGAGATGATGAAACCATGAAAAGGGATGGTGGAACGATGGAACTCGCACTTCTCTGCTTTTACATACAGCTGGTAATCTAGGAGGCATTGGAGAACCTGTCAGATGTGGAGCACATGTTCTTGAGTGGAACAGGAGAAGATGAGGATGTCATCTAGGTAGACAAAGACGAACCGGTTCAACATGTCACGGAGAACATCATTGACCAGAGCCAGGGTCTTGTCCTTCTTCTCCACAAAGAAGAACCCTGCGCCGTCGGGATAAGAAGAAGAAGGATGGATGAATCTTTCAGCAAAGGAGTCCCCAATGTAGGTCTCCATCGCCTTGGTCTCTGGTCCCAACAGAGAGTACAGTCATCCCTGGGGCGGAGTCGTGCTAGGGAGAAGTTCAATCCCGCAGAAATGAGGTCGGTGCGGCGGGAGCAAAGTGGCCCGTGCCTTGCTGAACACCTCCCGGAGGTCCTTGTACTCCGCGGGAATGGCGGAGAGGTCCGGGGCACTTTCCGAGCCCCCAGGAAGACGTCCCGGGGCAGGTTGTGCTGACTTCAGGCAATGGGCATGGCAGAACGGGCTCCAGCCCATGATGGCACTAGTAGACCAGTTAATGAGGGGATTATGTCGCTGGAGCCAGGAGAATCCCAATACCACGGGAATCTGAGGGGACTTGATGAGCAGGAACTGGATAGCCTCGCTGTGGTTCCTTGACACTTGTAGGTTGATGGGAGTAGTGTTGTGGGTGACTCGGCCTATAGAGCTCCCGTCCAGCACTCTAACGTCCATGGGAATGGAGATGGACTGAGTGGGGATGTTCAGCTCGGACGCCGGTGTAGCGTCCAAAAAGCTCTCGTCGGCCCAAGAGTCAATGAGAAACTGGAGAGATTTGAACTGGTCTTCCCACAGCAGAATGGCATGAAAAGGGGTGCGAGCAAGGGAAGCAGGAACGTTCTCCATATGGCCCACCAGAGTACTCACTCCTACCGTTGAGCCTGGTTTATTTAAAGGACAAGATGACACGAAAAGAGTCCCGCAATACAGACAACTCTTCGTGTCGATCCTGTATTGCTGTTCCACTGGCATCATCCCAGCTCTGCCTAATGTCATAGGCTCAGAAAGCGGTGACTCGGCCATCTTCGGCAGCACTCGGGGCAGGTCGGGAAGCCTCGGGTTCTCTCGGCATCGAGACCGTCGGGAGCTTCCGGGACGACTTGGAGGCAAGGTGGGATCCCTGGGCGTGCGAGCGAAATCCAATTTCCTCTCCCTCCGTCATTCCTGTAATCGCCCATCGATACGGATGGTCAAAGCGATGAGGGAATCGAGCTCCGTAGGTAACTCCCAGGCTGCAAGCTCGTCCTTGACCTCCTCCGAGACGCCATGCAGGAACATATCGAACCCCTCCAGTGCCTCTTGATTCCAAGCACTCTCCGCTGCCAACATGCGGAAATCCACCGCATAATCAGCTACACTGTGGGAGTCCTGTCAAAGTTGGATTAGCTTCCGGGGCGGCCTCTCGCCCGGAGAACGCGGCATCAGAAAACCTTCCTTACTTCTCCCACGAACCCCTCCAGACTAGTGTATATGGCCGGTAGTTGTTTCCACACAGCAGTAGCCCAGGTGAGAGCCCTCCAGGACATCAGCGTGATGAGGTAGGCTATTTTGGAGTGATCCGAGGGGGAGGAGGAAGGCTGAAACTCAAAGATGAGGGGACACTGAGCTAGGAACGCCCGACAGGTGCTCGGCTCTCCATTGAAGCGTTCCGAAGGAGGTAAGCGGGGCTCCCGAGAAGGTGGAGTGACCGAAGAGACAGCACTGCTAGCAGCTGAGTTGCTGAGGAGCTGTGGGGTTACCACCGTGGTAGGCGGCCTCCCAGACAACCCGTGAAATTGCTCCAGCAAACTGTCCAACGTCCGGTCATGACGTTCAGCCAACGTTTGGACCCCCTCCACCAGGCCACAAAGCAATTCCTCGTGCCTACCGATGGTGGCTCCTTGGGTGGAGATGGCGTTGCAGCTGGCCCGGGTCTGCTTGGTCAGTCATGGCCAGTTCGTACTATCAAGAATCAAGGTAAGACCCAAATGCAGACACGTCGAATTAACAATGGTTTAATATTCCAACAGGGGCAGCCAATAGACAGGTCAAGGCAGGCAGGGGTCAGTAAACCAGAGGTGGGGCAACGGTACCGGATGGCAGGCAGGCTCAGGGTCATGGTAAGCAGAGGTCAACAAAGCAGAGGTGGGGCAAAGGTACAGGTCGGCAGCCAGGCTCAGGGTCAGGGGCAGACAGAGTGGTCAGACAGGCGGGCTCAGAGTCAGGACAGGCAAGGGTCAAAACCAGGAGAGTGAAAAAAAGGAGAGACTGGGAAAAGCAAGAACTGAGAATAAAAACGCTGGTTGACTTGACAAACAAGATGAACTGGCAACGGACAAACAAAGAACACCGGTATAAATACACAGGGGATAATGGGGAAGATTGGTGACACCTGGAGGGGGGTGGAGACAATCACAAGGACAAGTGAAACAGATCAGTGTGTGACATCTTCAAAGGGTTCTACTATGGGGACAGCCAAAGAACCTCTTAGGTTCTAGATAGCACCGTTTGAGATGTGCACATAGAGTGTGCACATACAGTGAGGGAAAAAAGTATTTGATCCCCTGCTGAATTTGTACGTTTGCCCACTGACAAAGAAATGATCAGTCTATAATTTTAATTGTAGGTTTATTTGAACAGTGAGAGACAGATAACAACAAAAAAATCCAGAAAAACGTGTGTGAAATTTTTTATAAATTGATTTGCATTTTAATGAGGGAAATAAGTATTTGACCCCCTCTCAATCACAAGGATTTCTGGCTCCCAGGTGTCTTTTATACAGGTAACGAGCTGAGATTAGGAGCACACTCTTAAAGGGAGTGCTCCTAATCTCAGTTTGTTACCTGTATAAAAGATACCTGTCCACAGAAGCAATCAATCAATCAGATTCCAAACTCTCCACCATGGCCAAGGCCTAAGAGCTCTCCAAGGATGTCAGGGACAAGATTGTAGACCTACAAAAGGCTGGAATGGGTTGCAATGATCATGAAAACGGTGAGGAATCAGCCCAGAACTACACGGGAGGATCTTGTCAAAGATCTCAACGCAGCTGGGACCATAGTCATCAAGAAAACAATTGGTAACACACTACGCCGTGAAGGACTGAAATCCTGCAGCGCCCGCAAGGTCCCCCTGCTCAAGAAAGCACATATACATGCCCGTCTGAAGTTTGCCAATGAACATCTGAATGATTCAGAGGACAACTGGGTGAAAGTGTTGTGGTCAGATGAGACCAAAATGGAGCTCTTTGGCATCAACTCAACTCGCCGTGTTTGGAGGAGGAGGAATGCTGCCTATGACCCCAAGAACAGCATCCCCACCGTCAAACATGGAGGTGGAAACATGCTTTGGGGTGTTTTTCTGCTAAGGGGACGGGACAAATTCACCGCATCAAAGGGACGATGGACAGGGCCATGTACCGTCAAATCTTGGTTGAGAACCTCCTTCCCTCAGCCAGGGCATTGAAAATGGGTCGTGGATTGGTATTCCAGCATGACAATGACCCAAAACATCCAGGTGGGGAGGAAAGCTACGAAGAAACAAAGGGAATAAGAAGAAGTGAAGCCAAGGGGGAGGAAAGCTACCAAGAAACAGAGGGAAGAAGAAGTGAAGCCAGGTGGGGAGGAAAGCTACGGAGAAACAAAGGGAAGAAGAAGAAGTGAAGCCAAGGGGGAGGAAATCTACGGAGAAACAAAGGGAAGAAGAAGAAGTGAAGCCAAGGGGGAGGAAAGCTACCTAGAAACAGAGGGAAGAAGAACAAGTGAAGCCAGGTGGGGAGGAAAGCATCGGAGAAACAAAGGGAAGAAGAAGAAGTGAAGCCAGGTGGGGAGGAATGCTATGAATAAAGAGGGAAGAAGAAGAAGTGAATACAGGTGGGGAGGAAAGCTACGGAGAAACAAAGGGAAGAAGAAGAAGTGAAGCCAGGTGCAGAGAAAAGCTATCTAGAAACAGAGGGAAGAAGAACAAGTGAAGCCAGGTGGGGAGGAAAGCTACATGGAGAAACAGAGGGAAGAAGAAGAAGTGAAGCCAGGGGGGAGGAAAGCTACCAAGAAACAGAGGGAAGAAGAAGTGAAGCCAGGTGGGGAGGAAAGCTACGGAGAAACAAAGGGAAGAAGAAGAAGTGAAGCCAAGGGGGAGGAAATCTACGGAGAAACAAAGGGAAGAAGAAGAAGTGAAGCCAAGGGGGAGGAAAGCTACCTAGAAACAGAGGGAAGAAGAACAAGTGAAGCCAGGTGGGGAGGAAAGCATCGGAGAAACAAAGGGAAGAAGAAGAAGTGAAGCCAGGTGGGGAGGAATGCTATGAATAAAGAGGGAAGAAGAAGAAGTGAATACAGGTGGGGAGGAAAGCTACGGAGAAACAAAGGGAAGAAGAAGAAGTGAAGCCAGGTGCGGAGAAAAGCTATCTAGAAACAGAGGGAAGAAGAACAAGTGAAGCCAGGTGGGGAGGAAAGCTACATGGAGAAACAGAGGGAAGAAGAAGAAGTGAAGCCAGGTGGGGAGGAAAGCTATCTAGTAACAGAGGGAAGAAGAAGAAGTGAAGCCAGGTGGGGAAGAAAGCTACGGAGAAACAAAGGGAAGAAGAAGAAGTGAAGCCAGGTGGGGAGGAATCCTACGGAGAAACAGAGGGAAGAAGAAGAAGTGAAGCCAGGTGGGGAGGAATGCTACGAATAAAGAGGGAAGAAGAAGTGAAGCCAGGTGGGGAGGAATGCTACGGAGAAAGAGGGAAGAAGAAGAAGTGAAGCCAGGTGGGGAGGAAAGCTACCTAGAAACAGAGGGAAGAAGAAGAAGTGAAGCCAGGTGGGGAGGAAAGCTACGGAGAAACAGAGGGAAGAAGAAGAAGTGAAGCCAAGGGGGACGAAAGCTACAGAGAAACAAAGGGAAGAAGAAGAAGTGAAGCCAGGTGGGGAGGAAAGCTACGGAGAAACAAAGGGAAGAAGAAGAAGTGAAGACAGGTGGGGAGGAAAGCTACCTAGAAACAGAGGGAAGAAGAACAAGTGAAGCCAGGTGGGGAGGAAAGGTATGGAGAAACAAAGGGAAGAAGAAGTGAAGCCAGGTGGGGAGGAAAGCTACGGAGAAACAAAGGGAAGTAGAAGAAGTGAAGCCAGGTGGGGAGGAAAGCTATCTAGTAACAGAGGGAAGAAGAAGAAGTGAAGCCAGGTGGGGAGGAATGCTACGAATAAAGAGGGAAGAAGAAGAAGTGAATACAGGTGGGGAGGAATGCTATGGAGAAAGAGGGAAGAAGAAGAAGTGAATACAGGTGGGGAGGAAAGTTACCTAGAAACAGAGGGAAGAAGAAGAAGTGAAGCCAGGTGGGGAGGAAAGCTACGGAGAAACAAAGGGAAGAAGAAGTAGTGAAGCCAGGTGGGGAGGAAAGCTACCTAGAAACAGAGGGAAGAAGAAGAAGTGAAGCCAGGTGGGGAGGAAAGCTACGGAGAAACAAAGGGAAGAAGAAGTGAATCCAGGTGGGGAGGAATCCTATGGAGAAAAAGAGGGAAGAAGAAGAAGAAATGAAGCCAGGTGGGGAGGAATGCTACATAGAAACAAAGGGAAGAAGAAGAAGTGAAGCCAGGTGGGGAGGAAAGCTACGGAGAAACAGAGGGAAGAAGAAGAAGTGAATACAGGTGGGGAGGAATGCTATGGAGAAAGAGGGAAGAAGAAGAAGTGAATACAGGTGGGGAGGAAAGTTACCTAGAAACAGAGGGAAGAAGAAGAAGTGAAGCCAGGTGGGGAGGAAAGCTACGGAGAAACAAAGGGAAGAAGAAGTAGTGAAGCCAGGTGGGGAGGAAAGCTACCTAGAAACAGAGGGAAGAAGAAGAAGTGAAGCCAGGTGGGGAGGAAAGCTACGGAGAAACAAAGGGAAGAAGAAGTGAATCCAGGTGGGGAGGAATCCTATGGAGAAACAGAGGGAAGAAGAAGAAGTGAAGCCAGGTAGGGAGGAATGCTACGGAGAAACAGAGGGAAGAAGAAGAAGTGAAGCCAGGTGGGGAGGAATGCTACAAATAACGAGGGAAGAAGAAGAAGTGAATACAGGTGGGGAGGAATGCTACGGAGAAACAGAGGGAAGAAGAAGAAGAAGTGAATACAGGTGGGGAGGAAAGCTACAGAGAAACAGAGAGAAGAAGAAGAAGTGAAGCCAGGTGGGGAGGAATGCTACGAAGAAAGAGGGAAGAAGAAGAAGTGAATAAAGGTGGGGAGGAAAGCTACAGAGAAACAGAGGGAAGAAGAAGAAGTGAAGCCAGGTGGGGAGGAATGCTATGAATAAAGAGGGAAGAAGAAGAAGTGAAGCCAGGTGGGGAGGAATGCTACGGAGAAAGAGGGAAGAAGAAGAAGTGAATACAGGTGGGGAGGAAAGCTACTTAGAAACAGAGGGAAGAAGAAGAAGTGAAGCCAGGTGGGGAGGAAAGCTACGGAGAAACAAAGGGAAGAAGAAGAAGTGAAGCCAGGTGGGGAGGAAAGCTTCGGAGAAACAAAGGGAAGAAGAAGAAGTGAAGCCAGGTGGGGAGGAAAGCTACCTAGAAACAGAGGGAAGAAGAACAAGTGAAGCCAGGTGGGGAGGAAAGCTACGGAGAAACAAAGGGAAGAAGAAGTGAAGCCAGGTAGGGAGGAATGCTACGGAGAAACAAATGGAAGAAGAAGAAGTGAAGCCAGGTGGGGAGGAAAGCTACCAAGAAACAGAGGGAAGAAGAAGAAGTGAAGCCAGGTGGGAAGGAATGCTACGGAGAAAAAGAGGGAAGAAGAAGAAGTGAAGCCAGGAAGGGAGGAATGCTACGGAGAAAGAGGGGGAAGAAGAAGAAGTGAAGCCAGGTGGGGAGGAATGCTACGAACAAAGAGGGAAGAAGAAGGATTGAATACAGATGTGGAGGAATGCTACGGAGAAAGAGGGAAGAAGAAGAAGTGAATACAGGTGGGGAGGAAAGCTACAGAGAAACAGAGGGAAGAAGAAGAAGTGAAGCCAGGTGGGGATGAATGCTACGGAGAAACAGAAGGAAGAAGAAGAAGTGAAGCCAGGTGGGGAGGAAAGCTACAGAGAAACAGAGGGAAGAAGAAGAAGTGAAGCCAGGTGGGGAGGAATGCTATGAATAAAGAGGGAAGAAGAAGTGAATACAGGTGGGGAGGAATGCCACGGAGAAAGAGGGAAGAAGAAGAAGTGAATACAGGTGGGGAGGAAAGTTACCTAGAAACAGAGGGAAGAAGAAGAAGAAGTGAAGCCAGGTGGGGAGGAAAGCTACGGAGAAACAAAGGGAAGAAGAAGAAGTGAAGACAGGTGGGGAGGAAAGCTACCTAGAAACAGAGGGAAGAAGAAGAAGTGAAGCCAGGTGGGGAGGAAATCTACAGAGAAACAGAGGGAAGAAGAAGAAGTGAAGCCAGGTGGGGAGGAATGCTATGAATAAAGAGGGAAGAAGAAGAAGTGAAGCCAGGTGGGGAGGAATGCTACAGAGAAAGAGGGAAGAAGAAGTGAATACAGGTGGGGAGGAAAGCTACTTAGAAACAGAGGGAAGAAGAAGAAGTGAAGCCAGGTGTGGAGGAAAGCTACGGAGAAACAAAGGGAAGAAGAAGAAGTGAAGCCAAGGGGGAGGAAAGCTACGGAGAAACAAAGGGAAGAAGAAGAAGTGAAGCCAGGTCGGGAGGAAAGCTACCTAGAAACAGAGGGAAGAAGAACAAGTGAAGCCAGGTGGGGAGGAAAGCTATGGAGAAACAAAGGGAAGAAGAAGTGAAGCAAGGTGGGGAGGAAAGCTACGGAGAAACAAATTGGAAGAAGAAGAAGTGAAGCCAGGTGGGGAGGAAAGCTACGGAGAAACAGAGGGAAGAAGAAGAAGTGATGCCAGGTGGGGAGGAAAGCTACGGAGAAACAAAGGGAAGAAGAAGAAGTGAAGCCAGGTGGGGAGGAATCCTACGGAGAAACAGAGGGAAGAAGAAGAAGTGAAGCCAGGTGGGGAGGAAAGCTACGGAGAAACAAAGGGAAGAAGAAGAAGTGAAGCCAGGTGGGGAGGAATGCTACGGAGAAACAAAGGGAAGAAGAAGAAGTGAAGCCAGGTGGGGAGGAAAGCTACCTAGAAACAAAGGGAAGAATAAGAAGTGAAGCCAGGTGGGGAGGAATGCTACGGAGAAACAGAGGGAAGAAGAAGAAGTGAAGCCAGGTAGGGAGGAATGCTACGGAGAAAGAGAGGAAAGAAGAAGAAGTGAAGCCAGGTGGGGAGGAATGCTACGAATAAAGAGGGAAGAAGAAGTGAATACAGGTGGGGAGGAATGCTTCGGAGAAAGAGCGAAGAAGAAGAAGTGAATACAGGTGGGGAGGAAAGCTACTTAGAAACAGAGGGAAGAAGAAGAAGTGAAGCCAGGTGGGGAGGAAAGCTACAGAGAAACAGAGGGAAGAAGAAGAAGTGAAGCCAGGTGGGGAGGAATGCTATGAATAAAGAGGGAAGAAGAAGAAGTGAATACAGGTGGGGAGGAATGCTACGGAGAAAGAGGGAAGAAGAAGACGTGAATACAGGTGGGGAGGAAAGTTACCTAGAAACAGAAGGAAGAAGAAGAAGAAGTGAAGCCAGGTGGGGAGGAAAGCTACGGAGAAACAAAGGGAAGAAGAAGAAGTGAAGCCAGGTGGGGAGGAATCCTACGGAGAAACAGAGGGAAGAAGAAGAAGTGAAGCCAGGTGGGGAGGAAAGCTACGGAGAAACAGAGGGAAGAAGAAGAAGTGCAGCCAGGTGGGGAGGAATGCTACGAATAAAGATGGAAGAAGAAGATGTGAATACAGGTGGGGAGGAATGCTACGGAGAAAGAGGGAAGTATCAGAAGTGAATACAGGTGTGGAGGAAAGCTACAGAGAAACAGAGGGAAGAAGAAGTGAAGCCAGGTGGGGAGGAATGCTACGAATAAAGAGGGAGGAAGAAGTGAATACAGGTGGGGAGGAATGCACCGGAGAAAGAGGGAAGAAGAAGAAGTGAATACAGGTGGGGAGGAAAGTTTCCTAGAAACAGAGGGAAGAAGAAGAAGTGAAGCCAGGTAGGGAGGAACGCTACGGAGAAACAAAGGGAAGAAGAAGTAGTGAAGCCAGGTGGGGAGGAAAGCTACCTAGAAACAGAGGGAAGAAGAAGAAGTGAAGCCAGGTGGGGAGGAAAGCTACGGAGAAACAAAGGGAAGAAGAAGAAGTGAATCCAGGTGGGGATGAATCCTGCGGAGAAAAAGAGGGAAGAAGAAGAAGTGAAGCCAGGTGGGGAGGAATGCTACATAGAAACAAAGGGAAGAAGAAGAAGTGAAGCCAGGTGGGGAGGAAAGCTACGGAGAAACAGAGGGAAGAAGAAGAAGTGAAGCCAGGTGGGGAGGAATGCTACGGAGAAACAGAGGGAAGAAGAATAAGTGAAGCCAGGTGGGGAGGAATGCTACAAATAACGAGGGAAGAAGAAGAAGTGAATACAGGTGGGGAGGAATGCTACGGAGAAAGAGGGAAGAAGAAGAAGTGAATACAGGTGGGGAGGAAAGCTACAGAGAAACAGAGAGAAGAAGAAGAAGTGAAGCCAGGTGGGGAGGAATGCTATGAAGAAAGAGGGAAGAAGAAGAAGTGAATAAAGGTGGGGAGGAAAGCTACAGAGAAACAGAGGGAAGAAGAAGACGTGAAGCCAGGTGGGGAGGAATGCTATGAATAAAGAAGGAAGAAGAAGAAGTGAATACAGGTGGGGAGGAAAGCTACAGAGAAACAGAGAGAAGAAGAAGAAGTGAAGCCAGGTGGGGAGGAATGCTACGAAGAAAGAGGGAAGAAGAAGAAGTGAATAAAGGTGGGGAGGAAAGCTACAGAGAAACAGAGGGAAGAAGAAGACGTGAAGCCAGGTGGGGAGGAATGCTATGAATAAAGAGGGAAGAAGAAGAAGTGAATACAGGTGGGGAGGAAAGCTACTTAGAAACAGAGGGAAGAAGAAGAAGTGAAGCCAGGTGGGGAGGAAAGCTACGGAGACACAAAGGGAAGAAGAAGAAGTGAAGCCAAGGGGGAGGAAAGCTACGGAGAAACAAAGGGAAGAAGAAGAAGTGAAGCCAGGTCGGGAGGAAAGCTACCTAGAAACAGAGGAAAGAAGAACAAGTGAAGCCAGGTGGGGAGGAAAGCTATGGAGAAACATAGGGAAGAAGAAGTGAAGCAAGGTGGGGAGGAAAGCTACGGAGAAACAAATTGGAAGAAGAAGAAGTGAAGCCAGGTGGGGAGGAAAGCTACGGAGAAACAGAGGTAAGAAGAAGAAGTGATGCCAGGTGGGGAGGAAAGCTACGGAGAAACAAAGGGAAGAAGAAGAAGTGAAGCCAGGTGGGGAGGAATCCTACGGAGAAACAGAGGGAAGAAGAAGAAGTGAAGCCAGGTGGGGAGGAAAGCTACGGAGAAACAGAGGGAAGAAGAAGAAGTGAAGCCAGCTGGGGAGGAATGCTACGGAGAAACAAAGGGAAGAAGAAGAAGTGAAGCCAGGTGGGGAGGAAAGCTACCTAGAAACAAAGGGTAGAATAAGAATTGAAGCCAGGTGGGGAGGAATGCTACGGAGAAACAGAGGGAAGAAGAAGAAGTGAAGCCAGGTAGGGAGGAATGCTACGGAGAAAGAGAGGAAAGAAGAAGAAGTGAAGCCAGGTGGGGAGGAATGCTACGAATAAAGAGGGAAGAAGAAGAAGTGAATACAGGTGGGGAGGAATGCTACGGAGAAAGAGCGAAGAAGAAGAAGTGAATACAGGTGGGGAGGAAAGCTACTTAGAAACAGAGGGAAGAAGAAGAAGTGAAGCCAGGTGGGGAAGAAAGCTACGGAGAAACAAAGGGAAGAAGAAGAAGTGAAGCCAAGGGGGAGGAAAGCTACGGAGAAACAAAAGGAAGAAGAAGAAGTGAAGCCAGGTGTGGAGGAAAGCTACGGAGAAACAAAGGGAAGAAGAAGAAGTGAAGCCAGGTGGGGAGGATAGCTATGGAGAAACAAAGGGAAGAAGATGTGAAGCAAGGTGGGGAGGAAAGCTACGGAGAAACAAATTGGAAGAAGAAGAAGTGAAGCCAGGTGGGGAGGAAAGCTACGGAGAAACAGAGGGAAGAAGAAGAAGTGATGCCAGGTGGGGAGGAAAGCTACCTAGAAACAAAGGGAAGAATAAGAAGTGAAGCCAGGTGGGGAGGAATGCTACGGAGAAAGAGAGGAAAGAAGAAGAAGTGAAGCCAGGTGGGGAGGAATGCTACGAATAAAGAGGGAAGAAGAAGAAGTGAATACAGGTGGGGAGGAATGCTACGGAGAAAGAGCGAAGAAGAAGAAGTGAATACAGGTGGGTAGGAAAGCTACAGAGAAACCCTAGGGAAGAAGAAGAAGTGAAGCCAGGTGGGGAGGAATGCTACGGAGAAACAGAGGGAAGAAGAAGAAGTGAAGCCAGGTGTGGAGGAAAGCTACAGAGAAAAAGAGGGAAGAAGAAGAAGTGAAGCCAGGTGGGGAGGAATGCTATGAATAAAGAGGGAAGAAGAAGAAGAAGTGAAGCCAGGTGGGGAGGAATGCTACGGAGAAAGAGGGAAGAAGAAGAAGTGAATACAGGTGGGGAGGAAAGTTAGCTAGAAACAGAGGGAAGAAGAAGTGAAGCCAGGTGGGGAGGAAAGCTACGGAGAAACAGAGGGAAGAAGAAGAAGTGAAGCCAGGTGGGGAGGAATGCTACGGAGAAAGAGGGAAGAAGAAGAAGTGAATACAGGTGGGGAGGAAAGTTACCTAGAAACAGAGGGAAGAAGAAGTGAAGCCAGGTGGGGAGGAAAGCTACGGAGAAACAAAGGGAAGAAGAAGAAGTGAAGCCAGGTGGGGAGGAAAGCTACCTAGAAACAGAGGGAAGAAGAAGAAGTGATGCCAGGTGGTGAGGAAATCTACGGAGAAACAAAGGGAAGAAGAAGAAGTGAAGCCAGGTGGGGAGGAAAGCTACGGAGAAACAGAGGGAAGAAGAAGAAGTGAAGCCAGGTGGGGAGGAATGCTACCTAGAAACAGAGGGAAGAAGAAGAAGTGAATACAGGTGGGGAGGAAAGCTACGGAGAAACAGAGGGAAGAAGAAGAAGTGAAGCCAGGTAGGTAGGAATGCTACAGAGAAACAGAGGGAAGAAGAAGAAGTGAAGCCAGGTGGGGAGGAAAGCTACGGAGAAACAAAGGGAAGAAGAAGAAGTGAAGCCAAGGGGGAGGAAAGCTACGGAGAAACAAAGGGAAGAAGAAGATGTGAAGCCAGGTGGGGAGGAAAGCTACGGAGAAACAAAGGGAAGAAGAAGAAGTGAAGCCAGGTGGGGAGGAAAGCTACCTAGAAACAGAGGGAAGAAGAACAAGTGAAGCCAGGTGGGGAGGAAAGCTATGGAGAAACAAAGGGAAGAAGAAGTGAAGCCAGGTGGGGAGGAAAGCTACGGAGAAACAAAGGGAAGAAGAAGAAGTGAAGCCAGGTGTGGAGGAAAGCTACGGAGAAACAGAGGGAAGAAGAACAAGTGAAGCCAGGTGGGGAGGAAAGCTACGGAGAAACAAAGGGAAGAAGAAGAAGTGAAGCCAGGTGGGGAGGAATCCTACGGAGAAACAGAGGGAAGAAGAAGAAGTGAAGCCAGGTGGGGAGGAAAGCTACGGAGAAACAGAGGGAAGAAGAAGAAGTGAAGCCAGGTGGGGAGGAATGCTACGGAGAAACAAAGGGAAGAAGAAGAAGTGAAGCCAGGTGGGGAGGAATGCTACGGAGAAACAAAGGGAAGAATAAGAAGTGATGCCAGGTGGGGAGGAATGCTACGGAGAAACGGAGGGAAGAAGAAGAAGTGAAGCCAGGTGGGGAGGAATGCTACGGAGAAAGAGAGGGAAGAAGAAGAAGTGAAGCCAGGTGGGGAGGAATGCTACGAATAAAGAGGGAAGAAGAAGTGAATACAGGTGGGGAGGAATGCTACGGAGAAACAGAGGGAAGAAGAAGAAGTGAAGCCAGGTGGGGAGGAATGCTACGGAGAAACAGAGGGAAGAAGAAGAAGTGAAGCCAGGTGGGGAGGAAAGCTACAGAGAAACAGAGGGAAGAAGAAGAAGTGAAGCCAGGTGGGGAGGAATGCTATGAATAAAGAGGGAAGAAGAAGAAGTGAATACAGGTGGGGAGGAATGCTACTGAGAAAGAGGGAAGAAGAAGAAGTGAATACAGGTGGGGAGGAAAGCTACCTAGAAACAGAGGGAAGAAGAAGAAGTGAAGCCAGGTGGGGAGGAATCCTACGGAGAAACAGAGGGAAGAAGAAGAAGTGAAGCCATGTGGGGAGGAAAGCTACGGAGAAACAGAGGGAAGAAGAAGAAGTGAAGCCAGGTGGGGAGGAACGCTACCTAGAAACAGAGGGAAGAAGAAGAAGTGAAGCCAGGTGGGGAGGAATGCTACGGAGAAACAGAGGGAAGAAGATGAAGTGAAGCCAGGTGGGGAGGAAAGCTACAGAGAAACAGAGGGAAGAAGAAGAAGTGAAGCCAGGTGGGGAGGAATGCTACAGAGAAACAGAGGGAAGAAGAAGAAGTGAAGCCAGGTGGGGAGGAATGCTACGAATAAAGAGGGAAGAAGAAGATGTGAATACAGGTGGGGAGGAATGCTACGGAGAAAGAGGGAAGAAGAAGAAGTGAATACAGGTGTGGAGGAAAGCTACAGAGAAACAGAGGGAAGAATAAGAAGTGAAGCCAGGTGGGGAGGAAAGCTACGAAGAAAGAGGGATGAAGAAGAAGTGAATAAAGGTGGGGAGGAAAGCTACAGAGAAACAGAGGGAAGAATAAGAAGTGAAGCCAGGTGGGGAGGAATGCTATGAAGAAAGAGGGAAGAAGAAGAAGTGAATAAAGGTGGGGAGGAAAGCTACAGAGAAACAGAGGGTAGATATGGAGGAAGAGTAGAGGGAAGAAGAAGAAGTGAAGCCAGGTAGGGAGGAATGCTACGGAGAAAGAGGGAAGAAGAAGTGAAGCCAAGTGGGGAGGAATGCTACGAATAAAGAGGGAAGAAGAAGTGAATACAGTTGGGGAGGAATGCTACATAGAAACAAAGGGAAGAACAAGAAGAAGCGAAGCCAGGTGGGGAGGAAAGCTACGGAGAAACAGAGGGAAGAAGAAGATTTGAAGCCAGGTGGGGAGGAATGCTCCGGAGAAACAGAGGGAAGAAGAAGAAGTGAAGCCAGGTAGGGAGGAATGCTACGGAGAAACAGAGGGAAGAAGAAGAAGTGAAGCCAGGTGGGGAGGAATGCTTCGAATAAAGAGGGAAGAAGAAGAACTGAATACAGGTGGGGAGGAAAGCTACAGAGAAACAGAGCGTAGATATGGAGGAAGAGTAGAGGAGGAGAGAAGCATGAGAAGAGGATGGGAAGAGTGTGAAAGTTCACAGAAGAGAGAGAGAGGGGAAACAGCGGTTAGGGCACTCCTTCTCAGGTGTTTGGACATTCACATCTCCTTTCCAGTGGCGATTTTAGAATGTAAATCTTGGTGGGGCAAAACAACAAATTTTTGGGATTAATGCCAGCGAAGCCACTACACAACACAACACTAAACAATACAGGAATTGCACTATAACGGTGATAAACAGCATTCACAAACTGTTAGGGCCTACATAAAGCTGTCCCAAATGCAGAGTCCCAGCCGCATTCTCAACACCTTACCACTGCTACACCTGGCTCTCAGCGAAGCCTTGTCTGGCAGCGAAACAGTTCATTCAGCCTTATTTACTGCCTTTTAAAAAAACATAGCTGATATGGCTGACTTGCTTAAACAAATGTGGTTTCTACTGACAATTGAGATGTACAAACTATGGCATAAGGGGACAAGAAGCGGATAAGAGGCAATCCGTAATTTTAATGAGCGAGCTACTGTACGACATACGTAGTCAATATAACTATTTTTTCAGCACTTTTGAAATCTACAGCAACAGAATTCAGAACATGGGCCGTTCTCACAGTATTCTCCCTGTACACCAAGTCAGAACCGTAGGATAAATAAAGAGGTTAAAATAGACCAAATTATTAGGGTGAGGCACAAGGGCTATTAACAGCTTACTACACAACATACACTTAGTATTACTTTCTTAGCTACAGTATACATATCTCCCTGGCATACTACATAATTTATGTAGCAGCATGCAAGACATTTTTGGACTCACCTTGTTGTACTGTGCTCACTTGAACAGGAAGTTGGCGCAGCTGTCCTTTGTGGGCAAGTTTTGTCATCAAATCAAAATTAAATCAAATCAAATGTATTTATAAAGCCCTTCTTACATCAGCTGATGTCACAGAGTGCTGTACAGAAACCCAGCCAAAAAACCCAAACAGCAAGCAATGCAGGTGTAAAAGCACGGTGGCTAGGAAAAACTCCCTAGAACGGCCAAAACCTAGGAAGAAACCTAGAAAGGAACCAGGCTGTGAGGGGTGGCCAGTCCTCTTCTGGCTGTGCCGGTTGCAGATTATAACAGAACATGGACAAGATTTTAAAATGTTCATAAAACAGGCAGAACAGTTGAAACTGGAGAAGCAGCATGGCCAGGTGGACTCGGGACATCAAGGAGTCATCAGGCCAGGTTGGCCTTGAGGAATGGTCCTAATGCTCAGGTCCTCCGAGAGAGAGAGAAAAAAAAGAAAGAGAGAGAGAATTAGAGAGAGCATACTTAAATTCACACAGGACAGAAATACTCCAGATATAACAGACGGACCCTAGCCCCCCGACACATAAACTACTGCAGCATAAATACTGGGGGCTGAGACAGGAGGGGTCAGGAGACACTGTGGCCCCGTCCGACGATACCCCCGGACAGGGCCAAACAGGCAGGATATAACCCCACCCACTCTGCCGAAGCACATCCCCCACACCACTAGAGGGATATCTTCAACCACCAACTTACCATCCTGAGACAAGGCCGAGTATAGTCCACAAGATCTCCGCCACGGCACCAGTAAGCCAGTGACTCAGCCCCTGTAATAGGGTTAGAGGCAGAGAATCCCAGTGGAGGGGAACCGGCCAGGCAAAGACAGCAAGGGCGGTTCGTTGCTCCAGTGCCTTTCCGTTCACCTTCACACTCCTGGGCCAGACTACACTCAATCATAGGACCTACTGAAGAGATGAGTCTTCAATAAAGACTTAAAGGTTGAGACTGAGTCTGCGTCTCTCACATGGATAGGCAGACTATTCCATAAAAATTGAGTTCTATAGGAAAAAGCCCTGCCTCCAGCTGTTTGCTTAGAAATTCTAGGGACAGTAAGGAGGCCTGCGTCTTGTGACCGTAGCGTACGTGTAGGTATGTACGGCAGGACCAAATCGGAAAGATAGGTAGGAGCAAGCCCATGTAATGCTTTGTAGGTTAGCAGTAAAACCTTGAAATCAGCCCTTGATTTATACTACTATCTGTACTTACTGGTGGCACAGACGCTGTTTCATCCTTTCCTACACTTACATTTCCCTTGCCTAACGATTGCGTCTGAAGCTGGGCTTGCAGCACAGCTATCCTCGCCGTAAGGCGATCGTTCTCCTGTATATTATGAGTACAGCGACTGCAGTTAGAAGGCATCATGTTAATGTTACTACTTAGCTTCGGTTGGTGGAGGTCCTGACGAAACACGTCCAGATAAAGCGTCCGGAGTGACAAAGTTGAATTTAAAAAAAAGTTGAGCGATGGAAAAACAAAAGAAATATAGAAGGAATCATGGAAGGAATGGCATTCTGGCATTCTGTGGATTTATGGTGCTTTCAAGACAACTGGGAACCCCAACAACAACAAAAAACGGAGATTCATGAAGACGTCAGTGATTTTCAGGTTGTAGCTCTAGAAAGAGGCCCGAGTTCCAAATGTACAATTCCGAGTTGGATGAAAGTTCAAAACGTATTTTCCCAGTTGTAGCTCGTTTTTCCCCGAGTTCCCAGTTGTCTTGAACTCACTAATGTCAGATTTTGCAGTTCCGAGTTAACAGTTGTTTTGAGCGCATCACAAATCATGCTTCATTGACAGCATGGCCAATGTTGAATGTTCATAATTTTAAACTAGGAAAAGAGACCCTTTATCTTAGAACCACACTTCACTGAATAGCAGGCTAATGATTGCTTTGCAATTCTTGCAGTGATTCCTTCCATTGTTGAATATGCAATTTCCAACTTGTTGTGTGCTTATGTCCAATTGCTGATGAGCACCGATACATTTGATCTATAATTTCTCTTCATATGAATTAATTTATTGAACTAGGCTAGTCAGTTAAGAACAAATTCTTATTTACAATGACGGCCTAGGTACAGTGGGTTAACTGCCTTGTTCAGGGGCTGAACAACATATTTCTACCTAAGCTCTGGGATTTTATCTAGCAACCTTTTGGTTACTGACCCAATGCTCTAACCACTAGGCTACCTGCCACCCCAAGGATTAAAAAAAGACAAGGATTTAAAAAGGATTTGCCAGTACATTGTCAACTTGATTCATGATGATGACTGCTATAGCTAAGATTTTGAAAGTATGATGTTGACATGATCAGTCCAATCAAAGCTACTGTGATATGATGTGATTTGACGTCATTTTATCTGCGGGCCAATTACCTTGAGCCTTCTTGGAAATGCACTTCTACTGTAAGTCTATGCATTTTCTAGCTCTACCCTTAGACTTGGCGGTGACGTAGTGTCCCCATGAGTGACAGAACACTAAGCCAATCACGGCGCAACGCTCCGTATTTTCTGCTGACTTGCCCCACCACCACAGAAAGCACTGAGCTATGCTGAAACACCTGCATTTTGTATACGGCTATTAACTCAATGATATATATATTTTTTACATCGTTTGCAAACTGATATGTGACACGGATTAATGCCAAAATAACATGCATAAAATCTGGGGCTCAAAACAGGTGGGGCTTTCACATCCTCTCCCCTCTGTTTCTCCCTAGCTTTCCTTCACTTCCCTTTGACCTGCACTGTTGGAGGTTAAGATTTTCACTGTAGCCTGCATTCACATCCGCAACAATGTGCATGTGACTTATAAACTCTCCCTAAAGTGTTGAGACTGCGAACACACTCAAGGATCTTCGTTTGATGGCACACAAACAGAGTGCCTTTCCATTTGCTCTGTCTGCCGACATGAGAGGAAGTAAAGCACTCCTGTCGAAGAAAGACATGAATTGTGTTGGTTTGAGTCAAGGCTCCTTGCAATGTTACACTGTTAGTGCTGGTTTTGCATTGAGGTTTAGAGGTTTTGTGTTTATTAGATTAACTTGTGATGCATCACTTCTCTGTGTTGATACGGGGGGAGAGAAAGATTCTTGCCGATGTTTGACTTGATAGATACTGTAGCTCAGCTCTTTTATCTCTGGGAAAGTGTCGAGACACGCCATTGGTTTGGATTGAAGCGCAGTGCGTCTACTAGTTTGTGTGCAGCAGCCCCTGAGATATTACACTTAAAGCTTAATTATCTATGTTGTTGGCGATGCAGTGATTTATATAGAGAGCTTTTGGAGCTTTTTGCCAATGTCTATCAACAGCAATTTACCTCACATCAATAGTTCCAATGGTGTCTGAAAGTAAACATTCATTAATTATTCAACATCTATACAGAAAGCAATCTAGGGGAACAGAGGAGAAAGTCGGTAGTTGTCATTTACAACATTTTGAAAGAAGAATGGGAAATACTGCTGAGATTACAAACAAGGACGATATTCACCCAAGGTCATATGCAATATTAAATGTGTGAAGATGTCTGCAGTCTCATGGTCGATTCTAATCTACCTCCATTTCTACAGACGTAGGATCTTAATTTGAGCCAGTTTGCTACAGAAGGAAAAGAATCAACTCAAATCAAATTGTATTAGTCACATGCGCCGAATACAAAAGGTGTAGACCTTACAGTGAAATGCTTAGTTACAAGCCCCTAACCAACAATGCAGTTACATAAAAAAAAATATGAGCAAGAATATTAAATAAAAGTAACAATTAATTAAAGAGCAGCAGTAAAATAACAATAGCGAGACTATATACAGGGGGGTACCGGTACAGAGTCACTGTGCGGGGGCACTGATTAGTTGATGTACATGTAGGTAGAGTTATTAAAGTGACTATGCATAGATGATAACAGCGGTGTAAAAGAGGGTGGGGGAGGGGCGTAGAAGCTGTTTAGAAGCCTCTTGGACCTTGATGGTACTGCTTGCAGTGCAGTAGCAGAGAGAACAGTCTATGACTAGGGTGGCTGGAGTCTTTGACAATTTTTTAGGGCCTTTCTCTGACACCCCCTGGTATAGAGGTCCTGGATGGCAGGAAGATTGGCCCCAGTGATGTACTGGGCCCTACGCGCTACCCTCTGTAGTGCCTTGTGGTTGGAGGCCGAGCATTTGCCATACCAGGCAGTGATGCAACCAGCCAGGATGCTCTCGATGGTGCAGCTGTAGAACCTTTTGAGGATCTGAGGACCCATGCCAAATCTTTTCAGTCTCCTGAGGGGGAATAGGTTTTGTCATGCCCTCTTCACGACTGTCTTGGTGTGCTTGGACCATGTTAGTTTGTTGGTGATGTGGACACCAATGAACTTGAAGCTCTCAACCTGCTCCACTACAGCCCCGTCGATGTTAATGGGGGGCATGCTCTGTCCTCTTTTTCCTGTAGTCCACAAGGAAAAATCCTGCTGCAACAGGAAATGTGAATTATTACGTGGATTATATTAATGGACATTTTTGTAGCGGTTGATAAAGTAAAGTCTGAAATTTCATGTGCTTAGTTCCCGTATTTCCAAAAGCACGGATGGGATTGTCTCACCCTGTTTGGCTATGAACCTGCAGTTTGCATCTCAATGACCGCCCTGACATACCAGCATCCCAGGGAGGCCTAACTGTGGCCGTCAGGAAGCATCTCAGTCTAACTGTGGCCGTCAGGAAGCATCTCAGTGTAATAGTGAAACAGATACTTCCTACTTCCCCTGTTTAATACAACCCACCACAGATAGAGCAGAGGTCACCATCGCTTAGCCCCCCTGTTGGAGCTGCAATGTGCCCCTTCACGAAGGGCTGTGTGGTGCGTCATTGGACTGCTACAAAAGCCCAAAAGTCAGCAGTCAAGTGTGCACAGTGTGTCCAGGAGGAGTGGAGTGGAGTGGAGCAGGGGGTGTCACCGCCACTGGGAGAGTCTGTCACCGATCTAGACAGTGCTGCAGGACACTCCTCCAGCCCCTAGGGGACCCCGTCACTAACACTGAGACCTCCACTCAACATGTCAAAGTTCTGCAAAGGCTTTTGCTGGAGGTCACCTGCTGAGGAACTTATCAGAAACAAATGAAGAATTTATGTGCAGAGAGATCGTTCTGATACAGTAGAATTCAAACAAAAAGCCTTGGTTTACAAGCACCGGTACGACAGGAAATTAGCCTGCTTCCTTGCCATAAGTTAATTCCAAATTAATTGTCAGCGGTCCTGACTGTCTCCCTCTGTGGTCTAATCATTGTATTTGTTAGCCTCTCTCTAGCTGAGGCTGTGTTTCTCTCACTATCTTCAGTCAGGTGTGCCTGCACTACCGGAAGACCAGAAATCTATGACATAGACGATTAAGGTCTTGGTAATACAAATATTTACGATTCATTATAACAGGACTGAGAGATGGTGAGCTACAGAGGGGATCTGGCCGTAGACTTCACTCCCAGCTGTGTGCTGTCATGTGCAGAGATGCCCACCGCCGTGAATGGAGATGGAGATGTAGAGATGAAGGAGACGGGCTATTTCTGATTTCCGACGACACAGGGTACCGGCAGTGACCCTGATTGGCTGATGGAAAGGACCCGAAAGGCTATCTCATTATATCGGATATACACTCGAACCCACACACGCGCACGTCTTAAGCTGCACACACACGCCTAAACTGTATTATATGGCTCCTCAGTCCAGACACACTATGTTAGAGACTGTGGGGGGTTGGGCACTCAGAAATAGAGGCCTTTAGAATATGAAAAGAGTGTTTGCCATTTCCTAACAGTAATAGGTTGCTACGGTACTTATAGACACTGATATAACGTTTTGTTTTACTAATTTAGCAGATGCTATTATTTCACCTAGACAGCTCGGGGATTCAAACCAGCAACCTTTCGGTTACGGGCCCGATGCTCTTAACTGCCACCATAACACTGCTTTCATTTTCTTTACAGTAATAAAAATGTAAAATTCTGTGGACTCAAAAGCACTGAACAAGAGAGCTGTGTCGCTGAAATTGGTAGCGAATGTACTGAGAGAGACGCCTACTCCCTACTCCTCACCACTCATAGCAGACACTGACTGACCCTTCATCTTCTGTTGACAACAGTTCTGCCGGCTCTCAAATTGAACTGTATTGCTTTGGACGGGGAGAGGGATGTGCATGGCAGTTTCTAAAGCAGAGACAGAATAGATTGCAGGTGCTCTGAAATGTCTTCTCTCACGGTAACCTAACGTAGCACGGTAACCCTGGTCCTGACGGGAGGAAAGAAAACTGTCGGGTGAGGTTCTCTTCTGCACTGTTCAACCAATCCAGTAAATGTGGGAGAGTTAAGATGGAGTGTCGCCTTGTTAAAGTCAAAAAGCGTAAGTTGCTTCATAGGCTCTCTTTCCATTTTCCCTGAAAACCGGATGCATCCGATTGTTATCGACACCACTGAGGATGCTCTCACAGGGACATTTATCGCTGGAAGAAATGCCATCTTAATGTGTGTGCAGTATGTCTGACTGTCGCAGATCCCATGGCAGATAAGAATGTTAAGGAATCAACCTTCAGATTGTATCACTAAAGAGCAAGGTCGACCAAGCTGGAGCAATGCTGTGTGCTCTCTGACATACTCCATGCTAAGGCACATTTCACACTACTGCATCCAGCGGTCCTTCCATATCGTCAGCTGTAAATCAGACAGCAAGGTGTAACAGTCAACAATGGACCTGCAACACGTCAACCGGATGAAATAGGCTTACAGCAGGCTACAGATAAAACCACCATTCACCATTGATCTATATATGAACACACAATCACCCCAGGGTAACATCAAATCTACATAGCTATCCTCGGTAGCATTTATATGAATGTTATTAGCTGGTTTTAGGGAGTAGCGTGAGATTAAAGTGGGGCCAACCTGTAGTAAACACTTCCCTTTTCTACCAGCTGCTCTGTTCTTCTTTGTTTGAGGTTTTGTTCTCCTTCACTGAAGATTCTAATCCTTCGGGATAGACATCTCTCAGGTTTATTCATGTTTACAAATGCGCCTCATTCTCCCCGTGTCCCAACGGGTTTATAGAGTTACATTAGAACAGCTACACATTTACTCAGAGAACTCGTACTAAACATCCCTAGAATAAACACCCACACAAGTTTCCTGACATGCAGTTTGTACTCATCTCAAAATGAGAACTAGAAGAGAGAAATGAATCACCGGTATCGGTTGTTGTTGTGCTTTCATAATACTATAGCTCCATAGCCAGTAGCAGTGTGTGTTGTTCATGTGTATTGAACGTAGCTAAGCCTTCACCTTTGCCAACCAAACAAACAGTCCTGTCTTATGTGCTCTCACCCCTGGCGGACTTTAAAAGAAAATCAATTTGTATTTGTGGTGATATATGGTGCTCCACTATAGGACTGTATGCAGTGGTTCTCTTTAGTGCAGTAGAAGGAGAATATGTTCAGACCTTTAGTTCAAGCCTACAGGCCTAAAGATGGGAGTATTGATTGGAAAAGGGTTTTCATGTTTCTAATGCTGCCCTGACAACTATTCCAGTGAACTACAATATTTAAAGGATAAATATACAGAAACCCAATGGGGTTCGCTTAGCCTTGATATTACATTATTTCATTTGGTTAGCTTAACCACCACTGCCATTTTTTGCAGATAATTTGAATAACGTAATAACGTCTGTATCTGACAAGGGGCCCATTGAAATGTTTGTCATTGTGAACTCATTATGAACTAACATTATTGTATTGTCCTCTTTAAAAAGCCTCATTCAGAAATGGGATGATGCCATTCTCTGATGTTTATAATTGCATCAATTCAAAGCCAAAGCTTCAGGATGTCTTTGATGTGCTGCTCACAACAGACTCAAAACCTTGGGAAAATAAGATATTAGCACAATAATATAGGCCTATACTTTCACACAAAACAACTTTCACTGAAGTTGTCCCAAGTTTTGGGGAAGCGATATAGAGGAGGTTTTATTGGGTGGATGAGGGAAGTTCACACTGAGAGAATGGGCCAGATACATTTCCAGCCCGCAGCGGAGAACGGCTTAATCACAGAAGAAATCGGGACATTTACCTAATCTCTGATGAAGGAACTCTGACAGCCATCATTCTTCAGTGCTTAGACAGATCATGCTGGGGTGAAATGAGACAGCTTTAAGAAGGAGACAGATCTGAGGGTCTCGGCTATTTGCTAGTACCTGTGGGCCAGGTTTAAAAGTTAAGAAGCAGAGTGGAAGCTTATGATAGTTACCTGTGCGTTTAGAAGATTAGCCCACATTAAAGTACACACATTTCTGTTCACAATTAAGATAGTGGAATAGAACTGAGATTGGTGTCATTTTCGTTTCCCCTAGCGACCACCTGCAACCCACTTTCTCCTTCACAAGGGGCCTTTACCATCAGGGGAGAGAAGAGAGAGAAGAGAATAGCATTTTAGTTGAGGAGAAAGCACATCATGATTTAGGACACATTCCAGGATTGTCTTGATTATGTTGCCATTGGACCAACAACTTCATCAACCAATCAGGCCATTGTGCGACCATGTGACATCATCAACACGTGTGTGCATAGTCCCGCCTTCTCCGCCATGCTAAAGCAATCCAGCAACGACAGCAGCATTGTTCGCACTGCTTTCAAGAGGTAGAAACATTTTATTATCATTTTCTATCTCCATGACTCAAAACATTACACGTATGGTACCTTGTTGAAAATGTGTTTTGCTTGGTATTGTTCTATTGAGTGGATTAGCTTTAAGATAGCGTCAAGCTGACTAGCTAAAAAGAAATGGAGGGAAAACATTTAGCTAACTAGCATTAAAGCTAGTTAGGATTGAAGTGCCTGGCCATGTTTTTTATTAGCTGATAATACATTTGGATGATTATTGTTGAAGTTGTCTGATAGTTAACAGCTTAAGGTAGTCTCGAGGTATTGCTCGCCTGAGGTAGAGTACCTCATGATAAACTGTAGACCACACTATCTACCAAGATATATTTTTCATAGCCATCTATTTACCACCACAAAATGACACTGGCACTAAGACCACACTCAACGAGCTGTATAAGGCCATAAGCACACCAAAAAATGTTCATCCAGAAACGCCGCTCCTAGTGGCCGGTGACTTTAATGCAGTACGTACATATCCCAACCAGAAGCCATGGATTACAGTCAACAACACCGAGCTAAAGGCTAGAGCTGCCGCTTTCAAGGAGCAGGACACTAATCCGGACGCTTATAAGAAATCCCGCTATGCCCTCAGATGAACCATCAAACCGTTGGATTTGGCAGGACTTGCAAACTATTACGGACTACAAAGGGAAACCCAGCCGCGAGCTGCCCAGGGACGTGAGCCTACCAGACAGGCTAAAGGCATTTTATGCTAGCTTCGAGACAAGCAACACTGAAGCATGCACGAGAGCACCAGCTGTTCCAGACGACTGTTTGATCACGCTCTCCATAGCCGATGTGAGAAAGACCTTTAAACAAGTCAACTTTCACAAGGCCGTGGGGCCAGACGGATTACCAGGACGTGTACTCAGAGCATATGCGAACAAACTGGCAAATGTCTTCACTGACATTTTCAACCTCTCTCTGACCGAGTCTGTAATACCTACATGTTCCAAGCAGACAACCATTGTCCCTGTGCCCAAGAAAGCGAAGGTAGCCTGCCTAAATGACTACCGACCCGTAGCACTCATGTCCTTAGCCATGAAGTGCTTTGAAAGGCTGGTCATGGCTCACATCAACACCATCATCCCAGAAACCCTAGACACACTCCAATTTGCATACCGGTTACAAAGTTATTGTATAGATTACATTTAGTCACCTCAATGGCCAAGATCCACACTCCCAAGAGGATGGTAATTTCCGAAGAATATGCCCTGAACTAGTAAACCAAATTGAATAATGGATTTTTTTTAAAGCGAAACCCGACACCATACTTCTTCAAACACACTCATGGTCTAGGACCCAAAAACACAGTGATTTGAACAATAGAGAACTCTTTGTGGTATGCTGCGCAAGAAACATTTACAACAGGATGATTCTGAAAGCACAGAAAGAATAGTTTTGAGTTTTAATGTCACATGCACAAGTACAGTGAAATGCCTTTCTTGCAAGCTCTAAACCCAACAATGCAGTAAATAATGTAGCACTAAAAATTTAAATAAGAAGAACATGATAAAGTAAGTAAGCATACTATATACAGGGTCAGTTCCAGTACTATATTTACAATGTGCAGGGATACTGGAGCGATAGAGGTAGATATTGTATGTATAGGGGCAAGGAGACTAGGCATCAAGATATATGATAAACAGAGTAGCAGCAGAATAAATTAAGATTGTATGTGAGTGTGTGTGCGTGCGTGTGTGTGTGTATATGTGTGTGTAGAGTCAGTATAAATGTGTGTGTATGTTATTATAGTGTTGGACTGTCAATGTGTGTGAGTATGTAGAGTCCTTTTAGTGTGCATCGAGACAGTGCAAAAATGTAAATAAATACAATGGTCAATTCAGATAGTCTGTGTAGCCATTTCGTTAGCTATTTAGAAACCTTATGGCTTGGGGATAGAAACTGTTCAGGAGCCTCTTGGTGTTAGACTTGATGCACCTGTACCGCTTGCCAGAGAGAGCAGAGAGAACAGTCTATAGCCTGGGTGGCTGGAGGCTCTATCGATTTTCCGGGCCTTCCTTTCACACCACCTGATATAATGTCCTGGATGTCAGGGAGCTCGGCCCCAATGATGTACAGGGCTGTCCGAACCACATTCTGTAGCGCCATGCGATCGAGGGCGGTGGTGTTACCATACCAAACAGTGATGCAGCCAGTCAAGATGCTCTCAACGGTGCTGTAGAACTTTTTGAGGTACTTTTTACTGTATGCATCTATGGGTGTTCTCTAGCCAAACCTTTTCAACTTCCTGAGGGGGAAGAGGGGCTGTCGCACATTCTTTACGACTGTGTGAGTGTGTTGTCGACCAGCTCCACTACAGACAGGGCATTCTCGCTCTACCCCGTTTCCTGTAGTCCACGATCAGCTCCTTGATCTTATTGACGTTGAGGGAGAGGTTGAGGTCAGGGACACTGCCAGGTCCCTGACCTTCTCCCTCATTGTTTCCGGTGATCAGGCCTACCACGTTGTGTCGTCAGCATGATGGTGTTGGAGTTGTGCGCGGGCACACAGTCGTGGGTGAACAGGGAATACAGGAGGGGACTAAGCACACACCCCTGTGGGGCCCCCATGTTGAGGGTCAGCTTAGTGGAGGTGATGTTGCCTACCCTCACCACCTGGGGTCGGCCAGTCACGAAGTCATGGTTACAGAAGTGAGTGCTACAGGGTGGTAGTTATTGTGTCATGAAGCCTTAGAGTTCTTGGGAACAGGAATGATGGTGGTCATCTTAAAACATGTGGGGATTACAGACTGGGACAAGGAGAGGTTGAAAATTACAGTGAATATTCCTACCAGCTGAACTGTGCAGGCTCTGAGAACGTGTCCTGGAATATCGTCCGGCCCCACCGCCTTGCAAGTGCTGACCTGATTAAAGACTTTACTCACGTCGGCCTCAGAGAGCGAGATCACCCAGGCCCTCACGCATGGTGTGGTTTTCAATCAATCAATCACATTTATTTATAAAGCCCTTTTTACATCAGCCGATGTCACATAGTGCTATACAGAAACCCAGCCTAAAACCCCAAACAGCAAGCAATGCAGATGTAGAAGCACGGTGAAAGGCAGGAACCTAGATACAAACCTAGAGAGAAACCAGGCTCTGAGGGGTGGCCAGTCCTCTTCTGGCTGTGCCGGGTGGAGATTATAACAGAACATGGCCAAGATGTTCAAATGTTCATAGATGACCAGCAGGGTCAAATAACAATAATCACAGAGGTTGTAGAGGGTGCAACAGGTCAGCATCTCAGCAGTAAATGTCAGTTGGCTTTTCATTGCTGATCATTCCGAGTTAGAGACAGCAGATGCGGTAGAGAGAGAGAGAGTCAAAAACAGCAGGTCCAGGACAAGGTAGCACGTCCGGTGAACAGGTCAGGGTTCCATAGCCGCAGGCTGAACAGTTGAAACTGGAGCAGCAGCAGGTGGACTGGGGTGGACTGGGGACAGCAGGTGGAATGGGGACAGCAAAGAGTCACCAGACCAGGTAGTCCTGAGGCATGGTCTCAGGTCATCCGAGAGAAGAGAGAAGAGAAAGAAAAAGAGAGATAGAGTTAGAGGGAGCAAACATAAATTCACACAGGATATAATAGACTGATCCAAGACCCCTGACACAAACTACTGAAGCATAAAAACTAGAGGCTGAGACAGGAGGGGTCGGGAGACACTGTGGCCCCGTCCGACGATACCCCCGGACAGGGCCAATCAGGCAGGATATAACCCCACCCACTTTGCCAAGCACAGCCCCCACACCACTAGAGGGATATCTTCAAACCAGCAACTTACTACCCTGAGACAAGGCTGAGTATAGCCCACAAAGATCTCCCCCACAGCACGAACCCGAAGGGGGCGCCAACCCGGACAGGAAGATATCGTCGAAGCATGCATAAAATGGGTTTGTCTGGTAGAGAGCCATCGTTGGTTATAAGCAGGCTGTGTCACAACCGGACGTGACCGGGAGTCCAATAGGGCGGCGCACAATTGGCCCAGCATCGTCCGGGTTAGGGGAGGGTTTGGCCGGGGGGCTTTACTTTGCTGATCATGCTCTAGCAACTCCTTGTGGCGTTGGAATATTGGTGGTCCCGACTCAGACGAGTCCAGTGGGGCTTGTGGGGGTCATAGTGCAAAACGCTGTAGCTCTGCCACTTTCTACCACAGATGTGGAAGGCCAACATAGGCTGATGCGATGAGTTGAGATGCAGCCAATGTAAAAAAATATATCTCTAGCTTAAACTGACAGATTTTTATGGGGATTTTAGTATTATGCTAATTAGATTTATGCACATGAGCGTCAATAGACTCTTAAGGATTATTTAACAGCTTTTTAATACATATCATTATAACGAAATCGAATCGCTGAATATAGGGATAAAGCATGTCAAACTACAGGCCCTGCATGACACCAATGCATTTAAAAACTACATCATGTCCGGGCCAGTGAGAAAAAAAGTGATAGCCTACGAGTAGGCCCCAGAAAAGACACATAAGAATTTTGCCACACCACTTTTGAACCTGTGGTACCACCTCTGGAACAAACAGTAAATGCCTCATCAAATAACAGTAATTATCAGCAATTGGTGGTGAGTGTATATTACAGAGTTTAGCTGTCCTCCTTTCGTCATATAGCCTTTGTATGATTACACTGCATACACAGCAGAGGTGAACACACACTGATGGAACAGAGCAGAGAAGAGCAGTGCAGATTGGTTTGGTGGTTAGAGGTTGTAACACTTTATTTGGATATTCCATCTGTAGATGCTCTACAGACTACAGACTATAAGTAACACTTCAACTAACTATCTACTAAACCTAACCTTAGCCCTAACCCTTATCCTAACCCTGAACTTAAACCTTTCCCTAGCCCTAACCCTAACCCTTATTCTAAACCTAACCCTAACCTTAGCAAGCAGTTGCTTATCAACAGAGAGTTTGTTGATAGTATGACCATCTGTAGAGCATCTACAGATGGACTATCCGTACTATCCAAATAAAGTGTGATTGTAAGTGGTGTCCTCACTAATTCATGAGAGCTGTCACTCCTGCTTCCACAGGCTGGCTGTGAAAGCTTCTCTCTCAGGGAGACACTGGGTTCACAGGAGTGTTTAGTGATTAAAGCTAGAGCACAAGACTGCATGAGGAAACCGTAGTCTTACAAACCTTTCCTGCATTATAGGAAGACACACTAGATCCTGGTGTGTAGGGTGGAGAAACATGCACTAAACTGATTTAGGTGGAGACTACTCCTTTGGATAGAGGTGGACCAAGTTGCGCCTGAGAGTTTAATTCTCAGTCACACTTCAGATATTACGTAGAATAAGCCAAGAAGAGTGGACATTTGAGAAGGGAACGTGGAAAATAAATGGCCTCCTCACAGCTAAACACATTAGTAATTTCACAAAGACTTTTATTCCGAGCGCTTTACAGGAGCAAGTGCCTTGCTCAAGGGCAGAGACAGATTTTTAATCTAGGCAGAAGCAACCATTCGGTTACTAGCCCACCGCTCTTAAGCGCTAAGCTTCCTGCTTAGGGCTGTCGTGCTTGTCCATCCCGTGCTAATCATGTTAGATGGAGACATGCTTTCGAGTTAGCACTGGTCATTATCTGCCCCATCATCTCCACTATGCTCTTGAGACTGAGAGGGTCGTGCCATCGTACACCCTCGAGACATTCTTATACACACACAGTTACATAGATGATAGCAGTGCAAGGTTACTGTACAGAATTCAGCCAATCTGTCTACAGTAATGTGAGGGATACAGATGTCGGATCTTCATTTTATCACCCTGTTGCATGTAGAACTTGTATTGTATTTAAGGTTTAATAAGGCTTCTGAAGTGTCATTTTTTTATTTTAAATTTCAGACTTGATTTTCCCTTACGAAAAATGTATCAACCCTGTCACGACGAAGTCAGTGCCTCTTCTTGTTCGGGCGGTGTTCGGCGGTCGACGTCACCGGTTTTCTAGCCATCACCGCTCCCTTTTTCGTGTGTCTGTTGGTTTTGTCTTTATTGTACACACCTGTTGTTCATTTGCTCCCAATCACGCTCCTGCTTATATTCCTCCTTTTCCCCTCTTCCCCTTGTGCGTGATTGTTATTTTTTCTCAGTCTGTGTACTGAGAGCTGGGATTATTCCTCGTTGTTTCCAGGTTGTTTTATTTCGCCCGTCTGTTTTGTTCGTGTGGGTATTTTGCAGAACCAGATTTATTTTGTATTTTATTATTACATTTTACCTTCACACGCATCTCAACTTCCTGCGCCTGACTCCTTCTCCACTACATAACCACAGCCTTAACAAACCCCTACAAAAATGTCCATTAATTATAATCCACATAATAATTCACAAATTGTATCAAATTAAGGGAAGAGGGATCTGCCAATGGAAAATGGCAGGTCTTTACTGCTGTTGATCTATGGAAGTTTGGTTCATTCTGAGATGGGTGAGTTTCTCTCACCATAGTTAATAGTAATTTGTACAGTACAAATTTTATGAATACGCCAGGTCATATTCATAAATTGCTTGATTATGTTTTATAAATGGTATTCAATGGCCACTCAACCATCTCTTTTTAAAGGCCATATTAAAATGTTCTAAACTCATTATAGAGATAATGGAACTATTTTGTCGGACAATACATACAGTGCATTCGAAAAGTATTTAACCTTTTCCACATTTTTTTACTTTACAGCCTTATTCTAAAATGTATTCAATTGTTTTTTTCCCCCATCAATCTACACACAATACCACATAATGATAAAGCAAAAATAGATTTATATGTATATACATGTACACTGTATACAGTGAGGGAAAAAAGTATTTGATCCCCTGCTGATTTTGTACGTTTGCCCACTGACAAAGAAATGATCAGTCTATAATTTTAATGGTAGGTTTATTTGAACAGTGAGAGACAGAATAACAACACAAAAATACAGAAAAACGCATGTGAAAAATGTTATGAATTGATGTGCATTTTAAAGAGGGAAATAAGTATTTGACCCCTCTGCAAAACTTGACTTAGTACTTCATGGAAAAACCCTTGTTGGAAATCACAGAGGTCAGACATTTCTTGTAGTTGGCCACCAGGTTTGCACACATCTCAGGAGGGATTTTGTCCCACACCTCTTTGCAGATCTTCTCCAAGTCATTAAGGTTTCGAGGCTGACGTTTGGCAACTCGAAACTTCAGCTCCCTCCACAGATTTTCTATGGGATTAAGGTCTGGAGACTGGCTAGGCCACTCCAGGACCTTAATGTGCTTCTTCTTGAGCCACTCCTTTGTTGGCTTGGCCGTGTGTTTTGGGCCATTGTCATGCTGGAATACCCATCCACGACCCATTTTCAATGCCCTGACTGAGGGAAGGAGGTTCTCACCCTAGATTTGACGGTACATGGCCCGTCCATCGTCCCTTTGATGCGGTGAAGTTGTCCTGTCCCCTTAGCAGAAAAACACCCCCAAAGCATAATGTTTCCACCTCCATTTTTGACGGTGGCGATGGTGTTCTTGGGGTCATAGGCAGCATTCCTCCTCCTCCAAACACGGCGAGTTGAGTTGATGCCAAAGAGCTCCATTTTGGTCTCATCTGACCACAACACTTTCACCCAGTTGTCCTCTGAATCATTCAGATGTTCATTGGCAAACTTCAGACGGGCATGTATATGTGCTTTCTTGAGCAGGGGGACCTTGCGGGCGCTGCAGGATTTCATTCCTTCATGGCATAGTGTGTTACCAATTGTTTTCTTGGTGACTTTGGTCCCAGCTGCCTTGAGATCATTGACAAGATCCTCCCGTGTAGTTCTGGGCTGATTCCGCACCGTTCCCATGATCATTGCAACTCCACGAGGTGAGATCTTGCATGGAGCCCCAGGCCGAGGGAGATTGACAGTTCTTTTGTGTTTCTTCCATTTGCAAATAATCGCACCAACTGTTGTCACCTTCTCACCAAGCTGCTTGGCGATGGTCTTGTAGCCCATTCCAGCCTTGTGTAGGTCTACATTCTCGTCCCTGACATCCTTGGAGAGCTCTTTGGTCTTGGCCATGGTGGAGAGTTTGGAATCTGATTGATTGATTGCTTCTGTGGACAGGTGTCTTTTATACAGGTAACAAACTGAGATTAGGAGCACTCCCTTTAAGAGTGTGCTCCTACTCTCAGCTTGTTACCTGTATAAAAGACACCTGGGAGCCAGAAATCTTTCTGATTGAGAGGGGGTCAAATACTTATTTCCCTCATTAAAATGCAAATCAATTTATGAAATTTTTCACATGCGTTTTTCTGGATTTTTTTGTTGTTATTCTGTCTCTCACTGTTCAAATAAACCTACCATTAAAATTATAGACTGATCTTTTCCTTGTCAGTGGACAAACGTACAAAATCAGCAGGGGATCAAATACTTATTTCCCTCAGTGTATATGTACTGTATATTTATTTTTCAAACTATTCAGACCCTTTACTCAGTACTTTGTTGAAGTACCTTTTGCAGCGATTACATCCTTGAGTGTTCTTGGGTTTGACACCACAAGCTTGGCACACCTGTATTCTGGTAGTTTCTAACATTCTTCTCTGCAGATCCTGTCAGGTTGGATGGGGAGTGTTGCTGCACAGCTATTTTCAGTTCTCTTCAGAGATGTTAGATCGGGTTCAAGTCCAGGCTCTGGCTGGGCCACTAAAGGATATTCAGAGACTTGTTCCGAAGCCGCTCCTGCGTTGTCTTGGCTGTGTGCTTAGGGTCGTTGTCCTGTTGGAAGTTGGACCTTCGCCCCAGTCTGAGGTCCTGAGCTCTTTGGAGCAGGTTTTCATCAAGGATTTTTCTGTATTTTGCTCTGTTCATCTTTCCTTTGATCCTTTGGTCTCCCAGTCCCTGCCGCTGAAATACATCCCCACAGCATGATGCTGCCACCACCATGCTTCACCGTAGAGATGGTGCCAGGTTTCTGCCAGACGTGACACTTGGCATTCAGGCCAAATAGTTCAGTCTTGGTTTCATCAGACCAGAGAATCTTGTTTCTTATGGTCTGAGTCCTTTACGTGCCTTTTGGCAAACTCCAAGTGGGCTATCATGTGCCAATTACTGAGGAGTTGGCATCCGTCTGGTCACTCAACCATAAAGGCCTGATTGGTGGAGTGCTGCAGAGATGGATGTCCTTCTGGAAGGTTCTCCCATCTCCACAGAGGAACTCTGGAGCTCTGTCAGAGTGACCATCGAGTTCTTGGTCACCTCCCTGGGGTGGCCAGCTCTAGGAAGAGTCTTGGTGGTTCCAATCTTCTTCCATTTAAGAATGATGGAGGACACTGTGTTCTTGGGGACGTTCAATGCTGCAGAAATGTTTTGGTACCCTTCCCCAGATCTGTGCCCCGACACAATCCTGTCTCGGATATCTACGGACAATTCCTTCGAACTCATGGCTTGATTTTTGCTCTGACATGCACTGTCAACTGTGGGACCTTATACAGATAGGTGTGTGCCTTTCCAAATCATGTCCAATCAATTGCATTTACCACAGATGGACTCCTATCACGTTGTAGAAAAATCTCAAGGATGATCAATGGAAACAGGATGCACCTGAGCTCCTTTTCAAGTCTAGCAAAGGCTCTAGATACTTATGTTACTAAGGTACAGTATTTCTGTTTTAGTTTTTTTTATACATGCAACAATTTCTAAAAACCTGATTTCGCTTAGTCATTATGGGTGTATTGTGTGTAGATTGATGAGGAAAATGTTTTATTTAATCAATTTTAGAATAAGGCTGTAATGTAACAAAATGTAGAGAAAGTCAAGGGGTCTGAATACTTCCTGAATGCACTGTAAGTGTTTACTATCCCAACCCCCCTATACTGCATCCATCCACCTACACTGTGTTGAGATAAAGGCTACCATACACATTATACAAGCCGGTAAACCATGTGAAAAACTTGTTGAATCCAATCATTATCAACAGAGATTCACCTTGTGTCCTATGGAAAAGATAGATAGAGATATTGATCGACTCTGTTGAAGGAGTGAAATTGTGAGATAACCCCTATAGGGTTAGGGACATCTGCTCTTAACCAAATCCTGATCCTATAGGGACATCTGCTCTTAACCAAATTCAGTTAAGCCTTTGTTTTTTTTAATGTGCGCAATACCGATTATTGCCTTGATGTATCTTTTTTAATCTAACCAGTAATTGTAAAAGACAAATGGATTTAGGGTGACTATGCAAAAGTATGTACTGTGTCTTCATTTATTCCTTTGAGCGGGCATAGTTGAGCATCAATTGTATATACCATGGGCACAACTTTCACTGGCCCCCACATTCTGAAATTGCATTTTTGCCCCCCACCAGTTTCATAATTGGAATATGATACAAAATGAGGCAACGGTCTGCTTTAGGACCATTCAGACATCTCCGAGTGGACGGGTAGGCTGTTTGGAGTGTTTTTCCGACTGGATTATAAAATAAAATCAAGTTATGCCCCCCCCCACTTCTAAAACCAAAGTTGCACCCTTGGTATGTACTGTGTGTACAGTCATGTGAGGGTTAAGAGCAGGGCAAGGGGTTCTGTTTTGACGTGCTGGAACCAGTCTCCATCAATGTAACAAAACACCCCAGCTTTAGGGTAATACAATTGAAATGAAGTACCTCTTTAATGGTGAGTGTTGGAAGCTCAGAATCATATAGTGTCCTAAATAGCTTCCTCAAGCTTTTCCCCAACACATCAAGTCATACAGTTTTCATATTTGTAAATAACCCTATTCTTCTTCAAAAGCTCCACATGATTCCGAAGCTACAATATCATAGAAACATTTTAAATCCTCTGGAACTCACCAAATCCCCTTCCCTTATCACACGTCACTGTAAGCACATCCGTAAATAATGTATACCAATTCGTAGATTTACTCATACAGTACAAATTAAACATATAAAACATTAACTGTTATATCCCCCAGCCCATGTACTGTATTTTTCTGACTCCTGTCTCAGAGCAGGGCTTAACTACATTCTTAGAAAGATGGGTTATTTTGGTTCTTCTGACAAGATAAAAAAAATTACTAAAAAAGTTTTACACTGAACAAAAATATAAATGCCACATATAAAGAGTTGGTCCCACGTTTCATAAACTGAAATAAAAACATCCCAGAAATGTTCCATACACACAAAAAGCTTATTTCTCTTTTGTACACAAATTTGTTTACACCCCTGTTAGTGAGCATTTCTCTTTTGCAAAGATAATCCCTCCACCTGACAGGTGTGGTATATCAATAAACTGATTAAACAGCATGATCGTAACACAGGTGCACCTTGTGCTGGGGACAATAAAAGGCCACTTTAAAATGTGAAGTTTTGTCACACAATGCCACAGATGTCTCAAGTTCTGAAGGAGTGTTCAATTGGCATGCTGACTGCATGAATGTCCACAAGAAATGTTCATTTCTCTACCATAAGCTGCCTCCAATGTTGTTTTAGAGAATTTGGCAGTACATTCAACCGGCCTCACAACCACAGACCACATGTAGCCTGACCTCCCAGGCCCACCCATGGCTGCATGTGAAATCCATAGATTAGGGCATAGTGAATTTATTTCAAATGACTGATTTCCTTTTATGAACTGTAACTCAGTAAAATCTTTGAAATTGTTTAATGTTGCTTTTATATTTTTGTTCAGTATATACAGTTGAAGTTGGAAGTTTACATACACCTTAGCCAAATACATTTAAACTCAGTTTTTCACAATTCCTGACATTTAATCCTAGTAAAAATTCCCTGTCTTAGGTCAGTTAGGATCGCCACTTTATTTTAAGAATGTGCAATGTCAGAATAATAGCAGAGAGAATGATTCAACCGGCCTCACAACCACAGACCACATGTAGCCTGACCTCCCAGGCCCACCCATGGCTGCATGTGAAATCCATAGATTATGGCATAGTGAATTTATTTCAAATGACTGATTTCCTTTTATGAACTGTAACTCAGTAAAATCTTTGAAATTGTTTTATGTTGCTTTTATATTTTTGTTCAGTATATACAGTTGAAGTTGGAAGTTTACATACACCTTAGCCAAATACATTTAAACTCAGTTTTTCGCAATTCCTGACATTTAATCCTAGTAAAAATTCCCTGTCTTAGGTCAGTTAGGATCACCACTTTATTTTAAGAATGTGAAATGTCAGAATAATAGCAGAGAGAATGATTTATTTCAGCTTTTATTTATTTCATCACAGTCCCAGTGGGTCAGACGTTCACATACACTCAATTCGTATTTGGTAGCATTGCCTTTAAATTGTTTAACTTGGGTCAAAAGTCTCGGGTAGCCTTCCACAAGCTTCCCACAATAAGTTGGGTGAATTTTGTCCCATTCCTCCTGACAGAGCTGGTGTAACTGAAATCAGGTGTGTAGGCCTCCCTCGCTTTTTCAGTTCTGCCCACAGGTTTTCTATGAGATTGAGGTCAGGGCTTTGTGATGGCCATTCCAATACCTTGACTTTGTTGTCCTTAAGCCATTTTGCCACAACTTTGGAAGTATGCTTGGGTCATTGTCCATTTGGAAGACCCATTTGAGACCAAGCTTTAACTTCCTGACTGATGTCTTGAGATGTTGCTTCAATATATCCACATAATTCTCCTGCCTCATGATGCCATCTATTTTGTGAAGTGCACCAGTCCCTCATGCAGTAAAGCACCCCCACAACATGATGCTGCCACCCCCATGCTTCACAGTTGGGATGGTGTTCTTCGACTTGCAACCCTTACCCTTTTTCCTCCAAACATAACAATGGTCATTATGGCCAAACAGTTATATTTTTGTTTCATCAGACCAGAGGACATTTCTCCAAAAAGTACGATCTTTGTCCCCATGTGCAGTTGCAAACTGTAGTCTGGCTTTTTTATGGAGGTTTTGGAGCAGTGGCTTCTTCTTTGCTGAGCGGCCTTTCAGGCTATGTCATATATGATTCGTGTTACTGTGGATATAGATACTTTTGTACCTGTTTCCTCCAGCATCTTCACAAGGTCGTTTGCTGTTGTTCTGGGATTGATTTGCACTTTTTGCACCAAAGTACGTTCATCTCTAGGAGACAGAATGCGTCTCCTTCCTGAGCGGTATGACGGCTGCTTGGTCCCATGGTGTTTGCATACTATTGTTTGTACAGATGAACGTGGTACCTTCAGGCGTTTGGAACTTGCTCCCAAGGATGAACCAGACTTGTGGAGGTCTACAATTTTTTTTCTGAGGTCTTGGCTGATTTCTTTTGATTTTCCCATGAAGTCAAGCAAAGAGGCACTGAGTTTGAAGGTAGGCCTTGAAATACATCCACAGGTACACCTCCAATTGACTCAAATGATGCCAATTAGCCTAATCAGAAGCTTCTAATGCCATGACATCATCTTCTGGAATTTTCCAAGCTGTTTAAAGGCACAGTCAACTTAGTGTGTGTAAACTTCTTACCCACTGGAATTGTGATACAGTGAATTATAAGTGAAATAATCTGTCTGTAAACTATAGTTTGTTAACAAGACATTTGTGGAGTGGTTGAAAAACGAGTTTTAATGACTCCAACCTAAGTATGTAAACTTCTGACTTCAACTGTGTACTGTATATCCCCAGTGAAGGCAAAGAACCTTGAGGGTTCTATCCCTACCTAAGAATGTAATGTGGATTTGAGCAAACAACAGATAATACAAATCTAACCCATATACACACAATATCCCAAACTGTCAAAGTGGAATTTAGTTTTTAGTAATGTATCAAAATTATTTTAAAATTAAAAGCTGAAATGTCTTGAGTCAATAAGTATTCAACCCCGTTGTTATGGCAAGCCTAAACACGTTTTGGAGTAAAAATGTGCTTAACAAATCACATAATAAGTTGCATGGTATAATTTTGTGTGCAATAATAGTGGTTAACAAGATTTTTGTATGACTCCCCCATCTCTGTACCCCACATATACAATTATCTGTAAGGTCCCTCGAGTAATGCATTTCAAACACATATTCAACAACAAAGACCAGGTAGGTTTCCAATGCCTTGCAAAGAAGGGCACCGATTGGTAGATGGGTAAGAAAATAAAAAAAGCAGATACTGAATATTCCTTTCAGCATGGTAAAGTTATTAATTACAGTTTGTATGGTGTATTAATACACCCAGTCACTACAAAGATACAGGCGTCCTTCCTAACTCAGTTGCCTGAGAGGAAGGAAACCACTTACGGATTTCAACATGAGGCCAATAGTCATTTCTAAAAAGTTACAGAGTTTAATAGTTGTGATATGACAAAACAAAGGATGGATCAACAATATTGTAATTACTCCACAAACCTAACCTAAATTACAGAATGAGAAGAAGGAAGCCTGTACAGAAAAAAAAATATTCCCAAACATGCATCCTGTTTGCAACAAGGCACTAAAGTAATACTGCAAAAAATGACAAAGTTAGCAAGCTTGACAGGAAAAAGCTAGGCTACTTCAATTAGACACTTTACAAGCTAGCCAGCTAACTCTTACATATACATTTTATTTTTTATTATGGAATATGCCAAATAGAGCTACAGCCTGACATTGGCAATTAGATTGGTGAATTTATTTTATTACTTCAGTGTGGCATGAGATGAGGGGACTATGTCTTATGAAGCAAATATACTGTTTCTGACCCCTGTTGAATGTGTGATGGGCAGTGGGCGGATGGAGAGGAGGTACTCTATGTATCTAAATTATGTATAATAAATGATGTATAATATGTCTTGGTGATTAAATAGCCTAGTTAGTCATTACATGAATGTTAACACACTATCTATGTTTTGCTCAGTCTGGCGTAACCCAACTATCAGAGGCGGAGGATCTCTTTCGCCTGCTGCTGACAACAACTGCATGTAAGTTGCTACATAATAATGATATGTCTGCATAGCATTTTGTCTTCATTTTGACAGATTAACGCATGCTTCTTTCTGAAGAGTAACTCATGTTTGTGCGCTCCTCTTTTTTCCTTCTCAGGAACCAGCCAGGCAACAACCCATACTGCAGCCTACTGTTCCTTACAGAAGTCAGTCAGAGTTGGTACCAAGATTGACATGGGCCATTATTCCCCCCCCCAAAAATGCCTCCTTGGCCACCAATCCATATTTTTGCATATAATGACAATAAAATCTCAAAACTATGCTGGTATTCTCTTGTTCATTATTTTATTGTTTATTATATTATATTCTTAGCTAAAAATAAGTTTTTTTACTAGTAGCCCTAATTCCTAAATGCCACCATATAGGATTCTATATGGAATCAATTTTGGTTCTGATCAAAGAACCCTATAAAACGGTTCCATATAGCACTTTTAGGGGCTCCATATATGAAGCAAGCGATAGAGCCCTTTTTGGTTATATATACAACCTTTTTGTCTAAGAGTGTATAGCAGAAGGAGGGCAGAGGCCCTGTCAATAATCACACACAGATGTGACCCATACCACAGATAATAGTGTTTGTTTGTGTATGTGTGTGTGTGTGTGTGTGTGTGTGTGTGTGTGTACTGTAAATATTGTTATATCTAGACATGTCAACAAAATTAGCTAAATTTGTTGAGTTTATTTTTTATTTTTAAGTTGAGTGGACTTCAAGGGACTCAGAATGTAAAATGCATTAAATCAAGTTAAGTTAGCAAAAATCTATGTGTTTACGCAACTTAAATTCAAAATAACTGAAGCAACATAACAGTTGTGTTGACTCAAAATGTAAAGTTTAGATAAGTACAACTTATCAAATTATCTATGCTTATGTAACTAAGTCGAATCAAGAAAGATCAACATGTTTACTCAACTTTGAAATTCACAACCCAAATGTCAACTCAACTGAAAAAACATAACAGCTGTATTAACAAAAAATGTCAAGTTAAGATGACTTCAACTTATTAAAAAAAAAAATCCCATTATGCTTGGTAACCATAAAACATTTTTATAGTTACATTTTGGTAATTTAACATACTTTTATCCAGATTTTTTACATATCAATAAAATGTGAAAAGTAACAAGTAAAAATGTAGCTGTAGCTGAAGTGGTCTCTTAGTTGGATGACATTAATGAATGTTTTGAAACTGGAGAAAAAGCTAAAAAGCTCACACATGGACATGACACAGACGGGTGGAGCATAATGTTCCCTACTGAAATCTCTATCATTTTTTAAGTCGGGTTAAGGTTGTTAATTCTACTTAACTTGATAGTAAGTTAGATTATTGAAAATATTGTAAAGTTGACTTGACTATCTTTCAGTAGTCAAAGTAAATTTGGTGTTAGTTTTGAAAACTCTACAATTAAAGTTTATATAACTAAAGCTGAAATTGATTCAACTAGGAATAGTAGGTTATACTGAGAAATGGTGAAGTTGACTTCACTATCTTCTATAAGTCAAAGTACATTTGTATAGTTTGAAATAGAAAGTTGGTAGAGCTTGAGAAAAGCCATGCAACTTTATGACATGAAAATAATAAGTTGAAACGACAAATAATGCTTTACAGTGTGTGTGTGTGTGTGTGTGTGTGTGTGTGTGTGTGTGTGTGTGTGTGTGTGTGTGTGTGTGTGTGTGTGTGTGTGTGTGTGTGTGTGTGTGTGTGTGTGTGTGTGTGTGCGTGTGTGTGCGTGTGTGTGTTCGTGTGTGTGTCTGTGTATGTGTGTGAGAGAGTGTGTTTGTGTATGTGTGTGAGAGAGCGTGTGTTTGTACAACACATGAGGGAGGTAGATGGAGTGTTTGCGAGAAATTGCCCATTGTAACTGCATTGTAAAATCTGGGGGCGGCCGTCAGGAAGTCCAGGACCCAGTTGCATAGGAAAGAGTTCAGACCCACTGTTGCAAGCTTTGTAATGAGCTTATAAGACAAAGTGGTATTGAAGGCTGAGCTGTAGTCGATGAACAGCATCCTCACATATGCATTATTTTTGTCCAGGTGGGTGAGGGCAGTGTGCCGTGGTGATTGCGTCGTCTGTGGATCTGTCAGGATATTCTGTGCCGTACACTGAACAATATTATGTTGAGGTATGATATGGTGTTTGTAATATACTGTAGGCACTGAGACCAGCATTTACCGGGCAAAGAAGAACTGTAGACTGATGCCCAATGAGCAGCACTGCAATTACAAAACACTTTATCCACACAGTAGAAGTACACTACTATTCTTATCTCTAACAAATACACTGTGTCACTGTGCATTCCACTCTGCATGGCTAAAGTAATGAAAGTAATGAAATAAAAAAGTCTCTAACTCTCTCCCCTGTTCCTTCCAAGCTCCCTTAACGACGAGGTGCGCATGCGCAGCACTGCATTTAAATGAAGATGTGTAAAAGTGTACGACTCCAATTCCTTTAGGGTTGACAGCGCGCTCTGTTAATTTGCATCTCATCAAACTTATGAGAAACGTTTCTTATACCTCTCCACATACGAACCCCTGTGATCCTCATCACCCTACACACATCTCAATTCTATGTAGGCCACAGCATCATTACCCTCCCTCTAATTGTTGTTGACATAGTCAAGGTCACGATGCTCCCGAGGGGACAAACCTTGGGAATGTTTGCTATAATACACACGCAAATGATCTGCTCATCCGGAGCAGCTTATCCTATCAGCCAGAGGAGGAATAGAGGGTACAGAACCGAGATATTAAAACTTGTTTACTATGTTTCTCTGACGGTGGTTTAGAGGAAATCCTGTTCTACACTGCATGACCAAAAGTATGTGGACATCTCATTCCAAAATCAAGGGCATTAATATGGAGTTGGTTCCCCCCTTTGCTGATATAACAGCCTCCACTCTTCTGGGAAGGCTTTCACTAGATGTTGGAACGTTGCTGCGGGGACTTGCTTCCTTTCAGCCACAAGAGCATTACTGAGGTCGGGCACTGATGTTGGGGAAAAGACCTGGCGTGCAGTTGGCGTTCTAAATCATCCCAAAGGTGTTTGATGGGGTGGAGGTCAGAGCTCTGTGCAGGCCAGTCAAGATCTTCCACACCGATCTCGAGTCCAGTGGTGGTGATCTTTACACCACTTCCAGCCGATGCTTGGCATTGCGCATGCTGATCTTAGGCTTGTGTGCGGCTGCTCGGCCATGGAAACCCATTTTATGAAGTTCCCAACAAACAGTTCTTATGCAACGTTGCTTCCAGAGGCAGTTTGGAACTCGGTAGTGAGTGTTGCAACCAAGGACAGAAAATGTTTACGCTCTGTGGCCGCTGAGCCATTTCCACTTCACAATAACAGCACTTATAGTTCACCTAAGCAGCTCTAGCAGGGCAGACATTTGACGAACTGACTTGTTGGAAAGGTGGCATCTTTTGACGGTGCCACATTGAAAGTCACTGAGCTCTTCAGTAAGGCCATTCTACTGACAATGTTTGTCTATAGATATTGCATGGCTATGTGCTCAATATTATACACCTGTCAGCAATGGGTGTGGCTGAAATAGCCAAATCCACTAATTTGAAGGGGTGTCCACTTACTTTTGTATATCTAGTGTATCTGCCAATAGAACTGGGCAGGTCTCTACTGCTGTTGAGCTATGGGAGTTTGGTTAAATCTGAGACGGGTGAGTTTCTCTCACCATAGGTCAAATACATTTTTATGGTACTACAACAGTTCTTGCTAGGTCATATTCATCAAATGCTTAATTATGTTTATATGAATGGTATTCAATGGCCAATCAACCATCTCTTTCTAAAGACCATTAAAATGTTCTAAACTCTCATTATGAAGATAACGGGACTGTTACGTTGGTCAATACATAAGTGTTTACTCTCACAACCCCCCTGTACTGCATTCATCCACCTACACTGTGTTGGGATAAAGACTACCATACACATTATGCAAGCCTGAATAAAAATTGTGTTTGGTATGTGAAGCAACTCGTTAAATCCAATTATTATCCACAGAGGTTCGTTCACCTTGGATAGGATAGATAGAGATATTGATTTTCTCTGTTGAAGGGAGATAACCCCTTCACCTAACGATCCTGTATGGAAATCCTTTCAGATAAGTCTTTCTTTTTTAAACATGTGCAATTCCAATTACTGCATTGATTGATTGATTATTCCAGCCAGACAAACTGTAAAGTAATTTAGGTTGGCTTTGCATATACATAATTTAGCAGGCACTCTTATCCAGAGTAACTTACAGTAGCAAGGGCATACATTGTGCATTTTCTTAGTTGTCCTCCCGTGGGAATCAAACCCACAACACTGGCATTGCAACTGCCATGCTCTACCAACTGAGCCACACAGTTTGGCACACAGCAGGGCCTGTCTTCATTTGTTCCTTTCAGCATGCACAGGCCTGCATCACTTGATGGCAGAGCATGATAATGAAGTGGTTTGGTAAGCCTTGCTCGAGTTCCACTATATTTATTCAATCCAAATATCCACTGGGCTCAAGGATAGAGCTGGTCAAATACAACCTCTTGTGAATGACAGAGATAAAGGGACTAAAGGTGTCATCAAAACATATAGGGGGGAAATAGAAATATGATCAATGTCAACAACGAACTGTCACATACTGGCAGAACATATTTATTAAAATGACTTACTGCATCTCCTAGCTGTCTGACATTTGAATAGTCCTTGATGGACCATAATCCTCATCCCCTCCTGCCCTATTATTTAATTGGCTGCCTTATTAAACACGACATGAGGGTAATTAGTGTAGCTTGTTCCCTATTTTGGCGTCAGGTAGCCTAGTGGTTAGAGCGTTGGACTTGTAACTGGAAGGTTGCAAGGTCAAATCCCCGAGCTGCCAAGGTAAAAATGTGTCGTTCTGCCCCTGGACAAGGCAGTTACCCCACTGTCACCTGTGTTCACTGCATGTGGTTGTTAAAGCAAATCACCTGATAAAGTACATTTGGGGAGTACCCACAATGCTGTGTGTGATTGGTGAGTGCATCTATGACCTTAGCAACCACTATCAGCAGGTCCCATGGGTTCTGCTGTTGGAACAGGCTGTGTTCCCTAAAGGAGCTCTGACCCTGCTTTGCCTGGCTCCACGGTAACTGTTGCCATGGTGCTGTCAGTGAGTGATCCCTCAGCCCCCCAGACTGACAAAAGAGAAGAGATGCTGGAAAAACATGTCACAGTTCCCATGAGACTCAGACAAAGTAGAAAAATAGATCAAGGTCCCTCTTGGTTTACAAAGACATGCTACTATACAGTTAGCTCACTGTTATCATTTTAGCATTTAAACCAAAGCTAAGATGTTCATGTGGAGGAACCAGAAACATGGTGTCTTCATGTCTTACAATAATCTCTATCTCCCTTTAGGCTGTTAGCGTGTCTCTCTCTCACTGTTCGACACATATTCCATGATGTTCTCAAGAAATTCAAGATTCAAGCGATTCAGTGATTCAAAGTTGAGATCACAGCTTCCATTGAACCCAAGGATAAGATGACTCCTGCGGTATTCACACAGTGATCCTTTAAAAGTTGGAAGCTCTAACACACAACAATTTGTTAGAACTGTGTGTACACGTAGGTGTGTAACAATCAGCTTGGATCTCAAACTATATATAAAGTCTCAATGAAAGTCCAAAATCCAATTCAAGAACTGTTCTAGATCCAAAAGTAAATCCCAAAGCAAAAATGTGCAACAGCTTTCAAAATGCATTTCAATTTAAATCCAAAAAGCCATGGCAAAAAGTAGAGTGTAAACAGCATAGGTCTCACATACATGTAACATAGCATAATAGTGGACATGGATGCTAGCATCAATTAAATCAAATCAAATCAAATCAAATTTAATTTGTCACATACACATGGTTAGCAGATGTTAATGCGAGTGTAGTGAAATGCTTGTGCTTCTAGTTCCGACCATGCAGTAGTATCTAACAAGTAATCTAACAAATTCACAACAACTACCTTATACACACAAGAGTAAAGGAATGAATACGAGTATGTACATATAAATATATGGATGAGCGATGGCTGACCGGCATAGGCAAGATGCAGTAGATGGTATGGAGTACAGTATATACACATATATATACATATGAGATGAGTAATGTAGGATATGTAAACATTATATAAATGGCATTGTTTAAAGTGGCTAGTGATACATTATTTCATCCAATTATAATTATTCAAGTGGCTAGAGATTTGGGTCGATGGCCGAACGGCATAGGCAAGATACAGTAGATGGTTTAGAGTACAGTGTATACATTTGATATGAGTATGTCGGATACGTAAACATTATATACAAAATTGTTTAAAGTGGCTAGTGATACATTGTTACATCCAATTCCTATGTTTAAAGTGGCTAGAGATTTAAGTCAGTATGTTGGCAGCAACCACTCAATGTTAGTGATGGCTGTTTAACAGTCTGATGGCCTTGAGGTAGAAGCTGTTTTTCAGTCTCTCGGTCCCAGATTTGATGCACCTGTACTGACGTCGCCTTCTGGATGATAGCGGGGTGAACAGGCAGTGGCTCGGGTGGTTGTTGTCCTTGATGACCTTTTTGGCCTTCCTGTGACATCGGGTGGTGTAGGTGTCCTGAAGAGCAGGTAGTTTACCCCCGGTGATGCGCTGTGCAGTCCTCACTACCCTCTGGAGAGCCTTACGGTTGTGGGCGGAGCAGTTGCCGTACCAGGCGGTGATACAGCCCGACAGGATGCTCTCGATTGTGCATCTGTAAAAGTTTGTGAGTGATTTTGGTGACAAGCCGAATTTCTTCAGCCTCCTGAGGTTGAAGAGGCGCTGTTGCGCCTTCTTCCCCACGCTGTCTGTGTGGGTGGACCAATTCAGTTTGTCCGTGATGTGTACGCCGAGGAACTTAAAACGTTCCACCTTCTCCACTACTGTCCCCTCGATGTGGATAAGGGGGTGCTCCTTCTCCTGTTTCCTGAAGTCCACGATCATCTCCTTTGTTTTGCTGACATTGAGTGAGAGGTTATTTTCCTGACACCACACTCCGAGGGCCCTCACCTCCTCTCTGTAGGCCGTCTCGTCGTTGTTGATAATCAAGCCTACCACTGTAGTGTCGTCAGGCAAACTTGATGATTGAGTTGGAGGCGTGCTTGGCCACGCAGTCATGGGTAAACAGGGAGTACAGGAGAGGGCTGAGAACGTACCCTTGTGGGGCCCCAGTGTTGAGGATCAGCGGGGTGGAGATGTTGTTTCCTACCCTCACCACCTGGGACCGGCCCGTCAGGAAGTCCAGGACCCAGTTGCACAGGGCTGGGTTGAGACCCAGGGTCTCGAGCTTAATGACGAGCTTGGAGGGAACTATGGTGTTAAATGCTGAGCTGTAGTCGATGAACAGCATTCTTACATAAGTATTCCTCTTGTCCAGATGGGTTAGGGCAGTATGCAGTGTGATTGCGATTGCGTTGTCTGTGGACCTATTGGGACGGTAAGCAAATTGGAGTGGGTCCAGGGTGTCTGGCAGGATGGAGGTGATATGATCCTTGACTAATCTCTCAAAGCACTTCATGATGACGGAAGTGAGTGCTACGGGGCGATAGTCATTTAGCTCAGTCACCTTAGCTTTCTTGGGAACAGGAACAATGGTGGCCCTCTTGAAGCATGTGGGAACAGCAGACTGGGATAGGGACTGATTGAATATGTCCGTAAACACACCAGCCAGCTGGTCTGCGCATGCTCTGATGACACGGCCAGGGATGCCATCTGGGCCGGCAGCCTTGCGAGGGTTAACACATTTAAATGTTTTTTCACATTGGCTGTGGTGAAGGTGAGCCCGCAGGTTTTGGTAGCGGGCCGTGTCGGTGGCACTGTATTGTCCTCAAAGCGAGCAAAGAAGTTGTTTAGATTGTCTGGGAGCAGGACGTCATGGTCTGCAACGGGGCTGGTTTTCTTTTTGTAGTCAGTGATTGACTGTAGACCCTGCCACATTCCTCTTGTGTCTGAGCCGTTGAATTGTGACTCTACTTTGTCTCTATATTGAAGCTTAGCTTGTTTGATTGCCTTGCGGAGGGAATAGCTACACTGTTTGTATTCAGTCATGTTTCCGGTAGCCTTACCCTGGTTAAAAGCAGTGGTTCGCGCTTTCAGTTTTGCGCGAATGCTGCCATCAATCCATGGTTTCTGGTTGGGGAAGGTTTTAAGATTTGCTATGGGTACAACATCACCAATGCACTTGCTAATAAACTCGCTCACCGACTCAGCATATACATCAATGTTGTTGTCCAGTGCTATCCGCTTGGACATACAGTACCAGTCAAAAGTTTGGACACAACTACTCATTCAAGGATTTTCTTTATTTTTACTATTTTCTACAGTGTAGAATAATAGTGAAGACATCAAAACTATTAAATAACACACATGGAATCCTGTAGTAGCCAAAAAAGTGTTAAACAAATTCAAATATATAAGTAGCCACCCTTTGCCTTGATGACAGCTTTGCACACTCTTGGCATTCTCTCAACCAGCTTCATGAGGTAGTCACCTGGAATGCATTTCAATTAACAGATGTGCCTTGTTAAAAGTTAATTTGTGGAATTTCTTTCCTTCTTAATGCGTTTGAGCCAATCAGCTGTGTTGTGACAAGGTAGGGGTGGTATACAGTAGATAGCCCTATTTGGTAAAAGACCAAGTCCATGAACAGCTCAAGTAAGCAAAGAGAAATGACAGTCCATCATTACTTTAAGACATGAAGAATCTCAAATATGTTTTGGTTAATACATGATTTCATATGTGTTATGTCATAGTTTTGATGTCTTCACTATTGTTCTACAATGTAGAAAATAGTAAAAATGAAGAAAAACCCTTGAATGAGTAGGTGTGTCCAAACATTTGACTGGTACTGTATGTCCAAGCGGTGGTCTCAGGCTACGGATGAAGATGCATCTAGTTACATGATTGAAGAACGCTGTACATTTGCACTGCTTCGACAGCATGGAACAGGAATGTAGCTACATAAAGAAGCAGAGCATGTACCTACAGCTCAACACTAACGATCAACGACTAACGATACACTCCATATTTCATAAGCCGATAGGTTCACTAGAGGATAACCTTGTGTTATTTTAGGGACGCAGAGAAGTGTATTTTAATCTTAAGGGGCCTCACTCTCACCCCACCGCAGGTTTATTGTTATGTTTTCAAATGCTGATTCTCAGCCAGCGAAGAAGCTGATATGCTAATCAAAAAGCCCACCGTGTTGCAAGCAGAAATATAAAGCTGTGACCAACCGGATCGCAAAGCAAACAATTTCACACACTTCCCAACACGTCAGACGCTGTGATAATTCCCCCACTCAGCGTTAAGGGACATTACGCAATGCTTTGCAAAGTCAGGCAGGCTCTTTTTACAGTAAAAACATGCCATGCTTTTAGCCACAGTCTATAAGAGAGCAGTGAATGGCTTAAGGATAGTGTTCTATTCCTCCCACCCAGATCCTCCATCAAAGGTTAGTCATCCTTTGAGCAAGACTAAGGCCAGCCTTCTCTCCTCTCTCCTTTCCTCCTCGCAGTGCTGCAGATACACTGTAATGTGCAAGGCTCAAGTTGGTTAAAATTATGAATAAATTACTGGAGCTTCAGTCTTTCAATTTAGCATGGGCCTGGCTGTGTGTGTGCGTGTGTGTGTGTTGCTAGGTGAGTATTGTAGTTTGTTATTATGCCTGAGTCTTGTATACTTTCAGGGAGAATTAATTGATGACAAACGGCTGTTTTTTCTCATTAAACCATCATTAAAGGGTGGTTGAGATGTAGTCCATCCATCCTTCATCTTTAAATCTAAAGCTTGACATGATAATAAAGATTGAAAGCATTTTGATCTAAAGGCACTGACAGTTAATTATGGATTATGCTGATTGTGTTGACGTGTTGTAAATGTCAATTGTCTTGCTGTAGTTTCGTAGGCCACCATTTTGGCATTGGCTTTTTAGGCATTCAGGGGACCATCTGCTCCCATCAACAAACGTGTCCAATAATATGGTGAGGAAATACAGAAGGGACTTCAATTGTTTTTCATTTCAAACTCAAAAATGTGAATCTCTGTACCAGACCTTGTAACGATCAGAAAACAACACATCCAGTAGTTGAACATTAAAAAAAAACGGTTAACATCGGTATGTTCTGGTTTTACAGCAAAAAGTATATGTAAATAGTAGCTGATTTCTCTATGTCCGCACAAAACGGTGTGGCGGTGCAGCTTTCCGTAAGTGTAATCACTTATTTATCACTCCTGTAGATCTTTGCTAACCACCACCTGAAATACATACTACACTGGAACCCAATCTGGCTCCAAAACATGTTCCCACCGTTTCAAATTCCATGGAATAGCGTATGCTGGCAACAAGGCCATGAGCAACATAACATAATGCACTTATATGGGCTGACACTGTGCTGTATAACTGGATACAGTCACAGTGCACATCTCCTGTTACTTTGAGGCCAGGTGCGAGAGGGAGTGTTGGAGATATGTTGGAGAATGGCCGAGATATGTTAGTGGGAGGATAAGGTGTTGATCTATCAGGGGAGAGGGATGGGTGTAGGATTTCAGTTGGAAGTGTGACAGAAAATATGTGGGTGTGTACTGTAAAGTGAGTCCATGGAGTGTTTGATGGTAGTATGTGGGATGTTTTTCTACACACAGTACTCTATTTACTGTACTGTGTGTGCAGACATATGTGACTGGTTACAAGATCCTAGGCTTATTGTAATTTTTTACATAAATTGTTCTTTACAGTTTAGATAAGCTTCAAAAAGGTGTATCACACACTGCAATTGGAGATATTTATGGGAAAGCAATGCTGCTACAAAAGTTGATATATGTTTTTACCCACATTGGAGAAAAAGACAAAGTTTTTGTTGATATTCCCATCAATTGCTAAAGAGCTATTATTTGTTGATGCCAATTCAGGATTGGAACAAGTTCAGTGAACAGAACACGTACCGGAAACGAACGTGATCTACAATGTTCCGGAACAAAACCGCTATTTTAAAAGCATGGGAACCGGTTAATAACGTTATTCTATGTTCAGGACCTTTTTCCAGTCCTACAGAAATTGCAAAACAAAGTGCCTATGGTTCTTTCAATAAATAATGGAGCCATTGTCCCACACTCGGGACTCTGACTCTCTATCGGTTACACAGACTCTTGGCCTCCCATGCTATTCTAACCATCTCTCGCCGGCTTTGTATTCATGTTACCTGATGAAATTGCTGTACAATATTATCATTTGCCATCTAATGCACATTCAAATGTCATAAATCAACACTGCAGAGCTCTCCCTGTCCTCTGCCGTGCCCTGATTGTATTACTGTTGATGATATCTGGAAATGTGCATGTACACCCTGGCCCATCTACTGTTGCTAGCCCCAATTCTGACTTGTGCTCTGATATCTGCTTCACTGATTTCTGCTCTCGTAAAAGCCTGGGTTTTCTGCACATTAACACTCGAAGCTTATTACCTAAAATTAATCAATTGAAAGTGTGGGTTCACAGCTCCAATCCATATGTGTTGGTCATTACTGAGACGTGGTTAAGGAAGAGTGTTTTGAACACTGATGTTGACCTTTCTGGTTATAACCTTTTCGGCAAGACAGAACTTCCAAAGGCGGTGGAGCGGCAATCTTTACCAAGGAACACCTTCAGTGCTCGGTTGTCTCCACCAAGTCTGTCCCCAAACAATTTGATTTGCTGGTTTAAAGTATTACATTTTCAAATAGCTCTTTGTTGACTGTTGCTGGGTGTTAACGTCCTCCATCAGCCCCGGCCTGTACCCTACCTGCCCTAAGCTCTCTCCTGGCCCCTTACACTAAGTCTGAATTTGTCCTGCTACAGTGCCTTGCAAAAGTATTCACCCCCCTTTGGCGTTTTTCTGTAATTGAATCCTGTAATTTAAATGGATTTTATTTAGATTTCATGTAATGGACATACACAAAATAGTCCAAATTGGTAAGGTGAAATGAAAAAAAGTAATTATTTCCCAAAATTTGAAAAAAATATTAAACGGAAAAGTGGTGCATGCATTTGTACTCACCCCCTTTGCTATGAAGCCCCTACATAAGATCTGGTGAAACCAATTACCTTCAGAAGTCACATAATTAGTTAAATAAAGTCCACCTGTGTGCAATCTAAGTGTCACATAATCTGTCACATGATCTCAGTATATATACACCTGTCCCTGAAACAGTTATAACTTTGAACATCCCATGGAGCACCATTAAATCCATTATTCAAAAATGGAAAGAATATGACACCACAACAAACCTGCCAAGAGAGGGCCGCCCACCAAAACTCACAGACCAGGCAAGGAGGGCATTAATCAGAGAGGCAACAAAGAGACCAAAGATAACCCTGAAGGAGCTGCAAAGCTCCACAGCGGAGATTGGAGTATCTGTCCATAGAACCACTTTAAGCCGTACACTCCACAGAGCTGGGCTTTACAGAAAAGTGGACAGAAAAAAATAAGCAAACATGTTTGGTGTTCGCCAAAAGGCATGTGGTAGACTCCCCAAACATATGGAAGAAGGTACTCTGGTCAGATGAGACTAAAATTGAGCTTTTTGGCCATCAAGGAAATACTATGTCTGGTGCAAACCCAACACCTCTCATCACCCCGAGAACACCATCATGTTTTTCATCGGCAGGGACTGGGAAACTGGTCAGAATTGAAGGAATGATGGATGGCGCTAAATACAGGTAAATTCTTGAGGGAGACCTGTTTCAGTCTTCAAGAGATTTGAGACTGGGACGGAGGTTCACCTTCCAGCAGGACAATGACCCTAAACATACTGCTAAAGCAGTTTAAGGGGAAACATTTAAATGTCTTGGAATGGCCTAGTCAAAGCCCAGACTTCAATCCAGTTTAGAATCTGTGGTATGACTTAAAGATTGCTGTAAACAAGAACCCATCCAACTTGAAGGAGCTGGAGCAGTTTTGCCTTGAAGAATGGGAAAAAATCCCAGAGGCTAGATGTGTCAAGCTTATAGAGACATACCCTCAGAGACTTGCAGCTGTAATTGCTGCAAAAGCTGGCTCTACAAAGTATTGACTTGGGGGGGACAGCTGCGGTCTCGTTGCAAAACTAAGACCGTCACCAAATCTACGACGGTTATGCCGAAACATTAAGCTAGCCAAGACCAACAACACAAACAAACAGACTATACAGCAGACTGTGAGTGTGCAAAGAGACAGTGCAAAAATAAAAATAAAAGGTCAAAGATACAAATTAACTCATATTAACTCAGTTATGCAGTTCTTGTTTGTTTCACAATAAAAAATATTTTTCAATTGACTGGCTTTCTCACAAGCCTATATATTTGAATAGGCTTGTGAGGCAGTGCTGTATCATTAATACAGTCACAGGTTAATGGGTTGACTGGTGTTAAATGGGTTAACTGGACATTTACCTGTGACTTTATTCATGATAGACCCAGTCGTTATTGGATAGAACATCATGACCCTGCCTGCTTGTGGGGAAAACAAGCTGTGGTTACCTAGGTTCCCCATTGGCTCACAGCAATAACTTGACAATTTTCTTGTTGTCTGCTTGTTTTTTTTTATTACAAAACTACAATTAAGAAAAGTACAACATGTCTAAAGATTACTTTTCAACATTGCCTGCTCCCTAGCATTCTCACTACTTAAAAAATAATAATATTGTAGGGCTTCCCTCGCCCCTTTTCATGATGATGCTAGCAGCCACTTGAGTGAGTGATTGCTAGCTAGCTACCGACCAGAACATTAAGCTAGCCAAGACCAACAACACAAACAAACAGACTATACAGCAGACACTATTTACATAAGTGGAAGCATTGCGAACTGTAAGTCGGGATTTTCGACCTGGCTCCATGTACATTGAACAGCACAGCAGTTTATCGGCATGGTTTGTTATTTCTGTATAACAAAAAATCAACGACAAAGTTGCCTCTTTTACAACAGGGGTCAACAGGAAAGAATGTTGGTTTTCCCCAATTTGTGGGAGTGGTCGAGGGGAATTCATTATTACGTGAATACCGACTGGGACTATACAGCACTGCCTATTGTGCCTTATTACTTAAGAATGGCATTGTCCTCCCAAAAGTAGTCTCTCACAACTTTTTGCCACTGAGATCTGTCGATAGCAGCAGCTAAATTCAGGGCAGCAATGTTGTTGAGAGCTGTAGAAACACTTTTGCAGTTGTCCATAGCAATATATTTCAAAGAAATATGCGGTACTTTATACTGTACTGTCCAGGGAAGCCCCCATTCTGTTATAGATGGAAGCCTGTGACATAACAGACCAATCAGAACTCATCTCTCGTCATGTCTAGCCCCTCCATTATCTCAGCGAATCATGGCTTGCCTGGAAGGATCCTGTCTTTCTCCCTATATACTGTAGCTCATTGCTTTCTCCTTGGCTAAAATACGCTCATAATTTAAATGTTTTATTCATATTTATATATCACATACAAGTTTGTAATTAAGGGAAATGAAAGTTCACATATTCAAGAAGGCATTTCTTAAGAAAAAATGATAATAATCAAACGGCCCTCCTGTAAAGTAGGAACTAGCATCAAACGCCTAGGATCCTGTAACCAGTCACATATGTACTGTTTACGTACGTGGCGTATAAGTGTGTGTTGGTCATGGCAGAGAACAGGGTGGACCTCAAGCGTTAACGATGAGCTGATCTCTGATATAAAGACTGTGAGTACTGTACCCTGGGGAGCAGACACTGTGTCACTGTGCACTGAGAGGAACTTATTGTCACTCAGTGCCTTTCACTGCCAACAATAATGAACCCTGATAGGACAAGGAGATTACATAATGGTACCTGATTGGACAAGGAGATGAGTGGACAAGAGATGCCCCTGGACAGTTTGCATGAAGAAAAGTCAAGAGTCACATGCTCGCACACACATACACGCACACAGGCACGCACACAGGCACACGCACACACACACAAATGCACACACGCACACACACACACACACACACACACACACACACACACACACACACACACACACACACACACACACACACACACTGCTGATCGGAGTGGGCAGTGGGATGGGGGTGAATAAGAGCAAGAGACACACGTTATATGATGAGCAATATTAACAGGATGATTTGAATTGCATCTTCAGTGCATAACAGTCATAGACAGAGTTGATGAGTCTTTGCTACAACTTGCCTAGACGTAACATAGTCAATTAAAATCCGTGTCACTCAAATTAGTTACGTTTGTAATGGATTTATTAATTTGTGGATGTCCATCGTCCATTTTGTATGATATGTTATGAATTACAATTCATATGATATGTTACGAATTACATTTCGTATGATATGTTATGTGCTTGATTCTAAAGCTAGAGGACTCCTGATATCTCCAGGAGTGATAAGTAAAATGTGTGTCTCAATCTGTTGTTGTCTAATACTGTCTTTTTTCTAGCTAGGGCCATCTACTTTAAGTACTGCATTTCTTCCCAGTGGCCTACTTGGTGTGTGAACTGCTGACTGCTCATAAATTGCAGATGATTGTTGAAACATCAACCAGGATCAAGGGGAAGGGCAGTTTCTGACTGTTGTTTTGGTTATCAGTGTCTGTGTTGGAGGGGGAGTGGTTTCTCCTCTCCTAGGCAATCAGCAATTAGTACTGGGAGGTGTGCTATTCACCTCTTCAAGGCAATTAGTGTTAGTACTTCAGTATCCCCTGTTTTCTCAGCGGCAGCTGTGTAAGCTGTGGTCTCGTTGCAAAACTAAGACCGTCACCAAATCTACGACGGTTATGCCGAAACATTAAGCTAGCCAAGACCAACAACACAAACAGACTATACAGCAGACTGTGAGTGTGCAAAGAGACAATAAAAGAGAGAAAATAAATAAAATAAAAATAAAAGGTCAAAGATACAAAGTTAACTCATATTAACTCATATTGCTTGGGGATAGAAGCTGTTCAAGAGACAATTGGTGCCAGACTTGATGCATCGGTATCGCCTGCCGGAAGCAGATAGAATAGTATATGGCTTGGGTGGATTTTCCAGGGTTATAGGAAACGGGCCGATGAGCACACCCCCATCCACATCGACGGGGCTGCAGTGGAGCAGGTTGACTAAAGACTTAAAATTGTCCAAACACATGCGCACAGTCGTGAAGAAGGCGCGACAGCACCTCTTCCTTCTCAGGAGGTTTAAAAAGTTTGGGATCGGCCCTAAAATCCTCAAAAAGTTCTACATCTGCACCATTGAGAGCATTTTGACTGGCTGCATCACTGCCTGTTATGGCAATGGCATTGCCCTCATTTGCATGGCAATACAGGGGTCGGCAGGTAGCCTAGTGGTTAGAGCATTGGACTTGTAACCGGAGGGTTGCAAGTTCAAATCCCCCGAGCTGACAAGGGAAAAAAATCTGTCGTTCTGCCCCTGAACAAGGCAGTTAACCCACTGTTCCCCGGGCGCCGAAGACGTGGAAGTCGATTAAGGCAGCCCCCCCCGCACCTCTCTGATTCAGAGGGGTTGGGTTAAATGCGGAAGACACATTTCGGTTGAAGGCATTTGGTTGTACAACTGACTAATAATGGTGACTTTGACAGAGGGTAGTGCGGAAGCACAGTACTTCACTGGGACTGAGCTCCCTGCCAACTGTCCTGGGAGCTGGGAAGCCCTGGAAAATCCACCCAAGCCATAGACTATTCTATCTGCTTCCGGCAGGCGATACCGATGCATCAAGTCTGGCACCAAGTTGCTAATTACTTTAAATTCTAAAGTTGTCCATGACGAGATTTGAACACACAACTATTGGGTTGCTAGACAATTGTGTTATATGCCCACCTATCTATCTTGACCAACCACTCTCCATTAGTTTTTGCCTTAAGTAACCTTCTGTCTTATGTAACCATACCAAATGTAAATTATCATACTCATTTGAGTGTTCCTGATTTACTTTTACTATGTTAAGTCTAGTCTATGAGACCAGGCTTCATTACCAATAACATTACCAGGGAGGGTCTGTGCAGACGAACAAAACAATTTCTTCTACTTACTGTCACGTCCAGGCCTGAGAAGACAGGCTGGCGTGTTTTGTTTTGGTGTAGGGTTTTTTCTGTTCTAGGTTCTCTATTTCTATGTTGGGGTAATGGTTCCCAATTAGAGGCAGCTGAGTGTCGTTACCTCTAATTGGGAACCATATATATGTTTGTAGTTTTGCACTAGGGTTTTGTGGGTTATTGTTTATGCATAGCTAAAGTGTTTTGTCTATGTTATATGGTGCGATCGTTGTGTTCGTTTTGTTGTTTTGTCCCAGTTACGTTGCATAAAAAGCATGTATACTGGATACCTCGCTGCGCCTTGGTCTGTCCGTTCCGAAGATCGTGACACTTACTTAGGCTACTTCTTATTTTATTTTGTCTAGCTCAGCCGGAATCCTGTTGTTGTAGCAGTTGGCCTTTCTCATAATGGTGTAGCTATCTTTCCCAAGGGCCAGACAGGGTGACTGCATTCATCAGAGACCCTCATTTTAACTAATAATATAAACACCACATTGGAGAAGCAATAGCAGGAAAGCAGGTTTCTCTGTTGCATAGCTGCGGGACTGGATAAATTATGCATGGGTTTCGTTCCTGGCGGCTCCCTCTCCCCTTTGTTCCATAGTATTTTGGAAGTATTAAGTATGGGGCTGCATTAATCCGGTTACAGACTAGTTCTCTCCTAACGCCATACATATGAGCATGATCTGGCCAATGGGAGGGAGAGCGTGCTGACTGCTTCAATGGATTACTGTTAGAGCCTCTATTGTGAAGCTGGCTTATTCTCCGTCCTTGTAAAAGCTATAGGCTCTACAAACAGACCCTGCCTGATGTACTGGGCTGTCCATGTTTGACAAGGACAGGGTGACACTCAAGTGAACAAGGGGATATTCCCCAATTCGAGTTGCAGGTTGAAGTTTATTGTCATGAATCTTGCCGTGGAGACAGAACTGAGCGATTTCTGCTAGATGGACCAGCTGCAAAGTTAAAACTGGCAATATTGTAAAAATGTATGAAAACAAACGTGCTTTTTGGTCTTAATTTAAGAAGGTAGTGTCAGGCATAAGGGTTAGCAGTGTGGGTTAGGGTTAGGTTTAAAATCAGATTGTATGCCTTTGTGGCTGTGCCAGCTAGTGACCACTCTGCAGAGCTGACTCCAGTACATGAGTCATGACTTTCTTGTAGAATCACAGTCACTGATCACACGCTAGCTCTGGAGGGGAGCCTGACTGGAGAGGACAAGGGCACTGTGAGGACAGTGACACTGTGACAAGAGAGCTGAAGCAACTCTAAGAAAGTGGCGCTGACAGTCTCATTGTTCTGACCCTTTCTGTGGGTGTCAGAGACAAACCCTAGAGAAGGCAGCTCAGACCTCCCAGGCTCACTGCTCACTTCCTACACCCGCTGTCTAAGAATATCAGGGGTGGTGAGGAAGTTATAGTGGGCCTGAGTGACTGAGTGTGACTTAAGGTTGCAAAATGTCCAATAAATTCCCTGGTTTTCCAGAAATCCTGGTCGGAGGATTCTAGATTTCCTGCTTATTACCTCCTGATTTCAGGGAACCTCCAACTGGGAAAACTGGGGAATTTATTGACATTTTGCAACCCTAAGTGTGAAACATAGCTGCTCTTCTGATCCTCCATCCAGACTACTACTCCAGGCCAATGTGTATCGTCCCTCCAGTGCCATGATTGCTGTATACATGTGATAACCTTTGTATGCTTGCAATGCACAATGATGGGAAAGTACTGCGTAATGGAGATGTACTGCTTTAGTTCTCAGGCTGAATACTATCAGCAGGTGCTTTAGTTAAGTGAGAAACCACAGTCTAGACATTTTTTATATATATTTTTATTTTACCTTTATTTAACCAGGTAGGCAAGTTGAGAACAAGTTCTCATTTACAACTGCGACCTGGCCAAGATAAAGCAAAGCAGTTCGACACATACAACAACACAGAGTTACACATGGAGTAAAAACAAACATACAGTCAATAATACAGTAAGATAAGGAAGGTAAGGCAATAAATAGGCCATGGTGGCAAAGTAATTACAATATAGCATTTAAACACTGGAATGGTAGATGTGCAGTAGATGAATTTGCAATGTAGAAAGACAGGTGCAAAAGAGCAAGATAAATAAATAAATACAGTAGGGGATGAGGTAGTTGGTTGGGCTATTTACAGATGGGCTAAAAATAGGTGCAGGGGTCTGTGAGCTGTTCTGACAGCTGGTGCTTAAAGCTGGTGAGGGAGATAAGTGTCTCCAGTTTCAGAGATTTTTGTAGTTTGTTCCAGTCATTGGCAGCAGAGAACTGGAAGGAAAGTCGGCCAAAGGAGGAATTGGCTTTGGGGTGACCAGTGAGGTATACCTGCTGGAGCACGTGCTATGGGTGGGTGCTGCTATGGTGACTAGTGAGCTGAGATAAGGCGGGGCTTTACCTAGTAGTAGGGACTTGTAGATGACCTGGAGCCAGTGGGTTTGGCAACGAGAGTGTACAGGTCGCAGGGGTGGGAAGTATATTGGGCTAGGGTGACAAAACGGATGGCACTGTGATAGACTGCATCCAATTTGTTGAGTAGAGTATTGGAGGCTATTTTGTAAATGACATCACTGAAGTCGAGGATCGGTAGGATGGTCAGTTTTACGAGAGTATGTTTGGCAGCATGAGTGAAGGATGCTTTGTTGCGAAATAGGAATTTTGGATTGGAGATGTTTGATGTGAGTCTGGAAGGAGAGTTTGCAGTCTAACCAGACACCTAGGTATTTGTAGTTGTCCACATAATCTAAGACAGAACCGTCCAGAGTAGTGATGCTGGACGGGTGGGCAGGTGTGGGCAGCGATCTGTTGAAGAGCATGCATTTAGTTTTACTTGCATTTAAGAACAGTTGGAGGCCACAGAAGGAGAGTTGTATGGCATTGAAGCTCGTCTGGAGGGTAGTTAACACAGTGTCCAATGAAGGGCCAGAAGTATACAGAATGGTGTCGTCTGCGTAGAGGTGGATCAGAGACTCACCAGCAGCAAGAGCGACCTCATTGATGTATACAGAGAAGAGAGTCGGCCCAAGAATTGAGCCCAGTGGCACCCCCATAGAGACTGCCAGAGGCCTGGATAACAGGCCCTCCGATTTGACACAGTGAAATCTATCAGAGAAGTAGTTGGTGAACCAGGCGAGGCAATCTTTTAAGAAACCAAGGCTGTCGAGTCTGCCGATAAGGATGTGGTGATTGACAGAGTCGAATGGGCCAGATCAATGAATACGGCTGCACAGTAATGTCTCTTATCGATGGCGGTTATGATATCATTTAGGACCTTGAGCGTGGCTGAGGTGCACCCATGACCAGCTCTGAAACCAGATTGCATAGCGAAGAAGGTACGGTGGGATTCAAAATGGTCATTAATCTGTTAAGTTGACTTTCAAAGACCTTAGAAAGGCAGGGTAGGATAGATATAGGTCTGTAGCAGTTTGGGTCAAGAGTGTCTCCCCCCGCTGAAGAGGGGGATGACCGCAGCTGCTTTCCAGTCTTTGGGAATCTCAGACAACACGAAAGAGAGGTTGAACAGGCTAGTTATAGGGGTTGCAACAATTTTGGCAGATAATTAAAAAAAGAAAGGGTCCAAATTGTCTAGCCCTGCTGATTTGTAGTGGTCCAGATTTTGCAGCTCTTTCAGAACATCAGCTAACTGGATTTGGGAGAAGGAGAAATGGGGGAGGCTTGGGCGAGTTACTGAAGGGGGTGCAGGGCTGTTGACCGGGGTAGGGGTAGCCAGGTGGAAAGCATGGCCAGCCGTAGAGAAATGCTTATTGAAATTCTCAATTATTGTGGATTTATCGGTGGTGACAGCGTTTCCTATCCTCAGTGCAGTGGGCAACTGGGAGGAGGTGCTCTTATTCTCCATGGACTTTACAGTGTCCCAGAACTTTTTTGAGTTTGTGTTACAGGAAGCAAATTTCTGCTTGAAAAAGCTAGCCTTGGCTTTCCTAACTGCCTGTGTATATTGGTTCCTGACTTCCCTGAAAAGTTGCATATCACGTTCGATGCTAATGCAGAACGCCACAGGATGTTTTTGTGCTGGTCAAGGGCAGTAAGGTCTGGAGAGAACCATGGGCTATATCTGTTCCTGGTTCTACATTTCTTGAATGGGGCATGCTTATTTAAGATGGTGAGGAAGGCACTTTTGAAGAATAACCAGGCATCCTCTACTGACGAGATGAGGTCAATATCCTTCCAGGATACCCGGGCCAGGTCGATTAGAAAGGCCTGCTCTCTGAAGTGTTTTAGGGAACGTTTGACAGTAATGAGGGGGAGGTTGTTTGACCGCAGACCCATTACGGATGCAGGCAATGAGGTGTATTTAGAGGGCAAGTTAGTTAGGATGATATCTATGAGGGTGCCCATGTTTACGGCTTTGGGGTTGTACCTAGTAGGTTCATTGATGATTTGTGTGAGGTTGAGGGCATCAAGCTTAGATTGTAGGATGGCCGTGGTGTTAAGCATGTCCCAGTTTAGGTCACCTAGCAGCACGAGCTCTGAAGATAGATGGGGGGCAATCAGTTCACATATGGTGTCCAAAGCACAGCTGGGGGCAGAGGGTGGTCTATAGCAAGCGGCAACAGTGAGAGACTTGTTTCTAGAAAGGTGGATTTTTAAAAGTAAAAGTTCAAATTGTTTGGGTACAGACCTGGATAGTAAGACAGTGCTTTGCAGGCTATTTCTGCAGTAGATTACAACACCTCCTCCTTTGGCCGTTCTATCTTGTCTGAAAATGTTGTAATTAGAGATGGATATTTCAGGGGTTTTGGTGGTCTTCCTAAGCCAGGATTCAGACACGGCTAGGACATCCGGGTTGGCAGAGTGCTAAAGCAGTGAATAAAACAAACTTAGGGAGGAGGCTTCTAATGTTAACATGCATGAAACCAAGGCTATTACGGTTGCAGAAGTCAACAAATGAGAGCGCTTGGGGAATAGGAGTGGAGCTAGGCACTGCAGGGATTAACCTCCACATCACCAGAGGAACAGAGGAGGAGTAGGAACGAGGATACGGCTAAAGACTATGAGGACTGGTTGTCTAGGACGTCCTGAACATAGAGTAAAAGGAACAGGTTTCAGGGGGCGATAAAATAGATTCAAGGCTTAATGTACAGACAAAGGTATGGTAGGATGTGAATACAGTGGAGGTAAACCTAGGCATTGAGTGATGATGAAAGTGATATTGTCTCTAGAAACAATTAAACCAGGTGATGTCATCGCATGTGTGGGTGGTGGAACTGAAGGGTTGGATAAGATATATTGAGCAGGGCTAGAGGCTCTACAGTGAAATAAGCCAATAAACACTAACCATATCAGCAATGGACAACGCATATTGACATTGAGGAGAGGCATGCTTAGCCGAGTGATCATCAGGGTCCAGTGAGTAGTGAGGCTGGTTGGGGACACGGCGATAAAGGGGACCAGTTCAATTGGCGAAATAGGTATAGTGGCACAAGAAATTGTCAGATGAACCTATTTAGCTAGCAGCCGATATGCTCTAGACAGCTAAACGTTAGCAGGCCGCAATTTGCTGATGGGCGTTCAGGTGACGTCGTGACGGAGGTCGGTTGAATAACCCCCTCGGGCAGATAACGTTGGTAGTCTAGACGTGAAGACCCGGAAGGGCTCCGCACTGGCAGTAAAATCGGGTCCGGATAGGTGTTGTAGCCCAGGAGTGGCTGATGGAACTCTTCAGCTAGCCGGGAACATGTTTTTCTTATCTTAGATACTTTGTATCTAATCCAATGCAACAATGTTAAGATATGATTGACGGTAGGTTGTCCACACCAACTAAGTATAAAGAGTGTTGTCTCCTGTTTCACCAAACAGATCTTTACTATAGACTACTGAGGTATTCTGTATGTGGATCTCTGTCTGCAGTTGCATTTTATTACTAAAGAGTTTTATACCAAGGTTCCTGTGTCTGTGTCATCTATCTGGAAGACTGAATGTTGAAGGAAACTTACATCACCCCCTTCAAAGGACCACCCAACACCAGCAACCAACCCTGATCCACGACCATCCACGCCAAAAAACATCCAACTACCAACTATTACCCCTTCTGACATGTTTGTCAGATGGCGAGAAGCCAAACTCGTGAATAGGCAGTGGAGTCATTTTGACTTTAGGTGTGGTACCTTTGTTTTTTGACAGGTCAATAGGAAGTTCTGTTTTCCTACAGTAAATTACTGGGTAAGTTGACTGGCTTGTCTAGCTAGCCTGTCTTAGGCACATCATGATCAAGTATGGTAGCATTCTGCAGGCAACTATGTAATACAATCTGTACATGCATCAGAGTGAATTGGTGTAAAATACAATAACACTAGTTAAAAACAGCCAGTACAGAGAGGCTGTTCTGAATGGAGATTATTATAATTTGTTTGCAGCAAATGCAACTGCAACTTGTTAGCCAGCCTGCAGCAAAAACAACTTTCTTTTGCCCATGTCCCTCTCATTCTTTCCCTCTTGGTTATAGTTTTTGTCTGCTATGTGGAAGTGCCTGTGGCAGGTTGAGCTTCAATAACTCAAATCGATGGCTAACGTTGACTCACTCAGCATTGGAAACAATAACAGCTGCATGCATCAGGACTCATAGAAACACTCCTCCTGACTATTTTCAGTACGTAGCATTATGTAAGGCCAATGAATACATTATTTAGCTTTTGATTCCCAATTTAGTACGTTTAAAGCACAATATGATGTAAAGCTGTATGTGTAGTGGGTGCATATTCACCTTCAACTAGACCCAGAGCTACTGTATGACAGCCCATTTTCAACTGCTGTTGTCACTCACGCCCCAGTGAATAGGTGGGTCTGACCCCTGACCTGTTTCTACACCCAAACAAGGCTGAGAATTTCGCTTCTTTATTTGAGCTGGTGAATTGGACATGGGCTGGGATGCTTAGTTGGCCTCCAAATGCAGACAGTCTATTTGTATTTATATTTTCCATACTTCAGCATTTGTCCTGTTCTCTTCTGACTGTTAGATGAGTCAGACTGAGCATGTAAGGTAGTGACAGTGTATATCCACACTATGTTGAAGATGCGATGACAACAGCCCGGTCCTACCCCGCTGCTACAATATGTTTGTCAGTGTTTATCAGTGCCCTATAGCAACAACACAACCTCAGTGTGTCAGCACATTCTACAGTACACACAGGAAGAAACCCCATAGAGCGGCCTGTTAGATTCTTATTATACAGTATGTTTACGTTGAATGATACAAGGGAATGACGTTGTAAACCATGCAATTGTGTATGACACATCAAATCTGAAAGGTGTAGGGTAGTCAGTGTTTTCCCCTCCATTCCTCCATCTGTTCTTGTCTTGTTTTTGTCTTCCACCACATACTTGTATCCTGCCTTAAAGCTGAGATCCGCGATGGGCAAAACAGAGCCACTGGCCGCCCCAGGTGCATTTGTTATTATTGCTTTGAGGAAATGAGTATCCAGCATCGTGGTCATAAAATAATCCTAGTACATACGCTGCTGTTCTATCGCACGTGCATTGATGTCAGAGGGAAAGTAACGGTGTTTGTTTGAACGTCTTTGTTGTTGTAATATGGCAAACGGGAGTTTCATCTCTACAGAGTTTCATCTCTAATGCCATGCATTTTACCATGACAGCTTTTCCACCCCAGTGTGTGGACTGTCAACAAGCAAGGAATTGGATTCAGGGATTAAAGCAGGCCAAACTGGTCTCTCCCCTCTCCACCTTGTCAGTGCTCTCTGAGGATTTCCTTTTGGCTCAGGGCAAAGACGCACACACATGCGTGCACACACACACACACACACACACACACACACACACACACAACCACGGTAAACACACCACTCAACACACATTTCACACACAGCATCTTAACACGCTACACACACCACTACACCCACCCTAACAGCTCCTACAAGCAGAGGACATATAGCCATACAGGAGACATGTGATCGATCAGCCCACAATCAGCCATCTTAACCAAGCCAACACAGTCTCCCCCTTCCCTCCTGTCTCTTTATGAGAAGCATGTGGTCCCTCTGTCATCTGTATGTACTGTATGCATGCACAGTGCTCTCCCGCTTGCCTGCTTCAAGACACAGAGTATCTGTGTGAGTGATCTTTACGAGCGCTCTCTCTAATATCTAATATCTCTGCTCAGCGTTTTCCACCTCCTCTCATCCGGGGAGACTGGGTAATACCAGCCATCCATCAGACAGACTTTCAACAAACAAACCCAGTCACACTCGCACCGCCTCACATTGTCAGTGGCTTTATTTTACACCCTGAATGAAACACAAGGGAAAGGAAAGCTGGTGGGGAGAGCGATGTCAATACCTGCCCCGACCACATCCCTTTTACCCTGTGTAAAAGGGCAACACCTAATCAACAGCTGCTGTACCCACTCAATGAGCCGTCTTTAAAGAGCAATGATAGCCTCAAGGGCTGAGCACGGACCGAGTGATATAATCATAAACAAGCAAACAACAAAACAGGATGAAGTCACCGATAAGTTTGGTGTAGATGATGTTTATATGCACCCAAAGATCACCTGGTGTATATGCTGTCCAGGAGGCTAAGATCACCTGGTGTATATGCTGTCCAGGAGGCTAAGATCACCTGGTGTATAATCTGTCTAGGTGGCTAAAATAATCTGGTGTATATGCTGTCCAGGAGGCTAAGATCATCTGGTGTATACACCATACAGGTTAAGATCACCTTGTGTATATGCTACACAGGAGGTTAAGATTACCTGGTGAATATACCGTACAGGAGGTTAAGCGTGTGACGATCACATGACGATGGCGTGGAACATGTATGACGGACCCCTGGTGGTCCACAGCTTCTACATTGTAGCGTGATAGGGCTGTGTGATAGGGCTGTGTGATAGCGTGATAGGGGAGTGTGATATGGCTGCGTGATAGCATGATAGGTCTGTGTGATAGGGCTAATTGATAGAGCTGAGTGATAGGGCTGTGTGATAGCGTGATATGATTGTGTGATAGGCTGATATGGCTGTGTGATAGGGCTGTGTGATATAGCTGTGTGATAGGGCTGTGTGATAGGGCTGTGTGATAGCATGATAGGGCTGTGTGATAGGGCTGTGTGATATAGCTGTGTGATATGGCTGTGTGATAGGGCTGTGTGATAGCATGTTAGGGCTGTGTGATAGCATGATAGGGCTGTGTGATAGCATGATAGGGCTATGTGATAGGGCTGTGTGATAGAGCTGTGTGATAGGGCTGTGTGATAGGGCTGCGTGATAGAGCAGTGTGGTAGGGCTGTGTGATAGCGCTGTGTGATATAGCTGTGTGATAGGGCTGTGTGATAGGGCTGTGTGATAGCGCTGTGTGACAGAGCTGTGTGATAGGGCTGTGTGATAGAGCTGTGTGATAGGGCTGTGTGATATAGCTGTGTGATAGGGCTGTGTGATAGGGCTGTGTGATAGCATGATAGGGCTGTGTGATAGCATGATAGAGCTGTGTGATAGTGCTGTGTGATAGAGCTGTGTATTAGGGCTGTGTGATAGAGCTGTGTGATATGACTGTGTGATAGCATGATAAGGCTGTGTGATAGGGCTGTGTGATAGCATGATAGGGCTGTGTGATAGGGCTGTAGCTGTTGTGAGAGGGAAGATAGTGTTTACATGATGTCAAGCAGCTCCAGGGGTGAGCAGCGCTGGGCATCAGCAGAGAACACGCCTGGTAGATGTCCGTGAGACAGCAGCCAGCTCAGCAGGCGTGTTGCATTGTGTATACAAGTCTGTGTGTACGTGTGTACGTACGTGTGCAGTTGCATGTGCGCAAGCGTTCATGTGTGCATGTAAGTGACACTGTGCACATGTGATCTGTGTGTGTTCATGAGTCAGAGTGTGTTGATGTTTATAACTGTGTATAAAAAAGTATGTGTATATCAGACACTATAGCGTGTGTGTGTGCTCTGCCTGTGTGTTTGGGGAGCTGCATGGTGTCACGTCCAGCTGCAGGCTCCAGAAGTGGGCGCCCTAGGGTGAAGTGGGCAGGCGAAACGGCCCATTCAGCATCACTTTGCCTGGGGGAAGAGTTGGGAGAGAAGCGGCTCTCTGGAGGAGGGCGGCTGGAGAGATCTGCTTCAACTTGAACTCATGTGTAATGCCAGCCTTCTCTCAGGCTCCACACACACAGTCAGCATCAGTCTCTCTCTCTCTCTCTCTCTCTCTCTCTCTCTCTCTCTCTCTCTCTCTTCCCTCTCTCTTCCCTCTCTCTGTCTCTCTCTCTTTCTCTCCCCCCTCTTTCCTTCTCTCTCTCTCTCTCTCTCTCTCTCTCTCTCTCTCTCTCTCTCTCTCTCTCTCTCTCTCTCTCTCTCTCTCTCTCAATTCAATTCAATTGACTTTATTGACATGGCAAGTTCATTATTACTTACATTGTCAAAGTATACATATATAAAAAAATATATATATATAAATAAATGGTGGGACCATCAGCAATATTAATAGTAGAAGTAGTGGACATGGGATTACCATTAACAACAACTACAACAACAATATTAATGAGAACAACAATACATTAAAGCAATGGTAGTAGACCAGTGTCAACATGACTGAGAAGACACATTACAAAACAAAACAAAATGGGAAATATTATCGACATTACATTACACTTTTCACTGGCTGTCCCTCAGGTTGTGACAGGAGGACACATTTTGGCTTTTCACCCAATAAATATTAGATTTTTTCTTCATCTATTATAGTTTCAAATTCTTTGTATTGAATTATAATTTTGGGAAAGAAATATTCTCTTAGATCTGAGTATTTGTCACAGTGTAATAGGAAATGCAGCTCTGTCTCTACCTCTCCCCTGGAGCAGGGGACATTCTCAATATTCTCTCTTCCCTCTCCTCTCTCTCTTTCTCTCTGCTGTCATCATGCCCATGGCCACATGTCCATGACATTAATGAGTGTTAAATTAGCTTGCTAATCCAACTCTCTAACCTCGTCTTTCTATGGAGACCTTCTCTCCCTCACTGCTGCTGTCCGTGTGGACGTCTAGCCCAGCTGCCATATTGGGAGGAGGGGGTGGGAGGGGAGGATTAGATTTAAATCGTCATCTGTCGGAGAGAGTCCTGTTTACACTAAGAAAGAAAAGATCACGCTTTCTGACACTAGAGAAATTCCCTGAGTCACCAGTCCCACCAGGCATGGCTCTTAAGCACGGAAAGGAACGGCAGCAGCGGCTCCAGTCACGTCACACATGGTTAATCTGTCTGTTCTTGCTATCGTCCCTGGTAGTGTGCCTGGTAGACGCGGGCTAAGCTAAGCTAGGCTAACCGCTAACCGATGGTGTGCGGAGAGCCAGAGCCTGCTGCTGCTGTCTTCAATAGTACAGCACAGTGTGGGCCTCTGAGCTATTATATGATTATGTGGTGGTGACATACAGTATCTTCTCTTTTAGCTGGGGGTTGAGATGCGGAGTGTGTGAGCCACAGTATTGCCTGATGAAACCTGTCAGAAAAGCAGCTGTCAAGAGCTCTGAGTATCGGCAAGAAAGGATGTGATCTTTTTTTTTGTTTTTACTGTGTGCATATCATGCGATGTCAACAAATTGCGGGGGAAACGAATGAAAGAGAGAGAATGAATGTAGATGCTCAAATGGTGGAATAACAACATGTGTTGGGGAACAGTATGCATCACACACTGACTGTGGTATCACAGCACAAATCCTGCAGCTTTACATGGAATACAGATGACACTTTTCCCCTTCGGTGTGATATTGTTGCTAATGTAAATAAAATATGTGTATTCGTTATGATGAGGTTCAGAGCTCATGGCACACTGTGGCAGATGTGTGTTGTGCATCACACTGTTCCTTGGGAGTGTGTGTTTAAGTGTGGCAGGGAGACAGATATGGGGGGTTGATAAATTGATTGTTTGTTAACAGAGTTTTGAGTATTTCTGGGATGAGCATGGAGCCATGCTGAATAAGCACATAGAACTCTGTTAGAGTTAAGTAGGGCGAGAAAGAAAGAGAAGGACAGAGAGAGAGAGAGAGAGAGAGAGAGAGAGAGAGAGAGAGAGAGAGAGAGAGAGAGAGAGAGAGAGAGAGAGAGAGAGAGAGAGAGAGAGAGAGAGAGAGAGAGAGAGAGAGAGAGAGACTCCCGTGTGGCTCAGTTGGTAGAGCATGGCGCTTACAACACCAGGGTTGTTGGTTTGATTCACACATATGAGAAAATGTATGAACTAAAGGTTGTCTAAGGCGGCTCTGACCAGCAGATGCTCATTATAGAAATATAGGATGTATACATCGTGCCTAAGATATCCCATGGGACACAGATACAGTGTTTATATACTGTACAGCGTCTTGGAAGGAGGTGGGGGCGGAGGGTGGTATCAAGGTTAAAGACCCACACACTACCCATCTGCTCTGCTGGAAAACATATACTCATCCTCCCTCCCTCGCTCACACGTCTCCACTGTGTCCTCTTTCCACATCAGCCGTTTTCTTTGTCCATCCACCTGAGCATGATAGACGTCACCTGCTACTTTATGTAAGGCTCCCTGTAGGTACAAGTCATGTTCGGTTTTGATCATCATGGCCATACAGTCCTCCCCCTCTTCCCCACCACCACCTCTATCACTGCCTCTCCTCTCCTCTCCTCTCCTCTCCTCTCCTCTAAAATCACACCAAGGAGAATCAATGTCTTACAATGAAAACTGGTATCACACCGCCATGTGTCGATTCACCCTGTTGACTGGGTCATCCATGTGTCGATTCACCCTGCTGTCTGGGTCATCCATGTGTCGATTCACCCTGCTGACTGGGTCATCCATGTGTCGATTCACCCTGCTGACTGGGTCATCCATGTATCGATTCACCCTGCTGACTGGGTCATCCATGTGTCGATTCACCCTGCTGACTGGGTCATCCATGTGTCGATTCACCCTGCTGACTGGGTCATCCATGTGTCGATTCACCCTGCTGACTGGGTCCTCCATGTGTCGATTCACCCTGCTGACTGGGTCATCCATGTATCGATTCACCCTGCTGACTGGGTCCTCCATGTGTCGATTCACCCTGCTGACTGGGTCATCCATGTGTCGATTCACCCTGCTGACTGGGTCATCCATGTGTCGATTCACCCTGCTGACTGGGTCATCCATGTGTCGATTCACCCTGCTGACCGGGTCCTCCATGTGTCGATTCACCCTGCTGACTGGGTCATCCATGTGTCGATTCACCCTGCTGACTGGGTCATCCATGTGTCGATTCACCCTGCTGACTGGGTCATCTGACTCCAGTAAGAACTCTGGTTCAAAGGGGACTCATTTGTGAAAGGCTTCCTTCAGTAAAATGTGTTAATGCTGACAAATCAACATTGACTTCTCAAGAAGCCAGGGTACTGACTAGAAGTCGACCGATTAATCATCATGGCCGATTAATTAGGGCCGATTTCAAGTTTTCATAACAATTGGTAATCTGCATTTTTGGACGACCGATTATGGCCGATTACATTGCAATCTATGAGGAAACTGCTTGGCAGGTTGGCCACCTGTTACGCGAGAGCAGCGTCAAAAGGACCTTGTGGCTGCAATGAGCCAAGGTAAGTTGCTAGCTAGCATTACACTTATCTTATAAAAAACAATCAATCTTCACATAATCACTAGTTAACTACACATGGTTGATGATATTACTAGTTTATCTAGCTTGTCCTGCGTTGCATATAATCAATGCGGTGCCTGTTAATTTATCGTCGAATCACAGACTACTTCAACTTTGCCAAACGGGTGATGATTTATCAAAAGCGCATTTGCGAAAAAAGCACATTCGTTGCACAAATGTACCTAACCATCAACATCAATGCCTTTCTTAAAATCAATAAACAGAAGTATATATTTTTAAAACCTGCATATTTAGTTAAAATAAGTGCATGGTAGCAGGCAATATTAACTAGGGAAATTGTGTCACAGAGTCAGGGTATATGCAACAGTTTGGGCCGCCTGGCTCGTTGCGAACTGTGTTTCTTCCTAACAAAGACCATAATTAATTTACCAGAATTTTACATAATTATGACATAACATTGAAACATATTTTTTAAAATACAACTAACGGACCCTTCTCAACAATGCAGAGACAAAGCTCCCTCCTCCATAGTGGCTGTAGGCAAACAAGTTGTAATGAAGACAATACTTATTTATTTCCTAGTCTTCTCTGTTCGACTAACCTGTACCCATTGACGTCGTACTGGTACCCCCTGTATATAGCCTCATTATTGTTATTTCATTCTGTTACTTTTTATTTTTCTTTACTTTACTTCTTTTGGTAAATATTTTCTTAACTCTTTCTTGAACTGCATTGTTGGTTAAGGGCTTGTAAGTAAGCATTTCACGGTTGTAATCAGCACGTGACAAATAAAGTTTGATTTGATTTGTTCCTATTTGGAACATGATTTCAAGAAAGAGCGCCACTGCTGCCGATCTTCTGGTTTTTCATCTCCTCCTCCACGGTTCTCAGAAGACAGTACAGTAGCTACAATAAAAACAGATAGCACCACTTCACACCATCTTTTAGCACCCTAGTGCTGTGATTGCTGTCATTATGCTGTGACAGTTATTGTTTGTGGAAGCAACCAAAGAGCAGTGGGTGTGGGCGGTTTTATTTTTCTGGAAACAAATTAAGAGGAAAAGCTTTTGTGAAATCGAAAGTGACCCTAATATATCTACAGGGAAGAAGTGTGGATGTTAAGTCACTTCCATCTCACTCTCTCGCTAGCTCGCGCTCACGCTCTCTGTTTTTCCATGCCTCTCTCTAGTATCATCTCACTCTGTTAATCCCTATCCCTTCCTCTACACTTGTTTTTTTCCCTTTCTCTCCATCCTTCTCTCTCTCTCCCTCTCTATTTTCCTCCCTCTCTCTTTTCAGCCATCTAGTATTCCAATCCCTTCTCATCAGGAGCGGCTTAGAGGCACGTTGGGACTAATTATAGACTTGTCAGTTTTAAAAAAGTAATGCCATTGATGGAAAAATACCCAAATGACGAGGGTCAGATAAGAGGGTCCAGGTGGCTGAAGGTGGATGAAGAGGGGGTAATGTGGGGTTGGACTGTGTGTGTGTGTGTGTGTGTGTGTGTGTGTGTGTGTGTGTGTGTGTGTGTGTGTGTGTGTGTGTGTGTGTGTGTGTGTGTGTGTGTGTGTGTGTGTGTGTGTGTGTGTGTGTGTGTGTGTGTGTGTGTGTGTGTGTGTGTGTGTCTGTGTGTGTGTGTGTGTGTGTGTGTGTGTGTGTGTGTGTGTGTGTTTGACGCTGAACACAGACGAGGTTGATGAAGGCTGGGGGCGTCAGATGAGGATGTTCTGTGAAGATGCTTCTCCTGAGAGGGGAAAAACATGGCAAAGGACACCCTATTCCAGTTACCAAAAGCTGTAGAGCAACATGTTGTAAAACACTACAACTGAGCTTGGATGTAAAATGGAACGTGCGTCTCCATCAAACAGTACATGATTCCAACTATTGGTTGTGTCCCATCCTATAGAGTGCAACAGGAGTATATACTTAACAGCATGTACAACAGGTGTATATACTTAACAGCATGTACAACAGGTGTATATACTTAACAGTCGCAGGAGGTTGGTAGAGCGGAATTAGTGGAATGGTATCAAATACATCAAACACATGGTTATTGATATACAGTGAGGGAAAAAAGTATTTGATCCCCTGCTAAATTTGGACGTTTGCCCACATACAAAGAAATGATCAGTCTATAATTTTAATGGTAGGTTTATTTGAACAGTGAGAGACAGAATAACAACAACAAAAAATCAGAAAAATGTTATAAATTGATTTGCATTTTAATGAGGGAAATAAATATTTGACCCTCTCTCAATCAGAAAGATTTCTGGCTCCCAGGTGTCTTTTATACAGGTAACGAGCTGAGATTAGGAGCACACTCTTAAAGGGAGTGCTCCTAATCTCAGTTTGTTACCTGTATAAAAGACACCTGTCCACAGAAGCAATCAATCAATCAGATTCCAAACTCTCCACCATGGCCAAGACCAAAGAGCTCTCCAAGGATGTCAGGGACAAGATTGTAGACCTACACAAGGCTGGAATGGGCTACAAGACCATCGCCAAGCAGCTTGGTGAGAAGGTGACAACAGTTGGTGCGATTATTCACAAATGGAAGAAACACAAAATAACTGTCAATCTCCCTCGGCCTGGGGCTCCATGCAAGATCTCACCTCGTGGAGTTGCAATGATCATGAGAACGGTGAGGAATCAGCCCAGAACTACACGGGAGGATCTTGTCAATGATCTCAAGGCAGCTGGGACCATAGTCACCAAGAAAACAATTGGTAACACACTACACCGTGAAGGACTGAAATCCTGCAGCACCCGCAAGGTCCCCCGGCTCAAGAAAACACATATACATGCCCATCTGAAGTTTGCCAATGAACATCTGAATGATTCAGAGGACAACTGGGTGAAAGTGTTGTGGTCAGATGAGACCAAAATGGAGCTCTTTGGCATCAACTCAACTCGCCGTGTTTGGAGGAGGAGGAATGCTCCCTATGACCCCAAGAACCCCATGCCCACCGTCAAACATGGAGGTGGAAACATTATGCTTTGGGTTGTGTTTCTGTGTCGTGGATGGGTATTCCAGCATGACAATGACCCAAAACTCACGGCCAAGGCAACAAAGGTGTGGCTCAAGAAGAAGCATATTAAGGTCCTGGAGTGGCCTAGCCAGTCTCCAGACCTTAATCCCATAGAAAATCTGTGGAGGGAGCTGAAGGTTCGAGTTGCCAAACGTCAGCCTCGAAACCTTAATGACTTGGAGAAGATCTGCAAAGAGGAGTGGGACAAAATCCCTCCTGAGATGTGTGCATACCTGGTGGCCAACTACAAGAAACGTCTGATCTCTGTGATTGCCAACAAGGGTTTTGCCACCAAGTACTAAGTCATGTTTTGCAGAGGGATCAAATACTTATTTCCCTCATTAAAATGCAAGATAATTTATAACATTTTTCACGTGCCTTTTTCTGGATTCTTTTGTTGTTATTCTGTCTCTCACTGTTCAAATAAACCTACCATTAAAATTATAGATCATTTCTTTGTCAGTGGGAAAACATACAAAATCAGCAGGGGATCAAATACTTTTTTCCCTCACTGTAACATGGACAATATACTGTATGTAACCTGTTCAGGCAAAGGATTCTGAACCATGTTCAAACACCAGACCTGGGTTGGTCACCAACCTTTTCTGAGTCAAGATCATTTTCTGAGTCAATATGCAAAGCAGAGATCTACCGCTTAGATTTTTTTTAAACATGACTTAAAAACATCAGCCTATGCAACTTTAACCAATTATAAATAGTTCTGTAGCAATGAGGTTACATTAACCCTGCATATTGGCTATGCTTGAATTTGCCCTGCCAATTTTGTTCTTCTCAGACCAACTTGAAATTCCTCTCTCCTTCCCTCCAATGAGAAATAAGACCCAGTCTTCCAGCTGATGGCGGAACTCAAGTCACTCTGCATTATTTCTGCCTCACGCACCAATTCATGTTGTTACTCGTATCCCCAAAGAAAGTGAAATATTAGTGGAAGTAGGGAGAACGCGCATTGTATGGCTTATAAAAGTGCTGAACAAAGTGTTGACAGTAGTGCTGAATAACAACTTAAACATGAACGTACTCATAAAAACAGCAGTTCTTTGCTGTATTCGTTGAGACTGTCTTCAAAGTTTTGAAATCTCACACTATCAACTTTGCTGTGCGTTTGAGGCTTCTTTTTACAGTTTATGGCTGCGTTTCAAACTCATAAAATACACACCCTCCTCCACTTACGCCTTATGCCCTTGGGGGGAATCCCCGTCATCATCTTGGACGTCGGTCCAAACGATTAGCCAAACAAGGGAAGTTCGCAACGTAAGCCCCTCAGCCCTCGTTTTTGATCGAGTTTGCGAGTGTACAATTATGTTCACTTCGGGGCCTGAAACACCCCATAATTAAATTTGCGATGATTGTACATCGGCTAAGAAAAGTCTCCCAAAACTTAAAACTTCAACATCAACATACAAGTGTAAGTAAAAACGAATGTAAATAAGTTAGAAATTGTGCTACTAATGCACAAACACATCTCGTAAAAGTAATGATGTTTTTGTTTGGTTAGCTTTTGGAAATTACATAAAACAGTTTCCATCTTCAGAAGTTCCAGCTAGGCAGGCTAACATTAGTTAGCTAATTAACTTGCTAGCTATCATAGAGTAGGCATATATTAATAATTCTATAGTTAATATAAGTAGACATGCAATCATAATTGACTGTAGCACATATAAAGCACAATCGTCGGGGGACGAACGAGTGACGAATTTCCGGGCAAGGGCAATCCATTTAATATTAATTCCATCCTCCCTCACCCCTTGCCCTGCAAATGTCAACTCGTCAGACGTCATGATACGTCATCAGAAGTGTCCACTTAATTTGAGGGCTGAGGGGAGAGGGTGTGTCTTTTAAGTGTTTGGAATGCAGCCTATGGCTCGAGGAAACTGTACAGACATGCTGATCTGAGCTTTCTGATTGGCCAGCGGTAAGCCTATAGGTGCACTTGATTTGCTCTCTGGGCCTGCCAGGTAGGTGGAGTTCTACCTTCAGACACATGAAATGGTTAAAAATGGGAAAACTGCTAGGGCTGCTGAATCAAGCGCACCTACCGGCAACATTGCAAAACGGATTTAGGAACACAAGGTTTTATCGTTGTTGTATTTTAAGGAAATGTTTGGTGATCGACTTGGAAGTGCTTTGAGAGAGACCGGTTGGTGACCACTGATTTATGGTATTTCAATTCTTTCTACTAATTTTCGGAGTAAGCATTTGGATATAAGAATGAATTTGGAAATATTTGTTACATCCAATTTTCTATTATTTAAAGTGGCTAGAGATTTGAGTCAGTATGTTGGCAGCAACCACTCAATGTTAGTGGTGGCTGTTAAACAGTCTGATGGCCTTGAGATAGAAGCTGTTTTTCAGTCTCTCGGCCCCAGCTTTGATGCACCTGTACTGACCTCGCCTTCTGGATGATAACGGGGTGAACAGGCAGTGGCTCGGGTGGTTGTTGTCCTTGATGATATTTTTGGCCTTCCTTTGACATCGGGTGGTGTAGGTGTCCTGGAGGGCAGGTAGTTTACCCCCGGTGATGCGTTGTGCAGTCCTCACTACCTTCTGGAGAGCCTTACGGTTGTGGGCAGAGCAGTTGCCGTACCAGGCGGCGATACAGCCCGACAGAATGCTCTCGACTGTGCATCTGTTTGGTTGTTTGTGAGTGTTTTTGGTGACAAGCCGAATTTCTTCAGCCTCCTGAGGTTGAAGAGGCGCTGTTGCGCCTTCTTCACCACACTGTCTGTGTGGGTGGACCAGGGGTGGCAGGTAGCCTAGTGGTTAGAGTGTTGGACTTGTAACCGGAGGGTTGCAAGTTCGATACCCTGAGCTGACAAGGTAAAAATCTGTTGTTCTGCCCCTAAACAAAGCAGTTAACCCACTGTTCCCTGGGTGCTGTGGATGTGGATGTGGATGTTGATTAAGGCAGTACCCTGCACCTCTCTGATTCAGAGGGGTTGGGTTAAATGCGGAAGACACATTTCAGTTGAAGGCATTTGGTTGTACAACTGACTAATAATGGTGACTTTGATTTCAGTTTGTCTGTGATGTGTATGCTGAGGAACTTAAAACTTTCCACCTTCTCCACTACTGTCCCATTGATGTGGATAGGGGGTGCTCTGTTTCCTGAAGTCCACGATCATCTCCTTAGATTTGTTGAGTGAAAGCTTATTTTCCTGACACCACATTCAGAGGGCCCTCACCTCCTCCCTGTAGGCCGTCTCGTCGCTGTTGGTAATCAGGGATTATCCGTCGGTCCACTGCTGGTGCTGGTTTTTTCTTTGTGGGTAAAAAGGATGGGGGCCTTCGACCCTGCATCGATTATCGAGGCCTCAACAAAATCACTATCCGGAACCGTTACCCATTGCCGCTTATGGCCACAGCTTTTGAGATACTGCAGGGAGCTTCCATATTCACCAAACTCGACTTGCGCAATGCTTACCATCTTGTGCGCATTAGACAAGGGGATGAGTGGAAGACCGCATTCAACACTCCCACCGGGCACTATGAGTACCTAGTTATGCCCTTCGGCCTCACCAACGCCCCTGCAGTTTTCCAGGCTCTGATAAATGATGTCCTTCGAGATATGCTCAATCAGTTTGTATTTGTCTACCTGGACAATATTCTCATGGAGCATGTCAGGAAGGTTCTCAGATGCCTCCGCGATAATCACCTTTATGTCAAACCTGAAAAATGTGAATTTACCCAAGTACAATTTCTGGGATTCATCATTAAGCCCGGACATATTCAAATGGACCCCCAGAAGGTTCAAGCAGTCACTGATTGGCCCACTCCTGGGTCTGTGAAGGAGGTGCAGCGGTTTCTTGGCTTTGCCAACTTTTACCGCAAATTTATTTTGAAATTCAGCTCTGTGGTGGCTCCCCTTTCTGCTCTCACTAAAGGGAATAATGCTGGGTTTTGCTGGAGTCCTGAAGCAGAGCTGGCTTTTAATGAACTCAAACGCTGCTTTACTTCGGCTCCCATCCTCACTCTCCCAGACCCAGACAAACTCTTCGTTGTGGAAGTGGACACTTCGGATGTGGGCGTTGGAGCAGTGCTTTCCCAGAGGGGGGAGGATAACAGACTTCGGCCATGTGCATTCCTTTCACACCGTCTTACACCAACAGAAAGGAATTACCATGTGGGAGACCGTGAGTTACTGGTTGTTAAACTGGCGCTCGAATGGAGACATTGGCTTGAAGTACTCACTGACCACAAAAATCAGTACATTCAGCAGGCCAAGCGACTCAACCCTCGTCAGGCACGCTGGTCTCTATTCTTCAACTGGTTTCAATTCATTTTATCCTACCGCCCCGGATCCAAAAATCTCAAACCTGATGCTCTGTCTCGAGTATACTCAAGTAGCAACCAAGAAGATCCTGTCACCCCCATTATCCCGAGCTCCAAGATATTGGCCCCCGTAAGATGGGAACTTGAAGATACAGTAAGACAAGCCCAGGCCCGGGAACCAGACCCAGGAGGTGGGCCAACTAAACGCTTGTTCGTCCCTAAAGCTGTTCGCTCCCAGGTTCTCCAGTGCGGTCATGTCTCTCGTCTGACCTGCCATCCAGGCACTACTCGTACCCTTGAATTTCTCCAGAGACGGTTTTGGTGGCCGACCATCAAGGAGGATACAAAGACCTTTGTAAGTGCCTGTTCCACATGCAGTCAGGGGAAGGTCTCTCATCGCTTACCTCAGGGGTTGCTCCACCCTCTCTCTATACCTCGAAGACGCTGGTCACACCTCTCCATGGATTTTATTACCGGACTCCCGCCATCCCAAGGTAACACCACCATTATGGTCATTGTTGACAGGTTTTCTAAGGCTGGCAGATTCATTCCCTTGCCCAAGCTGCCCACTGCTAAAGAGACTGCGGAGTTGGTCATTAACCATGTTTTTGAGTTTTTGGCATCCCACAGGACATTGTTTCTGATCGATTGTTTCTGATCAGTTTTCCTCTCGATTCTGGCGGGCATTCTGTCAACTTTTGGGGGAAACTGTGAGCCTATCTTCTGGATTCCACCCTGAGTCCAATGGCCAAACAGAGAGGTTAAACCAGGATCTGGAGACTACACTGAGGTGCATGGCTGCCAATAACCCATCCTCCTGGTCATCTTTCATTATGTGGGCAGAATACGCCCACAACACTCTACGCTCCTCGGCAACAGGCATGTCTCCCTTCGAATGCTAGATTGGTTATGCCCCTCCACTGTTCCCAGACCAAGAAATTGAAGTAGGAGTTCCCTCAGCTCTGCAGTTCATCCGACGCTGTCGTTTGACTTGGAGGAAGGCTCGACACAAGCTTCTTAGGGTCTCTGAGCCGTACCAGCGACAGGCTAACCGTAGACGCAGACCTGCCCCCACCCTGCGTTCCGGACAGAGAGTTTGGCTCTCCACTAAGAACCTTCCCTTACGTGTAGAGTCCCTCAAGCTCTCCCAGCGATTCATTGGGCCTTTCAAAGTGGCAAGGAAAGTTAACCCTGTTACTTACCGTTTATACTTGCCTAGGTCCTTAAAGATTAATCCCACATTTCATGTCTCCCTTCTAAAACCTGTGTTATCTTCTCCTTTTGCTCCAGCAGGTAAACCTCCCCCTCCTCCTTGCATCATTGGAGGCCAACCAGCTTACACAGTCCACCGAATACTGGATTCCCATCGGGTGCGAGGGTCCGTTCAGTATCTTGTGGACTGGTAAGGCTATGGCCCAGAGGAGCGCTCTTGGACCCCAAGTTAATTCGGGACTTCCATGTTCATAAACCCGATCGTCCTGGAAGGAACGTCAGGAGCCGTTCCTAGAGGGGGGGGGGTCCTGTCAGTGTTTTGCTTGTTATGTCATGTTTTGGCCTCTAGAGGTCCTCATGGGGCTATCGTGCCCTGCTTATTCAATTTGTAATTAGTGTTATTAGGTTCACATGTGTCTCATTCAGATGTGTGTATTTAAGTCACTCTGTCTCATAGCCTCTTTGCTTGGTGTTTAGTTGTTCTTTAGCCGGTTGCCCAAGTAAGTGTTCTCTACTCTGAGACATTTTATTTTCCCTTACCTGTGGATTATTCCCTTCTCTGTTTTATTTTATGTGGATTTTCTCCTCTGGAGTTTTTTGCTGAATTGGTAACAGTTTAGACTTTTTTTGAAAAGCCCCATTGGACTGGTTTTGGGTTTTGAGGATTACCTTTTGATGTTTTTTGCTCCAGCTATGGATTTCTGTTGCTTGTTTTTGTATTAAAACTTTTCTGCATCCATTCTTCTTTCGAGTGCGTCTTACTGTTGGGTTCACCACCTCCAGTTGCTCAAGGATTGACAGCCTGACTCTCACGCCAGAGACCTGGGTTCGAGTCCCGGCTCTGACAAGATCAGAGGCAGTAGGGATGAACAGAGATGTTCTCTTGATAAGTGTGTGTATTAAACAATTTTCCTGTATTGCTAAGCATTCAAAACATAACAAGTCATTTTTTGGGTGTCAGGGAAAATGTATGCAGTAAAAAGTATATTATTTTCTTTAGGAATGTAGTGAAGTGAAAGTAAAAGTTGTCAAAAAATATAAACAGTAAAGTACAGATACCCCAAAAAACTACTTCAGTAGTACTTTCAAGTATTTTTACTGAAGTATTTTACACCACTGGGGTACTGGAGGACCAGGGTTGGGAATCACTGCTGTAGATTGACCCCATATTCTGTAACGTTGTGTACATAAATAAACTCTCTCCCGTCTCACATCAGGACTGTGGAGATGACAGGAGAGGCAGCAGTATGAGGATGGGAAGTGGAGACAGAGGTGGAGGGGGTCAGACCTACTGATTGCCTCAGTATAAAGTAATAGAAGCCGGATTATTGGAAGGAACAGGGTCACTTACCATTGGGCACAATCCCTGGACGGATCCACAACCTAGTCTATATCAGTCATTGTTTATCACACTGGGCTCTGTGTGTGTGTCAGGTGTTTATGGGTGTTTATGGGTGTGTAGGTGTGTGTGTGTTTGTGTGTGTTTGTGTATGTGCGTGTACATGCACATGTAGCACATGGCGATGTGTTAAACTTACCCCTCAGCCTGATGTGTCCCCACTTGCTCCAGTGAAATTGCGTGGCGCTGACTGGTAAGATGCTTCAGGAGGGTGGTCGTGTGTGCTAGCAAGGCAGAGGTCCTGGGTTTGAGCCTTGATACTTGCTAAGCAAGCAGTGTGACGTCCTTTACACAATAGATCAAATTTCTATTCATTGAATCCAATCCCGATCAGGTAACTTGGTGTAATATTATCTGCAAACTTGGAGTGATATTATCTGGTAACACTGAGTGAACTTTCTACCAGGGAGTGTGTTGACCAAATAAATAGATCATTAGGATTAAAGCCTATTTCCAGGGAAGAGGCTGGAAGCTGGCCAGAGGAGGCTCAGTGTGAAGCGGAGAGATCTGTCGATGCAGCAAGAATACTGTTTGTGGTGTAAACACACACACAGAGAAAGTGTTCTTTCACACTGCTTATCTTTTTAAAATAACTAAGAAACACACTCATACCGCCACGGGCACACACACACAAGGATGGATGTACAGAGACACACACACACAGAGACACACACACAGCAATGCAACTTTAATGATTTACCAGCAGCAGCGTCCTTGAAATGCACTGAGTGAGAGAGAGAGAGAGAGAGAGAGAGAGAGAGAGAGAGAGAGAGAGAGAGAGAGAGAGAGAGAGAGAGAGAGAGAGAGAGAGAGAGAGAGAGACTCCCGTGTGGCTCAGTTGGTAGAGCATGGCGCTTACAAAACCAGGGTTGTTGGTTTGATTCACACATATGAGAAAATGTATGAACTAAAGGTTGTCTAAGGCGGCTCTGACCAGCAGATGCTCATTATAGAAATATAGGATGTATACATCGTGCCTAAGATATCCCATGGGACACAGATACAGTGTTTATATACTGTACAGCGTCTTGGAAGGAGGTGGGGGCGGAGGGTGGTATCAAGGTTAAAGACCCACACACTACCCATCTGCTCTGCTGGAAAACATATACTCATCCTCCCTCCCTCGCTCACACGTCTCCACTGTGTCCTCTTTCCACATCAGCTGTTTTCTTTGTCCATCCACCTGAGCATGATAGACGTCACCTGCTACTGTATACATGTGCATGTTGTGTGTGTGTGTACAAATACTGGCATGTGCCAGGTAAGTACTGGTGTTTCAGACGCAAATACAGTAATACTGTACATACAGACATCTTGCCTTTGTCCACCATTGTGATTCTGTCTATGCCTCCCACTATTTATATTTGGCAAAGACACAACAGCACAGAAAGTCTGAGATTAGTTTGGCTTTGAGTCAACACAATCAAATCACCTCTCTCCAAACCCGTTCATATTCTCAGAGTGCCACCCTATTGTACTCCACTTATGCTGTCATTGCGCGTGGTGCCTTTTGTCAGCTCTTTTCGAATGCAAACCAAGTTTCTCGTTGTGTTTAACCTATCGTCAGATGTTGATTCACCGCTGTGTGACAGCTTTCTGTCTATTATGTGTTTGAGAGCTTTACAAATCTCATTGTGCTGCCTGTCACATCCTGAGTGAGGCACAGCAGCCAGTCAAATGTGACAGATCCGTAGCACATTCAATGTGTCACGTTCTTGAGCTCTTAAAGCCGAATGCTGTGCTATCTAGGTCTAGGAGCAGGTTGGCATGTACTGTGATTTGTCATGTACTCACTACTGCCTCCAGGACAAGATTCATCCCAATAACCTGCTGTCTAGGTCTAGGAGGCAATCCTAAACAACACCACAGGTCTAGGAGGCAATCCTAAGTAACAACACAGTTTCCATTAAGTACTGCTCAATCCTAAACAGAGGCACAGAATCAGAGGAGGCTGGTTCGAGGAACGATAGGAGGACGGGCTCATTGTAATGGCTGTAATGAAATCAATGGAACGGAGTCAAGGTGGCGCAGAAGATCATGGCTGATGTTTTACATTCTCCCAACCAATTGTGCTATTCCTGATTCCTGCTCACAAGCAAAAACTAAAGCAGGAAGTACCAGTGACTCACTCAATACGGAAGTGGTCAGATGACGCGGATGCTACACTACAGGACTGTTTTGCTAGCACAGACTGGAATGTGTTCCGGGATTCATCCAATGGCATTGAGGTGTACACCACCTCAGTCATCGGCTTCATCAATAAGTGCATCGATGATGTCCCCACAGTGACTGTACGTACATATCCCAACCAGAAGCCATGGATTACAGGCAACATCCACATTGAGCTGCCACTTTCAAGGAGCGGGAGACTAATCCGGACGCTTATAAGAAATCCCGCTATGCACTCAGACGAACCATCAAACAAGCAAAGCTCAATACAGGATTAAGATTGAATCCTACTACACCGGCTCTGATTCTCGTCAGATGTGGCAGGGCTTGAAAACTATTACGGACACGAGAGCACCAGCTGTTCTGGATGACTGTGTGATAACGCTCTTGGTAGCCGATGTGAACAAAACCTTTAAGCAGGTCAACATTCACAAAGCCGCTGGGCCAGACGGATTACCAGGACGTGTACTCAAAGCATGCGCAGACCAACTGTCAAGTGTCTTCATTGACATTTTCAACCTCTCCCTGACTGAGTCTGTAATACCTACATGTTTCAAGCAGACCACCATAGTTCCTGTGCCCAAGGAAGCGAAGGTAACCTGCCTAAATGATTACCGCCGCGTGGCACTCACGTCAGTAGCCATGAAGTACTTTGAAAGGCTGGTCATGGCTCACATCAACAACATCCTCCCGGACACACTAGACCACCTCCAATTCGCATACCGCCCCAACAGATCCACAGATGACGCAATCTCAAAAGCGCTCCACATTGCCCTTTCTCACCTGGACAAAAGGAACACTTATGTGAGAATGCTGTTCATTGACTACAGTTCAGCGTTCACACCATAGTGCCCACGAAGCTCATCACTAAGCTAAGGACTCTGGGACTAAACACCTCCCTCTGCAACTGGATCCTGGACTTCCTGACGGGCCGCCCCCAGGTCGTAAGAGTAGGCAACAAAACGTATGCCACGCTGATCCTTAACACTGGGGCCCCTCAGGGGTGTGTACTTAGTCCCCTCCTGTATTCCCTGTTCACCCACGACTGCGTGGCCAACACGACTCCAACACTATCATACATTTTTCTGACGACACAACAGTGATAGGCCTGATCACCGACAACGATGAGACAGCCTCAGAGAACTGACAGTGTGGTGCCAGGACAACAACCTCTCCCTCAATGTGAGCAAGACAAATGAGCTGATTGTGGACTACAGGAAAAGGCCGGCCGAACAGGCCCCCATTAACATCGACGGGGCTGTAGTGGAGCGGGACGAGAGTTTTAAGTTCCTTGGTGTCCACATCACCAATGAACTATCATGGTCCAAACATACCAAGACGTGAAGAGGGCACGACAAAACCTTTTACCCCTCAGGAGCCTGAAAAGATTTGGCATGGGTCCCCAGATCCTCAAAAGGTTCTACAGCTGCACCATCGAGAGCATCCTGACCGGTTGCGTCACCTCCTGGTATGGCAACTGCTCGGTATCTGACCGTAAGGCGATACAGAGGGTAGTGCAAACGGCCCAGTACATCACTGGGGCCAAGCTTCCTGCCATCCAGGACCTATGCAATTGGCGGTGCCATAGGAAAGCCCATAAAATTGTCAGAGACTCCAGTCACCCAAGTTATTGACTGTTTTCTCTGCTACCGCACGGCAAGTGGTACCGGAGCGTCAAGTCTAGGACCAAAAGTCTCCTCAACAGCTTCTACCCCCAAGCCATTAGACTGCTGAACAATTAATAAAATCGCCACCGGACAATTTACATTGACCCTCCCTCCCTTTTGCACACTGCTGCTACTCGCTGTTTATTATCTATGCATAGTCACTTCACCCCCACCTACATGTACAAATGACCTCAACTAACCTGTACCCCCGCACACTGACTCGGTACCGGTGCCCCCTGTATATAGCCTTGTTATTGTTATTCTTATTGTGTTACTTTTTATTATTATTTTTCATTTTAGTCTACTTCGTAAATATTTTCTTAACTCTTCTTGAACAGTGCTGTTGGTTAAGGGCTTGTAAGTAAGCATTTCACGTGTAAAGTCTACACTTGCTGTATTTGGCGCATGTGACAAATAAAGTTTGATTTGATTTGAAACACATAAAACATATGGAAACCACGTTTGACTCCATTCCATTAATTCCCTTCCAGCCATTCCAATGAGCACCTCCCACCAGACTCCCCTGTAACATAATATTTCAGATCAATTGAAATGTCAGTCCGTACCCTTGCTAACTACCTTTCCACCTGTAAAAAAAATGACCAAACAAAAGCTATCTAGCCTCAGGAGGCAAATCTCAGAGCTAACTAGGCTATGCACTGTACAGTTGAAGTCGGAAGTTTACATACACTTAGGTTGGAGTCATTAAAACTCGTTTTTCAACCACTCCACAACTTTCGTCAACAAACTATAGTTTTGGCAAGTCGTTTAGGATATCTACTTTGTGCATGACACAAGTATTTTTTCCATCAATTGTTTACAAACAGATTATTTCACTTATAATTCACTGTATCTAAATTCCAGTGGGTCAGAAGTTTACATACACTAAGTTGACTGTGCCTTTAAACAGCTTGGAAAATTCCAGAAAATTATGTCATGGCTTTAGAAGCTTCTGTTTGGCTAATTGACATAATCTGAGTCAATTGGAGGTGTAACTGTGGATGTATTTCAAGGCCTACCTTCAAACTCAGTGCCTCTTTGCTTGACGTTTGCTTTGAAAATCAAAAGAAATCAGCCAAGATCTCAGACATTTTTATTTTGACCTCCACAAGTCTGGTTCATCTTTGGGAGCAATTTCCAAACGTCTGAAGGTACCACGTTCATCTGTACAAACAATAGTACACAAGTATAAACACCAGGGGACCACGCAGCCGTCATACCGCTCAGGAAGGAGACATGTTCTGTCTCCTAGAGATGAACGTACTTTGGTGCGAAAAGTGCAAATCAATCCCAGCAAAGGACCTTGTGAAGATGCTGGAGGAAACAGGTTATAAAGTATTTGTATCCACAGTAAAACAAGTCCTATATCGACATAACCTGAAAGGCCGCTCTGCAAGGAAGAAGCCATAACCGCCATAAAATATCTATGACTACGGTTTGCAACTGCACATGGGGACAAAGATCGTACTTTTTAGAGAAATGTCCTCTGGTCTGATGAAAAAAATATATAACTGTTTAGCTATAATGACCATCGTTATGTTTGGAGGAAAAAGGGGGAGGCTTGCAAGCCGAAGAAAACCATCCCAACCGTGAATGCACAGGGGTGGCAGCATCATGTTGTGGGTGTGCTTTGCTGCAGTAGGGGCTGGTGCACTTCACAAAATAGATGGCATCATGAGAAAGGAAAATTATGTGGATATATTGAAGCAACATCTCAAGGCATTAGTCAGGAAGTTAAAGCTTGGCCGCAAATGGGTCTTCCAAATGGACAATGACCCCAAGCATACTTCCAAAGTTGTGGCAAAATGGCTTAAGGACAACAAAGTCAAGGTATTGGAGTGGCCATCACAAAGCCCTGACCTCAATCCCATAGAAAATGTGTGGACAGAACTGAAAAAACGTGTGCGAGCAAGGAGGCCTACAAACCTGTCTCAGTTACACCAGCTCTGTCAGGAGGAATGGGCAAAAGTTCATTCAACTTATGCTACCAAATACTAATTGAGTGTATGTAAACTTCTGACCCACTGGGAATGTGATGAGAGAAATAAAAGCTGAAATAAATAATTCTCTCTACCAAACAAAAGCTACCTAGCCTCAGTAGACCACTCTCAGAGCTAACTAGGCTATGCACTGTATCTAGCTAGCTACCACTCGTAGTGCCAAGAAGCAGAGCTGCCCAGTCTGAGAGCTGAAAGAGAGAGAGCTAGTGGCCCATATTCCACATTCCCTCCAAACCAAATCAAATTGCCATGGGAGCCATGACCAGCAACATAATGAATTCACTGGGCTTCCGCTCTGGGAGCTCTCAAAGCATCTTGAGAGGGCATGGCTCCTCCATTATTGCCACTTGTCAAGGTCTGTCACAATCATTAACCCTCCCAGCCCCTGCCTGTTTAAAATGTATGTTTGTAATAGTAAAGTCGGAGTTTTTACATGATTGGAATGTTTACACAGTTTTGGGTGTTCTTATGCAGACCGAATATGATTAGAACAAGGTAAAAATAAACATGTTGAATAATTATCCGAATTAACATTTTACAATAGCCAGGAGGCATATTCAACACTGGTAAATATTACATAAAATCTCTCAGTTGTTGAGAGACTCACACCATACATTAGCAGAAGCTGGAAACACTTCATCACTGGGTGGGCAATGGACCAGCCGGCCAGCAGTAGCGTTTGTTGGACACAGGGGACAGACAGAATGGATATTCAGATCGTGAGCCTCTTAGCTTGAAGTAGCAGAGTAAAGCAAACGAGTGCCTCATTCACAGGCAACAGGAACATTGACAGATTTTATGAGGCTCTTTGTTCCTGCGCAGTAGTAAAGGTAAAGTCTCAAAATGGATGCTTCCCCAGCCAGAGGCAATATAAAGGCAAGCTAAAACCATCGCTGCCTGTGATTGTTTGCAGAAATGATTCATTAGCTTGGTAGACTTAAGAAAGCCAAACTGTTTTTTTTTATAAACGAATGCTTGCCTCTGATTTCCTTTTTCTGTCATTGTGAATGCATTGCTAGCCAATAATAAGATGTTGGAGACAAGAGAGAACACAATCTCAATTTCAATATAAAAACTGCTAAGTGGAAGCAAATTAATGTTTTAATTATTAATTCTAATAAATACTTGACTTTATTGTCACCGAGCAGACTGTATCTGATAATTATTCATAAATGTCAAGTTCTTGAGGAATGTTATCTCCTTTACTCCTTAAAACAGACACACACACACACAAACACAGACAGACAGTCAGATAGAGACACACACACACAGCAAATTCACATTCACTCTCTCAAAGAACCATGAAGTACATTCTCAGTGTTTTCTCTGAATTGTATCATAAAATAGAATCTGAGATATACGACACCTACATGTAATGAAGCAATTTGTGAGGTCATAAGAAATCCTCACATTGAAGAGGGAGTGATGAAAAACATTTGATATTTGATTTCACTTTGTTCTTCATTCTTCATTAGAAATAAAAGTGAATCAATAAAGTCACAAGGAGGTTTTCTCCCGATAGATTCCCAGGACAAGCCGTCAGTAAAGTGTTGTCGTTCAACACAACAGGTGTAATGCGTCTGTGTGTTGCTGGTGTAGAGGAGTCAGGTGCAGGACAGCAGATATGAGTAATATAGCAATTTACTCAATAATAATCACAATACACGACAAATAAAGCCAAGCCCACAGTACGGACCGCAATACAATAAACAAACACTCACAAACAAACATGAGGGAACAGAGGGTTAAATAATGAAAAAGTAATTGTGGGATTGAAAACAGGTGTGTATAACAAGGATTAACCAATGGAAAATGAAAAGTGGATCGGCAATGGCTAGAAAACCGGTGAAGTCGACCGCCGAACGCTGCCCGAACAAGGAGAGGGACTGACTTCGGCGGAAGTCGTGACAACAGGAACTACATTGTCCACAAAATCATTGTCCACAAGGCAGGGTAAAACAACACAGTGTCCGTGTTCAAGTAACCATGGATCCTAGCATGCCACATAGAGAGCATGCCCGTACGTTGCTTCATTCTAAGTAGTACGCCATTGTGGATATTGGAACAAATGCAGCGTCTGTCTCTTTACTGTCAACCCACACAGTATTATTTTTACAGACAGACAAAATGAAAAACTACAAGTTATCTAGTAAAAACCAGAGACATCACAGGAGTATTCCAAAATAATAAAACCTCAAAAAACCTAAAGCCTCAAAATCCTTCATCAGTGATTTAAAAACACCAATCGGGTCAAGTTCTTCCAGTTGAAAACTATATTGTGTTCCAAGCCGATGGCGCAGAGTACATAAAAGCCCTTTTACCAAATTTAGTTTGGACAGGATAAAGTATTGCGAACGAAGAGAGTACCCACCACATTTCTGAAGAATAAAAATGCCAAAATAAAATGGTAGTAAACCCAAATAGGCTTTATAAAGTGACTGAGCCTACGAGTGACTGGAGAAGGCAAGCCAACCCAAATATATAAAGTGCAATGGTACGTAAGGGTTTTACAGTTTAAAATAAATCTCAATGCTCCATGGTAAAGGGTGTCAATTGATGTCAAACACTGAGCGGAAGCATTCATATATAAAATATCACCATAGTCTAGTATAGGAATACATGTAGCTGATACTAGTCTCAGGCCTTATTCAGGCCTTATTCCTCAAACAAATCCCATCTTCAGCTTAATTGTTTTTGTAAGTTGTTGAATATGCAATTTAAAAAAAAATCCAAGATATTTATATGAGGTTACAGCCTCAATCTCAATCTCATTGCCCTGACAGGTATAGGTGTTTTTTCTCTAGCTTTAGAAAACACCATTAGTTTAGTTTTGTCAGCATTGAGGATAAGGTTAAATTGACACAAGGTATGTTGAACAGTATAAAAAGCAGTTTTCAAGTTCAGGAAAACTTTTGTGAGAGACGAGGCACAACAATAAATAAGAGTATCATCAGCATAAAAGTGAAGTTGTGCATTTTGCAAATTTTTTGTCTAAATTATTTATATAAATAGTGAATAAGAGGTGACCAAGTACAGAGCCCTGGGGCACACCATTACAGACAGACAATTTAACAGACATAATCCCATCAAATTGAGTGCACTGAGTTCTATCAGACAGACAGTTAGCAAACCATGCAACTGCATGCTCCAAAAGACATACGCTCGACAATCTCTGCCTCAGTATAGCATAATCAACTGTATCAAATGGCGGCGGAAGAAATGGCAGCCGTTTTACGGGCGCCTAACGCATAGTTAGGCGATTATGTGTTTTTTTCACGTTTTTTGTAAGTTATTTTGTACGTAATGTTTCTGCAACCGTATTTTACGGCAAAAAAGAGCTTCTGGATATCAGGACAGTGATCACTCACCTCGGATTAGATAAAGATTTTTTCTTCAACAAAGAGGAAGCAAAAGATATTCTACAAACACCCCACAGGTCCGACATCCACGTTATTTACAAGAGGAAGCGACGCAGGTACAGAAGGAAAAGAGCCGGGTGCCTGGTCAGGACCCGGAGAAGGCGATTGGGAAAGCTTACGTTACCGTCAATATTACTCGCCAACGTGCAATCATTGGACAATAAATTAGATGAGGTACGATCATGAATATCCTACCAACGGGACATCAAAAACTGCAAGATTCAATGTTTCACGGAATCGTGGCTGAATGACGACATGGATATTCAGCTAGCGGGATATACACTGCACCGGCAAGATAGAACAGCACACTCCGGTAAGACGGGGGGGGGGGGAGTCTCTGGATTTTGCTCGCCTGAAGGAGAGTATATTGTGATAAATTGCAGGCCACACTACTTGCCTAGAGAGTTTTCAGCTATAATTTTACTTTTCGTGGCTGTTTATTTACCACCACAGACAAATGCTGGCACTAAGACCGCACTCAGTCAACTGTATAAGGAAATAAGCAAACAGGAAACCACTCACCCAGAGGCGGCGCTCCTAGTGGCTGGAGACTTTAATGCAGGGAAACTTAAATCAGTTCTACCAAATCTCCATCAACATGTTAAATGTGCAACCAGAGGAAAAAAATTCTAGATCACCTGTACTCTACACACAGAGACGCGTACAAAGCTCTCCCTCGCCCTCCATTTGGTAAATCCGACCATAATTCTATCCTCCTGATTCCTGCTTACAAGCAAAAATGAAAGCAGGAAGCACCAGTGACTCGGTCTATAAAAAAAGTGGTCAGATGAAGCAGACGCTAAACTACAGGACTGTTTTGCTAGCGCAGACTGGAATATGTTCCGGGATTCCTCCAATAGCATTGAGGAGTACACCACATCAGTCACAGGCTTTATCAATAAGTGCATCGAGGACGTCGTCCCCACAGTGACTGTACGCACATACCCCAACCAGAAGCCATGGATTACAGGCAACATTCGCACTGAGCTAAAGGGTAGAGCTGCCGCTTTCAAGGTGCGGGACTCTAACCCGGAAGCTTATAAGAAATCCTGCTATGCCCTGCGACGAACCATCAAACAGGCAAAGTGTCAATACAAGGCTAAGATTGAATCATACTACACCGGCTCTGACACTCGTCTTATGTGGCAGGGCTTGCAAACTATTACAGACTACAAAGGAAAGCACAGCCGAGAGCTGCCCAGTGACACAAGCCTACCAGACGAGCTAAATCACTTCTATGCTCGCTTCGAGGCAAGCAACACTGAGGCATGCATGAGAGCATCAGCTGTTCCAGACGACTGTGTGATGACGCTCTCCGTAGCCGATGTGAGCAAGACCTATAAACAAGTCAACATATACAAGGCTGCGGGGCCAGACGGATTACCAGGACGTGTGCTCCGGGCATGTGCTGACCAACTGGCAGCTGTCTTCACTGACATTTTCAACATGTCCCTGATTGAGTCTGTAAAACCAACATGCTTCAAGCAGACCACCATAGTCCCTGTGCCCAAGAACAAAAAGGCAACCTGCCTAAACGACTACAGGCCCGTAGCACTCACGTCCGTAGCCATGAAGTGCTTTGAAAGGTTGGTAATGGCTCACGTCAACAACATTATCCCAGAAACCCTAGACCCCTTCCAATTTGCATACCGCCCAAACAGATCAACAGATGATGCAATCTCTATTGCACTCCACGCTGCCCTTTCCCCCCTGGTCAAAAGGAACACTTATGTGAGAATGCTATTCATTGACTACAGCTCAGCGTTCAACACCATAGTACCCTCAAAGCTCATCACCAAGCTAAGGATCCTGGGACTAAACACCTCCCTCTGCAACTGGATCCTAAACTTCCTGACGAGCCGCCCCCAGGTGGTGAGGGTAGGTAGCAACACATCTGCCACGTTGATCCTCAAAACTGGAGCTCCCCAGGGGTGCCTGCTCAGTCCCCTCCTGTACTCCCTGTTCACCCACGACTGCATGGCCAGGCACGACTCCATTACCATCATTAAGTTTGCAGACAACACAACAGTGGTAGGCCTGATCACCGACAACGACGAGACAGCCTACAGGGAGGAGGTCAGAGACCTGGCCGTGTGGTGCCAGGACAACAACCTCTCCCTCAATGTAACCAAGACTAAGGAGATGATTGTGGACTACAGGAAAAGGAGGACCGAGCACGCCCCCATTCTCATCGACGGGGCTGTAGTGGAGCAGGTTGAGAGCTTCAAGTTCCTTGGTGTCCACATCAACAACAATCTAGAATGGTCCAAACACACCAAGACAGTGGTGAAGAGGGCACAACAAAGCCTATTCCACCTCAGGAGACTAAAAAGATTTGGCATGGGTCCTGAGATCCTCAAAAGGTTCTACAGCTGCAACATCGAGAGTATCCTGACTGGTTGCATCACTGCCTGGTACGGCAATTGCACCGCCTCTGACCGCAAGGCACTACAGAGGGTAATGCGTACGGCACAGTACATCACTGGGGCTAAGCTGCCTGCCATCCAGGACCTCTACACCAGGCAATGTCAGAGGAAGGCCCAAAAAATTGTCAAAGACCCCAGCCACCCCAGTCATAGACTGTTCTCTCTACTACCGCATGGCAAGCGTTACTGGAGTGCGAAGTCCAGGACAAAAAGACTTCTCAACAGTTTTTACCCCCAAGCCATAAGACTCCTGAACAGGTAATCAAATCGCTATCCGGACTTTTTGCATTGTGCCACAATTCAGCATTTCGGTTTTGTCATATACAGCAACAGAGTCTTTCAATACACATGACGGTAATTCATTAACATTACTGTTACCAGACATAGACTTAAAAGCCTTCCAAACTGTCTAGGATCATTCAGGTTATCAATGGTAACAAACATAAAATATTCAGACTTGGCCTTCCTGAGAAGAGAAAAACACTTGTTTCGTAGCAGTTTCCACATAAGGAATAAACGTAACTTGCAGGGTTAGGCTGCACGTTACCTGATATCAACAAAATAATAACTAGGCACCTCTGTTTAATAACCTTGCATTGCTTCTCTTTTCTGAAGACACCTCGGTGTACACATCACTGACAAACTGAAATGGTCCACCCACACAGACAATGTAGTGGAGAAGGCGCAACAGCACCTCTTCAACCTCAAGAAGCTGAAGAAATTTGACTTGGCACGTAAAACCCTCACAAACTTTTACAGATGCACAATTGAGAGCACCCTGTCAGGCTGTATCACCGCCTGGTACGGCAACTGCACCGCCCGCAACCGCAGGGCTCTCCAGAGGGTGGTGCGGTCTGCCCCACGCATCACCGGGAGCAAACTACCTGCCCTCATGGACCACCCGATGTCACAGGAAGGCCAAAAAGATCATCAAGGGCAACAGCCACCCGAGCCACTGCCTGTTCACTCCGCTATCATCCAGAAGGCGATGTCAGTACAGGTGGATTAAAGCTGGGACCGAGAGACTGAAAAACAGCTTCTATCGCAAGGCCATCAGACTGTTAAATTGCCATCAGTAGCACCTTAGAGGGTGCTGTCCTATATACATAGACTTGAAATCACTGGCCACTTTAATTATGGAACACTGGTCACTTTAATAATGTTTACATTTGCCTTACTCGTCTCATATGTACAGTTGAAGTCGGAAGTTTACATACACCTTAGCCAAATACATTTAAACTCAGTTTTTCACAATTCCTGACATTTAATCCTAGTAAAAATGTCCTGTCTTTGGTCAGTTAGGATCACCACTTTATTTTCAGAATGTGAAATGTCAGAATAATAGTAGAGAGAATGATTTATTTCAGCATTTATTTCTTTCAGCACATTCCAGTGGGTCAGAAGTTTACATACACTCAATTAGTATTTGGTAGCAACTGTTTAACTTGGGTCAAACGTTTCGGGTAGCCTTCCACAAGCTTCCCACAATAAGTTGGGTGAATTTTGTCCCATTCCTCCTGACAGAGCTGGTGTAACTGAGACAGGTTTGTAGGCCTCCTTGCTCGCACACGTTTTTTCAGTTCTGCCCACAAATGTTCTATAGATTTGAGGTCAGGGCTTTGTGATGGCCACTCCAATACCTTGACTTTGTTGTCCTTAAGCCATTTTTCCCCAACTTTGGAAGTATGCTTGGGGTCATTGTCCATTTGGAAGACCCTTTTGCGACCAAGCATTAACTTCCTGACTGATGTCTTGAGATGTTGCTTCAATATATCCACGTAATGTTCCATCCTCATGATGCCATCTATTTTGTGAAGTGCACCAGTCCCTCCTGCAGCAAAGCACCCCCACAACATGATGCTGCCACCCCCGTGCATTCACAGTTGGGATGGTGTTCTTCAGCTTGCAAGCCTCCCCCTTTTTCCTCCAAACATAACGATGGTCATTATGGCCAAACAGTTCTATTTTTGTTTCATCAGACCAGAGGACATTTCTCCAAAAAGTACGATCTTTGTCCCCATGTGCAGTTGCAAACCGTAGTCTGGCTTTTTTATGCCGGTTTTGGAGCCGTGGCTTCTTCCTTGCTGAGCGAGCTTTCAGGTTAATGTCGATATAGGACTCGTTTTACTGTGGATATAGATACTTTTGTACCTGTTTCCTCCAGCATCTTGACAAGGTCCTACTATTGTTTGTACAGATGAACGTGGTACCTTCAGGCATTTGTAAATTGCTCCCAAGGATGAACCAGACTTGTGGAGGTCTACAATATATTTTCTGAGGTCTTGGCTGATTTCTTTAGATTTTCCCATGATGTCAAGCAAAGAGGCATTCAGTTTGAAGGTAGCTTCTAAAGCCATGACATGATTTTCTGGAATTTCCATAAGCTGTTTATCTTCTTAGGGAGTAGCGCACGAGGTGACCGTTTTGGAGAGCCTGGCGTGCCCAAAGTAAAATGCCTCCCATTCAGGCCCAGAAATTAAGATATGCACATATTTAGTACCATTGGACAGGATAGGAAACACCCTGAATTTTCTAAAAGTGTTAACATTTTGTCTGTGAGTATAACAGAACGGATATGGCAGGCAAAAAAACCCGAGGAATTTATGTCCTGGAAAAAGTGGTTTTGACACATTACTCATTTGGAACCCCTCCCTTATGAAAATGCCCATATAAGGGCATATGAATGCAGTACCTATCGCTTCCTCTGGATGTCAACAGTCTCGAGAAAGTGTTCTGATTCTTCTTAGCTGCTTTTAGAGCAGAGAAGAAGACGAATAAGGAAGTGTCCCCACAGATGTCCTTACAAGAAAATGCGCGCTCCCGGCTGGCGCGCTCTGTGGTTTTTTCCTTTCTTATCGCCCAGTTTATATTCCGGTTGAAATATTATACAACATATACATTAAAGTGTTCCTAAGGATACATTAGCAATTATGTTTGATTGTTCTTGGATAAGTTTATAGGTATAAGTTGAACGAGTTCTCTTCACGTTTCAATGGACTCTATTTTCTCATTCTAACGCGCCAACTAAACGGCAATTTATGGATATAATACATGACTTTTTCTAACAAAAGAACCATGGATTGTCTTCGTTGGACACTTGGGAAGCCCTCAGCAGAAGTTATTCAACAGGTAATTGATTTTTTTTTTCGCTGTGAAATGTGTTTTGTGTGAACTGTGATGGCTTATGAATTCATGGTAATGGGAAAATATTGAAGGTGCTACCCTCAAACAATCAAATGTTGTGCTTTCGCCGTAAAGCCTTTTTGAAATCTTACAATGCTGTGATATTGCCAAGAAACAGAGCTTTTGATGACTATGAAACACTTGTATATTGATGCATGTTTAATAATTCAACTTTTGGATTTTGAATTTGGCGCCTTGGATTTCACCTGGTAGTGTCGGGAGTGGGGCACTAGCGCCCCAGCGCACCTTGCTGCTCCTTAAGAAGTTAAAGTCAGTCAACTTAGTGTATGTAAACTTCTGACCCAATGGAATTGTGATACAGTGAGTTATAAGAGAAATAATCTGTCTGTAAACAATTGTTGGAAAAATTGCACAAAGTAGATGTCCTAACCGACTTGCCAAAACTATAGTTTGTTAACAAGAAATTTGTGGAGTGGTTGAAAAACAAGTTTTAATGACTCCATCCTAAGTGTATGTAAACTTCCGACTTCAACTGTATGTACTGCATTCTATTCTATTCTACTCTATGTTAGTCTGTGCCGCGCTGACATTGCTCGTCCAAATCTTTATATATTCTTAATTGCATTCCTTTACTTTGGATTTGTAGGTGTTGTGTGTACTGTTGTGAAATTGTTAGATATTACTTGTTAGATTCTACTGGACTGTTTGAGCTAGAAACACAAGCATTTTGCTACACCTGCAATAACATCTGCTAAACACGTGTATGTGACCAATACAATTTGATTTGAGACGAGACCCACAGCAAACAAATTCTACAAGTGTGTTTCCAGACAATACAAAACAGTCATTTAAAACCATTAAACTTTGGTAGTGACACGAGTTCATACTGTTCACATCATGACACAAATGCATCGGCACTTGGACGAGTGGAACAAGTGAAAAAGAGCAAGTTCCCGCAGTCACAATGTCTAATGGACGGGAGAGCACATTGTCAGATGTACTCACCCAGCGACAATGTTGGTACAGCCTACTGTTATTATTTAACCAATCCAAAGGCTGCCTACCTGCCTCCAAAGGCAACAACCTTAGTAGGTAGCACTTTTCCAGTAGTTACTGCCATTTGGGACGGGATTCAAAGGCGGCATCATGTGATAACACATTCACATCCACTGAGCGCAAGACGTTTGTATCCACATTGTAGCCACTGTAGCCACCTGATTAACTAGCGCTTGGAATTCAATGAACAATTATCCCATATTGGAATTATCTGACACAAATTACAAGTGAACAAGTAACAGAATCGATCTCCTCAGTACCTTCAGCCTCCTGAATAATTGTCCTATGGTATAGGGTCCTCCTCTCACATATTGCTTGGTCTGCCATCGTTGTGGACATGACAGGTAAGCTTGCATGCATAATATCATAGATAGCTAAATAAGTTATTTTACTGACTGTTTAAGAATGATTAATAGCCAGAATAGTGGTGAAGCTAATATTGCATTAGAGCTGCTAATGTTTTTTTCTAATGAGTATTGTCATTAATTCATACAACTATCACACCGGCGAATATTATTAAATTAACCCAATTTTCAAGATAACATGATTTTATATTCATTGATAACTAATATTGAAAGGGTATATGATGCAATCTAACTAGACTAGAAGGCCTAGGCTAATTCATGTAAGCTAAATGCATTGTTTACGAAACAAACACTGGCATGTGATAAAGGACAACATCTCCAATATAATTATAGAAATGCATATCAAACAGGAATATTTATTTAATGAAATGAAAACAGCATTGTAATATTACTGATTCAGATGAACTGTAGGCACATGATGCCCAAGCCTCAAAACCAGAACCACGTGGAGACACATTGTGAATAAATCTTAACATTTGTATTGATTTTCCTGTATCTGTGCATGAGTACTGAAGAAAACACAGTCCATTGTACAAAATAAGTAACTCCCAAGTGAGGGATATCAAGGAGATTAAACTCCAACATTCATAAGCTTGTTCTGTACATGTGGGTACAATTAGTCATGACAGCCACAGGTTATTTTATATAGACAGGACAGGAGTTTACAGGTTTTTGTTCCAGCCATTTACTAACAACTCATTCAACACATTGTGGTCTACATGGAAGACTTGCACACAGTGCAATCCCCTGGGACAGAAATCACATCTGTATTTTAGAATGAGCTTCATAAGTTACAATGTCCTAACAAATCTGCATGGGTTAAGAGCGAGCAGTGTGTCAAGAAGCAGTGCCTGGTAGGGTTGTGTTTCGGAGGACGCACGGCTCTCAACCTTCGACTCACCCCAGTCTGTATGGAGTTGCACCGATGGGACAAGACTGTAACTACCAATTGGATATAATGACATTGGAAGAAAAAGGGGTAAAAAGTACAACAACAACAAAAAAATCTTACTTTCAAATGAGTCAGGCAGGACTGTTTTCTCCTGTCAAGACAATGCAATGGAGTGAAACAAGATCAGGTGCCCACTTTAGTCCCTGAAAACAAATGGGAAAAACTATTTGCTACATGTAATTTAGCTGGCTGGCAAGTTCACCATGATTATGATTGAAAAACCGCCCGGGTCTTCACAATTGACACATTGGTGAATCTACGATTAGTTTGTTTCATTGTTTATCTCTACATTTGAGGCCAGGAAAAGACTAGAGTGCTTATACCTGTACATTTGTAATGTCAATCTATCCCCATGTGTTATTATTATTGCTCTGAGAGCACCTGCAGTCAACCTGAGTCAAATAGATTTTACTGCGGTGAGTGGAATAGGGGTTGTCCGAGGCCGGTACCCAAAGGACCATGAGAGACCTGCTGACAGAAATGACACACACGCGCGCACGCACACACACACACACACACACACACACACACACACACACACACACACACACACACACACACACACACACACACACACACACACACACACACACACACACACACACACACACACACACACACACACACACACACACACACACACACACACACACACACACACACACACACACACACACACACACACACACACACTGTAGAGGCAGCAGGTAGCCTAGTGGTTAGTGTGTTGGGCCAGTAACCGAAAGGTTCCTGGATCGAATCCCTGAGCTGACAAGGTAAATATCTGCCCCTGAGCAAGTTCCCCGGGTGCTGTGTATGTCGATTATGGCAGTTCCCTGCACCTCTCTGATTCAGAGGTTGGGTTAAATGCAGAAGATGCATTCAGTTGTACCACTGACTACTGTAGGTATCTTCCCTTTACTTAACACAGACCCTCACACTGACAGCCCATGGATTCAGAGCATGTCTATTCCCTGGGGATTTATACCTAGTGCTTAGGTGATGTTCTGCCCTGGCATAAGCAAGTCCAAGACCATGGTAAGAATATACTGTAGGTCAGAAACCACTATGGACACCTGAACCACCTTGCAATACATGGAGTTCCCCTATGCGTGACACTTCAGCCAATTACTGAGCAGGCTAGAGTTTATTTTCTGTCAGGCACAGACAACTCAGCTTCTCTGGGTGCTGGGGGCGTATAGGCCAGGTAGAAGAGGATGAATGGGAATCAGTGAACACTGTGAGGCTGCTGCTGGAGGCAGTGAGGTTTCGAATGAAACACTTCCACAGCTGTCTCAGCATTTGTCTGGTCATAATGAAGAAGAGAGAGAGAAGGAGCTGCCCGCCCAGGCCCACCATGTGCCCAGCATGAGCTGTCAATGGAGCCACATCCGGGGCACACCTTGTGAAAATATTTGTCCACTGTCTGCTGAAAAGGGTCTTATACCAAAATGTCAAGACTAAGGGCTCAATTGAATTGAATCTGCATGGCAGTATTTACACAGCATCATACAAACATGCCTTTTTTTATTGTGGTCAAATAAAATAGCTGGGGGTAATGCTAGAATACTCTATAGATTATCTCCTCCCAGGTAAATTATTCAAGACCTGTGTATGGGATGTAGTTTATAAACATAGAAACTGCTAAACGTAGAAATGGTGGAAAGAGCATTAGCTGTGAAAGTGGCTGAGAAACTGTTGGTTTTCCAGAAACTTCTTCATCTGTCACGCCCTGACCGGTAGGAGCCTTTTATGTCTCCTTTTGGTTTGGTCAGGGTGTGATTTGGGGTGGGCATTCTATGCTATAGTTTTTGTATTTCTTTGTTTTGGCTGAGTGTGGCTCTCAATCAGGGACAGCTGTCTATCGTTGTCTCTGATTGGGAACCACACTTAAGCAGCTATTTTTCCCTCCAGCTTTGTGGGAGGTTGACTCTGTTGAGGTGTGTGTACTGTTGGTGCTACACCTGTTTTGATCTTCGTTTGTTGTTTTGTATTTGAGTGAGTTGACGAAATAAAGATGTTTAACTCCACCCGGCACGCTGCGCCTTGGTCCATCCATGAAGATCGTGACAGAACCTCCCACCACCAAGAGACCAAGCAGCGTGCCTACCTAGAGTCCTGGACATGGGAGGAGATCCTGGACGGGAAGGGACCCTGGAGGCAGGCGGGGGAATACCGCCGTCCGAAGGAGGAGCTGGAGGCAGCGAAGAAGGAGCGGCGCTTCTATGAACAAAAATATGTGGGAACACGGCTGGCCTTTAAGCCCGAGAGGCAGCCCCAAATTTTTTTTGGGGGGGGCACACAGGGAGTTTGGCTGGACCAGGTTGGAGACCTGGGCCAGCTCCCCGTGCTTACCAGAGTGAGCAGCACACTGGTAGGGCACCGTGTGAGGCGGTGAAACGCACGGTGTTGCCAGTGCGTGTTCACAGCCCGGTGCGTGACATGCCAGCTTCCCGCATAGTTTTGTGTTCAGCCTGGGAGGAGTATGCCGGCTCAGCGCTCTTGGCCTCCAGTACGCCTCCTCGGACCAGGATATCCTGCGCCGGCTCTGCGTACTGTGTCTCGGTGCGTCTCCACAGCCCGGTACGTCCTGTGCCAGCGCCCCGCAGGTTCAGAGCGGAGTTATCCACTCAGCCAGGACGAGTTGTGCAGGCTGTACGCCGGAGACCTCCAGTGCGTCTTCACGGCCCAGTGTATCCTGCCCCTGTTCCACGCTCCAGGATCCCTGTGCGTGTTGGGAGCCCAGCATGCACTGTCCCACGCTCCAGGATCCCTGTGCGTGTGGTGAGCCCAGCATGCACTGTCCCACGCTCCAGGATCCCTGTGCGTGTGGTGAGCCCAGCATGTACTGTCCCACGCTCCAGGATTCCTGTGTGCGAGGGTGCCCAGTCCGGGGCCCGCAGCGAGGGTCCCCAGTCCGGGGCCCGCAGCGAGGGTGCCCAGTCCGGGGCCCGCAGCGAGGGTGCCCAGTCCGGGGCCCGCAGCGAGGGTCCCCAGTCCGGGGCCCGCAGCGAGGGTGCCCAGTCCGGGGCCCGCAGCGAGGTTGCCCGCAGCGAGGGTGCCCAGTCCGGGGCCCGCAGCGAGGGTGCCCAGTCCGGGGCCCGCAGCGAGGGTTCCCAGTCCGGGGCCCGCAACGGGGGAGCCAGAGGTGGTGCGGGGTCTACGTCCCGCACCAGAGCCGCCACCGCGGATAGATGCCCACCCAGACCCTCCCCAATAGGGTCAGGTTTTGCGGCCGGAGTCCGCACCTTTGGGGGGGGGTACTGTCACGCCCTGACCGGTAGGAGCCTTTTATGTCTCCTTTTGGTTTGGTCAGGGTGTGATTTGGGGTGGGCATTCTATGCTATAGTTTTTGTATTTCTTTGTTTTGGCTGAGTGTGGCTCTCAATCAGGGACAGCTGTCTATCGTTGTCTCTGATTGGGAACCACACTTAAGCAGCTATTTTTCCCTCCAGCTTTGTGGGAGGTTGACTCTGTTGAGGTGTGTGTACTGTTGGTGCTACACCTGTTTTGATCTTCGTTTGTTGTTTTGTATTTGAGTGAGTTGACGAAATAAAGATGTTTAACTCCACCCGGCACGCTGCGCCTTGGTCCATCCATGAAGATCGTGACATCATCCCCATATGTCTTCTCCTTTCTTTCTGTATGATTGTTTAATAATGTGTTTCTGTGGACCCCAGGAAGAAAACATGTTTGTAAGCTAGAGATCTATAACAAATCCAATTCAACAAAAAAGTGTAAAATGTGTCCATTGATGCTGAAAAGGATTTCTGCCTTCACATTGCTAGGTGCTGCCCACACTGATCAGGAGCTCCTTATCAGTGTCAATTGGGAAGGCAAGAAGCAGCTAAGGGCCTTCAAAGGTGTGAAATCCAAGGTTTTTCTTTTGTCATTACACCCTATTCTTTAACCCTCACAGGGACAGACCATCCAGCCGTATATAGCCGGTTCAATATCTTCCACGTAATCCATATATCATCATCATCATCTCATATTTGACTGGGAGCAGGGGGCTAGGAAATCAATAAACTCAACTGCAGAGTGCACACACACACACAGACATACACAGACACACACAAAGACACACACGCACGCACACTTCTCTTACAACTTCACAGTGTAGCCAGCCTCTGTACGATATGTGGGGCATGCATTCACTGTGTGTCAGCTATAATAATGAAAACGACATCCAACTATCTCTTCTGGAATACAATCATTCTGAACGTAGAGGGAAAACATTTGTAAAGGCTTCAGCTGCAGCAGGATCTGTCTAATGATCAGCTTCTAGTACACATGCCAGGCAGTCAGGCATGCAGGCAGCATCCCTGCTTACCTCGGGAGGGGGACCATGCCCTGGGAGTCACCCAGCTGAAGACACAAAAAGACGGAAGACAAGATAGAGGAAGAGGCGAAGAAGGGATGAGAACCCTCCGGAGAGCAACAGAGCATATGGGTCTAGGGAGTGAGTCAGCAGAAACAAGGGCAGTGGAGGAGGGAGGAAATGAAGGGAGGGAAGGAGAGATGGAGAGCAGGAGGGAGGGCTAGATGCCAAAGGAGGGGGTGACGTTCCACCCTGGTGATATAATGCAGGCAATCCCGCTAAGTGCTGCCCAATGGTTCCATTTCTGGAATGAGAGGCATGGTGACAGATAAGCTAATCGAGATGACACGACCCCATGTCTGAGAAGACTGTATTCTGTAGAAAGCCCATCTCTGCTGCAGTTTTCCTAGCCGATACACACACAGACGCACGCAAACACACGCATGCACGCATACACACACGGACACACACACTCTCTCTCACACACACAAACGCGCAGATCAGATCTTCCTTAATGCGAGTCCGTGACATTAAGCAGCATTGCTCTGCTGACCATGCAACAGCGAGCCTTTCACAGTGAAGCACCACTTACATGCTGATCAGCTTCAGATAGGAAGATAATGAGAAAGATGGAGAAGAGGAGGAGGGGAGTAGTGGAGAAGGTGGAAAGTTTTAAGTTCCTCGGCGTACACATCACGGACAAACTGAAATGGTCCACCCACACAGACAGCGTGGTGAAGAAGGCGCAACAGCCTCTCTTCAACCTCAGGAGGCTGAAGAAATTCGCTTGTCACCAAAAACACTCACAAACCTTTACAGATGCACAATCGAGAGCATCCTGTCGGGCTGTATCACCGAATGGTACGGCAACTGCTCTGCCCACAACCGTAAGGCTCTCCAGAAGGTAGTGAGGTCTGCACAACGCATCACCGAGGGTAAACAGCCACAGAACACAATAAGAAATAAGAAAAACAAATATATCAGATTTTGATATCATGAAATTGTATAAAATGCAGAGTAAAATCTTATATGCTTTCTAATAAGGCAGTAGTGAACATAAAGAGGCTATAGGCATCTCAGGAGTGCCTGGCCTTCTCCTTCTTAGGCTGATCCACCCAGGCTCCAAAGTACAGTCCAGGTCCAAGAGGGGAGCAAAGAGCTACACTCTGTATGTCTCCGTGATGTGGAGTCGTCCGACAGGCTGCTTGGTGCGGTTAATGGAGGGACATCACATGTCCTGCCACAGGCGTCATTTTATGTTTCGACCCACGGCCAAATCGTAAAGCTTTTTCCGGCCAGTGGCAGTGTAGAGCACTGTGTCCACAACTGAGTGGTAGAACTCTCGTACAATGTGGCCGTGGATAGTCTGGGGCCCACTGGCGAAGCCACTCTCTGGGGTCACGAGAGGGTCAGGGATGGGTGTGCTGCAGAGGTTGAAGAGAACAGCAGTGTTTTTTATATACTTGTACTCCAGGGGCTCCTTGAGGCCCCTCAAGCTCTCACGCTGCTCCTCCACCCTCCTCTTTCTCTCCTGGACCTAAAAAAGAAAGGGATGGTCAGAGAAGGTGGAGAGGTCTTTATCACAGACAGAAAATATCAGCACTTCAGAGAACTATTGAGACGAATTAAGATGATGTTCTAACTGATCAAGGAACACAGCACTACCATGATGAGTCCAAATCTTTACTAATGTGGGTTTGTAAGGGTTTAGATGTGATCATGGGGCATGACCCTACCGCAGCCATTAGAAAGTCCTCCTGGTAGGGGAAGAACATTTCTCAGGCATCACGGAGTGCAGTCCAGATAGAGTAATGCCTATCAGGCCGTCTCAGGTTCACACCCTCACCCACTTCCTGTTGGGCCAATTTCCTCAGAACGGAGGTCCTCAACTACTCCCCGTTGGTCCTGTTTCCTCAGGACGGGGGTCTTCAGCTGTCAGTGTTGGGAAGTAGTGAACTAGTTATTGAACTACATTTTGAAGTATCTTGGGGGTAGTTTAACTAAATCAAGGTAGTATTTTCAGTAGTTCATTCTTTTTTTGCCATGTAGCAGTGTAGCTACCTACTGGAACTACACACTACTCTTTCTACACTCTACTCTTTAAAATAAAATATGGGTGAAATAGGCAATAATTTCCTTTATTTTTCAGCATTAGTCCTGCCTAATTCTCACTCCTCACACTGCTAAAGGTGCATGGTGTCCTCAAGGAGGCCTGAGTCTTCATGGTATCCAGGAGAGGAGGAAGTAAGCAGACACTCAAGCTCCTGAGAGGAGGGTGAGGAAAGGGCAGAGGTAGAGGGAGAGGACTGGCAGACATTTCCATCACCCCTCACAGACGCTTGCTCAGGCTAGAGGTCTTTCTTCAGAGTGAGGTTGTCTCCCTTTACAGAGTAGTCCTCACATTTCTTGCAGGGAACAATGCCTCTGCGAAGGCCATTGTGACACCTCTTGCACCTCTGAAATATCAACAACAAAGGTTGTCATAGAAGGAGATGTTCATAGCTTGACTACCAGTTCACTTTTTCTTCTTTTCTAAGTGTTTTTCTACAAGTTGCTGGCTATATCAGCTTAATTCTAATTTAGGCCTTACCTTTTCCATAATGGTCAGTTAACAATTAAAAAGCAACAAATTGCATTCATCAGGACAGTAATTCATCACATTTATATCAAACAAATGACTAGTGTTTGTCTTGGTTACTGAGACCCATGGTTCTACAGAATGTTGGGGATACCTTCCAGAACTCTGGTAACAATAGCTGGGTCTTTCAGAATGTTGAGCTTCTGTGCTGGGCAAACATTGTTGCATAGAACACTGAGAGGTTCTAGGACTCCAAACTAGGCCACTTACCTTGAAAACATGTTTTTTTACAGTATGGCGCATCGGTTTATTTCCACAGTATGTGCAGGTGGTGTCTGTGACCTCAGTGAGTTGAGCAGCCAGCTGGTCCTTCATACTGTCCTTAGTTGCCCCACTCACATGGGAGAGTTTATTTCAGCTCATAAAGTAAATGTTTTGAATCTCTAGGGTAATCAGAGTAACTCTAGACATGATAATGAACAGAGTATTCAGAGACCCTTCTCATACATTTCATCATCACAATGTACAATTCTAGTTCATATTTATTTATAGAATCTCTATTGCCTTCTAAACTCAGTTATGAAATATCATCCTTGGTGTGTGGCATGTGTGTGTGTGTGTGTGTGTATGCCAGACAGAAACAATGTTAGACGAACTGATCCATTTGAATGAATGAATTGAGTCTTTCTAACTGTCAAGCTTGTCAGCAAAACATCTGGGACCTCTGTGGGCTTTTACAGGATACTTTAACACACACACACACACACACACACACACACACACACACACACACACACACACACACACACACACACACACACACACACACACACACACACAGTGCCTTCAGAACATGGAAAGTAAATTAACCAAACCGATACAAGCCACACAACCCCTGTTGGCTCCTTGGCGTTCCATGTCCATAATGAGGTTGGTTATTTACCTCCAGGGGCATGATTTGATTGGCCGTCGGCTCCTTCCACACACCATCCCTCAACAAGATTAGAAATATAATTGGGTGAAATGGACATCCAGGCTGCTGATCTCCGGCAGACCCAGGGACCATGCGTCATCCAGCCCAGCAACGTCACCCTGCACTGGGGAAGGGATTCATCACCAGGCCTCTTCCCGTCTGGCGCTCCGAGCACAGCATCCACGGCGCCAGCACTGTGGGGAGAGGGCAGGCCAGACTCTGTCTGCTTCCAAATGACACTCTCTCTATTCACTCTCTGTGTAATGCACTTTACTTTTGGCCAGTAGTATAGAAATACACTGAATATGATGCACTACTTCTGATCAGAGCCCGTCTGTCTGTCTGTCTGTCTGTAGCAGCCTGTCTGTCTGTAGCAGCTTGTCTGTCTGTAGCAGCTGGTATTTCTGTCTGTAGCAGCCTGTCTGTCTGTAGCAGCCTATCTCAGTGGAATTGAAGGAACGCTTCATCAGCACATTCAGTTCCACCACCTACCAACCAGCCACCCAGCACCCACATCCATTCAAATTCACACAGAACAATAAACACTGTTGCCCTAGTGTGAAATGAGAAAGTGTGCAACAAAAGAAAATATATATATTTTTTTTGCCTATGTATTCAACTGATGCAGATGACGGTGGCGACGCCATTTAGGTCACCCCCCCCGCTGTTTATTATCTATGCATAGTCACTATACCCCTACCTACATGTACAAATGACCTTGACAAACCTGTAACCCTGCACATTGACTCGGTACCGGTACCCCCTGTATATAGCCTTGTTATTGTTATTTATTGTGTTACATTTTATTACATTTCTTATTTAGTTTATTTAGTAAATATTTTCCTAACTCTATTTCTTGAACTGCATGGTTAGGCTTGTAAGGGCTTGTAAGTAAGCGTTTCACGGTAAGGTCTACACCTGCTGTATTTGGCTCATGTGACAAATAAAATGTGATTTGATTTATGCTGTCATTTCTGACACCACTTCATTTCACAATAATAACACAATCAGGAACAGGAGGACTAATTGCTCTGATCTTAATTGTTTTTTGGCGTTAGCAGCACTGAAAGTCCAGCACGTCCTGTTCCGGCTCCGCGCACCAGGCCCCCTGTGCGCTTAGAGAGTCCAGCACGTCCTGTTCCGGCTCCGCGCACCAGGCCCCCTGTGCGCTTAGAGAATCCAGCACATCCTGTCCCTGTTCCACGCTCCAGGATCCCTGTGCCCGTCGTGGACTCAGCACATCCTGTCCCTGTTCCACGTTCCAGGATCCCTGTGCGCGCCGTGGACCCAGCACGTCCTGTCCCTGCTCCACGCTCCAGGATCCCTGTGCGCGTCATGAGCCCAGTACGGCCCGTTCCTGCTCCCCGCACCATAGTCCCAGTACGCGTCATGAGCTCAGTACGGCCCGTTCCTGCTCCCCGCACCAGAGTCCCAGTGCGCGTCATGAGTCCAGTACGGCCCGTTCCTGCTCCCCGCACCAGAGTGCCAGTGCGCGTCATGAGTCCAGTACGGCCCGTTCCTGCTCCCCGCACCAGAGTGCCAGTGCGCGTCATGAGTTCAGTATGGCCCGTTCCTGCTCCCCGCACCAGAGTCCCAGTGCGCGTCATGAGCCCAGACGGCCCGTTCCTGCTCCCCGCACCAGAGTCCCAGTGCGCGTCATGAGTCCAGTACGGCCCGTTCCTGCTCCCCGCACCAGAGTCCCAGTGCGCGTCGACAGTCCGGAACCTCCAGAGAAGGTCCCCAGTCCGGAACCTCCAGAGAAGGTCCCCAGTCCGGAACCTCCAGAGAAGGTCCCCAGTCCGGAACCTCCAGAGAAGGTCCCCAGTCCGGAACCTCCAGAGAAGGTCCCCAGTCCGGAACAAACTGTTCCGGCTAATAGCCCAGGGCCTCCGGTGTGGGATCCCGAGCCAGCACGGCCGGCACCGGAGCCGCCACCTGGGACAAGGAGGCTCATCAAGACCCCCCCAATGGACTTTTGGCGGTCGGAGTCCGCGCTTTTAGGGGGGGGGGGTACTGTCACGTTCAGGCCTGATAGTTATAGGCTGGCGTGTTTAGTTTCGTTTTTGGTGTAGGTTTTTTTTGTTCTAGGTGTTGTATATCTATGTTGGGGTAATGGTTCCCAATTAGAGGCAGCTGTGTGTCGTTGTCTCTAATTGGGAACCATATATATGTTTGGGGTTGTTTCTATAGGAATTTGTGGGTTATTGTTTGTGCATAGCTTTGTTAGGTCACTTGTTATGTTCAACGTTACGATCTTCGTTCGGTTTGTTTAGTGTTTTGCCAGTTACGTTGCTTTAATAAAGAATGTATACTGGATACCTCGCTGCGTCTTAGTCTGTCCCTCACGGAGATCGTGACACATATCACTCTTTTAAAATGTGATTTGCATTTTAGTTTTGCAAAGATTGTCATTTGTTCCACAAGTTCAGGGTCAATCAGAGCTATTATTAGAGAGCTATTATTTATTTCAGCTACATTAACCAACTAATCTGCTCCAACAATGATGTTCTTTTAGGGCATTCACTTGAATAGATCAATATAAACATTTCATTTGAAGAAGAGTTTCGATCACAGGACTACTCTGTATGTTGATTTCAGACCAAACTCAGACTCAGACATAATCTAATTTTCATGAAAGTATTATTTATTTATTTTCATAAATAAGAGTATTGACTGATACAAGAGCCTGTATGATTAGCAAGGTCCACAAGTACACATTTTTCTTCCATTCTAAGTACGTGGGGCTGACTCATTTTGTACCTTACTTTTTTTACTACTGAATTACTACACAAAATCTATTTGCGAAGTAGTGACTATGTAGAGACTTGTAGGGATTGTGCAGTGAATGTGTAGTTTATGCACTACTCAAGATACACGAGTAGAGTTGTGTAGACTAATGTTTCCAGTAGTAATCCGTTTGAGATTTTTACTACTTGATGTTGGTAGTAAATAAGTAGTCACAACACTACAACCAGACTACACACTACACAGAAAAATACAAAACAGGAAGTAGTTGGTTGTTGTTAGCTAGCTGCTGTTTTTGACATTCCTGAATGTAATCTTCCATCCTTCATCATCCTGTCTTTCATAGCCCTTATGTCCATTTTCAATGGTAATCAAAAGGACACACACAGATGGCACTGGCAGTAGTAATTCAATAGAGACTGAGTAGGCATACAGCAGTAATTTGTAGGCATTGTGTAGTAATTCAATAGTGAACATGAAGGAATGGTGTAAGTATGTGTAGGTTTACAAGTAGTAGATACCCTAAAGCTCAGTAGTTACACAGTTAAGGGAGAATTATGTAGATATTTGAGTAGGAAATGTAGTGTTCACCAGTAGGGAAATGTCCCAATTTATCACTCATACTACTGCAATTACTACATAAATCCCTACTGGTTTACTACCCATCATAACGGCAATCAAGTAGTAAAACCAGTAGGTTTTGTGTAGACCTTTTGTAGTAGTGTAGTAGCGATGAGTAGTAATTTAGTAATACTTTTTCATGAGGGTCCTCTGTCTGGAGAACTTGGTACTCCCTGTTTTGTTATTGGCTCTGTATCAACAGTAAGGCACAGAGTCATTAGCTGACAGGGACCAAAGCTGGAGAGGAGGGGTTGCATGACACACTGTCAGCAGCACCTGGATATTTGTTTGCTTGGCTTCCAAAAAGAGAATCTAACGTATACGGATGGAGATTCATCATGTTAACTACTCTTTCATCTTTTCCTTTTGCAATTGTGAAAGAAATTTTGACTTTTGAAAGACCTTCCAAATGAGTGAAACAGTGTAGTTTAATATTGACTTTTTTTCATTTAGACTAGATGGAGTTCTATCCTCAGTTAAAGCACACAATAAGAATAATCTCAAGGCTCCCTCTCTGCTCCAACATCAAAGTGTCGCTCACAGAGAAACAGTGATGAGAGTGCCAGCAGTCTTCTTCTTCTCTCTCTCTCATTCTATTCACCCTCTCTCGCTCCTTCTCTCTTTCTCTCTGTCCCTCTATCTAATTGGAACTACTTCTCATTCAAAACCATCTTTCTTTCTCCCCCCACTCTCTCTGTCTTTCTGTCTCTGTACTTGCCATCACCTCAAATCCCTGGCACACCCCACTCACCCACACTACCCTCCTCAGATCCATACCACAGGAAGAGAGAAATTAGTTGATATGGCATTAATGCAAAATTAATGAGCTTGGAAATCAAGCTGGAAATGTAAAAGTGGGAGATCAGGTTCATGTTCTGCTATCCTACTAAATCTGTGGCATAATCCTGCGCTCCAGGAGGGAGGGGGAGAGACAGACAGGCTGTCTGTAATCTGTCCCCCACTGAGAGGTTTCCTTTCCTGGACATTTGATTGCAGCTGACTGGGTGATGTATTGGAGCTTTCAAATCTCAGGGTGCCTGTGTGATGTGTGGCAGCCTTTCCATTCGCTGTGCATGCACATGACCAAAGAGGGAGACGAGAGACAGAAGAGTATGGCAAAAAAAGCAATTTAGACCGAGGGACAGAAAATAAAACCTCTGTCAAGGAGACACAAGGTTTACATTAAAGCTTTCTTTCTCTCCGTCACCTCCCCCTCTCCAGGTTTTCCTGTGTCTACCCTTCTCAATGGCAAGGCTGTGCTCACTGAGTCTGTACTTTGTCATGGTTTTTCTAAGGTTTTGATCAGTAACCATGGTCAAATAGTTTGCCATGGTGTACTGTCGATTTAGGGCCAGATAGCACTGCATTTTGCTTTGTGCTTGTGCTTGTGTTTCCCAATGAGAAATGTAGTTTTGTTTTAATTGTGATGTAATTTGTTTTATTTTGATTGATTGGATGTTCTGGTCCTGAGGCTTCAGTGTGTTAGTAGAACAGGTTTGTGAACTCAGCCCCAGGACCAGCTGGATGAGGGGACTCTTTTCTTTGCTCAGCTCTTGGCATTGCAGGGCTTGGTAATGATATGAGAGGGTGTCACTGAATTTTAGATGTTTCTAAAACTGAATTGCTCTTTTTTGAGTTTTTATTATTAGTGGATATTGGCCTAATTCTGCCCTGCATGCATTGTTTGTAGTTTTCCTCTGGACATGTAGGAGAATCTTACAGAACTCAGCATGCAGGGTTTCAATGGGGTGTTTGTCCTATTTGGTGAAATCTTGTTTTGCAAGTGGACCCCACACCTCACTGCCATAAAGTGCAATTGGTTCAATGACACATTCAATTAGTTTTAGCCAAATTTTAGGTATTTCAATTTGAATTTGTTTTTTAATTGCGTAGATTGCCCTGCGTGCTTTTTCTCTCAGTTCATTCACTGCCTCATTAAGGTGTCCAGTTGAGCTTATTTTTAAACCTAAGTAGTTGTAGTGTGTGCAGTACTCTATATATTTTGTACCAATTGAGAACTTTGGTCTAATTCCCTGAGATCTGGATCTTCTCTGAAAAATCATTATTTTAGTATTTTTGGGGTTTACTGCCAGGGCCTAGGTCTGGCAGTACTGCTCTAGCAGGTCCAGGCTCTGCTGTAGGCCATGTGCTGTGGGTGACAGCAGACACAGGTCATCTGCGAAGAGCAGGCATTTAACCTCTGAATTGTGGAGACTAACACCAGGGGTAGAGGATTCTTCGAGAATAGTGGCCAATTCGTTGATGTAAATATTGAAGAGTGCAGGGCTCAGATTGCAACCCTGGCAAAGGCCCCGCCCCTGGGTAAAGAATTCTGTTCTTTTCTTGCCAATTTTAATGGCGCACGTATTGCCAGTATACATTGATTTAATTATGTCATATGTTTTACCCCCTACACCACTTTCAATAACTTTGTAGAACAGTCCTGTATGCCAAATAGAATCAAATGCTTTTTGGATGTCGATAAAGCAACCATATATTTTGGTATTATTTTGGTGGACATGTTTATCTATCAGGGTGTGTAGGGTGTAAATATGATCGGTCGTGCGATGTTTTGGTATAAATCCAATTTGGCTTTTACTCAAGACATTGTGATTATTAAGGAAGTTTAGAACTCTTACATTTATAATACTACAGAAAACCTTACCCAGGTTACTGTTCACACAAATGCCTCTGTAATTGTTAGGGTCAAATTTGTCTCCGTTCTTAAAGATTGGGGTTATGAGTCCTTGATTCCAGATGTCAGGGAAATAACCTACACTCAGGATCAAATTAAACAGTTTTAATATAGCCAATTGAAATTTTGCACTAGTGAGTTTGAGCATTTCATTTAGGATGCCATCAGGTCCGCATGATTTTCTACATTTGAGGGCCTGAAGTTTCTTATAGAGCTCCTGGTCAGTAATTGGGGAGTCCAATGGATTTTGATTGTCCTTTATAGCTTTTTCTAATCCATTCAACTTCTCATGAATTTGGCGTTGTTCTATGCTTTTTGTCAATTTGAATGGTGTTGTAGAGTGTTTTAAAATGGGTTGTCCATATGTCACCATTTTGTATCGCTAATTCCTCTTGTTTCGATTTTTTTAGTTTTTTCCAATTTTGCCAGAAGTTGTATGTGTTTATGGACTCCTCAATTAGTGTCAGCTGCTTGCTGTTGTACTGTTTTTTGGTTCTGAGTGTACGTTTATAGAGTTTTAAAGTTTCACAGTAATGAAGGCGTAATTCTCCATTATTTGGGTCTCTGTGCTTTTGATTTGATAGTGTTCTAAGTTTTTTCCTTATAATTTTACAATCTGCATCAAACCAGTTGTCATCTGTGGTCTTTTTTGTTTTGTTTTTTATAAATTTCAATTGTGCTTCTTTGCCGTTTGCCAGAATACATAGTTGATGTTTTTTACTGCTAGATTGATGCCTCCTTTACTGTGAGTGAATGTGGTATCCAGAAAGTTATCTAAGAGTGTTTGGATATTTTGGTTACAGGTTGCTTTCTGGTATTCTTCTGTGCTGTTTTGGGCCCATCTGTATGAATTTCTGATGTTGTACAGCTTACTGGGCTGTGAATGTGTGGTTGTTTCCATGTCTGTTCTTTTGAGGAACAACGTAATTTGGCTGTGATCAGACAGAGGTGTTAGTGGCTTGACAGTGAATGAGCTGAGAGAGAAAGGGTCAATGTCTGTAATCATATAGTCTACTGCACTGTGGCCAAGAGGTGAGCAGTAGGTGAATCTCCCCCAAAGAGTCCCCCCGTAACCTACCATTGACAAAGTACAGACCCAGGCTTCTACAGAGCTGCAACAGATCCCTTCCGTTTTTGTTGACGGTGCTATCACTGTTGTTTCTATGGGGGAGATGAAGACAGTTAGAAACAGTATGGCCTGTAATAAAGCTGTCCCCTCGTGTGGTCGTTAGATCAGGTAGTGTTCCTGTGCCCGCATTTGTGTCCCCACAGATGAGCACATTTCCCCTGGGCCTGGAAATGGCACGTCTCTTCCTCCAGGGTGGGGAAGATCTCCTCTGAGTATTATGGGGATTCTGAGGGGTGGATATATATTGCAAAAAGGAACACATCTTTTTCTGTCAGTACAAGTTATTTTTTCAGTTTTAACCAAATGTGATATTTACCAATTTTGAGGGGATCAATTAGATTTTGTAGTTGGGATTTGCACCAAATGATCAGTCCTCCAGAGTCTCTGCCTCTATTGACAGAGCTGTGTTTCTGTGATGGCACAATTACCTCTCTGTAGCCTGTGGGACAGTGAGTGACAATGTCAGCCGTACACCATGTCTCCTGCAAAATGATGACGTCAACATCTTTAAGATTTTTGTTGAACTCCAGTGCTAAACTCTTCAGTCCAAAGGTTGATGAGTTTAGGCCCTGAATGTTCCACATGCTAACTGATAAGGATTTCATGTTGCAAAAAGAAAGAATAGCAGTCAGAAATACAGTAACTACTAACTAATAGGTTGTTAAGAGTGAGATAAACAGGGTAACCGCTAACATTTATATATAAATATTCCTATTAATTGAACATTTTAGTACAATAGGTGTGTGTGTGTCTGTGTGTTTGCCTGTGTGTGTGTGTGTGTGTGTGTGTGTGTGTGTGTGTGTGTGTGTGTGTGTGTGTGTGTGTATGCGTCCGTGTGTGTTTAGTGCAGTTTAGTGCAGATGTATTGGAGGAGCTGTTTAATCTCACTCAATCCTACAGGGTTCTCCTGTCCTCTGACGACCTCCGCGTAGCTGCGCTGGTCCTGCTGTTGGGCCCTGTGGAGTGGAGGGGGGCCAGGTCTGGGCCGGGGGGCTTCCTCTCTGGTCTGGTAGAGGTGGTGGTCTGGTGCGGGGTAGTAGGCTGGGCCCGGTCCATCTCTCTCTCTCTGTCTTTCTCTCTGTCACCTCCCCCTCTCTCTCTCTCTCTGTCTTTCTCTCTGTCACCTCTCCCTCTCTCCCTCTGTCTTTCTCTCTGTCACCTCTCCCTCTCTCCCTCTGTCTTTCTCTCTGTCACCTCTCCCTCTCTCCCTCTGTCTTTCTCTCTGTCACCTCTCCCTCTCTCCCTCTGTCTTTCTCTCTGTCACCTCTCCCTCTCTCCCTCTGTCTTTCTCTCTGTCACCTCTCCCTCTCTCTCTCTGTCTTTCTCTCTGTCACCTCTCCCTCTCTCTCTCTGTCTTTCTCTCTGTCACCTCTCCCTCTCTCCCTCTGTCTTTCTCTCTGTCACCTCTCCCTCTCTCCCTCTGTCTTTCTCTCTGTCACCTCTCCCTCTCTCCCTCTGTCTTTCTCTCTGTCACCTCCCCCTCTCTCTCTCTTGGTCTTTCTCTCTGTCACCTCCCCCCCTCTCTCTCTTGGTCTTTCTCTCTGTCACCTCCCCCTCTCTCAGTCTTTCTCTCTGTCACCTTCCCTCTCTCTCTCTCTCTCTCTCTGTCTTTCTCTCTCTCACTGTACTATGTATTTCCCTCTGTTTTGCAGTTAGCCACTATTCACTGTCTTTATCTTCTCTCCTGATCTCTACCTCACTTCCTTCCCACAATGGATTGTAATAATGTGACTCTTCCCTCTACCCGGCCTCTCTCTCTGACCTATTATTCCTCTCTAACAGTCTCACCCTTCCTCACTCTCCCTCTCTGATTCCTTCCTCACCCATTCTCCCTTTCTCTCTGTGTGACTCTTCCCTCTACCCGGCCTCTCTCTCTGACCTATTATTCCTCTCTAACAGTCTCACCCTTCCTCACTCTCCCTCTCTGATTCCTTCCTCACCCATTCTCCCTTTCTCTCTCTCACTCTTTTACCTTCTCTCACTATCCCCCTCTCCTTCCTCAGCCTCTCCCTCCCTCCCTCTCTCTTTCAGCAGCTTCCTCCTCTATCTGATTCCATTCATCACAGTAAATTTCAGTGACAGTGCCTCGCTGCCTAGTGGCAGGGCCCTTAGTAGTGGCTGACGCACACAGCCTTGAAGAGAGGGAGAGATGCAGGAGGAGAGAGAGACAGAGAGAAAGAGAGAGTAGAGAAAGAGAGAGAGCAATCGCCACTGTGTGGCCATCACAGACCAGCCACCTCAAGTTACCACTGGGGGCTGAGGATGCGTGGGGGGGTGGGGGGTTGAACTTGGCAACAGATCCCTGGGAGAATGGGAAAGGTGGGGGCTGTAGGCTGGGGGTGACAGAATCTGCTGTTGCATTACAACCATGACAACCACTCCAAAAGGGAAACAAGGCAGGTGTAAAACATCCTGAAATGGTTAGTGGCTGGTTTACAATTAGCTTTGGCATCAGGATATTTGTGTTGATCTCCGTCGACCCCTCAATTCAGTGTGTCTTACACTATGATTCAGATTTAATTGGTCAAGCCCAGGCCAGTTCACAGTTATTGCTAAAAAACAGCAACATTATAACAACTCTAGACAAATAACAGCAGGTTTTACTGGTCTCTGCTCAGATACAGTATGGAGGGAGTACGGTTCTGTTCCAATGTGCTCTTTATCCTGTCTTTATTTCTTCTGCTGCATGTATGAAGACTGGTGGGGCTGGATGAAGAAATGAATTTTTGTAAAGGCTTCAAATACATTTCATTTATGAAGGCTGGTGGGGCTAGATGAAGACATTCTGTAAAGGCTGCAGATAGATAAAAAAAAAAAACTGCATTAGACAGGATTACCTACACATACTGACCAGCTCAAATAGATAGATGCGTGCTATATGGCAGACCAATCCGAACTCATCTCTCGGCATGTCCAGCCCATTCATTATCTCAGCCAATCATGGCTAGTGGGAAGGTTGCCAACTTTTTCTGTGGCTAAACCAACTAGACTAGTAATTGAAAATGTTTATTCGTATTTAAAGATGGCATACAAGTTTGTTATTAAGGCACATGAAAGTTCACATGTTCCAGAAGGCATTTCTGACAGAAAAGATAACGTTCAAAGGGCTCTCTTGTGAAGTAGTGACCCGCGACATACGCCTAGTTTCCTGAAACGTGTCACAATTAGTCTAGACAGTTATCTTAACTTGTAGTAATAATGGATGAATACCGGCTGGGCATGCAGGGCACGTGCCCAAGGACCCTAACCTCCAGGAGGCCCCCATTTATTCTGTTAGTCACTCTCACTCAGATATCATTAACATGGCATAATTAATGTGTAAAATTGCAGACAAAAAGTGATGTAACACTTACCAACACACCCTGTTCTAGGAACAGTAGTGTCTGGGCTAGTATTTATGGTGGGTTCGTTCAAGGAGAATTTAACACAGGCACACTGGCGTATTGGACAACCCCGCTGAGCCACAAGCTCTGGGGGCCCATGTGCCTGTCATCAATGTCTTTTTTAAATTTATATAATAAATCATTTTGACAGTAACCCTCCAAAAAGTCATTAATAAACGTTTTAAATTTCCATATGTACTAGGAAGCTAAGTGTTTGTTTATTGGGCTTCAGGAATGTGACTAAAAAAGTGCCCCTTGTCCATTCAATCAAATTAACTGATTGAATGGACAAGGGGATATCGGTGAACAAATGCTGTGGTCAAGGCTACGACGGCGCCAGTGCAATGAGTGGAGCTTACTCAGGTGTTCAAAAGCTCATATCAGACCGAGGGCCTAATGCTTCTTAGGTAGTTCTTTATGAGTTTTAGTTTAGAAAACAATCTCTCTGCAGAACCAACAGTTGCAGTGATGGTACAAACAGCTTGATTGCCATAGCAACATCAGGGAATCTGTAGGGAGTGGTACTTTAAATACAGCAGTTCTGTAACATCTTTAACGACTCAAATACCAGTGGGTCGCTAGCGGGATCATCCCGACACTACCAGCTAAAACCTGTAGCGCCAGATTTAAAATCCGAAAATTGAATTATTAAACATCCAGCTATATACAAGTGTTCCATACTCATCAAAAAGCTCTGTTTCTAGGCAATATCACAGCGTTGTCAGATTTCAAAAGGCTTTACGGCGAAAGCAGCACATTCATTTGTTTGAGGGTAGCACCTCACATATTTTCCAATAGCCATGTATCGATTAGCAATCATGGCACACACATAACACATTTCACAGCGAAAACAAAGTAATTACCTGTTGAAGAACTTCTGCTGAGGTCTTCCTAAGTGTCCAACGAAGACAATCCATGGTTCTTTTGTTAGAAAAAGTAACGTCTTTTATCCATAAATCCTCCATTTGGTTCATGCAAACGACAGCCTCCATTACTCTTTTGAAACGGCGCCAACTCGTTCAAATGTTACCTATAAACTTGTCCAAAAACAATCAAACATAGTTTTAAATGTATCCTTAGGAACCCTTTTACGTATATGTACTATTATAAATCAGCCGGAATATAAACTGAACGCTAAAAGCGATAAATAAGGCACAGTAGCGCCTTCTCATGCACGCGCACTCTGAAGAGTTTTCATAAGGTGGTCTCTCGTTCCATGCTGTTTATCAATGGCCGAAATTCCCCCAAGATGGAGTAAAACACCGTCTCGTGGTTGATGACATCATAAGGAAGCGACGTGCACTGAGTTCACATGCCTATATATGGTCATTTTGGATAGGGAGGGGCTCAAAAATGAGCAATGTGTCAAAATGACTTTTTTCAGGACAGAGATTCCTCAGGGTTTTGCCTGCCAAATGCGTTCTGATTGACCCACAGACACATGGTTAACAGTTTTGGAAAATTCAGAGTGTTTCCTATCCAATGGTACTAAATGGTATATGCATATCCCATTTTCTGGGCCTAAATGGGAGGCATTTTACTTTGGGCACGCCAGGCTCTCCAAAACAGTCAGTTTTGCTGCTGGAGCCGGTGAAGTTAATTGAGCCGCTCATTCTTCTTGATTGCCGGGCTCAACATGTTATGGAAAGAGATTAACTGGATAGGAAGCTCTGGGGACAGGTTGTCTGGATACTGGACAGCCAGTATATTGCCAGATGCAAACACAGTATCATCTTTAGCAGACAACAGTTCTTGAGGACTTAAACAAAAAAAGTCTGTTTGCCATTTCTATCATACTGGTGAACCGACGTTTGAGTTGTTTGGTTGCAATATCAACGGTACAGTATATCTTGGCATGCATCATTCCAAGGCTAAGTTTAAATTGTGTGCAGCGCAATAGACATATAATGCACAATGTCTGAGGAAAGACTGTCTGAGTTGGCAATACTCAGTATAGAAAACAGTAGGGCCCGTAACCTGGACCTACAGGCAGTGGTGAAAACCTTTGCACACAAAAAAGGAAGCCTTCAGAAGACCAAGAGAGTCTCTCAAGTTGGATTTAATTTGATAAAATGTACCTTGAGTATTGCAGCCCATTTGTGTAGGCCAGACAAAACCCATTTGTTTTCCCAATTTGTAGGCGTGGTCGAGGGAAATTCCTTATTATTACGTGAATATCGACTCGGAGTATCATAGAATAACCTCATCTCGAATCTCATTAAAGCAATAAATGAAACAAAGCAGAATAGGATGTCAATTATAATATCTTACTTACACATCTCAATGTAAACAATACAGTGACTCCATAAAAATTGTTAGCAACAGTACTGTAACCATAGAAATAGAATTAATAGAACGAGCTTGGAAGCTCAACACACCAGCTGGCTGGTGTGTTTACGGACATATTCAATCTCTCCCTATCCCAGTCTGCTGTCCCCACACACTTCAAGATGGCCACCATTGTTCCTGTACCCAAGAATGAAAAGGTAACTGAACTAAATGACTATCGCCCCGTAGCAATCACTTCTGTTATCATGAAGTGCTTTGAGAGGCTAGTCAAGGATCATATCACCACCACCTTACCTGTCACGCTAGACCCACTACAATTTGCTTACTGCCCCAATAGATCCACGGACGATGCAATTGATATCACACTGCACACTGCCCTATCCCATCTGGACAAGAGGAATACCTATGTAAGAATGCTATTCATTGACTAGAAATCTAATCAAATGTTATTTGTCACATACACATGGTTAGCAGATGTTAATGCGAGTGTAGCAAAATGCTTGTGCTTCTAGTTCCGACCATGCAGTAGTATCTAACAAGTAATCTAACAATTACACAACAACTACCTTATACACACAAGTGTAAAGGATTGAATGCGAGTATGTAAATATAAATATATGGATGAGCGATGGCTGACCGGCATATGCAAGATGCAGTAGATGGTATATAGTATAGTATATACATGTGAGATGAGTAGTGTAGGATATGTAAACATTATATAAATGGCATCGTTTAAAGTGGCTAGTGATACATTTGGAGTGGGTCTAGGGTGTCTGGTAGGATGGAGGTGATATGATCCTTGACTAGTCTCTCAAAGCACTTCATGATGACGTAAGTGCTACGGGGCGATAGCTTTCTTGGGAACAGGAACAATGGTGACCCTCTTGAAGCATGTGGGAACAGCAGACTGGGATAAGGATTGATTAAATATGTCCGTAAACACACCAGCCAGCTGGTCTGCGCATGTTCTGAGAACACGGCCAGGGATGCCATCTGGGCCGGCAGCCTTGCGAGGGTTAACACGCTTAAATGTTTTACTCACGTTGGCTGCGGTGAAGGTGAGCCCGCAGGTTTTGGTAGCGGGCCGTGTTGGTGGCACTGTATTGTCCTCAAAGCGAGCAAAGAAGTTGTTTAGTTTGTCTGGGAGCAGGACATCGTGATCCGCGACGGGGCTGGTTTTCTTTTTGTAGTCCGTGATTGACTGTAGACCCTGCCACATTCCTCTCGTGTCTGAGCCATTGAATTGTGACTCTACTTTGTCTCTATACTGACACTTAGCTTGTTTGATTGCCTTGCGGAGGGAATAGCTACACTGTTTGTATTCAGTCATGTTTCCGGTCGCCTTGCCCTGATTAAAAGCAGTGGTTCGCGCTTTCAGTGTTGTGCGAATGCAGCCATCAATCCACGGTTTCTGGTTGGGGAAGGTTTTAATAGTTGCTATGTTTACAACATCACCGATGCACTTGCTAATAAACTCGCTCACCGAATCAGCATATACATCAACGTTGTTGTCCGATGCTATCCGGAACATATCCCAGTCCACGTGCTCGAAGCAATCTTGCAGCGTGGAATCAGATTGGTCGGACCAGCGTTGAACAGACCTGAGCACGGGCGTTTCCTGTTTTAGTATCTGTCTGTAGGCTGGGAGCAACAAAATGGAGTCATGGTCAGACTTGCCGAAAGGAGGGCGGAGAATGGCCAAGTTAGAATCACAGAAGTTAGAATAACAATGATCCAGGGTTTTAACAGCCCGGGTCACACAGTCGATATGCTGATAAAATTTAGGGAGCCTTGTTTTCAGATTAGCCTTATTAAAATCCCCAGCCACAATAAATGCAGCCTCAGGATATGTGGTTTCCAGTTTACATAGAGTCCAATGAATTTCTTTCAGTGCCGTCGATGTGTCAGCTTGAGGGGGGATATAAGCGACTGTGATTATAATCAAGGAGAATTCTCTTGGTAGATAATGCAGTCGGCATTTGATTGTAAGGAATTCTATGTCAGGTGAACAAAAGGACTTGAGTTCCTGTATGTTGTTATGATCACACCACGACTCGTTAATCATAAGACACACACCCCCATCCTTCTTCTTTCCAGATAGATGTTTGTTTCTGTCGCCACGATGCAAAGAACGTTGCAGTCTCTGATGTCTCTCTGGAAGGCAATCCTTGCTCGGATTTCGTCTACCTTGTTGTCCAGAGACTGGACATTGGCAAGTAGTATACTCTTGAGCGGTGCACAATGTGCCCGTCTACGGAGTCTGACCAGAACATCGCCACGTCTACCCCTTCTCCTCCGCCACCGTTGTTTTGGGTCGCCGGCTGGGATCCAGTCTATTGTCCTAGTTGGTGGACCAAACAGAGGATCCGCTTCGAGAAAGTCGTATTCCTGGTCGTAATGTTGGTAAGTTGACATTGCTCTTATATCCAATAATTCCTCCCGGCTGTATGTAATAAAATGTAAGATTTCCCGGGGTAACAACGTAAGAAGTAGTCCATAAAAAAACAAAATACTGCATAGCTTCCTGAGAACGTGAAGCGAGGCTGCCATCTCTGTCGGCGCCGGATGTTTTCAGCATTCAACACCACAGTACCCTCCAAGCTCAACATTAAGCTCCGCCCTGTGTAACTGGATCCTGGACTTCCTGACGGGCCGGCCCCAGGTCGTGAAGGTAGGAAACAACACCTTCACTTTGCTGATCCTCAACACTGGGGCCCCACAAGGGTGTGTGTTCAGCCCCCTCCTGTACTCCCTGTTCACCCATGACTGCGTGGCCAAGCACGCCTCCAACTCAATCAAGTTTGCTGACAACACAACAGTAGTAGGCTTGATTACCAACAAGTTCGAGACAGCCTACAGGGAGAAGGTGAGGGCTCTGGGAGTGTGGTGTCAGGAAAATAGCCTCTCACTCAACGCCAACTGTGAATGCTCTTGTATTGCAGGTCTTAGGAATCAAGCACAGGAAACAGAGTAAAGACAAAACTCCTTTACTAAACGGACACGAACTACTAACCCAGTAGTATTCACACCTGCTCACGAACAACGGAGCACAACTTACAGAAAACAATCACGGACAAAAACCAGGAGGGGAACAGAGACAACAGATGTCCTTTCATGTCTTGACTGCTGTCAGCAATAAATTATTGTCATGTTGAACGCAACAAAATTGTGTTGAGTGTTGTCGTCAGGTTAAATACAGCCTTCAGAAATCGTAGCTTGTCAGCTAGCACACCATCCAATAATATTTCAGCTTTTGATGATTTCGTCAATCAGCTGACAATAAGACACCTGACAATAAAACACCTGACATTAAAGAGCATGGCAATCCCTCAGGTTCACCAGTCCTACTGAAAACAGATCGAGCCAGGCCAGTGCTATGAAGGTGTAACTGGCTGTTGACCAGGCTTGGGTTGCCAGTTCGGAGGAGCCTGGCAGAGAGCCTGGCAGAGCCTGGCAGAGAGCCTGGCAGAGCTTATAAAGACCTGTGATGAGTCATGCAGTCATACAGAGCTCCACAGCACCCCAGAGCACCCCCAGAGCACCCCCAGAGCACCCCCAGAGGCCCCAGAGGAGCAGGGCAGGGTCTCACTCCTCAGTGGGTGGTCTGGATGATGTCCAATAACCAGGCTTGGAGTAAATGGTTTAAAAACCACCCAACCCTGTCCCAAACTGTCTCTACACTCATGATATTTCTCTCTTTCACTAATGCTCTCTGTTCTTTAACGTGATACCCCTCAGTCTGTCCCCTTAATCTGTCCTTCATGTTGCCCTGACTTGCAGTACTCCCCTTGTTATCACAAGTAACCCACAAGAGACTGTGACTTTCCATTTATTTCTCTCATGGCCACCGGTAATTCATCGGATTCATCATTGTGGAGACTCACTGAGCTACTGTATGGAATAAACATTTCATTCTACTATGAGTTTCATGAGTAAACATTTAATTCTACTATGTGTGTGGTGTTGGAGCTGAAGCCATTGTATTATACTTCAGACAATGTCATCGTGCCCCAACAATCTTTAATGGAGACAGAATGCAAAAACAGAAACGGTTTGGACATGTACATATTGGTTAAGGTCTCCTCAGACACACATCACCCATACATATACTGTACCTAACCCTGAGAGAATTCACCTAAGAATATCACCACAACAAAAACCTCTATTTGTACGTAATGCACCCTTCATTGTAGCCTCCCGGCCACATACAACACAACACGTCTACAGCCTATAAGATTATAAGACATGGCAGCGACACACGGCTGCTCTGTAATGTGATTTAACATGGGCAGACACAAAGCCTGGACTTTAATGGCAGCCAGTAACAGGAGAGGAATCACCTCATTCAGCTTCACACCGGTTGGCACCGGATAGGAGTGGGTAGTGAGCCATTTTTATCCCCTTCTCTCCCTGAGCCGTGTTGTGGAGTGGTTAGTGTGTGGAATACCAATTACTTGAACGTGAGAGCAATGTGACCAAAGTCTTTATAGTCCCCATCTGTTTCCTCCTGTGCCATGTTAGGATTGGCTCAGCCCGCGACAAAGTGGGCCAACTTTCAGATCTGACAGTCTGTTAGCGTTGTATTTAGGTTATTAGGTTGTGGGAAAAGAATTTGGGACAAATTTGCCATGAGTTAGCACTAACCAGCGGAAAATGTCTCTAAGTCAAATACCCAGGTTAGGCACCAATGGGACAAGATCTATAACATTATCATTGTGACATCCAGAAAATGTTCATTTTCAATTCTCATGTGACAGTTGACTTCTGCCAATTGAGTCTGATTCATCTGACAATAACGGTTTTGCAATCCCAGTAGAGCTTGATATGCATCACACGATCTCTATCCATCTCTGGGTTAGAAAAGGAGTAAAGCTTTGCTCAAAGGAGGGACATAATAGTTAGTTAAGAAGGACCTTGGGACAGTAATATGCATAATGTGAGCTGATTGTGTCACACACACAGAGTGACTCATTCTGTACGATTGACAACCTACAGGGTGAAAGCTATAGTTTGCTACGTGTGTTCACACACAGTCCTAAACCCGAAGCAATGTTGGTCTCGAGTGACTGCGTCACTCTGAAAGGAGTATCCATGCGTTCACTCCACATGGTTTATCCACATTTTCACTCCTAAATCCACCCAATCACACTGTCATCTATTTAAGCTACTGTAAGGAAGATTTGAAATGTTATGTAATCAACACAGTCAACACTGCAAGCACCACAGGTTGTGTAACACATGGATGTCCTGAAGTTGTTAGGTTATAATAAGCACCACCCACCTTACATTTAACATTTTTGGAATTTAGCAGACGCTCTTATCCAGAGACACTTACAGGAGCAATTAGGGTTAAGTGCCTTGCTCAAGGGCACATCAGCAGATTATTTTATATTTTTTTAGAACCTGCAATTACTGGCCCAACGCTCTAACCGCTAGACTACCTGACCAAACTTTTCTTCCTTTGGTGTATCAATATTGTCTAAAAACTCAGTTTGTTCAGTGTCTTTGTATGCAAAACTTTTAGCAGAATTGACTTTGGTTTGAATAATTAGATGATTGAGTTAGTGGCTCCTGATTGGCGCAGCGGTCTAAGGCACTGCATCTCAGTGCTAGAGGTGTCACTACAGACCCTGGATTGATCCAAAGCTGTATCACAACTGGCCGTGATCAGGAGTCCCATAGGGCGGCGCACAATTGGCCCAGTGTATTGTGTGATATCTCCACAATATGAGGTCGAAATAACAGAATTTGTTAAAATGATCGTAAAGCACTTTTTGTGTAAGAGCTGTTTGAAAAACAAATGCCTGGAATTTCAGCCTGTTCAGGTGGGATCAAGGGGCCAGGGTTCCGGTCTAGAAGCACGGTTTTGACTGCTCCTACATTCTTGCTTCGGTACTGCAGTTGAACTAATTCCCGGCCCCAGAAAAGGCATTTCCATCGACAACCACACAGAGAAGTCAGATTAGAACATTCCTAATGAGACTCTTTGGAGTTTTTGACCCAGATCATGACATCACAATCTGATCGGATTATTCTCACTAATGACCAGTCATCTTTTATTTGTATATGTATCCTCCTACTTTGAAGATGTATGCAGGGTAGGCTTTGAGTCTAGACCTGGGGTTCCCAACCTTTTCTGAACCGTGTCACACCTTGAAGGAATAACAATTCTGCGGCACACCTAAAATGTCACTATTAATTTATTTTGTGGCGTTGACCTCCATCTCATCTGATCCATACTGAAAATCATCTATTTTCTGTGGCAAATGTTTTTTTTTATAGATTAAATAGGGTTTATTTTAACTATTTTCATAGTTCCTTAATCATGAGGATTGATTTGTGTGTACCCCTTTAAAATAGGTATTTGGTTTTGAACAGTACAGACGAGTGGTTTCCTGCATTGTAAAGGTGCAACCCTACGGACACAAAGCCATGCTCTGTTTGTTCCTATGGCAGAGGCTGTGGTAAAGATAAGCCTAATCAGACTTGCCTGTGCTAATGGTTCTCACAGTGTCACGTTGGTATAAAGGGTCGGGAGACAGGTGCAGGAATCAGTAATATGGGTTTTTACTTATGCCCATTACGGCGTGCCGTGTATAGGCACGGGGGACGAAGACGAAACAAAAACACATACAAAAACACAGGGTTGAAACCCAAAACAAAAAGAGCAAGGAGTACCTGGAATAAACACAATGATTAATCCACGGGACGAGACCCGGAATCATCTGCGCAATCCACAATGGCACGAAAGCCAAAACACACAGCACAGGTACTCACATGCACCAACGGACATAGAAACAATAATCGACAGCCCAATGGAGAACCAAAGGGCACATATAAACAAACACTAATCATTGGCAATTGGGGCCAGGTGTGCGCAATGACAGTTCCGGAGGGATCCATGACACACAGGCAAAGTAAAATGATACAAATGACTATGCTTGTGATGCACGCCCCTCAAATGATACAAATATAAGAACATGCCTGAGCGCACCAGACTCCCAAGTCAAAGTTCCATGTGCATTCCACAGGTCACGTTTATTATAAGTGAGTGTTGTTATTTTTTTTAAATCAAGATTTATATTTTTTTTTATTGCAGCACAACTGAGAGCTCCTTAACAGCATACCACTGGTCTATATGATCCTATACACCAATCAGGGCTGTGTACGTAAATGTATTTACATTTGTATCCACACGCCCACACTATCAGACTGAGCATTTCAATGGCAAAAAGAGACTCAGTGAAATAAAGAAATATATATATATAGAAATATATATATATATATATATATATATATATATATATATATATATATATACTTAGTTATTTTCATAAAATAAACATACCGTTTTTTATTAGACATACAGTGATGATTTAAACATTAAATATAAAAAACTGCACAAGGGCTTCAAACCATGCAGTCATGACTTTGGACTCAAACCTCTCCCCTCTCTTTTGGTTTAACTGCATGCCTCAGTGATTCCATGCCTCAGTTTTACAACAAACAATCAATTTAATCTGTTGTTTTAACATCCAAGGTTAATGCAGGTCACGCATTCACTCTAATCTCATCAAAACATAAACATTCATAGGGAAGAAGAACTGAACATCCCCGCCCAGGGAGCGGGGATGTGTCCTGTCTGTATGTTCTTTGGGTGTGTGAATCACACTCAGCCATGCCATCCTCAGTACCATTGGTGCTGCGGGGCCTAAACTCTCTGCCTGCCTGTGTTCTGTTACAGCAGTCTCCAATGTATTCTAGCATGAGAGCTACACATTTTTTTTATAGCTTTCAAATAGGCACGTTCTTCTCTTCTCATCTACCCTGCAACTCTTCCCCGCATACTTGGTGTACAAGAGACGTGTTTTCTGTCAATATACCAATTAAGCAATAATACTCGAGAAGCCGGTGTTTGGAGGATATATTGTCATGGGTGTTGTTAGGCCCAAGACACAGTCGAGGGCCGGCAAACCGTGCCAACATATCCTCCAAACACCGGCTTCGAGGGCATTATCACTTTTACACAATGGGTTACCAACATATTCAAATAATGGTTGATATATTTTCATTAAAATATTATTTTGATTAATCTATTCATACTATTTCATCCTTCCACAAGATATAGTCCTGACACAAATCTTGGGTTGCTACCAAAGCCGGCTGGTCGTTCATTCTATCGATTAGGTTGCCAGAGACGCAACCTGTTTTCTAGTGACATTTATTTGCGTACATCCATAACAAAGAGTAATGATTCACAATTTCTCCTGGCATAGAACATTGTCTCTCTCTCATCACTGTTCAGAAGAGCTAGCCAACTACACAGCTGGAAAGACAGCAAACTAGCTGCATTTCGTTTCATTTTAACTGTTTTTCACCTGACATTTCTTTGTAGTATCAGCGCTATTCAACTATATTCTTACAGGGGTCAGATGTAAAAAAGGTTCATTGCAGGGGGGCCGGACATTTTCCACATGCAATTATTATTCAGAACAACTGTTTAAAAAGGCATTGGACAAACACCAATAAATCACTTTTCTTCAAGTTAAATGTTGCTAAAAGTTATTAGGAAAGAATTGGAGGGCGCTCAACCAAAGTGAGTCGATGTGCTTCCAAAACATTAGATAAATCGGTGAAAAGGAAAAGGCACAATGCTCGCTCACCCGTGCGTCAATCTAAGTAACATAATAAAGAAATCTGTCAGTTTAAGCTAGAGATATCCGTTTTTTTATATGGGCTGCGTGCCGCGTCTCAATCTACAGCGTCCACTTATCGCGGCCTTCCACATCTGCAGTAGAAAGTGGCCGAGCTACAGCAGTGTTTGTCAGACCATGAGATATCCCGAAAATAGGTCTTCTCACGAAATGAGCTAAATGATCCATGGTATGACAGCAGATGTTCTGAAAGAGCTGCAAAACCTGGACCCGTACAAATCAGCTGGGCTAGACAATCTGGACCCTCTCTTTCTAAAACTATCCGCCACCATTGTTGCAACTCCTATTACCAGTCTGCTCAACCTCTCTTTCGTGTCGTCCGAGATCCCTAAAGATTGGAAAGCTGCCGCGGTCATCCCCCTCTTCAAAGGGGGTGACACCCTAGATCCAAATTGCTATAGACCTATATCCATCCTGCCCTGCCTCTCTAAAGTCTTCGAAAACCTAGTTAATAAACAGATAATTGATCACTTCGAATCCCACCGTACCTTCTCCGCTCCGGTTTCCGAGCTGGTCACGGGTGCACCTCAGCCATGCTCAAGGTACTAAACGATATCATAACCGCCATCGATAAGAGACATTACCGTGCAGCCGTATTCATTGACCTGGCCAAGGCTTTCGACTCTGTCAATCACCACATTCTTATCGGCAGACTCAATAGCCTTGGTTGTTGAGCCAATTACTTTGCAGACAGAGTTCAGTGTGTTAAATCGGAGGGCCTGTTGTCCGGGCCTCTGGCCGACTCTCTTCTCTGTATACATCAATGATGTCGCTCTTGCTGCGGGTGATTCTCTGATCCACGTCTATGCAGATGACACCATTCTGTATACTTCTGGCCCTTCTTTGGACACTGTGTTAACAAACCTCCAAACGAGCTTCAATGCCATACAACACTCCTTCCGTGGCCTCCAACTGCTCTTAAACGCTAGTAAAACCATAATGCATGCTTTTCAACCGTTCGCTGCCTGCACCCGCTCGCCCGACTAGCATCACTACCCTGGACGGCTCTGACCTCAAATATGTGGACAACTACAAATACCTAGGTGGTTGGCTAGACTGTAAACTCTCCTTCCAGACTCACATTAAACATCTCCAATCCAAAATCAAATCTAGAATCGGCTTTCTATTTCGCAACAAAGCCTCCTTCACTCATGCAGAAACTTGCACTAGTAAAACTGACTATCCTACCGATCCTCGACTTCGGCGATGTCATTTACAAAACAGCTTCCAATACTCTACTCAGCAAACTGGATGCAGTCTATCACAGTGCCATCCGCTTTGTCACCAAAGCCCCTTATACCACCCACCACTGCGACCTGTATGCTCTAGTCGGCTGGCCCTCGCTACATACTCGTCGCCAGACCCACTGGCTCCAGGTCATCTACAAGTCCCTGCTAGGTAAAGCCCCGCCTTATCTCAGCTCACTGGTAACCATAGCAGCACCCACCCGTAGCACCCGCTCCAGCAGGTATATCTCACTGGTCACCCCCAAAGCCAATTCCTACTTTGGCCACCTTTCCTTCTAGTTCTCTGCTGCCAATGACTGGAACGAACTACAAAAATCACTGAAACTGGAGACACTTATCTCCCTCACTAGCTTTAAGCACCAGCTATCAGAGCAGCTCACCGATCACTGCACCTGTACATAGCCCATCTGTTAATAGCCCAACCAACTACATCTTCCCCTACCGTATTCATTTATTTATCTTGCTCCTTTGCACCCCAGTATTTTTACATTGCACATTCATCTACTGCACATCTACCATTCCAGTGTTAAATTGCTATACTGTAATTACTTCGCCACCATGGCCTATATATGGGCTTACATTCCTTATCTTTCCTTATTTGCACACATTGTACATCTTAAAACAATTCCACATTAGCTTAGTTAATTAGAGGTTAATTAAACAACTATTGAAAGTCGAATAGCCCTGGTATCTATCTATAAATATTATGCTGATTCCTGATGTTGACTGGCTGAGAAAAGCTACAGTATTTGTTCATCCTCAATGGGACAGTTGGAGATCGAATTTCAATATTTAAACAACGTTGTAAATGTGGGAGAGACAGACAGCAACGTTTATACAAATCTCCAAGACAAGTGCTGTAGCTTTCAAATGATATGTCACACTTAAGCTCTGAAGGACCCGGTACCGGGCCCAAAACAATCGTGTCTAAGAGTGTTTATCTTAATGCAGATGTGTGTGTGTCCAATATATATACTGTACATATTAGTGAATTTCCGCAAGTGTGTGTTAACGAGGATGTGTGTGTGTGTGTGTGTGTGTGTTTGTGTAAGTGTAAGTGAATTTATGTGGGGCTTTAAATCACGTCTCCATCTCTCTGGCCTGGAGACACTGCTCCATTCATCTGGCTCCCTTCTCTCCTCCTAACAGGATTGGTCCGTGAGATAACTCTGCAGGCCTGAATCTGTCTCAGTGGGACAGCTTTGACGCATTTACCCCCATCCTCCTCTCCCTTCCCTCTCTCCCCCAATCCCCTTCCTCCCACCCTCCCCACCTCCAGGACCAACTTCAGCCAGTTTGCAATAAGGCGTCTGCAACGCCTCACTAAACATTTCCAGAGCTCTGCTTCTGGTACTCAGGGAGGGGTGGGGCTGTAAACGTTACTGTGATAAGTTAAAGGAATGTCTTCATAAAGACCTACAATAACAGATACTGCAGTATATCATGTTAAAAATGCTCATAACAGTAGTTTATAAATAATTACAAAATCAATGGTCTTTGAGAAGCGAATGAGATGTTTCATATTCTGATAGTGTCCTAATATGACTGACAAAGATGATGCGGCAACGGAGTGGTAGCAGAATGGTTATTCATGTGGATGTAAAATCCTGAAAATAAACAGTGATGAAATGCTTTAACGCCCTGAGTTTGCCTGTCATGAGTCACGTGTGAATTAACACATGCTAACTGCAGCCTTGTTTTAATGTGAGTGAGGACTGTCACTCTATAACCCCCTGAGGGATGCTTAAACCTTGTGAAATCAGCAATAACAAAAAGCACATGCACAGCCTTTCACTCAAAGCCTCTGAGAATGGAGGCCCTCCTTCCTCCCAATCCCTGCCCTAGTAAAGACGAACATGAAGGGTCTCGAAACAGACACAGTCGCTCACAAAGTAAACCTTGTCATGAATTATTATATTTTTATCGCAAGAGAAACAACCAAGGCACATGGCGTGTGGGATTGCTAGCTCCACCTCAATGGAAAGGTGTTGAATTTCTCAGAGGCAAAGCTCTCTAAAAGCAACTGTAAGCCCTTATTGTTTGCCGTTGACATGTTAACTGGCTGATGTATTGCTATGCCGCTACAGTGTATGTGCAGGAATTTTCATCTGCTTTGTGGCTGAGCCTGGGTAAATGCTGACAGGAGTAGGCTCGAAACTGACAGGCTCAACTCATCTGTGCGGGAATGACAATCCTTATCTGGGGTGGAGCCCCTTACTGGGCATGCTCCAACTTAGAGGCTTCCAGATTGATAAGTGAAATACTGTTGGACGGAGAAAGAGAACTTTGCTGATGCACAGTGGCTTCTCCAGTTTGTTGAGGATATGAGATGTAATTCCATCAAATAGTCTAAGATTTCTAGACTGACTCATTGAGTGACTGAGCGTGACTAGAGATCTGTTATATTTGTGCATCACTTACATGTGACCATGGTGAAACGTGTGCTTTGTCGCCATCTGTAATGTAGGTCAGGAATTTGTATCGGAAGAGAAATCTACAGTATAACTACAGTATATCTACAGTATATCTACAGTATATCTTCAGTATAACTACAGTATAACTACAATATAACTACAGCATATCTACAGTACAGTATAACTACAGTATATCTACAGTATAACTACAGTATAACTACAGCATATCTACAGTATAACTACAGTATAACTACAGTATATCTACAGTATATCTACAGTATAACTACAGTATAACTACAGTATATCTACAGTATAACTACAGCATATCTACAGTATAACTACACTATATCTACAGTATAACTACTGTATATCTACACTATATCTACAGTATAACTACAGTATATCCAGGGGTCAAAGTGTATTTATTTTCTTACTGGTACGGAACACCCGTTTTCTTTTGTTATACTACAAAAATTAAATGGTAGCCTACTCTGCCGATACTGACAAACAGATCAATAAAAACGATGTTGTCTGATCCATATAATCGGCCTACGAAAAGGGGAGACACAAATACATCTAACCTGGAGGAGGAAATTACTTCCAAAACAAACAAAAGTGGCACTGAACCAATGACAAAGACAGTGAATACGCACACTCACCGGAGATAAGTTAAGAATTTGTAGTAACTAAAGGACAGATTGGAGTCTTTTCATTGGCATCTCTTTAAAGCAATAGCCATTTGCTTTCCAAACAGTTTTTCCGCGATTGTAGTTGGAAATATTGTGATTTGCCTGGCTGGGTCTCTCTGCATTTCACTGACAGTTTGCCTCACACACTGACGAAATTGCGGGCCCTTCCGAATGTAGGCTATGCAATTTAAAACAATCCACAGCTTTTTGTTGTTGTTGAAACTAATGATCCTATGTGGCCAAATCATGCTTTCTGCTGTAGTAGCCTATTTTGAATGATTGCATTTATTTCTGTACAGAGAGGAGTTAGCTAATTAGGCTATATCATTTTGGCAATTTAATTAAATAGACTTTAGGGAAAGCTTAGCCTATGCACGCCATCTATGTGGCATAAACACAACTAGTCATGATGTTTTCATCTGACTGTCAAACAATCACTTAACAAAGGCGCTCCTGTAGGCTACCCGCGCACATTCGTCCACTCACAAAATAATGTCATCATCCAAATCGTAACAGTGCACTCCACCTGCAATTTGATGAATGGAAAGAGATATTACCTACGTGTATTGTAATGACATTCTGCGATTGTCATTAGGCCTACACTTGTAGCCTGAATTGATGCATCCACTGTTGTCCATGCGCGCCTCAGTCTCAGCCACTCAACTTCGCCTTGTCTGCAAGGGTCTCGGCCACTCATCTCCGCCTTGACAAAATGTAAGCGTTCTCCTCAAACCACAACGCAATTTGGAGCGTATACCACCCGGTTTCCAGTCAATTCCCAAATGTCTCATGAGGCTGACATGCAGTAATCTTTAATAATGGTGTAATAGTTTTTGGGGCATGTTGTATTAACTGTGATAGGCTCGCGTTTTCCCGGTACAGCGCACCCCACTATTTATTTTGCCGGAACACCGTACAGCTTTACTTTCACCAATGAGTATATCTACATGAACAAATTATGAAAGTGGGCCCAGTGACAGTGGACTCTGTTGGCCAATTCAAGTGAATGTAGTTATCATAGCCTGTCATACCAACCACTTTCTTTTATCAATCGAGACACTAAACCGTCCTTGAAAATAGGGCCTACAGCTGGTTGTTGTAGGCATAGGGTTGGCATACTGCAATAAGTAGGCCCTAAGGGAGGAAGCAATAACCAAACAATGAATGAATGACAGACCATGTATTCCTGGCAGATTATGAGGTAGAATCCACTTATCTCTCTTTCATGCTCCAGTACAGTATGTTCTCAAACCTTGATTTCCTGCTTTCCTGAAGAACTGAAAGCTGTAAATGGGGGTTGGTCTCAGCTACATCTCCTACACTTCCTCATTGTTGTTTTGTCATCAGCTGCGTTGGATCCTCGGGGATAATTGACCATATGTGCGATTAATCCGCGTTTCCCAGTCCATTTCTGAATGTCAAACACTGAAACTGCTCACAGACTCACAGCCGGCCAGACAGCCCGCTGTGTCAAACTTTAAACTAAATGTCCAATTCCTGTTCTACTATGGAGACACATTATGCAGTTCTGCTGATAGCCAAAATGAGCATTCTTTTCTCTGTCTCATTTACTGTAAATGTGTGTTTTGTTCATCGGCTTGCTACTAGCTTCTCTCTTAATGACATTGGGTGGTAACCCCCATGGCAACATGCGTGGTGAGATCCCATTATGATAATGTGCTCTTCTTTCAGTTGTAAAATTATACATGATCACTAGAGAAAACAGGCACAGAGATGGCCATACTGTGGCTCATGAAAATCCAATCAGTCAGGAAAAGGAGGAATTTATACCGATACTATAGCTGGTTGATTACTTGAATGTGTGAGCATGTGTGAATTTGAGTGTGTGAGTGTGTCGGTGGGTGTAAGTGTGTAAAAGTATGAGAGTTTAACAATCGTGTGTGTGCTGTGCATGCGTGTATGCGTACTGTACGTGCACATGCACGTGTGTGTGCACAGAATGAGTGTGTTTGTATGTGTGATCGCTGAGCAGGCGCTCAGTGCTGACTGGCAGGATTATGGTTGCTGGTGAAAAACTGTATACAGAAAAGTCATTACAGGAAATAAGTATTCTGTGGACGACGTGCCCTGCCTGCTAATCAAGGCAAGGGGCTCCACAGGACCAAGCCACCCCAAGCTTCCCTTGTCATCTGCTCATGGCCACCATACCTCTACTCACCAGCCTCTCACCTCTCGGCACCGCGGGTGGCGCTCACCAGCCCCTCTCCACACTGCGGGTGGCCCTCACCAGCCTCTCTCCGCACTGCGGGTGGCCCTCACCAGTCTCTCACGATCAGCTATCCTTAAACATTAATCTGCAGAACAAATAGTATGATTAGCTATCCTCAAATATTAATCTGCAGGACAAATAGTATGATCAGCTATCCTCAAGCATTAATCTGCAGAACAAATAGTATGATTAGCTATCCTCAAACATTAATCTGCAGGACAAATAGTATGATCAGCTATCCTCAAACATGAATCTGCAGGACAAATAGTATGATCAGCTATCCTCAAACATTAATCTGCAGGACAAATAGTATGATCAGCTATCCTCAAACATTAATCTGCAGGACAAATAGTATGATCAGCTATCCTCAAACATTAATCTGCAGGACAAATAGTATGATCAGCTATCCTCAAACATTAATCTGCAGGACAAATAGTATGATCAGCTATCCTCAAACATGAATGCTATTTTAATATGTCATTAAGGGCTTCATAATCATAATTCATAATCATAATTCATTGGCAGCTACACACACACTCCATCATACTCATACACATAGACAGCCACATACAGTACATGCTGAATCACATAAACACTCGCTCACACACGCACGCACACACACACACACACACACACACACACACACACACACACACACACACACACACACACACACACACACACACACACACACACACACACACACACACACACACACACACACACACACACACACACACACACAACAGCCATAACCTAATCAATAGAAGCAAAATGCTCATCATTAGCACCAGCATGCTGCATGTTGAGTGGTGGTAATCAATGGCAGCTCCCCTGGACTGCAGTGGGGAGACCTGGCCTCTCACTGTGCACAATCTAGAAATAACATCATTCCCCACAAGTCTTGGGACTTGTCTGAAGTCGGTACAGCCGATCTGCCAACTTCTGTCTGTAGCGTCCGAACAGTTTGGGCTATACACTAATATACCAAAAAAGAACTAATGTTTGCTGATCTCTCATTATAGGACAGACACTTCAGATTGTTGTTGTTCCATGTAGTGAATCTGTTATTCAATGAGTTATTTTTGTTCAGTTTTGTTTTACAACTTTTTATTACATTTTTTGTGAAGGGTTCAGATCACAGACAGGCAATAACGTTCAAAAAGTACATATGTAAAGAAACAAACAGCAATACAGAAAAATGTAAATAATAATTATTTGACCTGTCTGACCCATCTCCCCTATACTTCCCCCTTAGTATATGTGACCAATCCCTATTCCCCCACACAGATGGATAGAATCAGCCTGCATACATCGTTATTCAATACATGTATTCAAAACACAATTAATTAATTCAAACATAATTGCATTACATGAACTCATAATAAGATTTTGACCTTTTCGACTGCTCTATTAAATGTATCTAAAGTTGTTTCCTTGACGCCGTTCACACAAGCTATGGAGAGCTCTAGTGAAAGAACGTCAAGGAAGTTTTGTAGCCATTGTGTTATGCTGAGCTCATGTGGAGGTTTCCATTTTGTCACCAACATTAATTTTTGCCGCGGTCAGTCCAAGCAACCATACTCGTTTTTGGGGAACTGTGAGAGTCAGTGAAGAGTCATCGTTCAACAATTAGTATATTGAGAAGATAGGGAATGGCAGCACCAACTAAATGCTCGTCACAACCTGGCAACCTGTGACCAGAAGATCTTCACACTGGGGCAGTCCCTCATGTGCGTGTAGGTTCCAATATTTATTTGAGAACACAAGCAAGTTTAAATTGACAGCTTTTCCATGGATTCAAATAAAATCTGTGAATTAATTTGTAGTGTATTACTTGATAATTAAACATTGAGATATTGTTCGAGACTCTTTCCCAAACTGTATTGTGTTGGTAGTCTTAAGGATCTACAGTATATTCCATGCAATTACTATTCCCATTGGTTTACGGAGGGCTTCTAGTAGTGTTTTATATAGATTGCATACAAAACCTCTACTTGTGTTCTGACTACCTAACTCAGCAAGTGGGAGGCTGTCTCTGAGCCTAGTAGACCCCACCTGTGCTTTATTGGTTAAGACAGGTTTTTCTTTTGAAAGCTGACATTTTGAAGTTATAAACTTTGCATATATATTTGTAAATATCATTGAAACACCAGCACTGTGTAAATACAGTGCCTTCGGAATGTATTCAAACCCCTTTACTTTTTCCACATTTGTTATGTTACAGCCTTATTCTAAAATGTATTAAATCGTTTTTTTCCTCCTCATCAAGCTATACACAATACCCCATAATGACAAAGCAAAAACAGGTTTTCCGTAAAAAAAAGGAAATATCACATTTACAGTGGGGCAAAAAAGTATTTAGTCAGCCACCAATTGTGCAAGTTCTCCAACTTATAAAGATGAGAGAGGCCTGTAATTTTCATCATAGGTACACTTCAACTATGACAGACGAAATGAGAAAAAGAAATCCAGAACTGACAGACGAAATGAGAAAAAGAAATCCAGAAAATCACATTGTAGGATTTTTTATTTATTTATTTGCAAATTATGGTGGAAAATAAGTATTTGGTCAATAACAAAAGTTTATCTCAATACAATGGCAATGACAGAGGTCAAACGTTTTCTGTAAGTCTTCACAAGGTTTTCACACACTGTTGCTGGTATTTTGGCCCATTCCTCCATGCAGATCTCCTCTAGAGCAGTGATGTTTTGGGGTTGTCGCTGGGCAACACGGACTTTCAACTCCCTCCAAAGATTTTCTATGGGGTTGAGATCTGGAGACTGGCTAGGCCACTCCAGGACCTTGAAATGCTTCTTACGAAGCCACTCCTTCGTTGCCCGGGCGGTGTGTTTGGGATCATTGTCATGCTGAAAGACCCAGCCACGTTTCATCTTCAATGCCCTTGCTGATGGAAGGAGGTTTTCACTCAAGCAGGGGGACACGTCTGGCACTGCAGGATTTGAGTCCCTGGCGGCGTAGTGTGTCACTGATGGTAGGCTTTGTTACTTTGGTCCCAGCTCTCTGCAGGTCATTCACTAGGTCCCCCCGTGTGGTTCTGGGATTTTTGCTCACTGTTCTTGTGATCATTTTGACCCCACGGGGTGAGATCTTGCGTGGAGCCCCAGATCGAGGAAGATTATCAGTGGTCTTGTATGTCTTCCATTTCCTAATAATTGCTCCCACAGTTGATTTCTTCAAACCAAGCTGCTTACCTATTGCAGATTCAGTCTTCCCAACCTGGTGCAGGTCTACAATTTTGTTCCTGGTGTCCTTTGACAGCTCTTTGGTCTTGGCCATAGTGGAGTTTGGAGTGTGACTGTTTGAGGTTGTGGACAGGTGTCTTTTATACTGATAACAAGTTCAAACAGGTGCCATTAATACAGGTAACGAGTGGAGGACAGAGGAGCCTCTTAAAGAAGAAGTTACAGGTCTGTGAGAGCCAGAAATCTTGCTTGTTTGTATGTGACCAAATACTTATTTTCCACCATAATTTGCAAATAAATTCATTAAAAATCCTACAATGTGATTTTCTGGATTTTTTTCCCTCATTTTGCCAGTCATAGTTGAAGTGTACCTATGATGAAAATTACAGGCCTCTCTCATCTTTTTAAGTGAGAGAACTTGCACAATTGGTGGCTGACTAAATACTTTTTTGCCCCACTGTACATAAGTATTGAGATCTTTTTCAGTACTTTGTTGAAGCACCTTCGGCAGCGATTACAGCCTCAAATCTTCTTGGGTATGATGCTACAGGCTTGGCACACCTGTATTTGGGGAGTGCTGCAGAGATGGTTGTCCTTCTGGAAGGTTCTCCCATATCCATTGGTCATCTCCCTGACCAAGGCCCTTTGCCCACGATTGCTCAGTTTGGCCAGGCAGCCAGCTCTAGGAAGAGTCTTGGTGGTTCCAAACTTCTTCCATTTAAGAATGATGGAGGCCAAAGTGTTCTTGGGGACCTTCAATGCTGCAGAAATGTTTTGGTACCCTTCCCCAGATCTGTGCCTCAACACAATCCTGTCTCGGAGCTCTACGGACAATTCCTTAGACGTGAGGATTTTTTTTTTGTTTAATCCATTTCAGAATAAGGCTCTAACATAACAAAATGTGGAAAAAGTCAAGGGGTCTGAATACTTTACGAAGGCACTGTAAATGCAGCACTACCTGCCTGCCTTCTGCTGACTGCTAGAATGACCCTATTTTACGCTGACTCAGCGCAGCAGAGAAAGGCTAGAGATTTCGCGTCAACCTGTCACTTCAAAAGCATTTAATGGTCTCGGAGTCTCGGCATCTGAGCGTTATGTTTATTGTGGTATAGTGTGATATAAACTGAATTCAATATAATTCCAATGCAAAAACCCCAACAGTTGTGCCCTCTCAACGATTTCAACTGCCCCTTATTCACTTCATCCTGGAGCCAGGTCTGACCCTTTAACAACTCATGGGCCTGGAGACCAGCTCAGAGCTCACAGTAACCAATCGCAGCCAATATAATCTATACACAGAAAGGCAATAGACTTACAATAGACTTACTGCTAGCTAGATCACAATGACTGGCCTGAGAAAGACACTGCACAGGTTAACACATCTAGAAATAACATTACATTACAACTGGGCATCAACAGATCCATATGTACAAATATCGCGAAGGTTGACCCCCCTGAACAAGCAGAAGGTTATTTACATTTTCTTTTCTGGTAGGTTTGAGTAATACTAGATTTTTGTATATGAAAGAGTTATCCCCTGTCTCCTGTGTGGGATTACTGCTGTTGTTGTCATTTTCATTTGGATTCAGTGATGAATTCTACACATCTGTGGAAACATCTTACCACACGTGGGCTATCTACACACAAAGGAAAAGACTCCTTACTCCAGTGTAACTAAGCTAAGGCAGTAGACTGTAAGTGGTTGTGTTTGAATTATTTAGACAAAGAGGAAAGTGTGTTTAGTGTGGTTACGGGGGAAGGCCTGGGAAATGTGATCGATTTGGGGCTTTCTCTGTCTGAAGCACTGGCAGGGAAAGTGAGGGCGGTCGATAAATGGCACGTGGGGGCAGAAGGGTACTGTGGGCAACCTGGGCATATAAGGACACATGATGTGGGGCATTGAGACACTGTGCATTTGAGGACATTTGGCATAATGGGGACACAGGACGGCATAGTCGCTTTATGTGAGGACATTTGGCATAATGAGGACACCGGACAGCATAGTCACTTCATGTGAGGACATTTGGTATAATGGGGACACAGGACGGCATAGTCACTTTATGTGAAGACATTTGGCATAATGGGGACACAGGACGGCAGTGCTTGGTTCGTGTTGGGGCTTCTTTACTTGTGATCTTGACATTGACATTAGAGGTCATAACATTAACCACTTCAGAAGCAGGGGACAGCATCTGGCTGGAATACACTGCAATTTTTTCAGGAGTCAATTACATATGTATTAATGCATATAAATACCATTTTAGTTGTAATGGAGTGTAGCCGGTTTTATAAAGATTGGCATTTTGTATTCTCCATCACAGATCAGTCACATATGCGGGATGGAAAAAGCTGACGGAATACTGTGTACAATTCCCATGCCGTCATGCCATCTGAAAGGTGATCTCTGCAGCCAAGGTGTCTGGCCCTGAGTCAAGTGGAAAGCGCTTCACATTAACACTTTTCCAATAAACACTGAGGAAAAAGAGAGTCACCAGCTAGGTAAGCATGTCTCGATCCAACTTCTTCCCTCTACTTTTACACATGAGTAGGTTTTTCCTCAAGAGCGTTGAGTGGAGAAAATAAGATCCAATGTCAATTGACTAGTAATAGGGACAAAACAGAGCTGGGATCTGGCATAGAGCCTTGGCTTGTCCGTGTGACATGTCACCTTTAAAATTATAAGAACGGGACACCACCTTCAGGACAAAATGAAGTATTTTCTTTTAATCAAAAAGAATCATGCTACAGAAACATAAGCCTTATGTTTCAGCTAGATGCCTTTGGTATGAGCATATGCCGCCAGGTAAGGGCATCATCATGTAGGGAATTTGACCACAGACAGCAGAATGACACCAATGTACATTGGGAAGCTCACAAAATAGTACCAGCAGTTCACACTCCCTCTTTCAACGTCCTTCGAGGGACAGGTGCAATTAAGATTGTTGCGCCAAAATGAACCAGAACAGAATGGATGGTGGAGAACAGTCACTTCTTCCTGGCACAGAAGCCAGAACACTCAACATTATGAGAATACACTTCACTGTTCATACACAAACAAATGAATTGTCCGTAGTGTATTCTACAGCACTCAAAACAAGATGTGTCATACACAAAAAGACTAAGAACAAAATTCAGATTTTCAAGGAACAAGTAAACCTTTTGTTGGATCTGCATGTATTGGATTTTATAATGGAAGTGTTTTTATTTCAGAAAGTGTTTATCTGAAAGTCGTGTGGTGGGAGCCATAGACATGGGTGAAGTTCATAATGGGTTAAAATAACTGGGGGAGAGAATACTGTAATAAAACAAACAGATTTTGTGCATTGAAATGTAAAGTCAATTTGTAGCTCAGAGGCAGGAGTAGGGTTGCAAAACGCAATAAATTCCCTGTTTTTTCAGGAATCCTGTTTGGAGGATTTCGGATTTCCTGCTTATTTCATGATTCTGGGAATCCTCCAACCGGGAATTTTGGAAAACCAGGGAATTTATTGAAAGTTCCAAGAAAAACAGATAATTTGTTCTTTCGACATGGTGGGATCTTTTTGTGTCGGTAAAATGCATTTTGCAAGAAATGGCAGTGGAAACACCTTTATGCACAAATATTGATATAAAAATCATTATATCGAAGTAAACTTGGAGTCACACGATGATAAGATGTGTGGTCTTCCCACTACGACTCTGGAAAGCATGCAGTTTATTAGGCAACAGATGAAATAAGTTATGATGAACTTGACAGGGTGGTGAAAGTGCACGGTGATGAGCTTGAGGCTCCTTTCCAATAAATATCCAGGGTCTAATTCTGGTGACATGACGATCGATGCTTGACTGCCGTTTGACAAATAAAAATATTCTTGCTCTTATCCATAATAATCTCATCATGTACTGTAAGACTAGCCGCACAGCCTACCTGCACTGTATCTGCAGATCAGAGTAAGCACATTTGCTATTTAACATATCAGTAGAGTTGAAAATGCGATGGAAACACTTTGAACTTTATATTTGTAATCAGTACACGAAAATTTAAGCGAAAAAGTACATTTTGTGTGCACTACATCATCACACACTGATTTTTATCTGTAACAAGTCGGTTTGGTGGAAACACAAAGACAACATTTGCATATTTTCTTTATTTTTGAATGTTCACATGAAAATCTGCACCAATTGGATGGAAATCTAGCTTGTGACTATAATGTGATAGGCTTCTGTATGCATGTTAACTGACATTGCTTTCTATACTGCTATTGGAGAAAGAGTGTGATTGCAAAAAGAGCAACCTTTTCTGTCATCCCAGAGACATAGCCCCAACTGAAGTGGCTTATGAACACCACAATGACTGTATTTTATAACTTTCATTTCTAGTATAGGTTCAGGTTTACTCTGAGCTCTAGCTGAGTTCCTCCTACCCGCCGTGTAGGCATATACGAGATTTTCCATTTTAACTAGTTCCATCCAATGTGGCTATTAGTTGACAATGAGGCCGGGAAAACCCCATGTTATCCTATCCTGGAGAGAGCCTGACTTTGACAGGTTTAGTCCACCAAACCATTTAAGGGCATAGCAGTTGTATTTACCAGAGCCTCGCCTCACTGTGTCTCTGAGCGACCCAGCAGGGCTGTTTCCCTAGTGATCACTAAGAGTGTGTTTATGCACTGGCATTCTGCTTCACTGAGAGTGCACTATAGTGGCATTTTAAATGAATTGCGCTGATTTGATACATATGACAAACCAAGGTTGACCAGAAAATAAATGAAATGAGGGATCTATCATTGTATACTAACCCAGCCGACTAAATAACATTGCTCGCTTTGTGATTATAAATCTAATCTCATTTTGTTGCCTGGCACGTAAACACCTAATAATTTATTCTGAAAACCAACAAAAAGACCTGAGCTGCTAATACACAAGGGAGCTGATACGGCGACAGGAAGCTGCCATTCATCCTTGGGGAAATAACGCAGTCACGCAGACTGGTAGATTAAATCATATTTATATGTATTTGCCTCCCAATACAGCCCCTCCTGCCTCTGTCCCCTCTCCTCCATTGAGATTGAGCTTTAATGTCCCCATGGTTTTAGGGAGCCCCAACAGTCATTAACCACACAGCCTCTCTCTCTCTCGCTCGCTCTTTCACTCTCTCTCTCTCTATGTGATTTACTGCTGACACCAGAGCGGCTGCCTCTGCAGGAATATATAGATGAGGGAAATGGTTTAAAAACGGTTTCCTTAGAATATCGCTTTGAATGGAAAAACACCCTCTGCTTCAAGCCGAAAGAGAAAGAGAGCTAAAGAGAGAGAGGGCTAGAGAGAGCGAGAGAGAGAGAGAGAGAGAGAGAGAGAGAGAGAGAGAGAGAGAGAGAGAGAGAGATACCTTGTGTTTTGAAGGACAAATATGATTGCAGAACTCCTTCATCCTACTGATCATTGGACTGTAATAGGTTCAATTCCATTTGATGCTTCTCTCCTGGTAGTACATTTGGCTCTCCTCTCAGTGACACAGTGCAATCACAACAACTAGACGGGCAAAAAACGAATCTACATGCTAATTCCCTGATGCTATCCTCAGTTTTTGTATATTTCTCTGCCTCTGCATAATAAAATGACAAAATAGCATATTTTCCCAGATAAATAGGTCAGGGAATAAGTGCAAGTTGATCAAATCAATCACAATGCTTTCAGTGTCTTCATTTCCTACTTTTGACTTCTTCACATGCCATCTGCTCAGCCGGGGGTAGGCTAGCTGCACTGGAGACACAAGGAACAGACTGTAGCAGTCTTCTGCCCTCTACAGATTGAATCATTCCCACATCATTCCTTATAAGAACTGGGTAGCGTATTTCCAGCAGAGCAGCACCACACATCTACTGAAAGCAAGTGAGGCAAGGACCAGACCAAGGACCAGACCAACAGAAAAGCACCTCCTGAACCCAACAGATGGAATCAAATCAAGAACCCATTATATTATGCAGAAAAATTATAGTAAATATTTAAAGGGGCAGTGCAGTGATTTTCCAATTTTGTATATATATTTCCACACTATGAGGTTGGAATAATACTGTGAAATTGTGAAAATGATGATACTGTGTGTAAGAGCTGTTTGAAAAGAGTAATAGCTCAGCGTTTCCCAAACTCAGTCCTTGGAACTCCAAGGGGTGCACGTTTAGTTTTTTGTCCTAACACTACACAGCTGATTCAAATGATCAAAGCTTGATGATTAGTTGATTATTTGAAACAGCTGTGTAGTGCTAGGGGAAAAAAACTAAACGTGCACCCTTTGGGGTCTCCAGGACCGATTTTGGGAAACTCTGTTCCAGCTGTATATTTCATAGCGGACATATTGAAAATGTCATATTGTACGTTTGAATATTATATTAAACATACAATTTAAGTTTTGGGGGGAAGTGGTCGCATTTGAGCAGTAACATTTGAAGGAGAGGTTGAGCTAGGAAATTAAAACATGTTTCAATATAGTTGCGTGAGTTTAGAATGCCAACCATATTGGACTGAAATACAGCTGAGAGAAAAACAACTAGCTGAAAAGATACAGATACTGTAGATAGAAAGTGTTCTCAAAAGTGTTCTTTCATTAGAACATTTAAAGTTGTGACACCTCATAGATTAGATTAAGACTACAGAACATCACTTTCAATAGAGAAATGGTATCTCTGCAAGTTCCCTCTTCTATCATTACCATCCGTTGGTGCATCATTGCCCTTTGACGGTCTAATTACTGTGGGAGAGGACTGTTGATGGAGCCTATAACCCCTATAACCCATGGAGCCTATAACCCAGAGCGAGAGCGAGAGAGCGACAGCGATAGAGAGAGGTCCACAGCTAGGCCATGACAGATGCTCCTACTTCATTTAATGGAAACTTGTTTTCTGAAAGGTGGAGGAGGAGTGAGACTGAACCTACCAATTGGAAGTTATTGAGAAGGTGATCTACGTTGACGTCATCATAGCTCTCTTGAAACGAGGGCTCACTTCTGGATTCTTCGTGCATGGGAGGGTCTTCTTGACTGAAAAGAGAAGAAGGGTACATTGTACTTCTGTCATACTGGGGAGAGAGCCTGCGAACATGCACATCCTGACATACACATGCATGTACACACCCACACACACACACACAAACACAGTCACACACACATACAAACACCATCATCATCACACATATGATCCATATCCAGGCATATTATAGTTTATTAATGTATTATTTTAGCTCACAGTGTACAGGGAAAGGAGATACAGGATCAACAACTGGGTTGGTACAGAAAAACACTCTCCATCTGGTTCTGTATGAGACAAACCGGCAAACTACACTGTAAGTCAGTACCCATAAGGTGCAAACGGCCCTTTTATTTGACGACAGTTCAAGCTATCCCATGTACTGTACATTCATATGACTCAACCCCTTATCCAAGTGACAAGTACATAATATCGCACCCACACACTCCAATCTAATGATCATTCCTTCCCACCTCCCTCATCCCTCCCATTGGGCCAGTGTGTTCTGTTCAGCATGTTTTTGAGTTAGCCCTGTCACCTGTCTTTGTGCCTCTGTGTCAAATAGTGAAATGAGGAATAAATACACAGTGAATAACAAATAACAATAACGAGTAAAAATAACATGGCTATATACAGGGAGTACCAGTACCGAGTCGCTATGCAGGGGTACAAGGTAATTGTCGTAGCTATGTACAGTACATATAGGTAGGGTGTCTCTGTGTCTGTGTCTCAGGGGGATTGGGGGTTGGGGGCCTGGAAAAAAGGGGTCATACTGTATGTGTGAACCCAGCCACCAATAGGATCCTCGTTGTGAGCCTGGGATTGAGGTTGACTTTGTAATGCATTGGTCTATATAATGGTCTGAATACTGTATGGTCTATATATGGTCGCAGTAATGCATAATCTTAACTACTGTCCAGTTTCATTGACATGATGTTGCCATGTTCCTCGGCTATGACAAAGTACACAGAGGGTGAGGGCCATTAAAGAACAGACAGGCTGAAATGCTGTAACCTTTGTGTATTACAACACTAAAGGACCAATGAGCAGTTTTCTATGTCTATATGACATCTTGCCATTATCATGCTATAGTGAACATGCAACTGCAGCATTTCTCCAAGGTCAAATTATTCCATACGAGCAAATTAAGGAAAGATTTGGTCAACTGGATCGAGGACAGAACAAGTTGTTAACTGGAGCATGTCCCCTTTATAATGTGTGTCTTGACAGGTCCGGAAGAAAAATTGCTGTGGAAGTAGGCTACAGCCACAGTCAGAGCCCTAGAGGTTTCAGCATAACAGCATTATAACAGAAATCACCCTTTTTAAAACACTGTCATACCTCTAACGAAGAGCAAGTGCAGTAGCTGTAATGAGTTGGGGGATCAGGCCTGGGTTATGGACGTTTGGGGTAATTACCAAGGAATCTGAATGAGCAATAGTGCTTCAATGACTGACATTTTGTATAATTATGTGAGAAGGCAAATAAACAATGATGTGTGTATGATATATGGTATCAAATCAAATCAGATGTTATTAGTCACATGCGCCAAATACAACAGGTGTAGACCTTACAGTGAAATGCTTACTTACAAGCCCCTGAATAAGAAATAAAGAAAGAGCAGCAGTAAAATAACAATAGCGAGACTATATACAGGGGGGTACCGTTACAGAGTCAATGTGCGGGGGCACAGGTTAGTTGAGGTAGTATGTAGGTAGAGTTATTAAAGTGACTATGCATAGATGACAACAACAGACAGTAGCAGTGGTGTAAAAGGGGAGGGGGGACAATGCAAATAGTCTGGGTAGACATTTGATTAGGTGTTCAGGAGTATTCTGGCTTGGGGGGTAAATGCAGTTTAGAAACCTCTTGGACCTAGACTTGGAACTCCGGTACAGCTTGCCGTGCGACAGCAGAGAGAACTGTCTATGACTAGGGTAGCTGGAGTCTTTGACACATTTTAGGGCCTTCCTCTGACACCACCTGGTATAGAGGTAGTGGATGGCAGGAAGCTTGGCCCCAGTGATGAACTGGGCCGTTCGCACTACCCTCTGAAGTGCCTTGCGGTCGGAGGCCGAGCAGTTGCCATACCAGGCAGCGATGTTCTCGATGGTCCAGTTGTAGAACCTTTTGAGGATCTGAGGACCAATGTCAAATCTTTTCAGTCTCCCGAGGAGGAATAGGTTTTCTCGTGCCCTCTTCACGACTGTCTTGGTGTGCTTGGACCATGTTAGTTTGTTGGTGATGTGGACACCAAGGAACTTGAAGCTCTCAACCTGCTCCACTACAGCCCCGTCGATGAGAATGGGGGTGTGCTCGGTCCTCTTTTTCCTGTAGTCCACAATCATCTCCTTTGTCTTGATCACGTTGAGGGAGAGGATGTTGTCCTGGCACCACACGACCAGGTCTCTGACCTACTTCCTATAGTCTCGTCGTTGTCGGTGATCAGGCCTACCACTGTTGTGTCATCTGCAAACTTAATGATGGTGTTGGAGTCGTGCCTGGCCGTGCAGGCATGAGTGAACTTGGAGTACGGATCAGCGTGGCGGATGTGTTGTTACCTATCCTTACAACTTGGAAGTCTGTCAGGAAGTCCAGGATCCAGGTGTTTAGTCCCAGGGTCCTTAGCTTGTTGATGAGCTTTGAGGGCACTATGGTGTTGAACGCTGAGCTGTGGTCAATGAATAGCATTCTCACGTAGGTGTTCCTTTTGTCCGGGTGGGAAAAGGCAGTGTGGAGTGCAATAGAGATTGCAACATCCGTGGATCTGTTAGGGCGGTATGCAAATTGGAGTGGGTTTAGGGTTTATGGGATAATGGTGTTGATGTGAGCCATGACCAGCCTTTCAAAGCACTTCACGACTACAGACGTGAGTGCTACGTGTCGGTAGTCATTTAGGCAGGTTACCTTACTGTTCTTGGGCACAGGGACTATGGTGGTCTGCTTAAAACATGTTGGTATTACAGACTCTGACAGGGAGAGGTTGAAAATGACAGTGAAGACACTTGCCAGTTGGTCAGTGCATTCTCGCAGTACATGTCCTAGTAATCCATCTGGCCCTGCGGCCTTGTGAATGTTGACCTGTTTAAAGGTCTTACTCACATCGTAGAGCGTGATCACACAGTCTTCCGGAACAGCTGGTGCTCTCATGTATGTTTCAGTGTTATTTGCCTTGAAGCGAGTATAGAAGTAGTTTACCTCGTCTGGCAGGCTCGTGTCACTAGGCAGCCCTCGGCTGTAATTCCCTTTGTAGTCTGTAATTATTTGCAAGCCATGCCACATCCGACGAGCGTCAGAGCCGGTGTAGTACGATTTGATCTTAGTCCTGTATTGATGCTTTGCCTGTTTGATGGTTCGTAATAGGGCATAGCGGATTTCTTATAAGCTTCCGGGTTAGAGTCCCTCTCCTTGAAAGCGGCAGCTCTATCCTTTAGCTCAGTGCGGATGTTGCCTGTATTCCATGGTTTCTGGTTGGGGTATGTAAGTACGGTCACTGTGGGGACGACGTCATTGATGCACTTATTGATGAAGCCAATGACTTATGTGGTGTACTCCTCAATGCCATCGGAGGAATCCCGGAACATATTCCATTCTGTGCTAGAAAAATAGTCCTGTAGCTTAGCATCTGACAATTTTTTTATTGATCTAGTCAATGGTGCTTCATGCTTTAATTTTTGCATGTAAGCAGGAATCAGGAGGATAGAATTATGGTCAGATTTGCCAAATGGAGGGCGAGGGAGAGCTTTGAATGCATCTCTGTGTGTGAAGTAAAGGTGGTCCAGAGTTTTTTTCCTTCTGGTTGCCCAATTAACATAGATAGAAATTTGGTAAGACGGATTTAAGTTTCCCTTCATTAAAGTGCCCGGCTACTATGAGCGCCGACTCTGGGTGAACGGGTTTCCTGTTTGCTTATGGCGGAATACAGCTCATTCAGTGTGGTCTTAGTGCCAGCATCAGTCTACGGTGGTATGTAGACAGCTACGAAAAATACAGATAAAAACTTTCTAGGTAGATAGTGTAGTCTAGAGCTTATCATGAGATTCTCTACCTCAGGCAAGCAAAACCTCGAGACTTCCTTAGATATCGTGCACCAGCTGTTATTTACAAAAATATATAGTCCGCCGCCCCTTGTCTTACCAGACGTCGCTGTTCTATCCTGCCGATACATCGTATAACCAGCCAGCTGTATGTTGATATTGTCGTCGTTCAGCCAGGACTCCGTGAAGCATAAGATATTACAGTTTTGAATGTCCCGTTGGTAGTTTAATCTTCCGCATAGGTCATCGATTTTATTTTCCAAAGATTGCACATTTGCTAGCAGAATGGAAGGAAGTGGGGGTTTATTTGATCGCCTACGAATTCACAGAAGGCAGCGCCGCCTCTGGCTCCTTTTTCTCCGCCTTCTCTTCACGCAAATTACGGGGATCTGGGTCTGTTCCTGGCAAGCAGTATGGAAAAGGAAAAAAGTGATTTTGCCAGTCCGTGGTGAGTAATCGCAGTTCTGATGTCCAGAAGTTATTTTCGGTCATAAGAGACAGTAGCAGCAACATTATATACAAAATAAGTAAAAAAATAAGTTACAAACAACGCAAAGAAACTAACAAAAAACACTTTTGGTTACGAATACGTAAACGGTACGTATGTAACTGTAGGTGAGGTAACAGTAAAGTGCACAGAAAGATCTGCAATACCCTATAGATGTAATTCTACAGGGCCTTCAGAAAGTATTCACGCCCATTGACTTTTTGCAAATTTTGATGTTAAAGCCTGAATTTAAAATGGATTACATTTAGATTTTTGGTAACTTGTTATTCTACCATTTTGTTATGGCAACCTTAATTTTTTGCTTAACAAGTCACATAATAAGTTGCATGGACTCTATGTGCAATAATAGAGGCACTGGGAAATGAATTCACCTTTCAGCAGGACAATAACATAAAACAGAATACCAAATATACACTGAAATTACTTACCAAGAAGACATTGAATGTTCCCGAGTGGCCTAGTTACAGTTTTGACTTAAATCGTCTTGAAAATCTATGGCAAGAGTTGGAAATGGCTGTCTAGCAATGATCAACAAGCAGAGCTTGACGCAACCAGAGCTTGAAGCATTTTAAAAATGCCCCACTCCCGACACTACTCGGTGAAATGTGAGGCGCCAAATTCAAAATCCAAAAGTTGAATTATTAAGCATTCATCAATATACAAGTGTTGCATAGTCATCAAAAGCTCTGGCAATATCACAGCGTTGTCAGATTTCAAAAAGGCTTTACAGCGAAAGCACAACATTTGATTGTTTGAGGATAGCCCCTCTCATATTTTATGCATTAGCATAAATCCATAACCAACGCGGGTCTCAAAAAACGCATAAAATCGCTAATATAAAATCCCTTACCTTTCGAAGAACTTCTGCTGAGGGCTTCCCAAGTGTCCAACGAAGACATCCAATGGTTCTTTTGTTAGAAAAAGTCATTTATTATATCCATAAATCTCCGTTTGGTTGGCGCGTTATGATCATAAAATCCATCCTTGAGTCGCCCATTGAACCGTGAAGAGAACACGTTCAAATTATACCTATATACTTTCTACAAACAAATCAAACATCATTTTTAATGTATCCTTAGGTATCCTTTTGTGTATATTTGGTGTAATATTTCAACCGGACGATAACGTGAACGATAGGAAAGAAAAATAAAGTGGTGCGCGTTCACAATCTCGCTCGGGTCAAACCTTGTTTACAAAAGTGGTCCTCTGACTTCTTCCTGTTCCTATCCGTTCTGGTTACTGCTAGAATCCCCAGTCTTTGTCTAAAGACTGTTGACATCTAGTGGAAGCCATAGGTACTGCAGTCTCAGTCCTACATAACGTTGTATGCAATAGGCAAAATGGAGAAGATGGTCATTTACAAAAAAAACTGCAAATCCGGATGGATTTTACTCGGGTTTTCGCCTGCTATATCAGTTCTGTTATACTCACATACATTATTTTAACACTCTCAGAGTGTTTCCTATCCAATAGTACTAATTATGTGCATATCCTATTTTCTGGTGTGACAGGCATTTTACTTTGGGCACGCCAGACTCTCCAAAACCGTCACCTATGCAGCCGCTCCCTAAGAAGTTAACAATGTCTCTTACTGCAGGAAACGCATTATGAGAAAGTAACTTTTTAATGCCCAGAACTGTAGGGTTCATAGGGATTACTCTCTGAGCATAGGTTTCCTGTAAATGCCTGTTATACCACTGGAGAGTTCCATGGCGAGATTAGGATTAAGTTTAAGAATTGTGCTGGACAGACTTATCCTAGAACAGTGCTGAGAGGCAGATTAACCTAAGAGCCAGAGGTTCATTCAGTCTGTATCCTGCAGATTAGCATGTCATGTCAACATTAGCATAAATCACATTTTACTTGACTGCAATTTAGTTTATCACATAACTCATCATTTGGACACCTAGCACAGAGCATTCTTTGTCAAGTTTGTTATTTGATACAAATGTTGCATTAGATCACAAATAAATATGATAATACAGTAGGATAGACAGATGATATTAGATCATAATGTATGAGTTTGGACACTGAACCATAAACAGAGCGTCTCTCTCCCAGGGAAGGAATCTGTGCCACAGGTCTGGCAAGGCAGTTTTCTTCCTCCTACATCTGACATTGCTCACTGATTGGAGCCTGCAGGCTACTCCTTTGTTGTGAGCGGGTAGCTTTTATCAAAGTTATGACTTCAGGTTTGCAGGGCTTGTTTTCTCTCACTTTCTCAGATATTCCCTGACACCATTGAAAATTAGATCATACCTGCACTGCTCTAAGGGTTTCGAGGGGATATTCTGAGGGATGCCCTAGTCTAAATGTGCTTATAGGTCACTGATGTGAGGTTTCAAAAGAAGACAGTCGATAGTGTGTGTGTGAAAAAAAAAAAAATGGATCGCAGTAATTGCTCTTATATTGTTTGCGGTAATTATTTACTTTCCCAACAAGCAGAATATATTTAACATAGAGGAGAGTAATGTGCATAGTCATAAATCACAATTGTGATGGAACTGACCGGAGAGATGAACAAGACATACAGTCAAGGTTATAAATGTTACTAGAGCCGCATGCTAAATGGGCTGCTGTCATCCTGACATTGTATTATGTTTGCTTTACGTTCTCCCACAATAAAGAAATAAACTTTTTACAGCCAGGCTGTACTAACACTAATGGAATCACCTGTGTGTGAGTGAGAGAGAGCGAGTGATTGACCTGGGCATTTTGTCTTTATGACTTCATTCCTTGTGATAGGGGAGATCCATTATAGGGGAGATCCATTGCTCTCTGTCTCTGGGCAGACTGTTTGCCAGAGCAGTTATAAAAGGACAAGATATGTGCTTGTCTTATAAATGCATTAGCTGCAGAGGGTGAAATATTGTCCAGGAGTGAGTCTCAAAGCCCTTGTCTTGTGAAAACCAAGCTTTTAAGCCTCAGAAAGTGAGGCCGTCATCTCTAATCCAGGCACCACAAATATATGCCATTTAGCAGACGCTTTTATCCAAAGCGAGGTACAGTCATGCGTGCATACATTTTACGTATGGGTGGTCCCGGGAATCGACATGTGCCTGGGCTAAATCAGAGCACCAGAGAGCAAAGAAAGAAAAATCCTCCCTCTCTCTTTCTCTAGTTATTTTCCATGAAGAGAGAGAGAGAGAGAGAGAGAGAGAGAGAGAGAGAGAGAGAGAGATCTGGATTTTTCTTTCTTTGCTCTCTGGTGCTCTGATTTAGCCTCCCTAAATCCCAGGGATTTTGGCCCAGAGACAAGAAAGAGTGTCCGCCGGCTGTCAGACCGTGGGATGGAGTACCATAAAGGACGAAAGAGGGGAAAGAGGATAAGGACAAGGTGGGATAGGGGAGATTGCTGTGATGTAGGTAGTAAGGGAGTTGTGCCCGGGGTCCATTTTCTAGTCTGGTCATGTTTCAGAAGAGTGAAGAAAAAGACAGGAAGTAATTTGTAAATTCTAAAAATAAGCACTGCAGTAGCAATAAAGAAGTGTGTAACTCCTGGTCGGCTGTCGAAACCCTCAGTCGCCTGTGGGATGGCAACGACATATGTAATTAACACACAATCATGTCATCTGTCTGTGAGTAATGGGGTGAAAGGAGAGACATGAGAGGGACAGATCTTTTTAAGGCACAGAAAGTGCCAGCACATCCAACAATCAAAGAACACAATAGATTTGCTGACTGAATGATGTATACCTCTGCTAAGAGCACTTACAGCTTTCCCACTGGGCACAGCCATCAGTTCAACATCTAGTTTTGATTTACATTTGGTTGAGTGAATTTAACATGAAATCAACAAAATAATGCACTATGAATTGGGTGACAAAAAGACAAAATGCCCTTATGTTGATGACTTTTTGCAAATCCAATCAATTTTCCACATTGATTCATTGTTATTATATAGAATTTTGGGGTTTAAATGATGTGGAAACAATGTTGATTCAACCATTTTTTGCCCACTGGAGTATCATACCTCATCACTCTTAGTCAGCACTTGTGGTGTATATCTCAGACCTTAGCATGCAGGCAACGTAGAACAGATACTGAGGTATTAACCACTTCATCATGCATTTGTTGCTTTTAGCGTATAGTAGCATAGCCTGCAGTAGCCAACAGCTGATGCTACACAGCCAAAAGTAGCTAATAGAAATTTGTTTTCTTGTGGTCTGAGTAGCTGAAGGTAATTGTTGTATACAGCTTTGGCTCAAAGCTAACAGCTATGTCATATGAAGCTATAGTCGATGGTTACCCTAACTACAGCATACAGCTTTAGCCTCAGGCTCAGATAACTTTTACAGAAACATTTGCTTACTCTTGAAGTCACATCCATTTATGCAGCATTTAAACAGCTAGGAGCTCTGTTGAACAATAGGACTATTAGGACCCGTAGAGCATTGGCGAGAGGCTTAGGGGAGAAAACAGTCAAGTTAGTAGTAAAGAAAGCAGGGTTTTTATGTACTGTAGCATGAGATCCATAGAGATTCCTCACTCTTGAGTTAGGCCTACCTCTGTTGACTATGCTCGAGGCTGAAGGCCCATTCTAATACGTCATCTTAAACAATCATCATGAATTAAATCAAATCACATTTTATTGGTCGCATACACATATTTAGCAGGTGTTATCGCGGGTGTAGCGAAATTCTTATGTTACTAGCTCCAACAGTGCAGAAATATCTGGCAATACAAAACAATACACGCAAATCCCCAAAATATAAAGAAAGGAATTAAGAAATATAGAAATATTAGAATATAAAGATATGCAGTACATGACCAAAAGTATTTGGACACCTGCTCGTCGAACATCTCATCCTAGACAATTTTTTCCCGCTACCCGCTTCAGCACTCGGCGGTCACGTTCTGTGAGCTTGTGTGGCCTACCACTTCACGGCTGAGCCGTCACAATAACAGCACTTACATATTTATATTATTTATTTTATTTAACCTTTATTTAACTAGGCAAGTCAGTTAAGAACAAATTCTTATTTGCAATGATGGCCTACCAGCTGACCGGGGCAGCTCTAGCTGGGCAGAAATTTGACAAACTGAGTTGTTGGAAAGGTGACATCCTATGACGGTGCCACATTGAAAGTCACTGAGCTATTCAGTAATGCCATTATATTGCCAGTGTTTGTCTATGGAGATTGCATGGCTGTGTGCTCGATTTTATACACCTGTCAGCAACAGGTGTGGCTGAAATAGACAAATCCACTCATTTTAAGGGGTGTCCACTTACTGTTGTATATAAAGTCTATGTATAGACATTATGGGAAGTATATGAATAGAAAAGGTTATAGTTATATAGGACAGGCCTATACAGTATATACATACAGTATGTACAGTAAAACAGTATGTCAAAATTGTCAGTGATGTGCACAAAAGGGACTTGAAGATGCATACCCTCTCCACTGTGGCTCATCAATGTGGATTGGCGCGTGCTCCTTCTGGTGTCTTCTGTCCACAGTCAGCTCCTTCATTTTGTTGACGTTGAGGGAGAGGTTATTTTGCGGGCATCACTCCACCATGGCCCTCACCTCCTCCCTGTCGGCTGTCTTGTCATTGTTGGTAATCAGGCTTACCACTGTTGTGTCTTCTGCAAACTTGATGATTGAGTTGGAGACGTGCGTGGACCGTCAGGAAGACCAGGACCCAGTTGCACAGGGCGGGGTTCAGACCCAGGGCCCTGAGTCTAGTGATGAGCTTGGAGGTTACATGGGTGTTAAAGGCTGAGCTGTAATCGATGAACAGCATTCTCACATAGGTATTCCTCTAGTCCTGATGGGATAGGGCAGTGTGCAGTTCAATTGCTTCATCCGGGGATCTGTTGGGGCAGTATGCAAATTGCAGTGGGTCTAGGGGGTCGGGTAGGGTGGAGCTAATATGATCCTTAACTAGCCTCTCAAAGCACTTCATGATGACAGAAGTGATTGCTACGGGGCGATTTTAGTACAGTTACCTTTGCTTTCTTGAGTACAGGAACAATGGTGGACATCTTTAAGCAAGTGGGGACAGCAGACTGGGATAGGGACAGATTCAATATGTCCGTAAACACTCCAGCCAGCTGGTCTGTACATGCTCTGAGGATGTGGCTAGGGATGTCGTATATGCTGGCAGCCTTGCGAGGGTTAACATGCTTAAATGTCTTACTCACGTCGGCCACGGAGAACGAGAGCTCACAGTCCAGCGGTGGCCAGCGTCGGTGGCACTGTGTTTTCCTCGACGTGGCTGGTTTTCCCTTTATAATCTGTGATTGTCTGGAGTCCCTGCCACATGCGTCTCGTGTCTGAGCAGTTGAATTGCGACTCTACTTTGTCTGTGTACTGACGTTTTGCATGTTAGATTTCCTTACGGAGGTTCGAACTTTCAGTTTAGCTCAAATGCTGCCCTCTATCCATGGTCTTTGGTTTGGATACGTTCTAATTGTCACAGTGGGAACAACATCACCTATGCACTTCCTGATGAACTCAGTCACGAGTCAGTGCCAGTTTATTAGGTACACCCTTCTAGTGCCGGGTCGGACCGCCCTTTGCCTCCAGAACATCCTGGATTTTTGGGGCATGGAAACGTTGCTTAATTGGTATCAAGGGACCTAACGTGTGCCAGGAAAAAATTCCCCACACCATTACACCACCGCCACCAGCCTGTACCGTTGACACCAGGCAGGATGGGCCATGGACTCGATTTTTTGATGAGCGAGTAGAGCAGGCTATGTGTTAATAAGACTTTGGTAGCGCTTTCCTCAGATGACCGAAGATAATTCTCTTGGGAGGTAATGCGATCGGCATTTGATAGTGACGTAGTCCAAATAGTTAGAACAAAAAGACTTGAGTTCCTATACGTTACCACAACACACCATGAGTAGTTAATCATGAAACACACACCTCCGCCTTTCTCATAAGATCATAGTCTGGAGTTGGCTGGCCTCCACAGACAAATAAAAACGTTGCATGGCCTCTAAAATTTTATGAAAGTCAAACTTTTTGAAGCATCTGAAAACGTTGGCCTGCCTAGTAGTGCCAAATAAATAAAAGTTATGCTGTAAATTAATTGTCTTCTCAACCCAGAGAATAACGCAGGGACAGATGCATCATATTTATAGAAATATTGGTTGTTGATCTCAGTTTTGGGGAGTAGTGAACTACATGTAGTTTAACTAGTAATTGAACTATATTTTGCAATAGATAGGCAGTTGAACTAAATTAAAATATTGGTAGTGTTTTCAGAAGTTAATAACTTTTTTTTGCAAAAAGAAAAGAAAATCTGGGTGAAGTAGGCATGAATTTTCTTTCTTTTTTGGCATCAGACCTGCCTAATTTTCACTTGAAACATAGTTACACATTCTGTTAAGATCTGAATCCAGAGTGATCTGTTAATTGCGATTTGGATGTTGCAAACTACTTTTTCAAAGTAGTTAAGTAAACTATATTTTATTAAGTGTAGCTTTAGTGTAGCTTGGTGAACTAGATTTTCAGAGTAGCTTCCCCAACACTGGTTGATTTAAAAACAAAACAAAGCTAACATTTTTCTCAACTAGCCTACAGGTAGGGTCTCGCACCCATCTCCCCTCGGAAATGCGCCAATACATTCCTGTATTGTTTATCTTGCATGGTCTTGTGTATTTTTTTTGGGGTGTTCTAGACAGCACACCGTGTCTCATGCACTACTTTAAGTTTACCCGAGTAGAGTGTGTGCATTGTTTAGGATAATCCATTCTGTATTGTCAGTGACAACGTTTTGGCTATGCATTATACTATTACCATTATATTTGTTTTTATATCAAAAAACTATTTTTGTATCTCATTTTGAGGGATATTTTTGTTTCATTCGAGGATCCACCTGTCATTGGTATTGGTCGGGTTCTAGGCAGACTACATTCAGAGATATGGATATAATGATACTTGTGTCTCCACCCTAACAATGGGATTGGTTGTCCACAGAGTGGAATGGCAGGCTGTCAAGCTCCCACCTATTTCTCTCTTTGGATTGGTGGATACATCTCGTTATTTGAATAATTCTGCCAGGATTCAATGGAGTGAGATGCTATGCTAGCCTCAGGAATATGCACAGTCATCTCAAATTTCAACAGGAACAACTTCCGATATAAAGTTTTATTTATCAAAGTTGCCGGGATTACACGTGCATCGCACTTAAAGCAGTACATTAGTAAAAGCCCAAGCATTATGAAACTTCCATTAAATCAAATAAGCCTCACATATCAAAATAGCAATTCATGTTGATCTTGACTTAAATCGACACTCTTTCATTGCCCCCCCATACAAAATCTCCTCACCTGCTTAATAATTAAGGATCTGCTTAACGTGGATTTTGGGCAGAGGTAGGGCTCTCGCTTCGCCTCCCTCTCTCTGCTACATTGCAGACGTTCTATTGCATCAACCAATGGTTGCATGCCACGTCATCGACTGTGTGCTCAAAAACCCCCGTGAACCATCAGATCCTCAGGACTGGGCGTCTTAGGCTCTGCACACTCTTGGATTGTATCCTACCTGGCAGGCCGCTCCTACATACTCTCACTACTGGTGTTCCCCAGGGCTCGGTTCTAGGTCCTCTCCTCTTCTCTCTATACACCAAGTGACTCGGCTCCATCATATCCTCGCATGGTCTCTCCTATCATTGCTATGCGGATGACAATCAACTACTTTTCTCCTTCCCCCCTCCATCACGGTTGACAACTCCACAGTGTCCCCCTCCCAGAACGCAAAGAACCTTGGCGTGACCCTGGACAACACCCTGTCGTTCTCTGCAAACATCAAAGCAGTGACTCGCTCCTGCAGGTTCATGCTCTACAACATCCGTAGAGTACGACCCTACCTCACACAGGAAGCGCTGCAGGTGCTAATCCAGGTACTTGTCATCTCCTGTCTGGACTACTGCAAATCGCTGTTGGCTGGGCTGCCCGCTTGCGCTATAAACCCCTGCAACTTATCCAGAATGCTGCAGGCCAACCTGGTGTTCAACCATCCCAAGTTCTCCCATGTCACCTCGCTCCTCCGCACACTCGAAGCTCCCATCCACTACAAGTCCATGGTACATGCTTATGGAGCAGCAAGAGGAACTGCCCATCCCTACCTTCAGGCTATGCTCAAACCCTACACCCCAAGCCGAGCACTCAGTTCTCTGTCCTGGCACCCCAATGGTGGAACCAGCTTCCCCCTGAAGTCAGGACAGCAGTCGTGAGCTAAGACTCACACTTGACTTTTTCCCCCTTACTAGCTCTGACTTTGCAGATAGCTACTTTATTGATGAAAATGTACTTACTGTGACTGTGATATGTGGTTGGCCCACCTAGCTATCTTATGATGAATGTACTAAATGTAAGTTGCTCTGGATAAGAGCGTCTGCAAAATGTAAAATGTAATACAAATTTTAGTGACGAAGAATGAATAACAATTGTGCTGCTCTTCAGAGCCCACTAGAATCCACCTGTGTAGGAGTGAAGATGAACTTGAGGGTTTTCAGCCTGGTAACCTGGGGTTCAGGAAGTCCTCATGGTCTATTCATTTCCAGCAGGCTGATTGTGTGGCTGACAGTTGTGTTTGTGTCTGGGGGCGGTAGGGGGTCATTCTTATGGACTGTACCAGTGATTTATCCCAACCCCCTGCCCTCGGGAGTCAGGGAGTCCTACCAGCTCCATCCACAATGGACCAAAACAAATGATTGTCCCAGCTGACCCCCATTCCTAACCCCGCCCTCTATGAAACAAGAAGTGTGTGTATGTCTGTGTGTGTGTGTGTGTGTTCTTCCCTTATTCCTACAACCTAGACATATAGTGTCTATAAAGAGTATCTCACCTTATTTGTGTTAATTACAGTGAAATTGCTGTCTCTATCAAATCATCCATGTAATTATATGCTATTGGGTTCAATGACAATGAAATTGCTAAATTAATTCTACAAGGCACCATTTACACATTTCTCAATTGAAATGTCCTTAATTCTTTGTGCCTCATTTATGCATGACAGACCCCATCTTTAACTCTACTTTTTGTATATATTTTGCAGATAATTTAACATCCTCTCAGAGGGCCTGTTAGCACCTTTATAGCCAGACTCTCATGTATTTCTCCTTTAGTTACACCATTGAGCCGTTGTAATCCAGGCTGGACACAGAGGCAGCCCTCCATCCTCTCATTACCATAATGGCAGACACTGCTTTGAATGAGAGAGAGAGGCTCCTGCAGAACCAACCATTTTCCTCCGTTGGTAAAGCCTTCCGTTCTGTTCAAATCAGTCAGTCATGCCAAGGCCCATCTCCTTGGTGACGTGTTTGATGGCAGTCGTTTTTTTTATCTTTCTTTTTCTTTTTCAGCCTGACAGCTTGTTTGTTATGTAGATAAATGCATTTTATAGACCCATTCGGAGACAGATGCTCCATCTACTGTTTGATTTATGCCAGCAGCGAGTGATAATTAAAAACAGCATGTTATAGGAATCACTACGTTGATAAATCATCACACAATGTTTTTATACAGTATTGATGTGGATGTGATTACTGTGCTGCATCTTATCCCCTCAACCACAGTCAATACCTACTTGTTTGTGTGTGTGTGTGCGTGTGTGTGTGTGTGCGCTTGTGTGTGCGTGTGAATGTGTGTGCGTGCGCGTGTGTGCGCGTGTGTGTGTGTGTGTGTGTGTGTGTGTGTGTGTGTGTGCAGGGCCAGATTAACGCAGGGGTTTACCGGGGCTGAAGATCCTGGGCCCAGGCCTGGGGGAGGACACGTGGGTAACTGGGTGGCCCTGCCTTGATTGGGTCACTGATTAATACAAATTAAAGAAATAAACTGCATAGTAAATACATTTTATCACAAACCTTACAGGTAACTGCCATAATAAAGGAAACAGCGACGTAAAGTGTCTTGCAAGGGTGTTGGGCCACCACGAGCTGCAAGAACAGCTTCAAACCTCCTTAACATAGATTCTACAAGTGGACCTAAACCATACCAGGAAAATGCACCTCACACATAAACTTTGTATCCCCAATTTACTCAAGTGTTTCCTTTATTTTGGCAGTTACAAGTTGCCTACAGTCAGGAAGTGTGGGCAGCATGCACGTCAAATACACAGCTTGTTCTGTTGCTGCCATAGACATATAATCCATAGTAGGGTTTTGGAAACTCTTACACTGGCAATTTGACTGTTAAACTCATGGGTACACTAGCAATGGCTGCCAGTCCTGACTTGAATGGGTACGGCTACTTTTGCAAATGTCAAAATACAATAACGGGAAAAATGTACAGTTTGGAAAGCAAATGCCAGCCGCTGAAAAGAGAAGACTAATCTGTCTGTCGAACCATTAGCAGGAAAAAAAACTTAACAACTAATAAGGAACATCCGGATGCTGCACTTTGTTTCTTCCGGTTACTGATAGGCATGCGCCCATCAAGAAACTCTGTTAGAACGGCCAAATCCCCATGGATAGATGATGAATTGAAAACTGTATGGCTGAGAGGGATGAGGCAAAGAGAATAGAAAATAAGTCTGACTACACAGCAGACTGGCAACCATACAGTAAATTGAGAAATCACGTAACTAAACTAAACAAAAAGAAGAAGAAACTATACTATGGAACAAAGATAAATTATATAAAGAATGATAGTAAAAAGCTCTGGAGTACTTTAAATTAAATTCTAGGCAAGAAAGCAAACTTGGCTCCATCTTTCATTGAGGCAGATGGCTTATCATAACAAAACCCTTTGATATTGCCAACCACTTTATTACATTTTTTGTTTACAATATTAGCAAACAATATCATTTTTTTTTTCAACAACTCTCAATTGTTTTGCGAACAGCAGCATTGTTTTTCAAAGTACCTCATCTTGAGATGGCTATTGCCAAGTGGAGTACATCGGCCATCACCGTGAGTACTAGCCTACGGCTTCATGTCCATCATTAGGTGAGTTAGTGTGCCACTGGAAATTGTATTTAGTTGCCTACTGTAGGATATATATATATATATATATATATATATATATATATATATATATATATATATATATAAGTATGTGGACACCCCTTCAAATGAGTGGATTTGGCTATTTCAGCCACACCTGTTGCTGACAGGTGTATAAAATCGAGCACACAGCCATGCAATCTCCATAGCCAAACATTGGCAGTAAAAGGGGCCATACTGAAGAGCTCAGTGACTTTCAACATGGCACCGTCGTAGATGCCACCTTTCCAACAAGCCAGTTCATCAAATTTTTGCCCTGTTAGAGCTGCCCCGGTGTACTATAAGCGCTGTTCTTGTGAAGTGGAAACGTCTAGGAGCAACAACGGCTCAGCCATGAAGTAGTAGGCCACACAATCTCACAGAACGGGACCACCTAATGCTGAAGTGCGTAGCGCGTAAAAATGGTGTAAAGATCACCACCACTGGAGCAGTGAAAACGCATTCTCTGGAGTGATGAATCACACTTCACCATCTGGCAGTCTGACAGACGAATCTAGGTTTGGCAGATGCCAGGAGAACACTACCTGCCCCAATGCATAGTACCAACTGTAAGGTTTGGTGGAGGAGGAATAATGGTCTGGGACTGTTTTTCATGGTTCGGCTAGGCCCCTTAGTTCCAGTGAAGGGAAATCTTAACGCTACAGCATACAATGACATACAACTTGACTGGCCTACAAGCAAAGCCCCGGGGCCTATGATTTCTTATTTCGGCTCTGTGTGTGTGTGTGACTCATCCCAATCCCATAACATACACACACAACATGTAATTGAAAAAAACAACAACATGTAATTGAAAATCATAAACAATTGATAACACTTGCAAGTTGCAGACAAGAACCCACATGAAGACAAGTGAGCGAGAAAGACAGAGTTTAAAACGACTTAGTCATACTTTCCCCAACATATCCTTAATGGATGTTTTTGTTAGGAGTAGATGACATTACATAAAAAATATCTCCCCTTGTTCATGTCAAGCAACAGAATGTCAACAACATGTTCCAAGTCATAAGCTACATAATACCAGATCATCGTCACAGCATCGTAATAAATGACACACCGTTCACAAACCGTCAGTCAGTGACTGTCTAACTGTCCCAGGCTAATTATTAACTGTGTTAACCCAGCCCATGTTTATCTCATTTTGAATTATTAACCTGTTTTAATTATTCAATAGGCGTAATAAGTCCTGAATGTGCGCTAATGAATAATGAAGTGACGATAATTTAAAAGCACATTTTCTGGGGAACAGTAACTGCCTGTCTGGCAGTGTATAAATAGGAGCTGCCATTTTAGAGACAGAGTGATGGGACAAGCCGGGGCGAGGTCACTGTCTCTCCACTGATAATGATTTACATCATGTCTCCCTGGATACATTTATTATAGTTAGCCCCGATCGCATCCAACAGACAGACCGTTAGATAACCACATGAGCACAGTAATGAAAGGAAGTTTTCTCACTCCATTTCTCTCTCCATTATGTCACTATTCATGAAAATGGTTAAGAAAGATAAATTCCACCGTTTCTTCAGGATTATAATGGAATTAATAATTCAGGGACAGTCAGGGAGAAATTCCAGAATGCTTTTAGCTTGCAGTTACCGTGGATGCAGCTCTTCAGAAGTAATTACGGCCAGGTTAGCTGCTGAATGGGAGATAGCAGTTGACTTCATCAATCGTACCGGCTTTAGTACATCATATCTGCCATTCCCTTGGGCACAGACGCCAGTTCAACGTTTATTTTTGATTTACAGTTGATTCAGTTGTCAAAGTAACGTTCAATCAACAAAACATTTCAACATATCATTGGATTTAGGTTAAAAGTTGGGTGAAAAAAAGACGAAATGCCCTTATGTTGATTTGAGAAATTCCAATTAGTTTTCCACAGTGATTCAACGTCATCATAGATTTGGGTGGTTGAAATGACGTGGAAACAATGTTTTGCCCAATGGGATCAATCAATCTAGTGAGGTCTGGCTCAGTTTGCTCCAATTTGCTCTACTGTGTCTGTTTTGTTGTAATATCTTCTAACTATTACACAACTGAGAAAAACAGAACAAATATAACTTCAGACAACTGTACATACAGTATCAGTCAAAAGTTTGGACACACCTACTCATTCAAGGGGTTTTCTTTATTTTTACAATTTTCTACATTGTACTGTAGAATAACATTGAAGACATAACAACTATGAAATAACACATGTAGTAACCAAAAAAGTGTTAAACAAATCAAAATATATTTAATATTTGAGATTATTCTCAAGTAGCCACCCTTTGCCTTGATGACAGCTTTGCACACTCTTGGCATTCTCTCAACCAGCTTCATGAGGTAGTCACCTGGAATGCATTTAAATTAGCAGGTGTGCCTTGTTAAAAGTTAATTTGTTGAATTTCTTTCCTTCTTAATAGGGATCAGTGGGGTGGTAGCGCCCCACCTGCGACAACATCTGGTAAAATGCAGAGTGCCAAATTCAAATTACAAAAATATTAAACATTCATGAAAATACAAGTGTTGCACACCATTCAAAAGCTTAGAATCTTGGTAATCTCACAGATTTTAATCTCTCAGATTTTAAAAAGGCTTCACGACAAAAGCATAGCATTTGATTGTCTAAGGACAGCGCCCCGCATGCATATTCAATTAGCATAATAACAATAACCAGCACGGGTGTCACAAAACTCAAAAATAGCGATGAAATAAATCTCTTACCTTTGAAGATCTTCCTCTAATGGCAGTCCAAAGGGTCCCAGCTACACAATAAATGGTCCTTTTGTTCGATAAAGTCCCTTTTTATATCCAAAATGCTCCGTTTGGTTGGCGCGTTTTGTTCAGTAATCCACCGTTCCACTCGTAAAAAATACAAGACATAGAAAACGTAAAAAAGTTACCTATAAACTTTGTCCAAACAACTCACAAAATGTTTCTAATCGATCCTCAGGTACCCTAATATGTATATAAACGATAATATTTCAGATGGAAAATAACCTGGCCGATAGAAAAGGACCGAAGCGCGCACTCTCTGTCACGCGCGCTAAACAGTATAGTCCACTCCTGAGTCCACTTAGCAAAACAGCTCCTACTCCTTGGTTTTTCAAAAAACAAGCCTGAAACCTTGTGCACGCCAGACACTCCGAACCTCCGAACACTGCCCCCGCTCCCTAACAGGTTTATTGTGTTTGAGCCAATCAGTTGTGTTGTGACAAGGTAGCGGTAGTACACGGAAGATAGCCCTATTTGGTAAAAGACCAAATCCATATTATGGCAAGAACAGCTCAAATAAGTAAAGAGAAACGACAGTCCATTATTACTTTAACACATGAAGGTCAGTCAGTCCGGAAAATTTCAAGAACTTTTAAAGTTTCTTCAAGTGCAGTCGCAAAAACCATCAAGCTCTATGATGAAACTGGCTCTCATGAGGACCGCCACAGGAAAGGAAGACCCAGAGTGACCTCTGCTGCAGAGGATAAGTTCATTAGAGTTAACTGCACCACAGATTGCAGCCCAAATAAATGCTTCACAGAGCTCAAGAAACAGACACATCTCAACATCAACTGTTCAGAGAAAACTGCGTGAATCAGGCCTTCATGGTCGATTGCTGCAAAGAAAGGACTACTAAAGGACACCAATAAGAATAAGAGATTTGCTTGGTCCACAAAACATGAGCAATAGACATTAGACCAGTGGAAATCTGTCCTTTGGTCTGAAGAGTCTAAATTTGAGATTTTTGGTTCCAACCGCCGTGTCTTTGTGAGACACAGAGTAGGTAAACGGATGATCTCCACATGTGTGGTTCCCGCCATGAAGCATGGAGGAGGATGTGTGATGGTGTGGGTGTGCTTTGTTGGTGACACTGTCAGGGATTGATTTAGAATTCAATGCACACTTAACCAGCATGGCTACCACAGCATTCTGTAGGGATCCGCCATCCCGCCAGGTTTGTGCTTAGTGGGACTATTTGTTTTTCAACAGGACATTGACTCAACACACCTCTAGGCTGTGTAAAGGCTATTTGACCAAGAAGGACAGTGATGGAGTGCAGCATCAGATGACCTGGCCTCCACAATCACCCGACCTCAACCCAATTGAGATGGTTTGGAATGAGTTGGACTGCAGAATGGAAAAGCAGCCAACATGTGCTCAGCATATGTGGGAACTCCTTCAAGACTGTTGGAAAAGCATTCCAGGTGAAGCTGCTTTGAAGAATCTCAAATAGAAAATGTATTTTGATTTGTTTAACACTTTTTTGGTTACTACATGATTCCATATGTGTTATTTCATAGTTTTTATGTCTTCGCTATTATTCTGCAATGTAGAAAATAGTAAAAATAAAGAAAAACCCTTGAATGAGTAGGTGTGTCCAAACTTTTGACTGGTACTGTATTTGCAGTTGCATCACCAGAGAACAAAAAATTATGGACAGAGAAGTGTGGAGAAACATGTCATCATTAATGAATTTCTGATTCAACTTGTGAATGTGTAAAGTGAATGCATAAGTTAGCTCATCTTTCTTCCCCAGCTTAAGGCTGTGTTTTTCAATTTGCATGGAGACTATCTTTTAAGTACTATGTATTTTTCATGTGTTCCCATGTGTAGCGATCTTTTCTCTGAAGCCCAATCTTTCAGCTCAGGAAGATGCCCAGGAGGGTTTCACTGAACCCACACAACAACAAGGCATATAAATCAGTGCCAAGGCTTTTAAAACAACTAATGTGTGAGGTCAGGTTAAAGGTCAACGTTAAAGGCTACATTACACTTGCTATTGTGATCACAGGTCAAGTAGATCACATGACCTTCGTCCTTCTCCCCCTGGCCAGTGATGATGACCTTATTGTACGGTTGCTCTATGTGCAGTTGTTGCTGACTCACCAGGAGAGGTACTGAACAAAAATATACCCAAACACCAGGAGAGCTGTTCCATTCCATTACACCCACAGTCCCTCAATTCATCCAGCACATTACAGCCTTGTCCTTTTAATTCAGCCATTTGAAAACAGCCATACTTACTCAATAAAACCATAAAACCATGACTGTGACTCCTGCTCGTCTATGCCAAAATCAAACACAGTCCACTCATAATTTCATATACCTGCATAAAGAGATCACAATTGAGACACATGTCCTTTAGCTCAGAGGTACAAGTTAATCATTGCTTGACTAATGTCTGTTTGTCCCCATCAGCGCTGACTGCCCAGACATCAATGACTATTTGATGCTCTATAGCCTCCATACTCAACTGTCGGTTTGTTCTCTCTGGGTGTCTATATGTTCTCTCTGGATCTGTTTCTCCTCTACCTCCCTCTGTTTTTTGTCGGTCCTCTCTCTGGGTGTTTCTCTGTAGGTCACCTCTGCTCCTGTTTCATTCATCTCCAGTTAGTCTGCTGTCGTTTCTGATCCTCCTGCTGTTCTTACAGCCTCGGTCACCTTCCCTGCTCTGCCTGTCAGCCTCCTAACAGCACATTCAAGTTCCTTCCTGTCATTACCCGTTCATGCTCTATCTCTCATTCTCCCTCATTCCCTCTTTCCCCATCTCTCTTTTTAAACCTTTCATTCCCTCTTCTCATCTATTTTTCTCATTACCTCTCCATCACCTTATCTCATGTAGCTTTTCTTCCCAACCTCCCCGTACTTGGTCTGACTATATGTCTCATTCTGCCCCACAGTGCAGGGACATTCAAATGCCTATCTTAATAAAGAATCCTTCTGGTGCATTCAAAAAATAATAATCTCAATCCCTCCGATGATGTGATTCGCTCCCAGCACTTTTATAGGTGACACTGCTGCTCTCATCTGATGACGTTTTGAAGCCATTTCAAATATGCTTACTACATGCAAACAATTGACCCCTCCTCCTATTCCCCATCTCCCTTGTAATTAACACTGTGGTGTTCAATTGGATGTCTCTCTTTTGAAAAAGCCAAAGTTTGCCTCCAACTCTGCTCACTTCAATTAATATTAAATAGTTTTTCACAATTAATTTAATCTGACAGAGTTGGTTCAATAATTTATCGGTCATGTGCGATTTTTTTCAGACCTTTTGGTGTTAAATTATGAAGAAATTACACTAGAAAGGCCAAGAGGCCTTCATGTAAGCTTTAATAAAAATAAGTGATACGAGCAAGATCAGTGTGCGAGTTTGTCTTTTCTTTAAAGTAATCGCGTTGTTCCCATGCACCTGCAATGAGATAACTCAGACGTTATGAAGAAATCAAAGAGAATAGCTATTTGAATGCATTCTGTTATGGTTATTAGTCTGTTGGAGTTAACGGAAGTTCGGAGTTTTGACTGGGAAGCTTCACTTGAACGACTCTCCAAGTCATAGTTATAAGTGCATGGGAAACTCATAGAAAATGTTGTTACACGAGTGATATAGGAATTTGTATGTTTAATTAATGACTAGAATATTTAACCCTGAAAATGTATGTAATAGGTGTTAGAGGAATAAGACAATAATTCTATAATGTGTGTGTCTAGAACTTTTTAAAAGACTAAGACATCGTGTTACTATTTTGCAACCTAAGCAGGATGGAGTTGAGACAACAGAGGAAAAGGAGAACTGTCGACAGACGATTTACAACTGTGAAACCAACAACAGGAAAACAGTTTCTCCACCCAGGGAGTGGGAGAAACGGTTAGGAAACTGTTTAGAAGTGATAAGCTGTAATATGTTAAACACAGCCCGCCTAAAGCGGGGTGGAGTTAAATTGTATGTACATATAAAAGACTGTGTTCCCATTGTGAATTTAGAACGTTCTCTGAATAAAACCTGACCATTGCAGTATGGGACTCTGTTTGTTTCTTATAACTGGAGCTTTACAAACTCCAGGAAACAGATAGATTTATAGTCTGATTTGATATAATAGTTCTGAGATAGAACACATGACAATTCACCACTTTTCAACCAAAAGATGAAAACAAAACAGTTTTTGACCATTCCATAATGTAGATGTCACGTGTGCTCCCTCTCTGCCCTCTAGGTCACCTGGCTGCTCGTTATGGCGCACACCTGTCACCATTGTTATGCACATTATGACACTCACCTGGACTCCATCACCTCCTTGATTACCTTCCCTATTTATGTCACTCCCTTTGGTTCCTTCCCCAGGCATCATTGTTTCTGTTTGTTGTCTGTGCGTTGTTCGTGTTTCTTGTTTTGTATTATGTCCTGTTTATTTTCTTAAAACACTCACTCCCTGAACTTGCTTCCCGACTCTCAGCGCACATCGTTACATTCGAATATAGATAGTTTGGCCATATTCTAAATGTTAAGCAAGCTAGCTAACTTTATTAGCAAAGTCAGCTAGCTTATTTAGCGTTGTATAATCTTATTGGTTGAAGAATTGTTCCAACTTCAAAAGCACTTGAACACAATCATGTCAGACATAAGACTTCCGACAAGCACGGGAATGTCCCATCACTCATCAATTATTATTCCTAGTATCATCGGCTGAGACGGCACTTTCATTAAGAACAAAACAAAAGGGTTACCATCAAACAGAAACATGGCTGTGTTTACACAAGCAGCCCAATTCTGAACTTTTTTTCCCACTAATTGGCCTTTTGACCAATCACATCAGATCTTGTTACATCAGATCTTTTTCAGAGCTGATCTGATAGGCCATAATACCAATTTAGTAAAAAAAATATCAGAATTGGGCTGCCTGTGTAAATGCAGCCAGAGTGATGCTTTCTTCATCACTAATATATGGAATGGATGTTTCAGGGACATCAAAACAATAGCAGAAAAATGGCTAGTGGACCTGCCAACACTTTGTTTCATGTTTTGCCAAGCCCTAATGTGACAGCCTCAAATTTCACTATTGCTGGTTTTATCACTTTAGTTAAATTTAGCCTTTGTGTTTCCAGCTAACAAAGTACACAGACAAATGTTCCTCTAAATGGAACAGGATACACTGAGTTAGTAAGTCTCTTTGGTTGTGTTCCCAGAAAAGCCATTATTTCATATCAATAATCTTAAATAAAAACTCTGGGGCTGAATGGCTAGGGAGCGATTTCCCTGGCGAGGAAAACAGAATATGCCTGACAGTCAACATTACTCACAGCAGTGCAGTGTGAGGAACACTGATAACCCCAAAGCAGGGAAAATTCATCCAAAATGAAAAGAATGTCCTTATGGAATGTCAGCAGTTTACGATTTGCTGTAATGAAAATTGCTTCCTAGGTGTGCTTTCATTTGTGTCCTGATGAACTGATTCCCCAAATAAAATGTATGGTATACAATGTTGAGAAGAAGAAGAACCGGGTGATTTGATAGAGATGCTCCTGGGTGATTTGATAGATGCTTCTTGCACTATTGGTCAGGAACACTGATGCTCTAAATTGCACCTGTGGACTATCTTGAATGCTATTGTGTCACTATTGATGTTTTCTCCCTTCTCCCCCTCTCTCTTTTCTCCCTCCTCGCCCTCTCTTTTATACCCCTCTCTCCCTTTTCTCCCTCTTCCCCCCTCTCTCTTTCTCTTTTCTCCCTCCCTCCCCCTCTCTCTTTTCTCCCTCCTCCCCCCTCACTCTCTTTTCTCCTCCCCCTCTATCTCCCTTTTCTCCCTCCCCTCTCTCTTTTATCACTCCTCCCCTTCTCTCTCTTTTCTCCCCCTCTCTCTTTTATCCCTCCTCCCATCTCTCTCTCTCTTTTCTCCCTCCCCTCTATCTTTTCTCCCTCCTCCCCCTCTCTCTTTCTCTCTTTTCTCCCTCCTCCCCCTCTCTCTTTTTCTTTCTCCCCTCCTTCCCTATCTCTCCTCAGTAGCTGCCAGAGTCAGTGGCTTGGTCCAGGGCTGCATGGTGCCAACAGGGATGCATCGATCCCTGTCAGGTTGTGCCCAGAGTGGCCTCACTAAATCAGACTTCTCCAGGTGGCTTTGGAGATTACAGGCTGACATCAATCAGTGTGAGGGCTGGAGGCTTGCTCCCCATCAACCCCTTCAGGGTCCCCTCAGGGTCTCTTCAGGAAATGCCTGGCCTGGACAATAGACTCTGAACTAGATATGGATAGGAGGAATGGGGACTCTGTGTGTGTGTGTGTGTGTGTGTGCGTGTGCCGCGTGTGTGCGTGTGTGTGCGTGTGTGTGTGTGCGCGTGTGTGCGCGCGCGTGTGTGTGTGTGTGTGTGTGCTAATGCAAAACTTGTTTTAACTCACCTCATTTATTCAGTTATTTGTGAAGAAGCCCTCTGAGTGTGCAACTTCTCTTGATAACAGTATCACACTAGAGCACAGCAGTTACCACTCCTATTCAAAATAACGATACCATCACCTTCATTATCACACAGAAAAGGAATATATTGCTGCCACATTTCCACTGAATGCAATAGCGACACACACTGTTTATATTTTCCCCTCGCCACACACCAATTACAGCTGAGTCCTCTGGTGGGAGTGATGGGTGACCCGCCACACACAAAACCACTTCCTGTGGCTGAGGGCCCAGCCGGGGCCTGAGGAAGGGTAATTATACAGAGCACGGTGAATTGAGATTGATTATGGAAGTGTCTGTCACAGACCAGGGGAACAGGAATGGAGATCTGAGGAAAAAGAGCATGCAGCTCTACTGGACCGAAGCTTGAAGAGGGCCACTCTGGTCCCCCAGGCCTGCTGGGTCAGACAGAGCGGGTGAAGTGATAGGGTTATCTCTCTTGTCAGAGAAGAGTCATTAGAGTGTCATTACAATGTCTTTACAGTGATGTGTCATTACAATGTCTTTACAATGTCATTACAATGTAATATTGCCAATGCTCCAGAACATATGAATGGACATGGTTAATTTGCTGCAAAGTAATCAAGGTAGCGATATGTCACACTTGATTAACATCAATAGATACTCTGTGGAGTGAGTCAGTATAATTGACAGAGGAAAGTTATCCCTTCTATCACCTGAATACAGCACGGATTGAGAAACATACAGCTATTTGTTCCTTTATATTCTTAATGGATTATGGTTATGCAACACCTGAATCATTTAGATAAGACATACTGTAGCTCTCCTGCCTCCTACACTGCCCCATACTAGTGCTGCAGCTACACTCATGTCTAACACAGTAAACACTCATATTTACACTTAGAAAAGGGCTGTAAATTATGCAGAAAAGCCTCAGAGTCATTTGTAATCAAACCCCAAGGAGAGTGAATAATAGTAGAACCCGGAAAGATGTTTGTCACATGTACACCGTAATTGCCTTATTCGAACCCTGTAGATTTTTAAATGTATTTTAAGCTTGAACTCTGCTCATTGCTCTGACAGTGGGTGAGGAATCTTTTTTTTTCCAGAATCTTTTTAATTTGTTTCCTGTCATATATCCACAGAACATTTTAGAGGCCTGGGTCTGGGGATGCACTGAGGTTTATCTTCACCGGCTCCAGCAGAAAAACTGACTGTTTTGGAGAGCCTGGCGTGCCCAAAGTAAAATGCCTCCCATTTAGGCCCAGAAAATGGGATATGCATATATTTAGTACCATTGGATAGGAAACACTCTGAATTTTCCAAAACTGTTAACCATTTGTCTGTGGGCCAATCAGAACGCATTTGGCAGGCAAAACCCTGAGGAATCTCTGTCCTGAAAAAAGTCATTTTGACACATTGCTCATTTTTGAGCCCCTCCCTATCCAAAATGACCATATATAGGCATGTGAACGCAGTGCACATCGCTTCCTTATGATGTCATCAACCACGAGACGGTGTTTTACTCCATCTTGGGGGAATTTCGGCCATTGATACACAGCATGGAACGAGAGACCACGTTATGAAAACTCTTCAGAGTCTTGGCGTGCATGAGAAGGCGCGCTGTGCCTTATTTATCGTTTTTAGCGTTCAGTTTATATTCCGGCTGATTTATAATAGTACATATACGTAAAGGGTTCCTAAGGATACATTTAAAACTATGTTTGATTGTTTTTGGACAAGTTTATAGGTATAATTTTAACGAGTCGGCGCCGAGTTTCAAAGGAGTAATGGAGGCTGTCGTTTCTGATTATAACGCATGAACCAAATGGAGGATTTATGGATAAAGGCGTTACTTTTTCTAACAAAAGAACCATGGATTGTCTTCGTTGGACACTTAGGAAGACCTCAGCAGAAGTTCTTCAACAGGTAATTACTTTGTTTTCGCTGTGAAATGTGTTATGTGTGTGCCATGATTGCTAATCGATACATGGCTATTGGAAAATATGTGAGGTGCTACCCTCAAACAAATTAATGTGCTGCTTTCGCCGTGAAGCCTTTTGAAATCTGACAACGCTGTGATATTGCCTAGAAACAGAGCTTTTGATGAGTATGGAACACTTGTATATAGCTGGATGTTTAATAATTCAATTTTCGGATTTTAAATCTGGCGCTACAGGTTTGCGCTAGTAGTGTCGGGATGATCCCGCTAGCGACCCACTGGTATTTGAGTCGTTATCCTGTTGAACAGCAGTTTATCCTGCTGATGGAGCTGTATTGAGTTGTAGTCACATCCCTTGGTTCATTTCCTGAGCTTTCTCTCTCTCATTCGCTGCTTCTGTCTTTGTCCAACAGCAGACAAGGTAGGTAGATAAATTGTCAAAACGCTAACAAGAAAATGCACATACATACACTCATTCTTCAAATGTTCAGTGCACTGCTGCTGGGAGTCATTTCCCGAAGCTGCAGCATACATGGCGGCTATCACCGATATGAGAGACATGATCTGTAACAGGATATTCTGGTCTAGAGGACTTTTTTTATTTCCATGAAATGCTGAAACATTTTGTAATAGAACACACAATGGCAATAAGCATAGCATGAGCCTTGCTCTTTAAGTTGAACCTGTGAATACACTCCACAGAAACAGGCGTCAGAAATCTAGCTAGTTTAACAGACAGAAAATGCATTTGTACAGCTATTTCACACAGAATAGCAGGGTTATATGCCACGCCACCAAATAATTCTTAATATTTTGTGATTCCGCCTGGAAACAAACCAGGGTCTGTAGTGACGCATCTAGCACTGAGATGCAGTGCCTTAGACTGCTGCGCCACTTGGGAGCCCACTGTGCAGTGGTACAAACGGAAGTACACACAGAATCCAACTAGCTAGCTTTTAGCAAGTTAAAAAAGTGGAGCACGTACTTCAAATCAAATTTTATTGGTCGCATACACATTAGCAGATGTTGTTGCGAGTGTAGCGAAATGCTTGTGCCTCTAATTCCGACAGTGCAGTAATATCTAACAAGTAATCAGTTCCACAACAACTACCTAATACACACAAATCTAAGTAAAGGGATGGAATAAGAATATGTACATATAAATATATGGATGAGCGATGACCGAGCGGCATAGGCAAGAGGCAATAGATGGTATAAAAATACAGTATATACATATGGAATGAGTAATGCAAGATACGGGGCGGCAGGTAGCCTACTGGTTAGAGCGTTGGACTAGTAAAATAAAGGTAACAAAAAGCAAGATATGTAAACATTATTAAAGTGACTAGTGATTTATTTATTAAAGTGGCCAATGATTTCAAGTCTGTATGTAGGCAGCAGCCTCTCTGTGTTAGTGATGGCTGTTTAACAGTCTGATGGCCTTGAGATAGAAGCTGTTTTTCCAGTCTCTCGGCCCCAGCTTTGATGCACCTGTACTGACCTCACCTTCTGGATGGTATCGGGGTGAACAGGCAGTGGCTCAGGTGGTTGTTGTCCTTGATGATCTTTTTGGCCTTCCTGTGACAACGGGTGCTGTAGGTGTCCTGTACAGAAAATGTAGGCTAGACATTCAGAAAACAAAGCGGGGCATAACTCTGCCCAAACGCTATGCAACACCCAAGGACGTACAGTACCAGTCAAAAGTTTGAACACACCTACTCATTCAAGGCTTTTTTATTCTACATTGTAGAATAATAGTGAAGACATCAAACCTATAAAATAACACATGGAATTATTTAGTAACCAAAAAAGTGTTAAACAGATCAAAATATATTTTAGATTCTTCAAAGTAGCCACCTTTTGCCTTGAGGACAGCTTTGCACACTCTTGGCATTCTCTCAACCAGCTTCATGAGGTAGTCACCTGGAATGCTTTTCAATTAACAGGTGTGCCTTGTTAAAAGTTACTATTGAGAAATGTCTTTCCTTAATGCGTTTGAGGCAATCAGTTCTGTTGTGACAAGGTAGGGGTGGTATACAGAAGATAGCCCTATTTGGTAAAATACCAAGTCCATATTATGGCAAGAACAGCTCAAATAAGCAAAGAGAAACAACAGTCCATCATTACATTAAGATATGAAGGTCAGTCAATCCAGAACATTTCAAGAACTTTGAAAGTTTCTTCATGTGCAGTCGCAAAAACCATCAAGCGCTATGATGAAACTGGCTCTCATGAGGCCCGCCACAGGAAGGAAGACCCAGAGTTACCTCTGCTGCAGAGGATAAGTTAATTAGAGTTAGAGTTACCATTGTGCCCCAAATAAAAGTTTCGCAGAGTTCAAGTAACAGACACATCTCAACATCAACTGTTCAGAGGAGACTGCGTGAATCAGGCCTTCATGGTCGAATTGCTGCAAAGAAACCACTACCAAAGGATACCTATAATAAGAAGAGACTTGCTTGGGCCAAGAAAGACAAGCAATATACATTAGACCAAATTTGAGATTTTTGGTTCCAACCTACTCTGCGTCTTTGTGAGACGCAGAGTAGGTGAACGAATGATCTCCACGTGTGTGGTTCCCACTGTGAAGCATGGAGGAGGAGTTGTGATGCTGTGGGGGTGCTTTTATTGTTATTTATTTAGAATTCAAGGCACACTTAACCAGCATGGCTACCCCAGCAATTTTAGATGCTTGATGCGCTGCAAGTCCCGCCTCTCCCATCTACTCTTTGGTTTTTATGAGCATATACCTATGTGGGTGATTGAAAGAATGAGGTCCACAGTCCAGTCCAGTTGGTGTCAGTAATGCACCTTAAAGTTGGTTGCCAACTGCCATATAAAATCCACAGAAGAGGAATGAGGAGAGAGAACTAACTATACTGAGCAAAGACATAAATGCAACAATTTCAAATATTTTACTGAGTTACAGTTCATATAAGTAAATCAGTCAACTGAAATAAATTCATTAGGCTCTAATCTATGGATTTCACATGACTAGGAATACAGATATGCATCTGTTGGTCACAGATACCTTAAAAAAAAGGTAGGAGCATGGATCAGAAAACCAGTCAGTATCTTGTGTGTCCACCATTTGCCTTATGCAGCGTGACAGATCTCCTTCGCATAGAGTTTATCAGGCTGTTGATTGTGGCCTGTGGAATGTTGTCCCACTCTTCTTCAATGGCTGTGCGAAGTTGCTGGATATTGGCAGGAACTGGAACACGCTGTCTTACATGTTGATCCAGAGCATCCCAAACTTGCTAAATGTTGGTGATTATGCAGGCCATGGAAGAACTGGGACATTTTCAACTTCTAGGAATAGTGTACAGATCCTTGTGACATGGGCTGTGTATTATCATGCTGAAACATGATGTTATGGCGGCAGATGAATGGCATGAAAATGGGCCTCAGGATCTCGTCATGGTATCTCTGTGCATTCAAATTGTGCAATTTTGTTCGTTGTCTGTAGATTTTGCCTGCCCATACCATAACCCCACCTCCACCATGGGCACTCTGTTTACAACGTTGACATCAGCAAACCGCTTGCCCACACAACGCCCTACACGTGGTCTGCTGTTTTAAGGCCAGTTGAACGTATTACCAAATTCTCTGAAACGACATTGGAGGCGGCTTATGGTAGAGAAATAAACTGGCAACAGCTCAGGTGGACATTCCTGCAGTCAGCATGCAAATGTCATGCTCCCTCAAGAGATGATGAATATGAAGTAGATTTTTTTTTACATTTCCCTTTCATACTCTACTGTCTTTTGATCTGAGTACCTCACTGAACATGAACACATTCGTGGCCGTCTGATTGGTCCAGAAACCAATATGTTGGGTCAGAGCCAGAACACATGTGGGTAATGCCAGAGAGGAAGAGACAAAGTGAGGGGGATAACTGAGCCCAAAATCTGTCTTCTCCAGCAGGTAGAGTTTTTTTGGTTTTTGTTTTCTCTCACCAAGCAAGATGTTTAATTTTGTTAACAATTTTTTTTATTAATTTTTATTTTTTTATTTGCTACGTGTGGCTTACTTGATTGAATAGAATATTCTGAATGAGTAGGTTGTTATGAGTGTACTGATATAAGTAGGACACGTGACATCCCGGCAACTTAGAGAAAAAAACACTTTATATCAGAGTTGTCTGGTTGCCACAGTCATAAACCCTGCCTATTTCTACAAAAGGTGGTCCAGAGTTGTTTTCCCTCTGGTTGCACATTTAACATGCTGGTAGAGATTTGGTAAAACAGATTTAATTTTCCCTGCATTAAAGTCCCCAGGCCACTAGGAGCGCCACCTCTAAGTGAGCGTTTTCTTGTTTGCTTATGGCGGAATACAGCTCATTCAATGCTGTCTTAGTGCCAGCCTCTAATTGTGGTGGTATGTAAACAGCTATGAAAATACAGATGAAATCTCTCTAGATAGATAGTGTGGTCTACAGCTTATCATGAGATACTCTACCTCAGGCGAGCAATAGCTCAAGACTCCCTTAGATATTGTGCACCAGCTGTTATTTACAAAAATACATAGTCCGCCGCCGCCCCTTGTCTTACCAGACACCGCTGTTCTATCCTGCCGGTACAGCATGTAACCAGCCAGTTATGTGTTGATATTGTCATCGTTCAGCCATGACTCCGTGAAGCATAAGATATTACAGTTTTAAATGTCCCCGTTGGTAGTTTAATCTTGCGTGTAGTTCATAAATTTTATTTTCCAAAGATTGCACGTTTGCTAGCAGAATTGAAGGAAGTGGGGGTTTATTAGCTCGCCTAAGAATTCTCAGAAGGCAGCCCACCCTCTAGACCCTTTTTCTCCGCCTTCTCTTCACGCAAATCACAGGGATATGGGCCTGTTCCCGAGAAAGCAGTATATCGTTCGCTTCGGGCTCATCAGACTCGTTAAAGGGAAAAAAGGATTCTGCCAGTCCATGGTGAGTAATCGCAGTCCTGATGTCCAGAAGTTATTTTCGGTCATAAGAGACGGTAGCGGCAACATTTTGTACAAAATAAATTTAAAAAATGGTTACAAAAAATGCAAATAAATGAGCAAAAAAACAATAGGTTGTGGACAAAATAAATGTCTGCCTTCTTCGGCGACATTTTAATAAAAATAAATTAAATAAAAAAGTCAAAAAAAAAAATTATTTTGTAATCTGGCCAATTTAATAGATAATCTGTGGTTAAGCGGCGGTCAGGAAATGTGTCATTGGCTTTAGCTCCCCCCCAAAATTTGTGTTGGATAACCTTTCTTTGTATGCACAGGGTGTAATTTCTCCAAAATATTAAATTAATGACTAACCATAGAATTAGTAATTAGAATACTTAATAATTATAGTAGGATCTCTATGTGACCACCAGACTCTATTTGATCCATGAGTATCTAACAGACTCTTTGTTCCATGAGTATGTAAGGACCAGACGCTTGCGTGGACTAAAGCTAGTTTGGCGGTATACAAAGTGCTCAAAAGTCGTTGACACCCAAAACCAAAATAAAGAAGATTGGCTAATTCGTAGCTGTTCTAGGTCATTTTAAAGTGCAGTAAATGGCATTCCCTGTCTGTGCTGTGTTTCAGGTGTAGCGCTACTTCGGACAGCGTATAGGCGCCCTGCCTCTCTCTCACCTGGCCAGACCCACTGGCTCTCTACGGACCCCTGCTGCCCCTGCTACCTGGATACAAACCAGACATAGCAGCTTCTTCAACAAGCGTAAGTACTGGTGTTTCCGAACTCTCAAGAGTTGATAGAGCACCTATATTAAAGCATATCTATTATTTTCATATTAATTAATTGTCATTATCAGCCAAGCTCTTATGTCCATGCTTATTTTTTATCAACAGAGCACACTTCCTTTCCACATTACTCTATCAATTGAAGAAATGGATTCATTCTAATATTAGCTGACATCTGCTCTGATACAGTATGTGCTCAACCCTCACTATAATGGTGCTGTTATTCTCAATGCGAATCATCCCCAACTCTGGTCTACGAATTGAATCTCTCAATACTGCCCTAGTATTACCAGAGATGGCACTATTTGGTATTTGGTATTTTATTAGGATCCCCATTAGCTGTTGCAAAAGCAGCAGCTAATCTTCCAGAAGCTAATCTTCCTGTTTCAAAACATGAAACATAATACAGAATGACATAATACAGAACATCAATAGACAAGAACAGCTCAAGGACAGAACTACATAAATTTTTGTTAGAAGGCACACGTAGCCTACATATCAATGCATACACACAAACTATCTAGGTCAAATAGGGGAGAGGCGTTGTGCCGCGAGGTGTTGCTTTATCTGTTTTTTGAAACCAGGTTTGCAACAAGAAATACTGCTGATGCACAATAAAATAATTGCACCATGTATATTCTACTATTGTAACGCTAAACAGTAAGTTGAGACCCCGAGACTGAGTTCCGGGAAATTGATCCCCAGGCCTGCAAAAGGCCAGTTGCCCATCCCTGATATAGACATAACTACTTGAGCATTTGAATAGGACTCACTTAAAAAGGCTCGCCAAGTGAGACTTATAATCACAGTGGGTGAACCTATCAAACAGAGAGCTTCCATTAGTGTGTGTCTGTCACCTCAACTCAGCACAGCACAGGCAGCCTCACTCTCTCCTTCAGCTTCTCTCTGAGATAATTACCCATGCTTCATCTGTCACCACCAGCTCCGTCTCAGCCTATGCAAGAATACCAAAACACACACCCAACGTTCCTGACCTTATTAACCTGCCACCTTCAGTTGACACGCTCTCAACATAATATTTATATTTCAAGAGAAGTTGCTACTTTAATTGCGTTGCATCTCCAGACTTATTATTGGAAATTGTATACCTCTTAAATAGTTGAAAAACTGCTTTTGTGTATATTATGATGTTTCAGAACACTTTTTAAATATTTTGCTGCCAAATTATTCTTTAGCAATGGGTTTTCAAAACTGACTGGCATCCTGTTGAATTGTTTTGGGCAGACTTCTTTGGTTCGTTTTTGATAGGAAAAGGTACACTTTTCCAAGAGATGTCGAATGCCAGAATTGTCACTAGATTCTATGTTAACTTAAGTGTGTGATCTTTAGCACATAAGGAAGGCTAAGACTAATCTGATGTGATGCTATGTACTACACTGGACAAAAATATAAACACAACATGCAACAATTTAAAAGATTTTACTGAGTTACAGTTCATGTAAGTAAATCAGTCAATTGAAATAAATGAATTAGGCCCTAATCTATGGATTTCACATGACTGGGAATACAGATACAGTATACATCTGTGGTCACAGATACCTTAAAAAATAGTAGGGGCGTAGATCAGAAAACCAGTCAATGGGTGACATGTCTAATGAGTATGGAGGCCATGGAAGAACTGGGACATTATCTGCTTGTGTACAGATCCTTGCGACATGGGGCTGTGCATTATCATGCTGAAATGGCGGCGGATGAACGGCATGACAATGGGCATCAGGATCTCGTCACGGGATCTCTGTGCATTCAAATTGTCATCGATAAAATGCAATTGTGTTTGCTGTCCGTAGCTTATGCCTGCCCATACCATAACCCCACTGCCACCATGGGGAACTCTGTTCACAACGTTGACATCAGTAGACTGCTCGCCCACACATGCTGTCTTCCATCTGCCCGGTACAGTTGAAACTGGGATTCTTCTGTGAAGAGCACACTTCTCCAGCATGCCAGTGGCCATCGAAGGTGAGCATTTGCCCACTGAAGTCTGTTACGATGCCAAACTGCAGTCAGGTCAAGACCCTGGTGAGGGTGACGAGCATGCAGATGAGCTTCCCTGGTTTCTGACAGTTTATGCAAAAAGTATTTGGTTGTGCAAACCCTCAGTTTCATTAGCTGTCCGGGTGGCTGGTCTCAGACCATCCCGAATGTGAAGAGCCTGATGTGGAGATCCTGGTCTGGCGTGGTTACACTTTGTCTGCTGTTGTGAGGCCGGTTGGACGTACTTCGAAAATTCTCTGAAACGACGTCGGAGGCGGCTTATGGTAGAGAAATTAACATTCTCCGGCAACAGCTCTGTTGGACATTTCTGCAGTCAGCATGCCAATTACACACTCCCTCGACTTTAGACATCTGTGGCATTGTGTTGTGTGACAACTGCACATTTTAGAGTGGCCTTTTATTGTCCCCAGCACAAGGTGCACCTGTGTAATGATCATGCTGTTTAATCAACTTCTTGATATGCCACACCTGCCAGGTGAATAGATTGTTATCTTAATTCATGTTTGATTGTATTTTGTCTGTAAACAAACTGTTTAGATATGCAGTATGCCTGTTTACTGCTTTAGTTTGTGTCCAATTTGAAGACTTCTAGCACAGAAGTCTCATAGCCATGAGCAAAGTAATGCAACACAAAGTTTGCGTACTGTAGGAGAGGGAAGCGTGGCTTGTTGTTCTTTTCATTACTTTTTTTGTGTGCCTCATTCCTTTTGTGATATGACTGGCATCTGTTGTAGCGTGGTTGTGCCAATCTATAGGAGAGATGGAGGGAGGGGATGAAGGTTAGTGGTGTGCACAGGCCTAAAGCAGACTGTTGAAGCGTTCTAAGCTGCTAGCATATACTACACAGTTTTTTGAATGACCAGTATTATTGCTCTAGAATGGAATAATTTCTAAACTGTCTATAGTATCTACAGTGCCTTTAAGAATGTATTCACACCCCTTGACTTTTTCCACATGTTGTTGTGTTACAGCCTACATTTGAAATGGATTCAATGTAGATGTTTTGTCACTGGCCTACACACAATACCCCATAATGTAAAAGTGGAATGTTTTTCAAAATGTTTACAAATTAATAAAAAATGAAAAGCTGAAATCTCAATAAGTATGCAATCACTTTGTTATGTCAAGGCTAAATAAGTTCAGGAGTAAAAATGTGCTTAACAAGTCACATAAGTTGTATGAACTCACTCTGTGCAATAATAGTACTTGATTTTTGAATGACTACCTCATCTCTGTACCCCACATATACAATTATCTGTAAGGTCCCTCAGTCAAGCAGTGAATTACAAACACAGATTCAACCACAAAGACCAGGGAGGTTTTCCAATGCCTCACAAAGAAGGGCACATATTGGTAGCAGACATTGAATAACCCTTTAAGCATGGTGAAGTTATTAATAACACTGTGGATGGTGTATCAATACAGTCACTACAAAGATACAGACGTCCTTCCTACCTCGGTTGCCGGAGAGGAAGGAAACCCCTCTGGGATTTCACCATGAGTCCAATGGTGACTTTATAACAGTTACAGAGTTGAATGGCTGTAATAGGAGAACTCAGGATGGTTAACAACATTGTAGTTACTCCACAATCAGGGTGGGAAATTAACTTTTTGTTTTCTGTTTCAAAAACAACAATGTATTACTAGTAAGATGTAATGGGGTATATTGCTTAATTTCATTTCATTTTTGTGACCTGTGTCTTTTAACCAATGTATGTTCAAATAAATAATTTCAATACAATAGTAAACACCGATCAATCTTGGACTGAAATGTTTTCCTAGCTGCAGACAGTTGCAGCAAACTCAAACTAACATTGAAAAACAACCTAGCATGTGAACAAAACGAGGTAACTGGCCAAGGAACAGGACAAAGTCAGACTTTAGTCTTTAGTCAGACCTTAGTCTTGTCAATTCGACTAACTTCTACATGTGGGCTTTGGATAAAAAAATCTGTTCCCAAATGCTCTGTGTGACCACCCACCAAAGTGGCTGGTGAAATCTACATTCTTACCCGCAAATGACAAACTCTACCTGCATGTGGCGTCACAAGTAGGGGTGACCCGGGACGAAAGTAACACGCCCACTTTCTCAGATAAGACAGAAGCTAGAATGACGTAGTGAAGTCAGCATGTTCCTAATGCGGAGGAGGAGTTCCCTGCAAAAAAAAACAGCCAGTCCAACCATGTTTTGCCGAGTTATCAACAAAAAAAACGTTTTGAGTGACGTAAGTAAACATTTGACCCAGAATTCTTTTTTTCAGTTGTAGAGTTGTTTAATAAGGTTCCAAACAAATGCCATTTTCTTAACCCATCTAGTGAATAAATTACTGCATAAGTTTAAAGTACCATGATAGCTAGTCTTTGGTGTTAGCCTGGGAGAAGTTACAGGAGAGACTGGTGGGACGAAGGTAACACTATTAACTGATGACCTGGAATAGAATAAAGGTTTAAGGACAGGCCATTGTCTCCTTTAGTTCATATTGCTTTTATAATGTTAGCAAAATATCTGACAATGTTTCAAAATTATAACATCGTTAGAATTATACCTTAATCAATTGACTTGATGGATCAGCTTCAAGCTTTTATTGACAGGTTAGTGGTTAAAAAGATATACACTACTGGTCAAAGGTTTTAGAACACCTACACATTCAAGGGTTTTTCTTTATTTTTACTATTTTCTACATTGCAGAATAATAGTGAAGATATCAAAACTATGAAATAACACATGGAATCATGTAGTAACCAAAAAAAGTGTTAAACAAAGCAAAATATATTTTAAATTTGAGATTCTTCAAATAACCACCCTTTGCCTTGATGACAACTTTGCACACTCTTGGCATTATCTCAACCAGCTTCATGAGGTAGTCACCTGGAATAAATTTCAATTAACAGGTGTGCCTTCTTAAAAGTTAATTTGTGGAATTTCTTTCCTTCTTAATGCGTTTGAGCCAATCTGTTGTGTTGTGACAAGGTAGGGGGGTATACAGAAGATAGCCCTATTTGGTAAAAGACCAAGCCCATATTATGGCAAGAACCGCTCAAATAAGCAAAGAGAAACGACAGTCCATCATTACTTTAAGACATGGTCAGTCAATCCGGAACATTTATGCAGTCGCAAAAACCATCAGGCGCTATGATGAAACTGGCTCTTATGAGGACTGTCACAGGAATGGAAGACCCAGAGTTACCTCTGCTGCAGAGGATAAGTTCATTCGATTTACCAGTGTTCGGCTCTAATTCTCAGAGTAAAAAACTCAACGGACAAAATGAAAGCTTAACCAAGTTTAATTCTTCCCAGAGGATCAATACAGCTGCATTAGACAACGACATATTCACACAAGCACTGATATTTAACACTTCCTCCTAGGCCGAGTCTCCTGATACACATCTGAAGAGCCAATGCATCTCTGTTGCTAGATGGAACCTTAGTGATATCTGTTCTTCCTCACTTCATCTGACCTGACCTCTACCCCAAAGTGCTCACTCCTCCCCAACTCACGGCTGTCATGGTGCCTAGTACCAGACTGTGTCTCTTGTCGTCCCAGAGGATCCCTCCCATAGGATCCCTGATGGCTAACAATAACATATCCTGGCATAATGTAAATGTTATTCATTACCCTCTCTCCTTCATTGACATAAGTATATTTCATATTCTCAGAACCCAACACCAGCCTCAGAAATTGCAGCCCAAATAAATGCATCAGAGTTCCAGTAACAGACACATCTCAACATCAACTGTTCAGAGGAGACTACGTGAATCTGTCAGGGAGGGTCACGGATTCAGTTGCAGGTAAAAGAGTGTTTTATTTTGCTCTCAAAAGGTTCAAGATAAAATATAACAGGAACCCCAAAAAAAGAGAAAGTCCCAAAAATATCCACTGGGTCAGGAGAGCACTTCTCAAAAAGAAATCAAATACAGCATCACCAGATGCAGTGTCCGAGTCCCACTGATGGTCTGGGGTAGTACATCCAAGTCCCAACAGGAAAGAACGCCTGGGCAGACAGTCGAAAATAAACCAGACCTGGCAGGACGAGAGGGAGAAAATAGAAGTAGAACAAAAAGCAAAAGCACACGAAGGGTTTGAAGGAGCAAGACAGGGCAAGGCTAACCAGGTCACGAGAAAGGCTTCACACACAACAACGGTCAGACAAAAGACTGAACACAAAAGGATCTAAAATAGGGGAGATAATGAGGAATAAATTGACAACAGGTGTGAAGTGAACAAGGATAGTTAAGGATAACGAGTGGGAGGAGAGACGCCACAATAGCAGCAGAGCTGTCAAAACAAAGCACATGTGCTCAAAAGACAACAACACACAGAGAAAAGACAAAAACACAGCAGATCAGACCGAAGTCATGACAGAATCAGGCCTTCATGGTTGAGTTGCTGCAAAGAAACCACTACTAAAGGACACCAATAATAAGAAGAGACTTGTTTGGGCCAAGAAACACAAGCAATGGACATTAGACCGGTGGAAATTTGTTCTTTGGTCTGGATTCCAAATTTGAGATTTTTGGTTCCAACCGCCATGTCTTTGTGAGACGCGGTGTGGGTGAACAGATGATCTCTGCATGTGTATTTCCCACCGTAAAGCATGGAGGAGGAGGTGTTATGGTGTGGGGGTGCTTTGCTGGTGACACTGTCTGTGATTTATTTAGAGTTCAAGGCACACTTAACCAGCATGGCTTCCACAGCAATCTGCAGCGATACGCTATCCCATCTGGTTTGGGCTTAGTGGGACTATGATTTGTTTTTCATCAGGACAATGACCCAACACACCTCCAGGCTGTGTAAGGGCTATTTTTACCAAGAATTAAAGTGATTGAGTGTTGCATCATATGACCTGGCCTCCACAATCCCCCGACCTCAACCAAATTGAGATGGTTTGGGATGAGTCGTACCGCAGAGTGAAGGAAAACAGCAAACAAGTGCTCAGCATTTGTGGGAACTCCTTCAAGACTGTTGGAAAAGCATTCCAGGTAATGCTAGTTGAGAGAATGCCAAGAATGTTCAAAGCTGTCGGTGACAATTTCTTTTTAAATCTCAAATATAGAATATATTTTGATTTAACCTTTTTTGGTTACTACATGATTCCATATGTGTTATTTCATAGTTGTGATGTCTTCACTATTATTCTGCAATGTAGAAAATAGTAAAAATAAAAACCCTTGAATGAGTAGGTGTTCTAAAACTTTTGACCGGTATTATATCTGGGGGTTATTAACCTTCTGTCAAGCCTTGGAAATGTGATAAACCTGCCATATGAAGATACATTTTCTTTTTTTATATCAGGACACGAGGAGCGTGCATGACAAGGACAGCTGGAGCACACCTGATTGGTAGGGCTAAGCATGAATAGTCATTATAAATGGTGAGAAAGATATCCTACTACATTCTCATTAGTGAGATGAGAAAAGTATGGTTAATATAGCTATTATGTGACCTATTTTAGACTGATATAATATTGTAAGGCAAAATATTGTGGTAGTACAACATTGCGATGTTGATGCGTTGTTCATTTTCATAAATGTAGAACCTTTTATGAATTATTCAAATCAACGCAAGCATGAAATGATGGCTGATGGTACATTTGTTGAAAGTAACAAGCATTACAAACCAGAAACATGGAGGTACTTTTGTGTATATATAGTGTATGTGGACACCCCTTCAAATTAGTGGATTAGACTATTTCAGCCACGCCTGTTGCTGACAAGTGTATAAAATCGAGCACACAGGCATGCAATCTCCATAGACAAACAGTGGAAGTAGAATGGCCTTACTGAAGAGCTCTGTGACTTTCAACGTGGCACCGTCATAGGATGTCACCTTTCCAACAAGTCAGTGCGTCAAATATCGGCCTTGCTAGAGCTGCCCCGGTCAACTGTAAGTGCTGTTATTGCAAAGTGGAAATGTCTAGGAGCAGCAATGGCTCAGCCAACAAGTGGTAGGCCACACAAGCTCACAGAACAAGACAGCCCAGTGCTGAAGTGCGTAGCGCATACAATTTGTCTGTTCTCATTTGCAACACTCACTACCGAGTTCCAAACTGGAAGCAACGTCAGCACAATAACTGTTTGTCTGGAGCTTCATGAAAAGGGTTTCCATGACCGAGCAGCCGCACACAAGCCTAAGATCAGCATGTGCAATGCCAAGCGTTGGCTGTATGGGTGTAAAGCTCGCCGCCATTGGACTCAGAAGCAGTGGAAACCTGTTCTTTGGAATGATGAATCTGCCAACAGAACGCTATCCGCCAGGAGGACGCTATCTGCCCCAATGCATAGTGCCAACTGTAAATTCTGGGGCTGTTTTTCATGGTTCGGGGCTAGGCCCCTTAGTTCCAGTGCAGGGAAATTTTAACGCTACTGCATACAATGACATTCTAGACGATTCTGTGCTTCCAACTTTGTGGCAACAGTTTGGGGAAGGACCTTTCCTGTTTCAGCATGACAATGCCACCGTGCACAAAACGAGGTCCATACAGAAATGTTTTGTCGATCGGTGTGGAGGAACTTGACTAGCCTGAACAGAGCCCTAACCTCAACCTCATCGAACACCTTTGGGGTGAATTGGAAAGCTGACTGCGAGCCAGGCCTAATCGCCCAACATAAATGCCCAACCTCACTAATGCTCTTGTGGCTGAATGTTATAGCAGCAAAGGGGGGACCAACTCCATATTAATGACCATGATTTTTTGGAATGAGATGTTCAACGAGCAGATGTCCACATACCTTTGGTCATTTATTTTTCAGGTCATGAAACATGGGAACACTTAAATGTTGCGTTTATATTTTTGTTCAGTGGATATAGCAGACGCAGTAGTCTAAGGATTAAGAAATGCAGGTCAGTGTTGTAGCAAGCCGCCGACATATCTCTCTGGGGCTAGGCCTAAGCTTCTCTCCCTTTTTTGTATCATTGTTTTTCAATGGTGGACACCTAAGCCTATTGGTCTATGCATGCAATGTCCTGATGTGTTTAGTACTCAAATCTCTGACAGCTGAACTGTGAGGTGGACAGTTATTGTTTTAGGAAAGTAAAAACCAATAAAACAATAGGCTATAAAGTTGTGGAATAGTGTTTTTGTCATTTGTTATAGGCTGTTTTTAAAGACGTAGATGTGGTTCATTTTGCCAGTATCTCTTGTTTATTGAAGGTGCTGACTGTGTGGGTGGATGCCCTAATGCAATGGAGTACTGGTAAATTTCTCAAATGTCCAAAACATTTTTATCTTCCTACTCCTAACGGAAACCCTGATATAAATATATAGTATAGGCTACAGTAGGCTACACAATTTACTTTCCAGTGACACTGACTCAGCCAATGATGAAGACAAGATCTCTTTTCAGATGTTTCCTCACAGCAAGGACACTAGAATTAGCCTCAAGCAATGTTTGGCTTATTAACAGTGTTTTGTTTCTTTGCTGTAGTACAAAGCCTCATTAAATCCTCAAGCACACTCGTTACATCTCCCTTCTCATGCTTTAATGAACTCATAATCAAATCTCAGAGCAGCACCAAGCATCTCCTTCTGAATCCTTGAGAACCAAGCAAACCGGCTGAAATTAGCTTTTCTTTTACAAAAACAAGCCAGCATTCTCTCTCACTGAGTAATACCGGGTGTTTGTTTGCTGAAATTCAGTGCGCTCCAGCAAGTTTGATTAGTTCATGACTGTAGCTGCAGATTGTAATTTCGGGGCTCTTGTGTTGGAGGTCGATCCCAGCCGTGTTGCAGAGAGATTTGTTTACAGCAGCAACACCAGCAGCACGACAGATGCCTCGAAAAACATATTTGTACTTGCAAATGTGTTTCCAAATGGTAATATTATGCTGACTGTGTTCAGACATTCAGGTGGTTGAGGACAAGGAGGGCCTGTAGCGAATATAAAACTGAAGTTTATTTTTTATTTATTTTTTGTCTAGACAAGTAGAGCTACATTTAAAGAAGAAGTTCAAAATATTTCAAACTCTCTAGCCTTGTTGTAATTTTCTATTCCTAGAGACCGTATTACTACCACAACAGCGGTCACAAGTCATGAAGGTAGTCAAATTCCATGTGACCGTTTAGTCACGGTAATTAGGCTTCTCCAAGCTCTGATGCTGATGATGGTCATTAGTAGCCTACCAAACTTGCTAACTGCCTGGTACTCAGCATTCTATTGTCCCTCTTTTCCCGCTGCCCATGTTTCGAGACAGGTACATGATAATGGTTCATTCTCAATCAAAACAAATGTCACACACACATAATATTTAGTATATGTAAAGATGAGATTAAATCAAGAATAGTCTGATGAGTGACAATGTTAGCCTATCACTTGTGAATGATGCCTTTTTTTTGTTACTTTTTCTAATCATAGTCTCACACCTCATGTAGCCTAGCCCATAGGCCTATATGTTTTGATAAGGTTTGTATCACAACTAAAGTGGCCCAAAAACCTCAAAATGAGGCACATTAATCCGCTTTACAAGGGGTGTAGAGCCTAACTTGCAGATATAAGCAGCACGTGAGTTTGGGGAAGATAATTTTCACCATAAAAATGCACCTTTATAATAAAAGCATTACATGCATAATCTCATTTGCGGTCACTTTTGATAATGTTTTTCCGCTAATGGAACATTTACGCTTATAGCCTACTGCCGTGTGCGCATTGCTGCACTTAATGTGAAGAAATAGCCTAATAGTATATCATCAATTTCAGCTAAATGTTCTGATCTGTTGCGTCAGCCACATTATCCCCCAAAACACTTTACGCAGTGGTTGTATTAATTTGGGATCTATTGCATCCCACAACTGTCCCAGACTATGTTTGGAATATTTATTTCAAGCACAGAATAGAATAGGTTGACCTTTGTACTATGGGGGATAGTAGATTGACATAGGCTAGTGCTTTTGCTGTTCATTAGGCCTACTCATCTTGTTGGCTGACGAAAAGAAAATGTGGACAGTTCTTCCAATAGCTTCAATATGCACCTCGGAATTGGATCCATCTGAGTGAGAGGTGCTAATGGGGTGTGCAGCACTCAGGGAGAAGGGCACAACGCAGCACTCAGGGAGAAGGGCACAACGCAGCACTCGGGGAGAAGGGCACAACGCAGCACTCGGGGAGAAGGGCACAACGCAGCACTCAGGGAGAAGGGCACAACGCAGCACTCAGGGAGAAGGGCACAACGCAGCACTCAGGGAGAAGGGCACAACGCAGCACTCGGGAGAAGGGCACAACGCAGCACTCAGGGAGAAGGTCACAACGCAGCACTCGGGGAGAAGGGCACAACGCAGCACTCGGGGAGAAGGGCACAACGCAGCACTCGGGGAGAAGGGCACAACGCAGCACTCGGGGAGAAGGGCACAACGCAGCACTCGGGGAGAAGGGCACAACGCAGCACTCGGGGAGAAGGGCACAACGCAGCACTCGGGGAGAAGGGCACAACGCAGCACTCGGGGAGAAGGGCACAACGCAGCACTCGGGGAGAAGGGCACAACGCAGCACTCGGGGAGAAGGGCACAACGCAGCACTCGGGGAGAAGGGCACAACGCAGCACTCAGGGAGAAGGGCACAACGCAGCACTCGGGGAGAAGGGCACAACGCAGCACTCGGGGAGAAGGGCACAACGCAGCACTCGGGGAGAAGGGCACAACGCAGCACTCAAGGTCAAGGGCAGAACGGCCACTGGTCGCAAAAGGCATGGATTGTTTGGGGGTGCATTACAGCCACAAAGGGGATACAGCCGGGAAATTAAAGGCATTATCAAGTGCTTGTCAAATTGTGAATGAGAGACTAATGAAGTGTGTACAGCCTGCGCAAAGAAATGAAAATCAGAACTCATGTCTTTCAAGCAATTTTTTTCAAATCATCATTACCTAACATAAGAATCACCTAACATAAGGACAACACAGAGAATGCTATTCTGTTCTTCTAAAATAGACTACATTTTCTTCATATCATGTTTCTTTAGACCTATCTGAAATAAATAATGGATTTATTGTGGTGTAGGCTATATTACATGGATTTATTAGACTTTTTAAAAAGTAGATGTTCCAAAGGTCTGCATCAGTGGCTTGTAGGCTGTGTGGAAGCCAGGAGATGCTAAATGTGTTCATGTTAATTAACGGTCAATTACTGTGAGTTATTTGCTTGACAATCACCGGCTGACGAAATTTCGTGACTGACACAGCCCTATACACATGCAGATCCCTGTGACATAGGGCTATAAGTTGGGTTCTGTGTGCCATTGGATAGTTGTCATCAGTATCCTACAGGCAACCAGACGTCTAGTTTATTCACTGGATACTTAGCTTGCTTTCGATATTCTAAACATAGAGGGATGAGAAAACACATGCTGCGTTGAGGTTGCCAGATTAGTCAGATTTCCCAATTAAATCTCCCTTTTGGTGTGTTATTATTGCAGTGACAGCAGAGGAGCTTTGGAGGGGAGTTCTGGCGGAGACTGGCGCCGGAGCTCGGAAGGGTCGAGGGAAGAGGACCAAGAGGAAGATGAAGAAAGATCTGAACTGAGGCCAGAACATCGGAGAGGGTAAGATGGATATATTGGCTAGATCTATTTAATTCATAGCTATTTATATATCCCTGTAACTCCATAATGTTACTTTATGTCGGAGAAGGAGAGTAACCCCAGACCCCTGAGCGAACCAACACAACCATTGGTTGGTATCATGTTTAATTCCATCTTTAATGCCAAAGCTGAATTTGAGTTTGTATATCGATGGCTAAAGTTTGATCTGAATTTCATTCTGCTAATGGGCATTAAACAGGCACTGTGTAGACTATTAATCTGTTACCAGTATTATTTGATTAATTACACTCATTTATAATGAACAGATCAATTCTCTTTCTCTTATCTATCTGTGTCGTTTAAAAAGTGGAAATGAATCGTTTTTTTATTTATTGCTGAGCTATCTGCTACCCAGACGGTCTCCCTGTCTTTCTTCTCTGGCTTTGTTCAAATCCTTCAAACCCTACAGCTGTGACAAGATTGTGTAATCACTGCCCTATTGGAAGAGAATAGGCGTGACTTCTCTTCCTATTTTCTTTTGATTTTTGTCTGCACCTCGTCACAGTGGTTGAAGTGCTGTCTACTCCCCTCCTAATCAGTGCCCCATCTGTCCCGTCTGTCTGTGTCTCTCTGTACTCGACTATTCTTTAGATAGTCTGTAAGGTCAAATAAAGTTGCTGCTTCGTTTTAGTTGGGATTGCAGTGGAGTTTAGAACAAAGGAATGCTCCTTCCTACCCTCTTTCTCTGTCAGGGCGCGGGGGGTTCCTGTGGCCGGGGTTGAACTCACCCATCCGTAAGAGTGGGGCCATACAGAACATGTCCCGCCGTGGGGAGTCGGAGCAACAGGAACTGCAGGCGGAGCTTCTGCGGTAGCGTGACGAATGGGATCGCAGGAGGAGGATGAGGGTGAATAGGGAGCGAGGGTGGACTGGCAACTCCTGGGGAGGCATCAGTCCGGGGCCCCCTGATCCTGGACTCAACAGAGGTATGTGTGAGTGTGTGTAATGCGTGCACACACTTTGAAGGTCCGTTTTGCCACCAAACATCAATCACTGTTACTGTGTAGCGATATTACCTTAGATCAGATTGAATATTGTTGGTATATTATTGAAGCAAAGTGATCTGTATTCACCACACAGCGTCACCTCTGGCCTTGCTTTACTGGTAAAGGTTGTGAATCAGTAATGACAGTGTCATCCTCCAGCCAGGCATATTCACAACACTGGGTCATTCCTCACAGCATTCTATCTGCTCTGGTAATCAATACCCCTCTGGTAATCAATACCCCTGCTAGTGAAATGGCAGGTTGGGTCAGTCTTTTCCTTCTGAAAGCTCCAAATGCCTGCAGCCTCCACGACGATGAGTCTTTCAATCGTCGCGCCACACGGTAAACGCTCAGTCCACTGGGGAGAGCGGAGTCCGTACCGCTGTCTGGAAAGGAGGGTAAATGTAATCTGGCTAGCAGGGCGTAAAGCAAGAAACTGAGAACCAATGGAGCATAGCGAAAGACAATGAAAGACCTGGCAGACTGACAGGACTCTTTCCCTTCCACCTCTCTAGGCTAACCAACACCTCAAATCAAATCAAATCAAATGTTATTTGTCACATACACATGGTTAGCAGATGTTAATGCGAGTGTAGCGAAATGCTTGTGCTTCTAGTTCCGACCATGCAATAGTATCTAACAAGTAATCTAACAAATTCACAACAACTACCTTATACACACAAGAGTAAAGGAATGAATATGAGTATGTACATATAAATATATGAATGAGCGATGGCTGACCGGCGTAGGCAAGATGCAGTAGATGGTATGGAGTACAGTATATACATATGAGATGAGTAATGTAGGATATGTAAACATTATATAAATGGCATAGTTTAAAGTGGCTAGTGATGGAGGGCAGGTAGTTTACCCCCGGTGATGCGTTGGGCAGTCCTCACTACCCTCTGGAGAGCCTTACGGTTGTGGGCTGAGCAATTGCCGTACCAGGCGATGATACAGCCCGACAGGATGCTCTCGATTGTGCATCTGTAGAAGTTTGTGAGTGTTTTTGGTGACAAGCCAAATTTCTTCAGCAACCTGAGGTTGAAGAGGCACTGTTGCGCCTTCTTCACCACGCTGTCTGTGGGGGTGGACCATTTCAGTGTGTCCGTGATGTGTATGCTGAGGAACTTAAAACTTTCCACCTTCTCCACTACTGTCCCGTCGATGTGGATAGGGGGGTGCTCCCTCTCCTGTTTCCTGAAGTCCACGATAATCTCCTTTGTTTTGTTGACGTTGAGTGAGAGGTTATTTTCCTGACACCACACTCCGAGGGCCCTCACCTCCTCCCTGTAGGCCGTCTCGTCGTTGTTGGTAATCAAGCCTACCACTGCAGTGTCGTCAGCAAACTTGATGATTGAGTTGGATGCGTGCTTGGCCACGCAGTCATGGGTAAACAGGGAGTACAGGAGAGGGCTGAGAACGCACCCTTGTGGGGCCCCAGTGTTTAGGATCAGCGGGGTGGAGATGTTGTTTCCTACCCTCACCACCTGGGGCCGGCCCGTCAGGAAGTCCAGGACCCAGTTGCACAGGGTTTAGACACCTGTGATGGTCTAAATTCACTACATTTCTTTGAAGTGATCAATGAACTTTGAGATTATTCTGATCAAGTCTTTGACATTTAATATTATATATCAGGTCTTTGATACATTCTAGATAAAGTGAGAAGTCTGTGTTTTTAAGGGAGGGAGGGTGTGCAGGGCCGTCAGACTCTCTCTCACTGTACTGTAGTCTGAGAGAGGATGAGTTGGGGCTGTCTGTAGGGTTGGGGGAAAGCAGGCTGGGGGATATCCCTACATTCCGGCCCATTAGCACCTCATGACTGATGGAGAGCAAGATTAAAAAGAAGGTACAGTGGGGCTTTGTCCATATTTAGAAACCACCCACTCACCCATTCCCTCTTGTTTCTCAGTTCTGTCCATTTGGCCCTTAACCCCTCCGATGGAGAACTTATTTTAGGGCCTGAATATTACAGTATTCAAAAAGCTCAAACTTTCTGAATTGCACAATTTGAGAATAAGTAAGATTGGTGGTGTTCCTCTGTCAAGAAAAGGTGTAACTGAAATAGAACTCTCTCTCTCCCTCTCCTCTCCTCATCTCCCTGTGAGATGGAACACAATCAAACTGGTATTGTTCATCTGCCTCTCCAATCTTTCCTCATCCCCCACCACCCCCACCTCTGTTTACGACTGAAACGCGCCACAGAGAGAACAATCTCAGTTTAATTGTAGTCGTTCCCACACAGCACGACCAGGATTTATTTGTTATACATTTATTTTATATATTTATTTCCTCCAGTTGCCCAGGCAGCGCTTGGTTGGTTATTACATTTCCTGCCTTCCATTGTCTCTCTCTCTCCTGCTAGTCTGCAGTGTCCGCTCTGGCTCCTAGTCCCCACGGTGATGGATTACCGTGCGTCGGGATCCTAAATCACAGCTCTGGATTGGAGCAGGAAACGCTCAACCTTTGACCTTCACCCTCCTATTCCTCAACCCGGGGTTAACCCCACCTCCTAACAGACACCTTTGCCAAGCCCGGCTCTTAAATCAAGGAAATGTCCTGTTGCCTCCCATCTCTTTTAGAATCCCATGTTAGAGTGTAGTGAGGGAATTACTGGCACACCGCTGCAGAGCCAAATCATTGACAGATTAACGTTTATTTCCAGATTATTTACCTGCCATCAAAGGTGGTGAAATGAATACTGTTATGGTGGCGTACAACATTCCATTTAAACTAGCTCCTTGTAGTTAATGTCATGTGTTTGTTAACAATTGGTTTTGGATTAGTGTGGGTTTACCACATAAATTATTCTCTACTGTGTTAGCCGTGGAGTACACTAATAAACAATATCCACACAAGTCCGATTTCCCTGTGTTGTAAACAAAAAGTCTAACTTTTCCCTCTATCCCACTCTCCCTCTCTGAGAAGTCTGCCTCATCACCCCTTTATTTGTCTGGCTGAAAACCGGCTGCTAATTCGTTTTGATTCGCTCTGAGAGTTGCTTCTGTAGCTCCTATTCCCAATTGAATTATACATTTAATCTAATGCCCATTTGTTTGGATTGAATTTACCTCATAAACCAAAGCAGAACAAATACAGCATCCGAAGATGAGAAGCCCAGCTGCTAACAAGGTGAACCTCTCATGTCCTGTTCAGTGTCTGATAGAAGGTGATGTTAGTTTAACAGTACACAATCAGAGGTATTCACCGTTAGTGAATACCTCTGATTGTTTTAGCTAACATTCCACTCCTTGCCACTCCTGTCATTTGCCAAAGAGACTGACCTTTCGGAAACTCAACGTTCAATATGCAACCGGATTTACGGCGCAGATGCTGATTGGTAGTTGGAAACAACATTAATATTTTCATTGACAACGTTATGGAACATGGGGTGCGTGCAAATTTGGTGCAATATAGAATTATAATTTTAAGAACAACAATAAACAATACCATTACGACCTGCTGCGGTCATTGTGAGAAGTCTCTGTCAATGGAAGATCATGTTGTTCAAAGGAGTTGAAGAGAACTCCGTAATGAGAGAGAAATAATGATATGGAAAATATTAGCCTACAAGATTCAATCGTGCTACGTTTGCATCCATCGTATCCCATTAATTTGAGGAAAGAAACGCAAAACTGGCACCTGTCTTCATTCCTTGCACATATTGATCATCATGCCGTGCATACATTGGATTTTTATTTTGTTATACTCATTTCAGTTGTAGCATTTGTCCATCCACTTATTAAGAGATGAAGTCCAGACAGGCTACTTTAGGAAACTTTCTGAATGGACATAGAGAGAATTAGCGAACTCTCACTCTCTCACACACACACACACACACACACACCCTAAAAGGACCCACCAATTGTTTTTCATTCAATTGAGCATATGACAGAAGCCTGGGGATTTTTATTAATGTCTAGACAATAAAAAGCTATACTGATCACTAATGCTTGGCTGCCAAATGTGTAGGTGTCCCCATAGGCCTAACATTTAATTTGAGCAAATGTGTGATGGCGCCGGAGAGGATGTCTGTCGTTTTACGGGGCTCCTAACCAACTGTGCTATTTTGTTAGTTTTCTTGCATTGTTTTTAACTTATTTTATACATAATGTTGCTGCTACCGTCTCTTATTACCGAAAAGGGCTTCTGGACATCAGAACAGTGATTACTTACATCTAACTGGATGAAGATTTTTTCTCTTTAATGAGTCCGATGCGAAGGATATGCTGCTTTCCGGAGAACAGGTCCAAATCCCCGTCATTCGCGTGAAGAAAAAGCAGAGATACCGAGGGAGAAGGTTGGGATGCCTTGTTAGGATTCGTGGGCGAGTGAGTAAATTGCCATTACCATCGGTTGTAAGAGAAAGAAGGGATACCTAGTCAGTTGTACAACTGAATGCATTCAACTGAAATGTGTCTTCCGCATTTAACCCAACCCCTCTGAATCAGAGAGGTACTGGGGGATGCCATAATCAACATCCCCATGAACAGTGGGTTAACTGCCTTGCTCATGGGGCAGAACAACAGATTTGTACCTTGTCAGCTCGGGGATTCGATCCAGCAACCTTTGGGTTACTGGCCTAAAGTTCTAACCACTAGTCTACCTGCCGCGGTTCTATTGGCCAACGTGCAATCACTGGGAAACAAACTCGATGAGCTTCGGTCGAGACTATCCTACCAACGAAACATAAACTGTAATAATCGTGGCTGAACGACGACGTGAATAATATAGAGCTGGCTGGTTTTTCTGTGTATCGCTAGGACAGATTACCTACGTCTGGTAAGATGAGGGGTGGGAGTGTGTCTATTTGTCAATAACTGCTGGTGCGAGATGTCTTATGTTAAAGAAGTCTCAAGGTATTGCTCGCCTCAGGTAGAGTACCTTTACAGTCGCTTTCGTTAACCCAAACACAACAACAGACTGGATAGCACGTGGCTACTCAAAACAACGGCGGCGCCGGAGAAGAGGGAAACGCGCCGGTCTTTTGGTCAAGCTACGTCGACGGGCGCATCGTGCACCTCTCCCGAGTATTTTAATCGCCAATGTACAGTCTCTTGACAACAAAGTAGACGAAATCCGATCGAGGGTTGCCTTTCAGAGAGACATTCGAGACTGCAACGTTCTTTGCTTCACGGAAACATGGCTCACTCAGGACACGTTATCAGAGTCGGTACAGCCACCTGGTTTCTCCACGCATCGCGCCGACAGAAACAAACATCTCTCTGGTAAGAAGAAGGGCGGGGTGTGTGTCTTATGATTAACGAGACGTGGTGTGATCATAACAACATACAGGAACTCAAGTCCTTTTGTTCACCTGACATAGAATTCCTTACAATCAAATGCAGACCGCATTATCTACCAAGAGAATTCTCTTCGATTATAATCACAGCCGTGTACATCCCCCCTCAAGCTAATACATCGACGGCACTGAAAGAAATTCATCGGACTCTATGTAAACTGGAAACCACATATCCTGAGGCTGCATTTATTGTGGCTGGGGATTTTAATAAGGCTAATTTAAGAACAAGGCTCCCGAAATTTTACCAGCATATCGAATGTGCCACCCGGGCTGGTAAAATCCTGGACCACTGTTATTCCAACTTCCGTGATGCATACAAGGCTATTCTCCGCCCTCCTTTCGGCAAGTCTGACCATGACTCCATTTTGTTGCTCCCAGCCTACAAACAGAAACTAAAACAGGAAACGCCCGTTCTCAGGTCTGTTCAACGCTGGTCCGACCAATCTGATTCCATGCTGCAAGATTGCTTCGAGCACGTGGACTGGGATATGTTCGGATAGCATCTGACAACAACATTGATGTATACGCTGATTCGGTGAGCGAGTTTATTAGCAAATGCATTGGTGATGTTGTACCCATAGCAAATATCAAAACCTTCCCCAACCAGAAACCATGGATTGATGGCAGCATTCGCAAAACTGAAAGCGCGAACCACTGCTTTTAACCAGGTAAAGGCTACCGGAAACATGACTGAATACAAACAGTGCAGCTACTCCCTCCGCAAGGCAATCAAACAAGCTAAGCGTCAATATAGAGACAAAGTAGAGTCACAATTCAATGGCTCAGACACAAGAGGAATGTGGCAGGGTCTACAGTCAATCACGGACTACAAAAAGAAAACCAGCCCGTCGCGGACCATGACGTCCTGCTCCCAGACAAACTAAACAACTTCTTTGCTCGCTTTGAGGACAATACAGTGCCACCGACACGGCCCGCTACCAAAACCTGCGGGCTCACCTTCACCGCAGCCAATGTGAGAAAAACATTTAAATGTGTTAACCCTCGCAAGGCTGCCGGCCCAGATGGCATCCCTGGCCGTGTCCTCAGAGCATGCGCAGACCAGCTGGCTGGTGTGTTTACGGACATATTCAATCAGTCCCTATCCCAGTCTGCTGTTCCCACATGCTTCAAGAGGGCCACCATTGTTCCTGTTCCCAAGAAAGCTAAGGTGACTGAGCTAAATGACTATCGCCCGTAGCACTCACTTCCGTCATCATGAAGTGCTTTGAGAGATTAGTCAAGGATCATATCACCTCCATCCTGCCAGACACCCTGGACCCACTCCAATTTGCTTACCGTCCCAATAGGTCCACAGACGACGCAATCGCAATCACACTGCATACTGCCCTAACCCATCTGGACAAGAGGAATACTTATGTAAGAATGCTGTTCATCGACTACAGCTCAGCATTTAACACCATAGTTCCCTCCAAGCTCGTCATTAAGCTCGAGACCCTGGGTCTCGACCCAGCCCTGTGCAACTGGGTCCTGGACTTCCTGACGGGCCGGTCCCAGGTGGTGAGGGTAGGAAACAACATCTCCACCCCGCTGATCCTCAACACTGGGGCCCCACAAGTGCGTTCTCAGCCCTCTCCTGTACTCCCTGTTTACCCATGACTGCGTGGCCAAGCACGCATCCAACTCAATCATCAAGTTTGCTGACGACACTACAGTGGTAGGCTTGATTACCAACAACGACGAGACGGCCTACAGAGAGGAGGTGAGGGCCCTCGGAGTGTGGTGTCAGGAAAATAACCTCTCACTCAATGTCAACAAAACAAAGGAGATGATCGTGGACTTCAGGAAACAGGAGAGGGAGCACCCCCCTATCCACATCGAGGGGACAGTAGTGGAGAAGGTGGAAAGTTTTAAGTTCCTCGGCGTACACATCACGGACAAACTGAATTGGTCCACCCACACAGACAGCGTGGTAAAGAAGGCGCAACAGCGCCTCTTCAACCTCAGGAGGCTGAAGAAATTTGGCTTGTCACCAAAATCACTCACAAACTTTTACAGATGCACAATCGAGAGCATCCTGTCGGGCTGTATCACCGCCTGGTACGGCAACTGCTCCGCCCACAACCGTAAGGCTCTCCAGAGGGTAGTGAGGACTGCACAACGCATCACCGGGTTAAACTACCTGCCCTCCAGGACACCTACACCACCCGATGTCACAGAAAGGCCAAAAAGATCATCAAGGACAACAACCACCCGAGCCACTGCCTGTTCACCCCGCTATCATCCAGAAGGCGAGGTCAGTACAGGTGCATCAAAGCTGGGACCGAGAGACTGAAAACAGCTTCTACCTCAAGGCCATCAGACTGTTAAACAGCCATCACTAACATTGAGTGGCTGCTGCCAACATACTGACTTAAATCTCTAGCCACTTTATACATAGGAATTGGATGTAACAAATGTATCACTAGCCACTTTAAACAATTTTGTATATAATGTTTACGTATCCGACATACTCATATCAAATGTATACACTGTACTCTAAACCATCTACTGTATCTTGCCTATGCCGCTCGGTCATCGACCCAAATCTCTAGCCACTTTAATAATTATAATTGGATGAAATAATGTATCACTAGCCACTTTAAACAATGCCATTTATATAATGTTTACATATCCTACATTACTCATCTCATATATATGTGTATATACTGTACTCCATACCATCTACTGCATCTTGCCTATGCCGGTCAGCCATCGCTCATCCATATATTTATATGTACATACTCGTATTCATTCCTTTACTCTTGTGTGTATAAGGTAGTTGTTGTGAATTTGTTAGATTACTTGTTAGATACTACTGCATGGTCGGAACTAGAAGCACAAGCATTTCGCTACACTCGCATTAACATCTGCTAACCATGTGTATGTGACAAATAAAATTTGATTTGATTTGATTTGATTTGATAAGCTGTAGACCACACTATCTACCAAGAGAGTTCTCATCTATATTATTCGTAGCCACCTATATACCACCACAAACCGATGCTGGCACTAAGACCACACTCAACCAGCTGTAAAATAAAAAAAGGTTATGCTCATCCTGAAGCGGCGCTACTAGTGGCCGGGGGTCTTTAATGCAGGCAAACTTACAGTTTTTTACAGTCGCTAGGACACATTTCTCAATACTTAGGTCACTTTTTCAAAACTCTTCACACAGTGAGCACAACAGAAGTATATGTGGGCTAAACTGTGGATCATTTATCATTGCTTTGGCACAAAATGCATTCAATGACTACATCTTTCAAATTACATTAACTCTTTTCTCACTTCGACACAACAACCGCCAAAACTCTGTGTACCTACAGGCCAATTTGCACATGCTTATATACTGTTTTCAAAACTGTTAAACTTATGTTCAAAACAATAACATAATACAAAACTGAATAAGACAGCAATTTGCTACATTTCTACAGTAATATTTTAATGAAATATATTTTAAATCTTAAAATTAAATGCTATAAAACAATTGGACAATTGGACCAACCACAGCTGATTCTCATTGTAGAGGAACATCTACACAGGTGTTACTCTTTCAATTTCATTACAAAAGGAGACAACTGCTGAATAGTTTTGTATTGTGATGTAAACATGGACCCAGCCAGAAATAGAGAAGTGGCTGAAAGAGGAAGAAGAGTGGCTGGGAGGGGGCGAGGAATACGTATGCGTGGTGGAAGAAGAATAAGAGGAAGATCAAGAGCTGTAGTCTCAGATGAGATCAGAGCTACTGTAATTGATCATGTAGTAAATCATGGTCTCTCAATGAGAGAAGCTGGTCAGAGAGTGCAGCCAAATTTGCAATGCTCAACAGTGGCATCTATTGTTAGAGTTTTCCGGCAAACCAACAGGTAACTTGTATTCTGCAAGGGCATATGACTGAGTTGCACATTACATAAGTAAATAGACTTGTGTGTAATTGCTTTTGCATTTCTGCTTAGGACTCAACGGTTACCTCACACAGGTGGGAGAGGAAGGATGCTCACTGAAGTGCAGGAAACTGCCATTGTTGATATGGTCATCAGAAACAATGGCATAAAACTCACTGAGATTCGAGACAGAGTCTTGGCAGACAACGTTACTTTTGCAAATATTCACAGTGTAAGCATAACAACTATTTCTAGAGTCCTGAAAAAACATCAGGTCAGGATGAAACAGTTGTACACTGTGCCTTTTGAGAGGAACTCTGAACATGTCAAGCAACTCAGGAACCAATATGTCCAGGTAAGATCACAATAAAATACAGAACTGTTTTTAAACAAAACCAAACACACACAAAGACATATTTTTAGGTAATGTTTACTACTGTAACAGCTTATGTTGCCTTGTGGATTTATTTTAGAGAGTCATGGAGATTGAAGGCAGGCAAACACCCCACATTTTCATCTTTGTGGATGAGGCGGGTTTCAACTTGGCCAAAAACACGGCGACGAGGGAGGAATGTGATTGGGAAGAGAGCCACAGTGGATGTCCCGGGCCAGAGGGGTGCCAACATCGCAATGTGCGCAGCAATATCCACTGATGGACTGCTGTTACACAAACCACTAATTGGGCCATACAACACTGAACGTCTCCTTGCGTTCCTGCATGATCTCTATGGAAGGGTTGTGCTAGGTGAGGAAAGGGATGCAGAGAGAAGAAATCAGCCAACATTTATAATTGTATGGGACAATGTGGCATTTCACCACTCCCGTGCAGTCACTGAGTGGTTTGCAGCCCATCCCAGAATGGTGTCACTTTTCCTCCCACCTTACTCTCCATTCCTCAAACCCCATAGAGGAATTATTTTCCTCATGGAGGTGGAAGGTTTATGACCACCATCCACATGATCAAATGTCCCTCCTGGATGCAATGAATGCTGGATGCCTGGACATATCAGCAGAAGATTGCCAGGGATGGATCAGGCATGCCAGAAGATTCTTTCCTAGGTGTATTGCCTAGATGACATAAGATGTGATGTGGATGAGAACCTGTGGCCAAATGGAGAAGACCGAGTAGATTAGCATTACTATTGTATCTGTATCAGTTGATGGTGTGTATACAACCTCTTGTATTTTGGAATTACTCACTGCAAAAATAAAAATAAATAAAAGACATAAAATATATTGAAGCATTCTGCATCATGTCTGATTCATTCCAGTAACATATATTGCAGTGAATTATAAACAGAGATGTGTCCTTGTTTTACACAAGAAAACATTGTATAATGCTACATGTTGTTAGTGTTTTTTAGGTCATTGTTTTGTGGGTGACAAAGTGTGTTTGTTGGCTGTCAACCTTTGCTAGTGTTGTGGAAGAATGTGTTGATTTGAGACATGTATGAAGTGATTTGGTAGTTTTAGTGCATTTTGAATGTGAAATGAACTGCTGTGCCGAGCTGTGCCGAGCTGTGCCGTGCGTGTGCGCGTGTGCGTGTGTGTGTGTGTCTGTGTGTGTCTGTGTGTGTGTGTCTGTGTGTGTGTGTGTGTGTGTGATTGGTGTGGGTGTGTGTGATTGGTGTGGGTGTGTGTGTGTGATTGGTGTGGGTGTGTGAGTATGATTGGTGTGTAAGTGAGTGTGCATCACCTGGTAGACAAATCAAATCACATTTTATTTGTCACATACACATGGTTAGCAGATGTTAATGCGAGTGTAGCGAAATGCTTGTGCTTCTAGTTCCGACCATGCAGTAGTATCTAACAAGTAATCTAACAATTTCACAACAACTACCTTATACACGCAAGTGTAAAGGAATGAATATGAGTATGTACATATAAACGGCTAATGATGGCTGTTCAACAGTCTGATGGTCTGGTAATAGAAGCTGTTCAACAGTCTGATGGTCTGGTGATAGAAGCTGTCAACAGTCTGATGGTCTGGTGATAGAAGCTGTTCAACAGTCTGATGATCTGGTAATAGAAGCTGTTCAACAGTCTGATGGTCTGGTAATAGAAGCTGTTCAACAGTCTGATGGTCTGGTAATAGAAGCTGTTCAACAGTCTGATGGCCTGGTAATAGAAGCTGTTCAACAGTCTGATGGTCTGGTAATAGAATCTGTTCAACAGTCTGATGGACTGATAATAGAAGCTGTTCAACAGTCTGGACTGGTAATAGAAGCTGTTCAACAGTCTGATGGTAATAGAAGCTGTTCAACAGTCTGATGGTCTGGTAATAGAAGCTGTTCAACAGTCTGATGATCTGGTGATAGACGTTTTGTAGTCTCTCAGTCCGGGCTCGGATGCACCTGTACTGTCTCTGTCTGTCAGCCGGTAGCCGAGTGAACAGTCCGTGGCTCGGGTGACTGAGTTCCTTAATGATCTTCTTGGTCTTCCTTTGACATCACCCCGATGATGCGTTGGGCTGGAGAGCCATGTGGTTGAGGGCGGTGCAGTTGCCGTACCAGACGTTGATGCAGCCTGACAGGATGCCCTCAATGGGGCATATGTATACGTTTGTGAGGGTCTTAAGGGCAATGCCAAATTTCTTCAGCTGCCTGAGATTGTAGAGGCACTATTGCACATTCTTCACCACGGTGTCTGTGTGGCGAGACCATTTCAAGAGGAACTTGAAGCTTTTGACCCTATCCACTGCGGCCTCGTCGATGAGGATGGGGGCGTGCTCCCTCTGTCTCCTGTAATCCATGATCAGCTCCTTTGTTTTGTTGACGTTGAGGGAGAGCACGTTATTTTCTTGGCACTACTCCACCAGGGCTCTAACTTCCTCCCTGTACGCTATCTCGTCATTGTTGCTAACCAGGCCTATGTCGTCTGCAAACTTGATGATTTGAGTTGGAGTCGTGCGTGGCCACGCAGTCATGGGTGAACAGGGATTACAGGAGGGGGCTGAGCACGCACCCCTGAGCCCCTGTGTTGAGGGTCAGCATGGCAGAGGTGTTTTCTACCCTCACCACCTGGGATCAGCCCGTCAGGAAATCTAGGATCTAGTTTCTCAGGTCAGGGTTCAGACCCAAGGCCCTGATCTTAGTGACGAGCTATGGTGTTAATAGTTGAGTTGCAGTCGAAGAACATTTTTCTTGTTTATTGGAAGCTGTAACCTGGGTTAACATGCATATTCATGCGACTGGAATTCACCTTTTATCTACATGTTTTAATTTTACTGCTTTGTTATCCTCTCTGGGCTAGGGGGTAGTGTTCGAAAGTTCGGAGAGTCTGGCGTGCCCAAAGTACGAACTTTACCGGTACTTTGGGGATTTCTTTGTCTGCATGAGGAATGACTGGATTACAGAATTCCATGGCGCCAACTAAACTGACTTTTTGGGATATAAAAAAGGACTTTATCGAACACAACTACCATTCTTTGTGTTCCTGGGACCCTTGTGATTGCAAACAGAGGACGATCTTCAAAGGTAAGTGATTTATTTTATCGCTATATTTGATTTTGTAATGCCTGTGCTGGTTTGAATAATATTTTTTTGTTGGGCGCTGTCCTCACATAATCGAATGTTCTGCTTTCGCCGTAAAGCCTACTGTAAATCCGACAACGTGGTTCGATTACCAAGATTCTAAGCTGTTGAATGGTGTACAACACTTGTATTTTCATGAATGTTTAATATGACTATTTTTGTCATTTGAATTTGGCACTCTGCATTTCACCGGATGTTGTCATAGCGGTCCACCTAGCCCAAACAGATTATTTTATGTTTTTACAGAGACTTACGAAGACTTTGACTCCCGAGTGATCGAGGTGAGTGCTCTTCAAATACTAACCTAAAATGTTGGAATCTGGTACCATGATATTAACTCAACCCAAAACAGTGTATCAGGGCATCTAGCAATGTCTGTAGTTTGACAAAGCAGGGCAGACACCACGCTGTAGCGTAGTGCTATTTAGTGGCTTTGAAGAAAAGCGGATAGGATCCCTTTGATGGTTGATGTTCCCGGTCCCTGGGAGAACTGGGTTTGATCCGTGGAGGCTGGCTGGGAGGATGTCTGTGTCTCCCCTGCTGCTTACCGTAACTCCTTGCTCGGTGAGAAACATCACTTGGTTGAGGAGCCGGCTGCCAACGGGCCTCTGAACATCCCTGATCAAAGAGCCTGAACCACAGCTGAACTCACAGAGGGAAACCGGAAAGGATATGACCCCGGAGTGCTCACACATAAACACAGGCCCTACCACAGTCATGCTGAAATCTGTGTATTACAAACTGTATGAAAAAGGGCAAACGACTCGTATGTTTACACTCACTGATACATCTCACCTGCTTCACGTTTACCCAGACACACACGATACATCTCACCTGCTTCACTCCTACCCAGACACACACAATACATCTCCATTAGGGCTGGGAATTGTCAGGGGCCTCATGATACAATATTATCACGATACTTAAGTGCCGATACGATATGTATTGCGATTATCACGATTCTATATGTATTGCGATTCGATGCTGGGATTTTATGTCTGCTGCAGAGAGACGAGAGAGAGCATGAGCAAATTAGTTTCGATCAGTCATGGAAATAAAAGTGCTAAAAACATGATGAATTAAAGGATGGAAATTATCAGAGTTTTGGCAAAGGTTCAGCCAACTAATGTAGCTATCGCTACCTAGCATAATTCTTACTCCGGCACTAACTGAGGGTTGGTGGGGGTAGGGGGCTAAAGGTAATCTCTCATCCCACCTCCACCCCCCCAAGCATTGATAACAACATGATTCCTACTCATGCACCTGCATGATCTCTGTCTTCCAATGGACAGTTTTATGCCTTGTGGCTGCCAGAGAGAGACTGTAGGCACAGACAGACATGTTGTCAGCACCGAGGTCAAACTGCAACTCAACCCCCCTAACGGAGGAAATTATGTGACGTTTTCTATTTTGGTAAATGAAGGGAAGTACGGTGATATGAATATGGCGGCGATATGGATATTGCTAATACAGTATGTTGTTATCAGAGGCACCCCTCAGAGAGGATATTGGAATATAGACAGAGTAGATTACAAAACACTTTGATAAACAGATACACAAGCCAACCGGCACCCAAAACAAACTCCTCGCCGTCCTCATCAATCCTCATTATGGGTCCGAGAGAGAGAGAAGAGAGGGGCTTCGGAGATTCAGGGATACATTTAGCTTCCCCATCCAGTCGGAGGAGATCTCTCCCGGTAATGATGGTGCTTTCGATTTAGACTAATTGAAAACAAATGGATGTAGTGGAGGGCCTAAACTAACAGGGACCATCCATAGAGGTTATCTTGCAGGGGTGTGATACACAGAGCTCCTGAAATCCACCCCAAAGCATTAAGCCGCTGTAATAAAATCAATTTATACCTGCGGTAATGGACTCCCTTATCGTGTGCCACAGACACGCGCACAGACACACACACCACTAATTCCACAGTGATTCATAAGGCTAGGTGAATTTGTTGCCAGTTCATTTTTCATCCCGGATTTAAGGTGCATTATGCATTACACAGGTTCTAGATTAAAGGTTGGATGAAAATATATCCTCTTCTAATAGAAAAAAAAGCATTTGTATTTGAATTCTAAGATAAATTAGGGCTGTGTGGAAATGTCAGCGTATAGAGAGGTCTGCGGATGTCCGGTTTAAGATGGATAACGTGGGTCAGAAGGCTGCCGTCCTCTCCATTGCACTCCCTCCTCTCCCTCCCTTTTTCTCCAAAGTGAGTACTAGACCCCCTACACTCTGCGTTGTGGTACAGTCCACATGAGATGTTTTTCTCAGTGACCCGTGAGCCACTGTGTTTGTTCTGTTCTAATTCTGAAGACACTCACACACCTCCCCTATACAATCTGCAAATCAAGTCCTTGAACTGTGATTGGCCAGTGAGCGGCTGAATGTGTCCGCCAGCCACCTGGCAGATGCTTAGATGACAGATGAGTCACACGGATGAAAGCCAGAGCAGAGAGATGTCCCTATGTCTATTTTTTATAAAATAAATATTGGTGGTGATGTTGCTTTTGACTTCCCCCTTAATGCCTGGCAGGCTGATTTAAAGCTCTCGTTCCCTAACATGTGAGCTGTGGTTGCCTGAACCGTACTCTCCTCTTGAACATAGAAGCACAACTATAGATTTGTATTGAAAGAGGGAGAGTACCGGTGAGAGGAGCACTTAGAGACCGAGAGAAAAACAGCAGAAAATGTTTGTTTTTCCATGGACCCAAATTAGACCAGGTTGTGTCGCGACTTAATATTCACATCACCATTTTGTTCTCCAAAATGCAATCTGGAAAGCTGTTTTTAATGCTATATGGATAGTAAATGTAGCAGTTATATGACAAGGGAACAACATTACCACTTTCTCTATTGTCAATAATTAAATTTTATGAAGAATGTTAGTAAGCTCACTGGTTTGAGACCACAAAATCAACCAAATAGCTCTATTGAAAATTGTAATAAAAAAAAAATCTGAGATTAAATTATGTAAAAAAATATATATTGTATACTCAACAAAAATATAAACGCAATATGTAAAGTGTTGGTCCCATGTTTCATGAACCGAAATAAAAGATTGTCCATACGCACAAAAAGCTTATTTATCTCAAATGCTATGCACAAATGTGTTTACATCTCTGTTAGTGGGCATTTCTTCTTTGCCAAGAAGCTGATTAAACAGCTTGATCATTACAAATCAAATAACATTTTATTAGTCACATGCGTCGAATACAACAGGTATTCACCTTACAGTGAAATGCTTACTTATGAGCCCCTAACCGACAGTGCAGTTTAAAAAAATATGGATAAGAATAAGAGATAAAAGTAACAAGTAATTAAAGATAACAATATATACAGGGGGGTGCCGGTACAGAGTCAATGTGCGGGGGCACCGGTTAGTTGAGGTAGTATGTACATGTAGGTAGAGTTAATTAAAGTGACTATAGATAGATGACAACAGAGAGTGGCAGTGGTGTGGAGAATGGAGGGAAGGGGGGAACAATGTGAATAGTCTGGGAATCCATTTGACTAGATGTTCAGGATTCTTATGGCTTGGGGGTGTGTTGTTACCTACCCTTACTACCTGGGGGCGGCCGTCAGGTGAACAGAGCCTCCGCAGTCTGTAGAGCCGTAGGGAGACCGGCAAAGGAAGGAGGCGACAGGACTTAGAAAACCGATCCACAACAACCAGGATCGTCGTTTTTCCCAACAACCAGGATCCGTCACAAAATCCACTGACAGGTGTGACCACGGCCGCTGTGGAACGGGTAGGGGTTGTAATTTCCCTCTGGGCAGGTGCCTGGGCGCCTTGTACTGAGCGCACACCGAGCAGGAGGAAACATAAACACTCACGTCCTTAGCTAAGGTGGGCCACCAGTATTTCTCACTAAGACAGTGCACTGTCCGGCCGATACCTGGATGACCAGAGGAGAGTGATGTGTGAGCCCAAACGATCAGACGGTCGCGGACAGCGGACGGAACGTACATACGCCCAGCTGGACACTGAGAGGGAGTGGGCTCTGTACGTACCGCCCGCTCGATCTCCGTGTCCAGCTCCCATACCACCGGTGCCACCAGGCAAGAGGCAGGAAGTATGGGAGTGGGATCGATGGACCGCTCCGCTGTGTCATACAACCGGGACAGTGCATCTGCCTTCACGTTCTGGGAACCTGGTCTGAAGGATAGCGTAAAATCTAAACGTGTGAAAAACATGGCCCACCTTTCCTGACGAGGGTTCTGTCTCCTCGCCGCCTGGATGTACTCCAAATTACGGTGGTCAGTCCAGATGAGAAAAGGGTGTTTAGCCCCCTCAAGCCAATGCCTCCACGCCTTCAGAGCCATCACGACAGCCAACAACTCCCGGTCACCCACATCATAGTTTCGCTCCACCGAGCTGAGCTTCTTAGAAAAAAAAGCACAGGGGTGGAGTTTTGGTGGCGTACTCGAGCGCTGAGACAGCACAGCTCCTATCCCAGCCTCGGACGTGTCCACCTCAACTATGAATGCCAGAGAGGGATCCGGATGAGCCAAGTGGTCCGCCTCAGCTGACCACTGCAGTCGCACCGGTCCCCCCTTCAGCAGTGAGGTAATGGGAGCCGCTACCTGACCGAAGCCCCGGATAAACCTCCGGTAGTAGTTGGCAAACCCTAAGAACCACTGCACCTCCGTTACCGTGTTGGAGTCGGCCAATTACACACAGCGGAAATGCGGTCACTCTCCATCTCCACCCCGGACGTGGAAATGCGATATCCTAGGAAAGAGACGGATTGTTGGAAGAACAAACACTTCTCAGCCTTGACGTACAGGTCATGCTCCTACAGCCGACTAAGCACCCTGCGCACCAGGGACACATGCTCGGCGCGTGTAGCAGAGTATATCAATATGTTGTCAATATACACCACTACACCCTGCCCGAGCAGGTCCCTGAAGATCTCGTCTACAAAAGATTGGAAGACTGATGGAGCATTTTTCAACCCGTACGGCATGATGAGGTACTCATAGTGCCCTGAGGTGGTACTAAATGCTGTCTTCCACTCGTCTCCCTCTCGGATACGCACCAGATTGTAAGCGCTCCTGAAATCCAAATTTGTGAAGAAGCGCGCCCCATGTATTGACTCGATCGCACTGGCTATGAGAGGCAGCGGGTAGCTGTACCTCACAGTGATCTGATTGATCCCTCATTAGTCAATACACGGGCGCAGACCTCCATCCTTCTTCTTCACAAAAAACTTGAGGAGGCAGGTGAAGTGGAGGGCCGAATGTATCCCTGCCCCAGAGATTCGGAGACATATGTTTCCATAGCCTCCGTCTCCTCCTGTGACAGAGGATACACGTGACTCCTGGGAAGTGCTGCGTCTACCAGGAGATTTATAGCACAATCCCCTCGTCGATGGGGTGGTAATTGAGTCGCCCTCTTTTTACAGAAGGCGAGAGCCAAATCGGCATATTCTGAGGGGATGTGCACGGTGGTCTGGACCTGGTCTGGACTCTCCACCGTAGTCACGCCGATGGAAACATCCACACACCTCCCCAAGCACCCTCGTGACCACCCCTTAAGAGCCCTCTGTTGACACGAAATATTGGGGTCATGATAGGCCAACCAGAGTATGCCCAGCACCACAGGAAACGCAGGAGAATCAATGAGGAAAAGACTGATACGCTCCTCATGACCCCCCTGCGTCACCATACTAAGTGGAGCTGTGGCCTCCCTAATCAGCCCTGCCCCTAAGGGTCGACTATCTAGGGCATGCACAGGGAAGGGCACATCAAGAGACACAATGGGTATCCCTAACCTACGGGCAAAAGAACGGTTAATAAAATTCCCAGCTGCGCCTGAATCTACTAGTGCCTTATGCTGGGAATGCGGGTAACACTCAGGAAATTCTACTTACAGAAACATGTGAGCAACAGGGAACTCTGGGTGAGTCTGGTGCTTGCTCACCTGGGTGGACACAACAGTGCTCTGCCTGCCGCCTCGACTTCCTGAAGAACCTCCCCAACACCAACCAGCAGTGTGTCCTCTGCGGCCACAGCTGGTGCAGGGAATGGCCGCTCCTCCGGCCCCCCTTAGCGCAGAACCTCCTAGCTCCATAGGGGTCGGAGCGGAGATGCTGGAGGATGGAAGTGACGGGCCCCGATCCGGACGTCCGCGGGTGGCCAGCAGGTTGTCCAGTCGTATTGACATGTCCACCAGCTGGTCCAACGTGAGTGTGGTGTCCCTGCAGGCCAGCTCCCGACGGACATCCTCACGCAGACAGCACCGGTAATGGTCGATCAGGGCCCTGTCATTCCATCCTGCGCTCGCAGCTAGGGTACGGAAGTCCAGGGCGAAATCCTGCGCGCTCCTCGTCCCCTGTTGTAAGTGGAAAAGGCGTTCACCCGCAGGCAGATGGTCGAAAGCCGCCCAAAAACGGCGAGTGAACTCCTCATAGTGGTCCAACGCCGCGTCGCCTTCTCCCCATACGGCGTTGGCCCACTCCAGGGCTTTCCCAGATAGACAGGAGACGAGGGCGGACACACTCTCGCGTCCTGAAGGAGCCGGGTGGACGGTCGCCAGGTAGAGCTCCAGCTGTAGCAAAAACCCCTGGCATCCGGCAGCCGTCCCATCATATTCCCTCGGGAGCAAGAGCCTAATCCCACTGGTCAGCAGCACGCGATCCATGGCTGTGCCGAGATGTTGAAGCATTGTCGCGTGCTGCTGGACGCGCTCCTCTACATGAAGAGGAGGGCTGTGTTCTCCTGCTGATTCCATTTAAATGGTCCGTGATTCTGTGAATGCTCTTGTATTGCAGGTCTTAGGAATCAAGCGCAGGAAACAGAGTAAAGACAAAACTCCTTTACGAAACGGACACGAACTACTAACCCAGTAGTATTCACACCTGCTCACGAACAACGGAGCACAACTTACAGATAACAATCACGGACAAAAACCAGAGGGGAACAGAGGGATTAAATAGGAAATGGGAACCAGGTGTGAATGAAACAAGATAAACATTAAATGAGAAATGGATCGGTGGTGGCTAGAACTCCAGTGACGTCGACCGCCGGTAGCCGCCCGAACTAGGAGAGGGACCGACTTCAGCGGAAGTTGTGACACTTTGCCTGTTTGATGGTTCGTCGGGGGGCGTAGCGGGATTTCTTATAGGCTTCCGGGTTAGAGTCCCGCTCCTTAAAAGCGGCAGCTCTAGCCTTTAGCTCAGTGCGGATGCTGCCTGTAATTCATAGTTTCTGGTTGGGGTATGTACGTACGGTCACTGTGGGGATGACATCATCGATGCACTTATTGATGAAGCCAATGACAGATGTGGTGTACTCCTCAATGCCATTGGAAGAATCCCGGGAACATATTCCAGTCTGTGCTAGCAAAACAGTCCTGTAGCTTAGCATCTGCTTCATCTGACCACTTTTTTCTATTGATCTAGTCACTGATGCTTCCTACTTACATTTTTGCTTGTAAGCAGGAATCAGGAGGATAGAATTATGGTCAGATTTGCCAAATGGAGGGCGAGGGAGAGCTTTGTATGCGTCTCTGTGTGTGGAGTATAGGTGGTCCAGAGTTCTTTTCCCTCTGGTTGCACAATAGAAATTAGATAAAACTGATTTGTTTCCCTGCATTAAAGTCTCCGGCTACTAGGAGCTACAAAGAATATAGATGAATATATATTGTATACTCGGTAGGTAATGTGGTCTGCAGCTTATCATGAGAAAATCTACCTCAGACGAGTAATGGCTTGAGACTTCCTTAGATATCGTGCACCAGCTGTTGTTTACAAAAATACATAGACCGCGACCCCTTGTCTTATCAGACGCCGTTGTTCTATCCTGCCGGTACATCGTATAACCAGTCAGGGATTGCTGGGTCGCTAGCGGGCTCGTCCCGACACTACCAGCGAAAATCTAAAGCGCCAAATTCAAAATCCCAAAATGGAATTATTAAACATCCACCAATATACAAGTGTTCCATACTCATCAAAAGCTATGTTTCTTGGCAATATCACAGCGTTGTCAGATTTCAAAAAGGCTTTACGGCGAAAGCAGCACATTTCATTGTTTGAGGCTAGCACCTCACATATTTTTCCAATAGCCATGTATCGATTAGCCATCATGGCACACACATAACACATTTCACAGCGAAAACAAATCAATTACCTGTTGAAGAACTTCTGCTGAGGTCATCCTAAGTGTCCAACGAAGACAATCCATGGTTCTTTTGTTAGAAAAAGTAACGTCTTTTATCCATAAATCCTCCATTTGGTTCTCGCGTTATAATCAGAAACGACAGCCTCCACTAGTCCATGAAACGCGGCGCGAACTCGTTCAAATTATACCTATAAACTTGTCCAAGAACAATCAAACATAGTTTTAAATGTATCCTTAGGAACACTTTTACGTATATTTACTATTATAAATCAGCCGGAATATAAACTGATCAATAACGCGGCTACAAAAAGACACTCCGTGACTTCGCAATGCGCGCCACGGAACTTTTCTCAGAAAGAGGGTCTTCATTGTTTGGTCTTTTTCTCTGCTCTAAATTCATCCAAAATGGAGGGAAACACCGTCTCGAGGCTGTTGACATCATAAGGAAGCGACGTGTACTGCATTCATATGCCTATATATGGTCATTTTCAATAGGGAGGGGTTCCCAAATGAGCAATGTGTCAAAATCACTTTTTCCAGGACAGAGATTCCTCAGGGTTTGGCCTGCTATATGCGTTCTGATTCACTCACAGACGAATGGTTAACAGTTTTGGAAAATTCAGAGTGTTTCCTATCCAATGGTACTAAATATATGCATATCCATATCCTATCTGGGCCTAAATGGGAGGCATTTTACTTTGGGCACGCCAGGCTCTCCAAAACGGTCACCTCATGCACTGCTCCCAGAGAAGATAACCAGCCAGCTGTTTGTTGATATTGACGTCGTTCAGCCACGACTCTGTGAAGCATAAGATGTTACAGTTTTTAATGTCCCGTTGGTAGTTTAATCGTCCACGTAGCTAGTTGATTTTATTGTCCAAAGATTGCACGTTTGCTAGCAGAATTGAGGGAAGTGTGGGTTGGGGGCACGTAAAACGTCTGCCTTCTGCTCCGGCGCCATTTTAGTCACACAGGTGCACCTTGTGCTGAAGACAATAAAAGGCCACGGTAAAATGTGCAGTTTTGTCACACAACACAATGCCACAGATGTCTCACGTTTTGAGGGAGTGTGCAATTGGCATGTTGACTGCAGGAATGTCCACCAGAGCTGTTGCCAGAGAATTTGTTAATTTCTCTACCATAAGCTTCCTCCAACGTTGTTTTAGAGAATTTAGCAGTACGTCCAACTAGGCACCACACCTGGCCAACTGAGCTAATTGATCAGTTCAATGATTGCCTAAATTCAACCTACGGGTCTTCCAGGTTGGTTAAATGAAGTGCCTGTGGCACTCCAGGACCAAGGTAGCTTACTGCTGGATTAGTGCCTAATTAATTAATTTCCTTTATGAACTTAGTAAAATCTTTGAAATTGTTGCATGTTGCGTTTATATTTTTGTTCAGTAGATTTGAGTTATGTATCATTTATCATTCAGCACACATTCTACCTGGTTTTAGTTGTTTAAGATCAGACTGGAGTATTTTTTTATCTTTTAATAGTTAGCTTTTAAACAAATCCGTGGAGAAGCGATTTGCCGGCGCACCCGCTAACTCGAGTTAACTCTGTATGTGTCACGACTTCCACCGAAGTCGGTTCCTCTCCTTGCTCGGGCGGCGTTCGGCGGTCGACGTCACCAGTCTTCTAGCCATCGACGATCCACCTTTCATTTTTCCATTTGTTTTGTCTTGTTTTTCCACACACCTGAATTACATTTCCCTCATTACTGTCTTGTATTTAACCCACTGTTTCCCCCCATGTCTGTGTGGGGAATTGTTTGTTGGCATGCCGGTTTACGCTGGGTTGTTGGTTTTCACCCGTGCTTTGTGGCAGCCGGTATTTTGAGGTTTATTTGTACTTTGTGCTGCCTTACTTGTTTTTGGGCATTTGTTTTGTGACGCGGTTGCGTTCTGTATTTTGACTTTGCCTGAGTAAAGTGCTTAGTCCACTCATCTCTGCTCTCCTGCGCCTGACTTACACCAGCTACACCCACCGCATGACAGTATGAGGGTTCAGGACACAATGCTTGTTCATAATTGTATTCGGATGAATAGAAAAACATATCATGCATGTGGCTGTTTCTGTGCTGTTCTCTGCAGCTGAGAGAGAGACTTGGCAATAAGCAGCAAATGGCAACAAGAACATAATGGCAAAGTGGCTTCACGGTGCTGCCAATTTCATTAGCATGCAACTGGAGCTCTCCTAGTCTGACTTTCCTCTCTCTCTCTCCCTCTCTCTCTCTCTCCCTCTCTCTCTCTCTCTCCTTCTGTCTCTCTCTCTGGGGATTCTCAACACATTGTTCTTGGAGTCATATTTATATTGTTTAATACCCAGCTGTTATGGTTTCCTCTGAAGGGAGTCATAATACTGTATGTTGGGTTTAGGTTTCAGCATACTTAATGTATTCTATTCTCCTCTTTCACTCACTCTCACACACTCTCTCTCACACACACACACACACACACACACACACACACACACACGAGCAGTGATGGGTTCAGTACAGACTGAGTTAGCAGCAGGTCTGGGTTTACTGTTATAGAGTTTAGGAGCAGAATGAATGAATACATGAATGAATAATAATATACTCTACTGATCCCCAAAGGGAAACCTGGAGTCAGTGTTGTTGATTTAGGAGCAGAGTTCTGTTGGACCAGTACAAGCTCTACATCTGTTCTCTCCAGCTGTTGTGTCCTAGTCCAACTCTCTGTTGTGTCCTGTCCTGGTCCTTCTCTCTGTTGTGTTTTGTCCTGGTCCTACTGCCTGTTGTGTCCTGGTCCTACTCTCTGTTGTGTCCTGTCCTGGTCCTACTCTCTGTTGTTTCCTGTCCTGGTCCTACTCGTTGTTGTGTCCTGTCCTGTACTGGTCCTACTCTCTGTTGTGTCCTGTCCTACTCTCTGTTGTTTCCTGTCCTGGTCCTACTGTCTGTTGTGTCCTGGTCCTACTCTCTGTTGTGTCCTGTCCTGGTCCTACTGTCTGTTGTGTCCTGGTCCTACTCTCTGTTGTGCCCTGTCCTGTCCTGGTCCTACTGTCTTGTGTTCTGGTTCTACTCTCTGTTGTGTCCTGGTCCTACTCTCTGTTGTGTCCTGTCCTGGTTATACTCTCTGTTGTGTCCTGGTCCTACTCTCTGTTGTGTCCTGGTCCGACTGTCTGTTGTGTCCTGGTCCTACTCTCTGTTGTGTCCTGGTCCTACTCTCTGTTGTGTCCTGTCCTGTCCTGGTCCTACTGTCTGTTGTGTCCTGGTCCTACTGTCTGTTGTGTCCTGGTCCTACTCTCTGTTGTGTCCTGGTCCTACTCTCTGGTGTGTTCTGTCCTGGTCCTAATGTCTTGTGTCCTGGTCCTACTCTCTGTTGTGTCCTGGTCCTACTCTCTGGTGTGTTCTGTCCTGGTCCTAATGTCTTGTGTCCTGGTCCTACTCTCTGTTGTGTCCTGTCCTGTCCTGGTCCTACTGTCTGTTGTGTCCTGGTCCTACTGTATGTTGTGTCCTGGTGCTACTCTCTGTTGTGTCCTATCCTGGTCCTACTCTTTGGTGTGTCCTGGTCCTACTGTCTGTTGTGTCCTAGTCCTACTCTCCGTTGTGTCCTGTTTTGTCCTGGTCCTATTCTGTCCTGTCCTGGTCCTACTGTCTGTCCTGTCCTGGTCCTGCTGTCTGTTCTGGGGGGTAGTTGGTGCTGATAATTCTGTCCCTCTGCTGTGCCAATCAGTCTGAACAGTTGGCTCTGTATGCTACCATTACTGCAACAGCCTTCATGTGGGTGTCCAGCTCTCTCCCTCCCTATCTTTATCCCTCTCTATTTCTCTCTCTCCTACCCTCTCTCTCTCCCTCACTCTCTGCTGTCTCCGGCTCTCTCTTTACTCCTGTCAATCTCCAACTCTCTCATCCTCTCGATTATGTATCGGCCTCTCCGTGTCCTCCCCTCTCTCCCAGTGTCCTCCTCTCTCTCCGTGTCCTCCTCTCTCCCAGTGTCCTCCTCTCTCTCCGTGTCCTCCTCTCTCCATGTCCTCCTCTCTCTCCGTGTCCTCTTCTCTCTCCGTGTCCTCTTCTCTCTCTGTGTCCTCCTCTCTTCATGTCCTCTCACTTGTCTCTCTTTAAACATGTCTCATAAAGATATTTTTTTCCCACCCATCTTTCCACTCTTTCATCCCGCTCCCTGTTCTGGGTTGGGCCTCTCCTACAGCACACTGCTGCCATCATGATCTGTCTCATTATCTCATCTCTGTGTCTGAAGACAGTTCAGAGGCTGTGTATGGCTACAGCTTCAGAGGTTTGCACTCAGCCGTAGTCAGGAATGGAGCCATTTTAGACTGAGGATGCTGAGAAGGCAGAAACATCTATAGATTGATGGATAAAAGTGTGTGTGTGTGTGTGCAGGAGGGCAAAGTGAAGTTCTTTAGGTTCTGGTCCTTACTGGGTTTAGCCCTGTAAGAAAAAAGATCCCCTGCTGTCTCTCTCTGTGTTTGTGTTAGTTACGTAACTATTGTTGCGTTCTGAGCTCAGGGCAGCTCTTTCCTTCCCTGCCTGGGTTTCTGCTTTATCATTTACACTGAAACTAGCACGGGGACAAGTCACATTCCCACTTAGACACTCCCACTTTCTGGATGGAGGGAGTGCAGGTAGACACTTGTCACAGTCAGACTGGAGCCAGCAGCATACCACCCTGCATCCCACTGCTGCCTTGCTTCTGAAGCTAAGTAGGGTTGGGCCTGGTCAGTCCCTGGATGGGAGACCAGATGCTGCTGGAAGTGGTGTTGGAGGGCCAGTAGGAGGTACTCTTTCCTCAGGCATAAAAATATATCCCAATGCCCCAGAGCAGTGAATAGAGACATTGCCCTGTGTAGGGTACTGTCTTTTGGATGTGATGTTAAACAGATGTCCTGACTCTCTGAGGTCATTGAAGATCCCATGGCACTTATTGTAAGAGTAGGGGTGTTAACCCTGGTGTCCTGGCTAAATTCCCAAGCTGTCCCTCATACCATCACGGTCACCTAATCATCCCCAGCTTACAATTAGCTCATTCATCCCCCTTCCCCTCCCTTGTAACTATTCCCCAGGTTGTTGCTGTGAATGAGAATGTGTTCTCAGTCAACTTACCTGGTAAAATAAAAAAGTCAGACTGGATTTGATTATCTGGTATTTAAAATATAGTGTATTTTAGTATTTTCAAAATGCACAGTCCAAAATAAGTACTTTTATTGGAGTATTTGAATGGTTATTTGAAAAACCAAATAACGGAACTGAAAGTCAGCTGCACAACTAAATAGAAGTATTTCAGATACCTAGACAGCTGCACAACTAAATAGAAGTATTTCAGAGGCAACCGTATACTGGCCTACTACCTGAGTCTACCTCAAGAACAGTGAATGATATTGATGAACAACGGTGTCACCTCACATTAGTGCAGTACAGGGACAGACTAGAAGTTGAACGCTGCTCATCCCTGTACACCAGAGAGCATAAAGTTTGTTTCTTAGTATTCAGCTCTGCTCTTCCTCACACAGTCATGCATGTAGCTGCACAGATGGCCTCTGACACTGCTGCTCAAGAGTAATGCTCACATAACTACTTCAGTCACTTTGTGTTGCCTGGGTCTGTTTCCCATCTCTTCTCTGATCCTCCAACTCACTGGTCTGTGGCAGTGATGGTCTAGATCAGAGGATATTGGCTCAGTATGTTTGCTGTGTGTGTATTGCAGTGTGTGTGTGTATTGCACTGTGTGTCTGTGTGTAAATGTATGTTCTAGGTCAGTTTGTGTGTATGTGTGTTACAGGTGTGAGGATGTGTGTAGAGCAGCTGTTGTCTCTCCTCAAGTGCTGTATGTATGGGTAACCCTCAGCCTTGTCCCCTGGTCCTGTCATATGCTCACACTGCCCTCTGCTGCCTCCCAGGTCACACTGCAGCTCGTAAATCTGTCCGGGAAGGGCAGCAGTCGTCTCTCTATCCAGATCGCTGTGAACCTCTTAAATTTTGAGAGGGTGTCAAGGAGGGATTAGATGGGCTGTCTCCCAAGGGGCAAACACACACACCACCCCCCAGACACCAGCAGGAACTTTACTCAGTCCAAACATCAGACACAAAGTGTAAACAGTGGCGACTGAGGCCTTGAAGGAAAGATCAATCACTCTTAAAATCCCTGAGGTTTAATGCTACCTGCATTCTGTTTGATAACCATTGATCATTTGTTCGTTTGACTATAGACTCTGGTCAGTTGATTTGATGTGACTTTTAGGAGGAAAGCAATAACCGAGAAGAGGGAGGGAAGGGAAGATTATCACCAAATGCAGTGAACCAGAGGCCTGCCGCCTCCCTTCAGTTCTCCACCAGGGCTCATCCTCTGCTTTATAATAGCATGTGTGAGTTAACGGGCTCCTTCTGCCTCCCATAAAGAGGAACTGTTTCACATTGTTCTGCTCTGCAGTGTCGGCAGTAATGGGTCTTTTTAAATGGTCTTGTTAGAAGTCATTTCTCCAAGTCCACGGTTTTGTGATTCTAGCCGGACTTTCTAAGCTGTCCCTTGTGGAATCTGCTAAGCTATATTGACCTGGTTGATGTTGGAATCTGCTGAGCTATATTGACTTGGTTGATGTTGGAATCTGCTGAGCTATATTGACCTGGTTGATGTTGGAATCTGCTGAGCTATATTGACTTGGTTGATGTTGGAATCTGCTAAGCTATATTGACTTGGTTGATGTTGGAATCTGCTAAGCTATATTGACCTGGTTGATGTTGGAATCTGCTGAGCTATATTGACTTGGTTGATGTTGGAATCTGCTAAGCTATATTGACTTGGTTGATGTTGGAATCTGCTAAGCTATATTGACTTGGTTGATGTATGAATCTGCTAAGCTATATTGACCTGGTTGATGTATGAATCTGCTAAGCTATATTGACTTGGTTGATGTATGAATCTGCTACGCTATATTGACTTGGTTGATGTATGAATCTGCTAAGCTATATTGACTTGGTTGATGTTGGAATCTGCTAAGCTATATTGACTTGGTTGATGTATGAATCTGCTAAGCTATATTGACCTGGTTGATGTATGAATCTGCTAAGCTATATTGACTTGGTTGATGTATGAATCTGCTACGCTATATTGACTTGGTTGATGTATGAATCTGCTAAGCTATATTGACTTGGTTGATGTATGAATCTGCTAAGCTATATTGACTTGGTTGATGTATGAATCTGCTAAGCTATATTGACTTGGTTGATGTATGAATCTGCTAAGCTATATTGACTTGGTTGATGTATGAATCTGCTAAGCTATATTGACTTGGTTGATGTATGAATCTGCTAAGCTATATTGACCTGGTTGATGTATGAATCTGCTAAGCTATATTGACTTGGTTGATGTATGAATCTGCTAAGCTATATTGACTTGGTTGATGTTGGAATCTCCTAAGCTATATTGACTTGGTTGATGTTGGAATCTGCTAAGCTATATTGACCTGGTTGATGTTGGAATCTGCTAAGCTATATTGACTTGGTTGATGTTGGAATCTGCTAAGCTATATTGACCTGGTTGATGTTGGAATCTGCTAAGCTATATTGACTTGGTTGATGTTGGAATCTGCTAAGCTATATTGACCTGGTTGATGTTGGAATCTGTTGTTGCTCTTGTTGTCTGATTGACAGGTGAAGAGTGTGTTCAACATGATGGCCAAAGAGGGCAGGAAGAGGTCAATCAGCTGCCTGGTTGCTGTCGGCAACGGGAATGGGGCTGTAGGTGAGTCCAAATGAAGGCTGGAACCAAAGCCTGCTGCTGGAGGGTGGCTCTCAATCTACCTTCTCCTCAGTGTGGCGCTTGAAAGCTTTCAGTTCCCTGAGACAGACGAGCCAAAGGTGTCTCTTATTGTTACTCGACTGCCAAAAATACCTTTAAGATAATAATGCGTCATGGTTTTGAATGTGATTGGTTTATCTGTTGAAGCTGTCAGCTTAATAAATTAGACTTTGTCTAACTGTCGAGACTGCAGCATGAAAAGAGGAACGATAAAGTAATCTGATATGGAAATTGACTCTGCAGTGAAGCTGAGGTGGATAAAACCCAAAACATAATTCTAAAAAAAGAAATGTTAAATACCTTTATTTATTTCCATCTGTTCTCCGGCAGGTTTTGCCTTGGGTAAAGCAGCAGACCGTCAAACTGCACTGAGAAAAGTAAGACATGGCCCTCTTACCTGGAAAATATCCATACTGGCACTGTACACACTGAGTATAACAAACATTAGGAACACCTTCCTAATATTGAGTTGCACACCCTTTTGCCCTCAGAACAGCCTCAATTGGATGGGGCATGGACTCTACAAGGTGTCGAAAGCGTTCCAAAGGGATGCTGGCCCATGTTGACTCCAATGCTTCCCACAGTTGTGTCAAGTTGGCTGGATGTCCTTTAGGTGGTGCACTGTTGAGCATTTAAAAACCCCACCAGCAATGCAGTTGTTGACACAAACCAGTGCGCCTGTCACCTACTACCATACCCCGTCCGAAGGCACTTCTATATTTTGTCTTGCCCATTCACCCTCTGAATGGCACTCATACACAATCCATGTCTCAGCTTAAACATCCTTCTTCAACCTGTCTCCTCCATTTCATCTACACTGATTGAAATGGATTTAACAGGTGACATCAATAAGGGATCATAGCTTTCACCTGGTCAGTCTATATTATGGAAAGAGCAGGTGTTCCTAAGGTTTTGTACACTCTGCGTATATGTGTTTAATTATGGAAGAGACTGTGTTGAAATGTTGAACACTGACAATGGTCTTCTTCCCACAACAGGCCAAGAACCGAGCAGTTCACTATCTGTACTACATTGAGAGATCCAACGACCACACCAGTAAGTCACTGTGTGTGTGGGTCTCTGCGTGTGTGACTTTGTGTGAGATCAGAATGTGTGTCTCTTTCTCTCATCCTCCTTCCCCTACATCTCCTCTTGGCCCATTGGGACATAGGGAAAACACATCCATGTTCTACAGGCCTAATATGTTTTTTATTCTGTCTGAACAGTGAACCAGGCTTTTTCCTATGTTTATTCTGACTGTCTGAACAGGGAACCAGGCTTTTTCCTATGTTTATTCTGACTGTCTGAACAGGGAACCAGGCTTTTTCCTATGCAAACCCCTGTACTTTTATCTATTCCCTCAGACTAATCAAACTGCATATTTACAACACTGCACAAAATAAGTTAAATATTGGTTACATAACAAAATGTGTGAACAGTAATATTCTTGCTAAAAGTTTTCTGCAGAGGGGCTGTTGCTGCAAATTGCTAGATGAAAGTTTTTCTCTGTAGGGTTTTGTTTCATTTTCTTTCTGTAAGTTTGTCTTTGTGTTAGTCACACACACACACACACACACACACACACACACACTGAAAGAGGATGTTCGTAACAAGCCCGGACCTCCTGTAGCTACTGTAAGTGTTCTGTTCTGTGGGTGATGTGTTTGTGCCATGCGGCCCAGACTAACACAGGACAGGCTGGCTCTTTGACTCCTGTCACTAACCCACTCAGTCACATTCACTCAAGCTTCTGACTCATCACCCACGGCTCATCGGGAGAGATCAGAAAATGTCCCCCTATTCCCTATTTAGTGCACTTTGTTGGCCAGAGGGAAAGAGTTGTACTGGCTGGGGTGAGCTGATGACTGACAGTTGGGTTGACATGGATGTTTTTCTTTAACAGTTTACCATGATATCAACTCCACCTTCAAGAGGACCACCCTACTCATGAAGAAACATCACCGAGGTGTAGTAGACCATTAGTGTGTGTGTGTGTATGGCTGCCCTAACAAGCTGTGCTCAACCCAGAGGAGCAACAAGTTGATGAGAGTTCAACTGACAGAGCACTGAGCCCTCAGCACTAAGAACCCCCCCCACACACACACACACACACACACACACACACACACACACAGTCTCTCTGATACGGTTCACACATTTACTCAAACACATACACAGTCTTGAACACAAATCTATTCACACCCACATCTCTCTCTCATTTACACCCTGTCGTGTGAACAGTCTCACATAGCCTCGGAAGCAGGGGTGTTATGTAAAGGTTAATGAAACTCCAATGTAGTAGTGTCAGAGACACAGGGGCCTCCAGCTTCAGGAGGAGTATCAACTCAGAGGACCTTTGACCTGCATGCAACACTAGAGTCCCTTGCGAATCTGGACCGGCAAGGTATTATGTTACCCCGTGTATGAGTTAATTAACTTATGTGAGTGTCATGAGTCATTAACACTGTGATATTCATGGAGGTTGTCTGCTGGTCTGGCTAGTCTAACATGTCTCTGTCAGGTTACGGACTACACTGTCACCGCACGGTCATCACCATCTGTAAGCTGATAAGCTGATTGGTGTAGAGGACATGTACGCCAAGGTAGAGGGGTCCGTCAACCTGCTCAACATCACCAGGGCTCTGTTCACCGGACTGGCCAATCAGGTGAGCCGTTGTCAGCATCGTCAGGGTTGCCTGCTGGTTCTCGGCCAATCCCCGGGAATCTTCCTGCAAAAACATAGTCATGAGCTCTGAACATAAACACACTGCTTTAGACTAACCGTCTCCTCTTCTCTCTGTGGGAGACCCACCATTCTCTGGCTGAAAAGAAGCAGCTCCACGTGGTAGAGTTTCAGCCGGAGCACGGGCCCCTGCCCCTCATCGTGGCCACCCCTAAGAAGGGAGTGCGTCCTGACCCTGAACCCGACGAAGAGATCCCCAACACGCAGCTCACCTGGGACGCCGTCCGTGTCGCTCAGGGCATGAAACGCTCAGTCTGGGCCGGGATCAAGAGGACCATCTGGTGACCGCAACACGACGATAACGCGAACAGAGCAGAAGTCCGGCCCTATGAACTGGTCCGGTGGGGTTTGAGAGAGGTTTGGCTGGGTTCAGATTATTGGGTGGTGAGTGTGACTGGGAAGGAAGCGTGGCTCTCAGGCATCATGAGACTGGACCTCTGTGGAGCTCATCATCAAGAGACTCACCCCAGTGGAAACGACAAATGAGACACACTTTTCACTCCACTACGATACAGCTACGACCGGAAGTGATTTTTCGTAGCCAGTTAGGAGAGCATTTTTGCTAACCCTACCAATTTTCCTAACCTTAACTTAATTCTCCGAACCTGCTACGAAAATTCACTTCCGGTCGTAGCTGTATCAAAGTGGTGTGAAGAGTGTTTCTCGTGTGCATGTAACATCATGACTTTGTATTTCACCAAAGGTTGTGAAATGCATCTGTCACGTAGAGTAGGCCAGAAGACTAAACTGAAAAACCTAACCTCAATCAAATATTTTATTTGTCACATACACATGGTTAGCAGATGTTAATGTGAGTGTAGCAAAATTCTTGTGCTTCTAGTTCCGACCATGCAGTAGTATCTAACAAGTAATCTAACAATTTCATAACAATTACCTTATACATACAAGATGGCGGAGCCGCAAAAGTACTTCTGTGCAAGGGTGTTCATTTACATAGTGAATCCAGAAGAAAAACAACAGTACTGCCATTAATAGTATACATTATGGGGACAGCTTTAAAACAATGCTGCCCCATCAACAGCTCAATCCAAAATGGTTCCCCCCTTGAACTGAAAGAGAGGCTCCTTTTGTAGGGAAAGCACCTCCCATCAGAACATACCCAGAACTAATTAATTAAGCAATTACCTTCATCAAAGACTACATTTTCCACTCAGCTAAACATAATGAATGATATACATTGCACCACGTTTCTCATGATACAATATACCAATATAACACATTAACAAAATCCCATCCCTACTGACATGGAGTCTTCCAATATGCCCATTCAGGACAGGCACTACAAAGCCAGCCCGATTACCGTTGCTCTGGTCCTTATCCCAGCATGCCCGAAAGCCACAGAGACCGAGAGAGGCAACGAACCAAACATACAACGCGCTCCTCCATAACATTGTACAATAAACGTTGCTTAAATTAAACATGAACGCTTGTCTGTATATTCTTTATACCATAAACTGTTACTGACGGGAGGTATGAATAAATTGTGTAAGGTATGTACTAAGATCGGAAAGTTAACTTGTGTGTCGACCCACATTGTTAACGGAGCTGATAACGGAGCAGGGAGGCGCGATGAACGTGTCCCAAACGCTTCCCGCGGCCGTCACAGCATCAAAAAGAGTTTCATATCTAAACAATTTAAATCAACCAGTGTGTCTGTTTGTACTATCAGAATGCTGGTTCAAAATCACTTGTTCATGTGACATTGTCGAAAATGAGAGCTGTCTAATAAAAAATGTTAACTCCAAAATGGCTTGTGCTCTATTGCTTTTGAAGGAGCTGTCAGGACATGTTATGCTTTGATGCCAGTGATAGTGATTAATATCCTCAGCAGCTGTCTACTGCTCGCTCCAGAAGCTCTTGCTGTTTAGGCTGTCAGTTCATTTCCGCCTACATTCCAGTATGCAACTATTAACATAGTCTCCACATTCCACAAACATCATGAAAACGAAACTTGGTGGTAACAATGCAGCAAGATGAATTCAAAGAACTCAAGAGCTTTTAACGGTGAATGACGTTAACTCAAACTATACATTTCTGCCATACTTTTCTGTACTCTGACTTTCCATGTTATCTGTCCTTGACTATTTTCTGACTCTTTATTGTGTATAATTATCATATTTTAATGGTCCCTTTTGTCAACTTATGAGTTATTAATAATTCTGTGTGCTGTTTACCTCAACTTGGCAACCCCTTGGCAGGGAGTCTCTAGTTTGTAGTCTGAAGAAGCATTAATTCACACATGAGCAGCTCTCCAAACGAGGGATCCTTCCAATAGTGCTCTCTGTCTTAAGCCAGACAGGCATTTATTTCAATAGTGTTCTCTTAATATGGTCTTGAACTTGGTGGTTGAACTAATGGTAGGATTCAAACTAAGTAGTTCTTTAAAGACTTTCAGCTGAATATTTTGGTAGGTGCAGGACAGATGTTATGTGACCTCTCCACCACTTGGGGGTGATATTAGCACCTGATATTCAGATATTGTTTGCCTTTATTATGGATAAAATGTGGATTTTTTTGTCAGTCATGATAGTAAAATATTGTACATATACTGTATAGGTTATGACATCTCGTAGCTCAAGTTCCTTGTTTTTCACCTTTCATGAAGAATCATTTGATGTAATGTATTGCAACAAATCTAACATTCTTAAGACTGCAAACTGCTCTCCCAAGGGAATAAACTTTCTTGGGCCAGTGGTTATGTCCTCATGTCACATTTCTTATACATTCTCTTTAAACAAATCATTGTAAGATTAACAAGTGATCAGATATACTCCTATTTAGGATGGAGGTCCTAGCCCACTGGGCACAGACATAATTTCAACATCAAGGTTTGATTTACATTTGTTTGAGTTGTCAGCTAACGTGAATTCAACGTGAAATAAAAAAATGTCACCATGTCATTGGATTAAAAGTTGGGGGAAGAAATTCCCTTACATTGATGACTTTGCAAATCCAATCAGTTTCCAACATAGATTCAACATCATATTACATTTTTGTTGTTGAAGTAATGTGGTTCAACCAGTTTTTGCCCAGTGGATGCCTCCTATCAGTCTTAATCAATGACCACACAGTGGTTGCCCCTATAGCCTGTTATAGACTGTCAACATCTATTTGGTTTAAAAGCCATGGAAACTGTGGATGTTATTATTAAAATTATTATTAGTGCATTGTGTCATGTGACCAAGAAAGGTATGTATTGGATCTTGTCTGTTACCTTTATTTTTATTTTCTGTTCTACCTTATGTTATTTTTAGTATTACATTGTTATTGATTACTGCATTGGGTTGGGTTTAGAGCTTGCAAGAAAGGCATTCCACTGTACTTGAGCACGTGACATTAAAACTTGGAACTTATAAGGTGCAATCCAAGAGGGATTGTCAAGGGTCCTCTGCTTCTTTGGTTCCTGGTACATAATTACTCCCCGTCTTGATACCCCTTCCCCTACCTGCCTTCACACCACACACTCAGACACAATTCCATTCCAGACATTACTATGAGCCCATCCTCCCCAACTAAGGTGCCACCAACCGCCTGTGACAGACACACACACACATACTTGCATTTCATGTAATGACTGTCACCTACATGAGATGGAGACAATATCTGCTTTTCAAAACACAAGTCAACAGAAATTTGTGCATGAAAAACCATTTTCAAGATTAAAATCTCTGGCCTGTGAACAAATATGTACCTACCAAGCAACATTACGAACTAAACAAGAGAGGAGATTCAGCATCACTGCAGCAACCCTTGGAATGGAATTCAGTAAAAAAAGCATCTTCATTAATAAAAGTAGAACCAAAGTTTCGGCTTTCGGCCTTCATCTGGGTTTTTGGTCAAACTAAACAACTGAGAATTAGTCCATTGTCCTGCAATGTACCGTACGGAAACAGTTATTAGATGTTATTAATTCACCTGTAAAGTTACTGTAGCATCAGTGACCGTTGCTTTCTATAGGGAGTACATGTGGCTAAAAACAGATATGTCACACCTATTGTTAATAGTGGGGACTAAAGTCATATGCTACTTATTGTTTCTGTAGTGCTAGCTGAGCAGATGCCACAGACTGTGTAATGGATCCATGGTTCACTAGAAATACCAGTGTGTCTATCCAGTATGTCTATTCCACCCATGGGTCTTTTGTGTGGGGTGAGGGCCCACTATTCACGTTGACATATTTACCTGCACATTTACTTGGCCCTGGTGCCTGCATACAGCCAGGCATGCCAACTATCTGGTGGAGAATGCTGGACATAGGGTTGAACTCAGGGTTAGAGATGAGGCTGGGGTTAGCGTTGAGCTAACAGATAGAACATCCCATTACCTCTGTTGAGGAAACACACAACTTGCACTAAACAAACCTGGATACTTAGTAGTTTAACCGGTCCAACGCCGCATCTCTCTCTCTCCACACTCCAGGGCTTTCCCGGTGAGGCACGAGACGAGGGAGTACACCCTCTCACGGCCCAAAGGAGCCGGGTTGACAGTTGCCAGGTACAAATCCAGTTGTAATAGGAACCCCTGGCAGTTCGCAACACTCCCATCATAATCATGGGGAAGGGAGAGACAAATCCCGCTGGAACCAGGAGAAGGAGGGGTGAGTGGTGGAGACCCCGGTTGTACTGGTGGAGGCGCTGGTAGAACTCCCTGTCCATGGTGGTGCCTAGATGGTGGAGCATTGCTGCGTGCTCCCGGACGCGCCCTTCCACCCCTATTCCCGGGGTACCAGCTCCTGCTGACTCCATATGTTTTGGTACGGAATTCTGTAAGGGGTGCGTACTGGCGATAGAGAAGTCAGGCGCAGGAGAGCAGAACTTTGTTTTCGCAACAGAGTTTTTTTAATAATAAAACCAACCGGAAAACAGAACAAATGGGTAACATAACCCATAGAATACCAAAATGTGCACAACACTTACACACAAACAATTCCGGACAAGGACATGTGGGAAACAGAGGGTTAAATACACAACATGCAATGAATGGAATTGAAACCAGGTATGTGGGAAGACAAAACAAAACAAATGGAAAATGAAAAATGGATCAATGATGGCTAGAAGACCGGCGACGCCGACATGACCGGTAGTGTATATATGGCATATATAGATATATGTAGATATAGATATAGAGATATATAGAAAAGTTTAAAATAAGTTTACAACAACAAATTGTATAAAAAGTGATGGGAAAAGATGGGTTGCCCAGATAGTAGGTGTTAGGTAAGTCATGGTCAATCATGAGTGTAATTTTACTAAAATAATTACAGGCGGACAGAGATCACCCATTGAATACAGTATGTGGGGTGAAAAGGCAGTGGCTCGGGTGGTTGTTGCTCTCAGTTGTGCATCTGTAAAAGTTTGTGAGAGTTATATGTGACAAGACAAATTTCTTCAGCCTCCTGAGGTTGAAGAGGCGCTGTTGGACCATTTCAGTTTATCAGTGATATGTACGCAGAGGAACTTAAAACTTTCCACCATCTCCAATGCTGTCCCTTCAATGTGGATAGGGGGGTGCTCCTTCTGCTGTTTCCTGAAGTCCACAATCATCTCCTTGTTTTGTTGACATTGAGTGAGAGGTTATTTTCCTGACACCACACTCCCAGAGCCCTCACCTCCTCCCAGTAGGCTGTCTCATCGTTGTTGGTAATCAAGCCTACTACTGTTTTGATGATTGAGTTGGAGGCGAGCATGGTCACGCAGTCATGGGTGAACTGGGAGTAAAGGACCCTTGTGGACCCCGGTGTTGAGGATCAGCAAAGTGCAGATGTTGTTTCCTACCTTCACCACCTGGTACAGGGCGATAGTCACTTAATTCAGTTACCTTTGCATTATTGGGTACAGGACCAATGATGGCCATCTTGAAGCATGTGGGGACAGCAGACTGGCATAGGAAGAGATTGAATATGTCCGTAAACACACCAGCCAGCTGGTCTGCGCATGCTCTGAGGACGCAGCTAAGGATGTCGTCTGGGCCGGCAGCCATGCGAGGGTTAACACGTTTAAATGTCTTACTCATGTCGACCACAGAGTAGGAGATCCCACAGTCCTTGATAGCTGGCCGCGTCAGTGGCACTGTGTTATCCTCAAAGCGGGCAAAGAACGTGTTTAGCTTGTCTGGAAGCAAGACTTCCGGTGTCCGATACGTGGCTGGTTTTCCTTTTGTAGTCCGTGATTATCTGTAGACTCTGCCACATACGTCTCATCTCTTGTCAACTTTGTTATCCAGGGACTTAACATTAGCGAGTAATATACTCGGAAGCGGTGGGTGGTGTGCGCGTCTCCTAATTCTAACTAGAAGACCGCTCTGAATTCCTCTTCTCCGCCAGTGTTGTTTTGGGTCGGCATCTGGAATCAGTTCAATTGCCCTGGTTGGTGCGACAACGATCTGCTTCGGGAAATTGTATTCCTGGTCGTAGTTACCACCGCTCTGATATCCAATAGTTCTTCTCGGCTGTATGTAATAACACAACATTTTCTGAGCTAACAATGTAAGCAGCACAGAATATACAGAAACACACAAATCAAATTGTATTCATCACATGCTTTGTAAACAACAGGTGTAGACTAACAGTCCATGGTACGCAAAGTCCTGGAGAGATACAAAGAGACCATTAGGAACACACTATCTCACACAAAATCACATTAACCTCTTAGGGAGCAGCGGTGTGCTAGCGGGCCGCTCCCGACACTACCCGGGGGAAATGTGAGGCGCCAAATTCAAAATCCAAAAGTTGAATTATTAAACATTCATCAATATACAACTGTTGCGTAGTCATCAAAAGCTCTGATTCTTGGCAATATCACAGCGTTGTCAGATTTCAAAAAGGCTTTACGGCGAAAGCACAACATTTGATTGTTTGAGGATAGCACCCCACATATTTTCCACATTAGCATAAATTCATATCCAGCGCGGGTCACACAAAACCCATATCAGAGCTAAAATAAATCCCTTACCTTTCGAAGAACTTCTGCTGAGAGCTTCCCAAGTGTCCAACGAAGACATCCAATGGTTCTTTTGTTAGAAAAAGTCATTTATTATATCCATAAATCTCCATTTGGTTGGCGCGTTATGTTCAGAAAATCCAACGTCGAATCGCCCATTGAACCATGAAGAGAACGCGTTCAAATTGACCTATAAACTATTCCTAAACAAATCAAAGACCATTTATAATGCATCATTAGCTATCCTTTTATGAATATTAGCGATAATATTTCACTCGGATGGTAACCTAAACGTTATAAAAGGAAAATACAGTGGGGCGCGCACACGGTCTCGCGCCCGTTAAATCTTGTTGACATCTGAGCTACCTCGACTATTTCCTGTTCCTATCCGTTGTGCTCACTTCTTCCAGACTCTGTATAAAGACTGTTGACATCTAGTGGAAGCCATAGGTACTGCAATCTCAGAGCTGGATGCCATTAAAATCAATAGGGAGAGTATCAAACAGTGCAAAGGTCACAAAAATAAATTTCTCGGGTTTTCACCTGCTATATCAGTTCTGTTATACTCATAGACATTATTTTAACACTTTTAGAAACGTCAGAGTGTTTCCTATCTAATAGTACTAATTATGTGCATATCCTATTTTCTGGGCCTCAGGCATTTTACTTTGGGCACGCCAGACTCTCCAAAATAGTCACCTCTGCTGCCGCTCCTTAAAAAGTTAATAAACAAGCATACTGACAAACATATAAAACACACACTCAGCCGTTGATTCAGCCACTTAAACACTCTCACGCAAACACACACTCACATACAAACACACACACACACAGACACACACACAACCACACCAGCCTGCTCAATAATAACATTGCACAACAATCCAGTCCATACCTACTACAAAGGTCTGCTGAAGCCTTCATTGACTTGGAATGGAATCAAGTGCAGGGCTGTGTCCCAATGGTCCTCAGTCATCTTCTTGGCGACTACTGCTTTGTTATGGCTGGAGAGGTGAAAGCAATATGGAGTAAACTTACTTTGTCCCACTTCAGTCTTCACATATTAGTACACTGAACAAAAAATTTAACGCAACATGTAAAGTGTTGGTCCCATGTTTAATGACCTGAAATTAATGATCCCAAAGATTTTCAATACGCACACAAAGCTTATTTTGCTAAAGTTTTGTGCACAAATTTGTTTAATCCCTAGTGAGCATTTCTCCCTTGCCAAGATAATCCATCCACTTGACAGGTGTGGCATATCAATTAGCTGATTAAATAGCATTATCATTACGCAGGTGCCCCACTCTAAAATGTGCAGTTTTGTCAGACAACACAATGCCACAGATGTCTCACGTTTTGAGGGAGAGTGCAATTGGCATGACTGCAGGAATGTCCACCGGAGCATTTGCCAGAGAATTGAATGTTAAGTTCTCTACCCTAAGCCGCCTCCAATGTCGTTTTAGATCATTTAGCAGTACGTCCGACCGGCCTCACAACCGCAAACCTTGTGTATGGCGTTGTGTGAGTGAGCTGTTTGCTGATGTCAACGTTGTAAACAGAGTGCCCCATTGTGGCGGTGGGGTTAAAATAATGTAGGCTGCTGAATAACACTCATTACATAGTAATAACCTATGCATTACTTGTTTCTTTGGAAAAGCACCACACCAACAGTTTGTTAAGCGTGGGCTGATAATATGTTGTGGTGGATGTCCTCACAATGAAACTTTATTCCACTCTTTATTTATTCCATTCCACATGTAGGCGTGATCTCTTTCATTTTTTTTGTCTATTGTTACAAATGTGATGCATGGTCATTTTTAATTTTTTTTATTCTTTTATTTCACCTTTATTCAACCAGGTAGACTAGTTGAGAAGTTCTCATTTACAACTGCGACCTGGCCAAGATAAAGCACAGCAGTGCGACACAAACAACAACATCGAGTTACACATGGAATGAACAAGCGTACAGTCAATTAAACAATATGAAAAAAAAGAAAGTCTATATACAGTGTGTGCAAATGGCGTGGGGAGGTAAGGCAATACATAGGCCATAGTAGCGAGGTAAATTACAATTTAGCAGATGATGATGTGGAAGTAGAGATACTGGTGTGCAAAAGAGCAGAAAAGTAAATAAAAAAACAGTATGGGGATGAAGCAGTTAGATTGGGTGGGCTATTTACAGATGGACTATGTACAGACTATGTACAGTGCCTGATGATGATGCCTCACAGACATCATTCCATAAGAGGCAGATGCCACTTATCTAAGTGCTACATCACAGAAGAAATACCATTTTTTTTATCTAGAGATTGGTGATAACAAAATACATAATTTCTCTCTTTTTGTACTATGTATTTTTTGTAACATGCTCTGCAGTACAAGTTGTTTTAGTACAGTAGACTTTAAATACTTTAAATATAAATATATAAAACCAATGAATAATTGTTATTACTTGGTCTTTTGGAGCTTCATTCAAAATCTGGATTTGACACCTGCAAGAAACCCAGTAAACATGTAACGTCACATCTCTCTCTTCATCTCAATCTGTCTCCCAGAGAATGCTTCAACACTCTAGAGTACGTGTGAAACTCATTCCACAGAGGGCCGAGTTCCTGCGGGTTTTTCTCTCCACCCTTGTACTTGATCGATGAATGAAGGTCAGTGATTAGTTAGAAACTCCCCTCACCTGGTTGTCTAGTTCCTAATTGGACACAAATTGAAAGGAGGAACCAAAGACAAGCAGACACTGCCCTCCATGGAATAAGTTCGACACCCCTTCTCTAGAGTCTAAGCCAGGAGAGAGGAATTGTTGTAAGATGGTCATACCAAGGATCATTTAGCTATTAGATTTTTTATTGTAGGACCCCTTTAGGTATTCAAATAAAATATAAAAAAAATATTTGATGAAACATTGAATTTGGCCTTACTGCTATTAACCCATCAACATTTAGAAGCTTTATTCATTGAACATCTAGATTTTACACCTGCAAGAAACTCACTAAACAGGTAACGTCAGAATCATTTTCTTCATCTCAAGGCAGTTTCTCAAAGAAAGCTTCAATGGAATCCTCTGTTGTCCTTTCTGTTAGAACTATACTGAACAAAAATGTAAAGGCAACATGCAACAATTTCAAAGATTTTACTGAATTACAGTTCATTTAAAACTTTTAGGGATCGGCGCACGAGGTGACCGTTTTGGAGAGCCTGGCGTGCCCAAAGTAAAATGCCTCCCATTCAGGCCCAGAAAATAGGATATGCACATATTTAGTACCATTGGATAGGAAACACTCTGAGTTTTATAAAAGTGTTAACCATTTGTCTGTGAGTAAAACAGAACGCATATGGCAGGCGAAACCCCAAGGAATTTCTGTCCTGGAAAAAGTGGTTTTCACAGAGTGCCTCATTTGGAACCCCTCCCTTATGAAAATGCCCATATAAGGGCATATACATGCAGTACCTATCGCTTCCTCTGGATGTCAACAGTCTCGAGACAGTGTTTATTTTTGATTTGGATGCTTTAGAGCAGAGAATAAGAGGAAACTAGGAAGTGTCCCATTTATGTCAACAGAAGGCAGCGCGCGCTCCCGACAAAGCGTGCTTTGTGTTTTTTACCGTCTTTATCGCTCAGTTTATTTTCCGGTTGATTTATAATAGTAAATATAAGTAAAGGTGTTCCTAAGGATACATTTAAAACTATGTTTGATTGTTCTTGGACAAGTTTATAGCTTTAAGTTGAACGAGTTCTCGTCACGTTTGAATGGCGTAGTGGAGGCTGTAGTTTCTCATTATAACGCGCAAACCAAATGGAGATTTAAGGATATAATACATGACTTTTTCTAACAAAAGAACCATGGATTGTCTTCGTTGGACACTTTGTAAGCCATCAGCAGAAGTTCTTCAACAGGTAATTGATTTGTTTTCGCTGTGAAATGTGTTTTGTGTGAACCGCGATGGATTATGAATTTATGGTAATGGAAAAAATATGTGAGGTGCTACCCTCAAACAATCAAATGTGCTGCTTTCGCCGTAAAGCCTTTTTGAAATCTGACAACGCTGTGATGATATTGCCAAGAAACAGAGCTTTTGATGAGTATGAAACACTTGTATATGGGTAAATGTTTAATAATCCAACTTTTGGATTTTGAATTTGACGCCTTTGCATTTCACCTGGTAGTGTCGGGATTGGGGCGCTAGCGCCCCACCCATCCCCAAGAAGTTTTAACTAGGCAAGTCAGTTAAGAACAAATTCTTATTTACAATGACGCCTGTCCACCGATGGCCTAAAGCCTTCCATACTAGGCTAAGTTCCTTGTAATTTCTGTAGCATAAAAGATTAATGCCATAGGCTGGGGAGCATACTCTGCAATCAATGCACTATGCCTACTATCCACTATCAACTACTACAGTGACCTAACGGAGCGACAGGTGTTCCCTTATAAGAAAGATGATTTGCAAAACCTGCTGCTGCATTGTGGTAGGCAGTCTACCTTTCGCCACCTGGACACACCCTACCATACGCAAATAAGATTACCTGTTGACCTTTTTGTTCAACAAAATGACAAAAGAAACTGTGTGTGCAAAATGCATTGCTGAGGAATTCAGTCCTTTGTTTGCCTCTACACTATGTTGGGGTGATAGCTTATACATTTTTCACAAGAGCAGCCACGAGACCTCTTCAGTTCCTAAGTTCATCTAATAGGTCTACCCTACCATAACAAAATGCATTGCTTCACATCAGCATTTTTATTGAACATTGTTGTAATAGTTTTTGCTACACATGGACATAGTATTATGCACCCCCCTATCCACATTGAAGGGACAGTAGTGGAGAAGGTGGAAAGTTTTAAGTTCCTCAGTGTACCCATCCCAGACAAACTGAAATGGTCCACCCACACAGACAGTGTGGAGAAGGCACAACAGCACCTCTTCAACTTCTCGAGGCTGAAGAAATTTGGCTTGTCACCTAAAACCCTGATAAACTTTTACAGATGCACAATTGAGAGCATCCTGTCAGACTGTATCACCGCCTGGTACGACAACTGCACCGCCCTCAACCACAAGGCTCTCCAGAGGGTGGTGAGGTCTGCACAACGCATCACCGGGGGTAAACTACCTGCCCTCCAGGACACCTACAGCACCTGATGTCACAGGAAGGCCAAATAGATCATCAAGTACAACAACCACCCGAGCCACTGCCTGTTCACCCCGCTTCCATCCAGAAGGCGAGGTCAGTACAGGTGCATAAAAGCTTGGACCGAGAGACTGAATAACAGCTTGTATCTCAAGGCCATCAGACTGCTAAACAGCAATCACCAACTCGGAGATGATGCTGCCTACATAGAGACTCACTAGTCACTTTAACCTCTTAGCGCGCCGATCCCTTTAGCGGGATCGTTTTCAGAGCAAACATAACGCGCCAAATTCAAAATACATATTCGTAATACATATTCGTAATATTTAACTTCGATATACAAGTGTTGCATAGTGTTGCATAGCCATCAAAAGCTCTGCTTCTTGGCAATATCACTGCGTTGTCAGATTTTAAAAAGGCTTTACGGCGAAAGCACTACATTTGATTGTTTGAGGCTAGTACCTCACATATTTTCCACATTAGCATAAATTCATATCCAGCTCGGTTCTCAAAATATCCATATCACAGCTAATATAAATCGCTTACCTTTCAAATAACTTCTTCTGAGGTCTTCCCAAGTGTCCAAACAAGATAATCCATGGTTCTTTTGTTAGAAAAAGTAAATAATTATATCCATAAATATCCGTTGTTTTTGGCACGCTACGTTCAGCTACTCCACCAAGCATTGTCAGTCTACTCGCCCGCTTTACAGTGAAGGGATCGCGTTCAAATTATACCTCTCATCTTTTCACAAACAAATCAAATATCATTAATAATGCATCCTTATGTATTCTTTTATGAATAATAGCGATCATATTTTACAAGAACGGTAAGTGAAACGTTAAAAGACGAAAAGAAAGTTGGTCGCGCTGGGCGTTCACGTTCTCGTGAACGTGCACGCCTGTTTACCTTTTTCCCTATCGGTAGTAATTCTCTCTCTAAGGATCTGGTCAGAGCTTTTTCCTCCATACCCTTTCCAGAGACTGTTGACATCTAGTGGAAGCCATAAGTACTGCAACCTCGGTCCTATTCCCCATAGAAAAATATTACATGGGCTTCAAAATGAGAGGAGAGCAACAGAAAAATAAATTCCGGACAGAAATCTCTCTGGTTTTTGCCTGCTAAATCTGTTCTGGAATAGCCACAGACTATATCTTAATGGTTTTATAAACTTCAGAGTGTTTCCTATCCAATAGTACTAAATATGTAAATATCCTAGTTTCTGGCCATGAGTGGTAGGCATTTAACTTTGGGCACGTCAGACAGGCGAAAATTTGGAAAATGGGACCCTAGCTGGAAGAGGTTAAACAATGCCACTTTAATGTTTACATATCTTACATTACTCATCTCATATGCATATACTGTGTCTTATACCATGTATTGCATCTTGCCGAAGCCGCTCGGCCATCGCTCATCCATCTATTTATATTTACATACTCTTATTTCATCCCTTTACTTAGATTTGTGTGTATTAGGTAGTTGTTGGGGAATTGTTCGATTACTTGTTAGATATTACTGCACTGTCGGAACTAGACGCACAAACATTTCGCTACACTCGCATTAACATCTGCTAACCATGTGCATGTGACCAATAAAATCTGATTTGATATTATATTATCAATTTTTTACATCGAATTCCATCTCAGCAACTGAAACAGGCACTTGGTTAAACATAAAATATATTTATTTATATTGTATATGCATTTCACTCCACATTGGTTTCTGGTATTTGCAGGAAGAAAATAATTTAGAAATAAAGATAGATTACAATTGATGTCATATCAAAGCCTTCTCTAATGTATATTGCCCCATTGTCTGTTGTCTTGTGAATGCTGGTCTTCATGAGGAATTCTTCCATCTCATCGCAGAGAAGATGGCATGGAGGGCGTAGAGCAGAGTCACCACATAACACATCACCTACAGGAAAAATACAAGACACAGAAAGGTGAGGAGTGGGATGGACCACTAGGAACATACAGTAAGCTTCAGTTGAAGTACACTTTGTTTGAATCACAGGAGTGAAGGAACATACCACTGCAGCAATGTCCAATTGGTATTCTTTGAAGAAAATACTGGTAGCTGATTTCAGACTAATGGTGACATAGGCCTGTACCACTGCTGCACTGAGGTAGAAGAAGGCAGCAAGGGAATGATACACAACATCCTGAAGAGTGTGTGAGAGAGAGAGAGAGAGAGAGAGAGAGAGTTAGTCATCATCCTGTTATACTACCTGTTAAAACTTTCAATAGACAGAATGTTCATTATACTCTCATCATCATCATCACCATCATCGTCATTCTTTTTGATTAGACATTTAGGATGGGAAGAAAATCAGTATCATCATCATTTTTCATCCTTTTTGAGTAAATCACTTTTATCAAAGAAGGCTGTATGAATGTCTCTCAGACTCACCAGTGTGGGCCAGATGCTGCTATTATTGGCTCCAATGATGAAGATGAGGAACCACACGGTAGTGAAGATGAAGCAGAACACAGAGACAAACATCACCCAGCCCTGAGGGTTCACAGTCAGCACCTTTGTGGAGGCTACCAGAGTCCACACCAGACCTCCGAATATCTGCCACACACACACAGAGAGAGAGAGAGAGAGAGAGAGAGAGAGAGAGAGAGAGACGTACGGTCATAATGTAATCAATGCATTTAGTTGACAAGTTGTTAGTCATGGGATTTGATGGTTCAATCAGCCATCAACTTCTTAATGTCACCCCAATAGTGTCACTCCATGTGTTGTGGTAAGACCACAGAGAGCAGGCCCAAGTAACAGGGTAAGTAATCATGGACCTCTCGGCAAGGTCTGATAGCTTTAACTTACTAAAGCTCATTTAGTCAGGGGTTCAACCATTTGCATAGAACATTTCACCAAGTAATGGCTGTGACAGCTAGTGCATGCAACAGTCAGTAGGCTAACAGTTACGAGTTCTATGTTGTTATCTTTACCTCTGTCAAAAACATCCAAATGAGCACTTGTTCATAATCATATGTCTTTTGATTAGTAACTAGATACCACTGCCACAATTTCTCCGACGTACACGGTCATTTCCAAACTCACACAAACATTCTGCCCCCTCCTTCAACAAACACGCCAGTAAAGAGAGGATGAATGGTGTTTGGATACAGAGCGGATCATGCGATAACCATAGTTTGGTTTCAGATAAGGATTTAGCTGATATTCACAAACCAGAAATCACCATATTTTCAAATACTATGGCAATAATTACCAGCAGAAATAAAGCAACATTTATTTAACCAGGAAAAGTCCATTGTGTGATACAAGGGATACCTGACCAAGAAGGCTGCAGCAATCAAAGAAGTGCTTGGTATGAGTCTACACACAGTGTCTGCCATTCTAAAGTAATTATCCTTTCAGTGCACTCTGAATTACATCATGCATGCATACCCAAGTATTACATTAAACAATCAAATGTCTTATCTCCCTCTGATGAATGTGAAAGGCATTAGAGTAAAGAATATTTCTGGAGAAAAGATCAATGCCAGTAGTCCAGTCACAGCTGAGAGCAGAACACTTATTTGATTTGTCTGTACTCACAAACTCAGGGATGAAGAAGAGGTCTGGAACAGTGGTGAACACACTGGCGCCACTGGGCAGAGGATCACTGGAGGTGCTGGAAGCCATATTCCCAAAGTGTCTAGGTCTACCTGTGTGTTGGCGTTTTGTTGATGTGGGTGTGTGCCCAACACAGTTCTCCCTAGTGAGACCAGTGACCTAAACAATTCTGCTTTTTAAAGCCCTGCTTCCCTTAAGCCACACCTGTTCCTCCTCCTCCTGTCTTTCTATTGACTTTTTATTTCTTCATTACATTAAAATTCCAGTTGGTTGGGTCGGCTTGTGTACAGATATAGGATCTGAATTTGATCACTATTTTGTTGTTAAGAAAAGCAGGAAATGCAAACTTGTTGTGTATTTGAGTTTAAAAATAATAATAATTCACATTTCCTGTTGCTGAATGATTATTTTCCTTCTGTAGAAAACTGGATCAAATTAAGATCCTACACCTGTATGTAGGCGGGAGGCCAAAAAAGGGCCCATATCACTTCTAAAAAGTAACCATTTTCAACTATCACTTGCCACACCCTGGATGAAAATGGATAAAGTGTGCCATTGACTTCATCCACTCTGAAAACATGACACTTCCAATCACCTTTATAGCTTGAATTCTACACAATTGATAACTTCCTATACCTTGAGCTTGTTTTAATGAATCAAGTAATGTATGTTTCATTAGTGTGAGATTACCTGCTACGAAAAATTAATTTCCGGTGGTAGCTGTATCGAAGTGGTGTGAAAAGAGTGTTTCGTATGAATGTAACACCACAACTTTGTTTTTGACCAAAGGTTGTGAAATGCATCAAAAAGAGTTCCATATCTAAACAGTTTAAATCATCCAATAGAGTGTATCTGTTTGTACTGTCAGAATAATATTGTTTCAAAATCAATGTGACATTGTCGAAAATGAGAGCTGTCTAATAAAAAATGTTAACTCCAAAATGGCTTGTGTTCTATTGCTTTTGAAGGAGCTGTCAGGACATGTTATGCTTTGATGCCAGTGATAGTGATTAATATCCTCAGCAGCTGTCTACTGCTCGCTCCAGAAGCTCTTGCTGTTTAGGCTGTCAGTTCATTTCCGCCTACATTCCAGTATGCAACTATTAACATAGTCTCCACATTCCACAAACATCATGAAAACGAAACTTGGTGGTAACAATGCAGCAAGATGAATTCAAAGAACTCAAGAGCTTTTAACGGTGAATGACGTTGTTAACTCAAACTATACATTTCTGCCATACTTTTCCGTACTCTGACTTTCCATGTTAGCTCTCCTTGACTATTTTCAGACTCTTTATTGTGTATAATTATCATATTTTAATGGTCCCTTTTGTCAACTTATGAGTTATTAATAATTCTGTGTGCTGTTTACCTCAACTTGGCAACCCCTTGGCAGGGAGTCTCTAGTTTGTAGTCTGAAGAAGCATTAATTCACACATGAGCAGCTCTCCAAACGAGGGATCCTTCCAATAGTGCTCTCTGTCTTAAGCCAGACAGGCATTTATTTCAATAGTGTTCTCTTAATATGGTCTTGAACTTGGTGGTTGAACTAATGGTAGGATTCAAACTAAGTAGTTCTTTAAAGACTTTCAGCTGAATATTTTGGTTGGTGCAGGACAGGTGTAATGTGTTATGTGACCTCTCCACCACTTGGGGGTGCTATTAGCACCTGATATTCAGGCTTCTTATATTGTTTGTCTTTATTATGGATAAACATTTAGATATTTTTATCAGTCATGAGTGATATGTAAAAAATATATAATATTGTACATATATTGTTCATGTTATCACATCTCGTAGCTCAAGTCTCGTAGCTCATTAGATTTCCGGCGCCGACAGAGATGGCAGCCTCGCTTCACGTTCTCAGGAAACTATGCAGTATTTTGTTTATTTATGTATTACTTCTTACATTGTTACCCCGGGTAATATTACCCGGGAGGAACTATTGGATATAAGAGCAACGTCAACTTACCAACATTACGACCAGGAATACGACTTTCCCAAAGAGGATTCTCTGTTTGTTACCCCAGCCAGGACAATAGACTGGATCGTACCAGGCGACTCAAAACAACGGCGGCGCCGGAGAAGAGGGAAACGCGCCGGGCTTTTGGTCAAGCTACGTCGACGGGCGCATCGTGCACCTCTCCCGAGTGTTTTAATCGCCAATGTACAGTCTTTTGACAACAAAGTAGACGAAATCCGATCGAGGGTTGCCTTTCAGAGAGACATCCGAGACTGCAACTTTCTTTGCTTCACGGAAACATGGCTCACTCAGGACACGTTATCTGAGTCGGTACAGCCACCTGGTTTCTCCACGCATCGCGCCGACAGAAACAAACATCTCTCTGGTAAGAAGAAGGGCGGGGGTGAATGCCTTATGATTAACGAGTCGTGGTGTGATCATAACAACATACAGGAACTCAAGTCCTTTTGTTCACCTGACATAGAATTCCTTACAATCAAATGCAGACCGCATTATCTACCAAGAGAATTCTCCTCGATTATAATCACAGCCGTGTACATCCCCCCTCAAGCTGATACATCGACGGCACTGAAAGAAATTCATTTCACTCAAGGTAAATTGGAAACCACATATCCTGAGGCTGCATTTATTGTGGCTGGGGATTTTAATAAGGCTAATTTGAAAACAAGGCTTCGAAATTTTACCAGCATATCGAATGTGCCACCCGGGCTGGATCATTGTTATTCCAACTTCCGTGATGCATACAAGGCTGTTCTCCGCCCTCCTTTCGGCAAGTCTGACCATGACTCCATTTTGTTGCTCCCAGCCTACAAACAGAAACTAAAACGTTCTCAGGTCTGTTCAACGCTGGTCCGACCAATCCGATTCCATGCTGCAAGATTGCTTCAAGCACGTGGACTGGGATATGTTCCGGACAGCATCTGACAACAACATTGATGTACAGTGGGGCAAAAAAGTATTTAGTCAGCCACCAATTGTGCAAGTTCTCCAACTTAAAAAGATGAGAGAGGCCTGTAATTTTCATCATAGGTACACCTCAACTATGACAGACAAAATGAGGAAAAAAAATCCAGAAAATCATTGTAGGATTTTTAATGAATTTATTTGCAAATTATGGTGGAGAATAAGTATTTGGTCAATAACAAAAGTTTATCTCAATACTTTGTTATATACCCTTTGTTGGCAATGACAGAGGTCAAACGTTTTCTGTAAGTCTTCACAAGGTTTTCACACACTGTTGCTGGTATTTTGGCCCATTCCTCCATGCAGATCTCCTCTAGAGCAGTGATGTTTTGGGGCTGTCGCTGGGCAACACAGACTTTCAACTCCCTCCAAAGATTTTCTATGGGGTTGAGATCTGGAGACTGGCTAGGCCACTCCAGGACCTTGAAATGCTTCTTACGAAGCCACTCCTTTGTTGCCCGGGTGGTGTGTTTGGGATCATTGTCATGCTGAAAGACCCAGCCACGTTTCAGCTTCAATGCCCTTGCTGATGGAAGGAGGTTTTCACTCAAAATCTCACGATACATGGCCCCATTCATTCTTTCCTTTACACGGATCAGTCGTCCTGGTCCCTTTGCAGAAAAACAGCCCCAAAGCATGATGTTTCCACCCCATGCTTCACAGTAGGTATGGTGTTCTTTGGATGCAACTCAGCATTCTTTGTCCTCCAAACACGACGAGTTGAGTTTTTACCAAAAAGTTCTATTTTGGTTTCATCTGACATTCTCCCAATCCTCATCTGGATCATCCAAATGCTCTCTAGCAAACTTTAGACGGGCCTGAACATGTACTGGCTTAAGCAGGGGGACACGCCTGGCACTGCAGGATTTGAGTCCCTGGCGGCGTAGTGTGTTACTGATGGTAGGCTTTGTTACTTTGGTCCCAGCTCTCTGCAGGTCATTCACTAGGTCCCCGTGTGGTTCTGGGATTTTTGCTCACCGTTCTTGTGATCATTTTGACCCCACGGGTGAGATCTTGCGTGGAGCCCCAGATCGAGGAAGATTATCAGTGGTCTTGTAGGTCTTCCATTTCCTAATAATTGCTCCCACAGTTGATTTCTTCAAACCAAGCTGCTTACCTATTGCAGATTCAGTCTTCCCAACCTGGTGCAGGTCTACAATTTTGTTTCTGGTGTCCTTTGACAGCTCTTTGGTCTTGGCCATAGTGGAGTTTGGAGTGTGACTGTTTGAGGTTGTGGACAGGTGTCTTTATACTGATAACAAGTTCAAACAGCTGCCATTAATACAGGTAACGAGTGGAGGACAGAGGAGCCTCTTAAAGAAGTTACAGGTCTGTGAGAGCCAGAAATCTTGCTTGTTTGTATGTGACCAAATACTTATTTTCCACCATAATTTGCAAATAAATTCATAAAAAATCCTACAATGTGATTTTCGGGATTTCTTTTCCTCATTTTGTCTGTCATAGTTGAAGTGTACCTATGATTAAAATTACAGGCCTCTCTCATCTTTTTAAGTGAGAGAACTTGCACAATTGGTGGCTGACTAAATACTTTTTTGCCCCACTGTATATGCTGATTCGGTGAGCGAGTTTATTAGCAAGTGCATTGGTAATGTTGTACCCATAGCAAATCTTAAAACCTTCCCCAACCAGAAACCGTGGATTGATGGCAGCATTAGCAAGAAACTGAAAGCGCAAACCACTGCTTTTAACCAGGGTAAGGCTACCGGAAACATGACTGAATACACACAGTGTAGCTATTCCCTCCGCAAGGCAATCAAACAAGCTAAGCGTCAATATAGAGACAAAGTAGAGTCACAATTCAACGGCTCAGACACAAGAGGAATGTGGCAGGGTCTACAGTCAATCACGGATTACAAAAAGAAAACCAGCCCGCTATGGACCATGATGTCCTGCTCCCAGACAAACTAAACAACTTCTTTGCTCACTTTGAGGACAATACAGTGCCACCGACACGGCCTGCTACCAAAACCTGCGGGCTCTCCTTCACCGCAGCCAATGTGAGAAAACATTTAAATGTGTTAACCCTGCAAGGCTGCCGGCCCAGATGGCATCCTGGCCATGTCCTCAGAGCATGCGCAGACCAGCTGGCTGGTGTGTTTACGGACATATTCAATCAGTCCCTATCCCAGGCTGCTGTTCCCACATGCTTCAAGAGGGCCACCATTGTTCCTGTTCCCAAGAAAGCTAAGGTACTGAGCTAAATGACTATCGCCCCGTAGCACTCACTTCCGTCATCATGAAGTGCTTTGAGAGATTAGTCAAGGATCATATCACCTCCATCCTGCCAGACACCCTGGACCCACTCCAATTTGCTTACCGTCCCAATAGGTCCACAGACGACGCAATCGCAATCACATTGCATACTGCCCTAACCCACCTAGACAAGAGGAATACTTATGTAAGAATGCTGTTCAACGACTACAGCTCAGCATTTAACACCATAGTTCCCTGGGTCTCAACCCAGCCCTGTGCAACTGGGTCCTGGACTTCCTGACGGGCTGGCCCCAGGTGGTGAGGGTAGGAAACAACATCTCCACCCCGCTGATCCTCAACACTGGGGCCCCACAAGGGTGCGTTCTCAGCCCTCTCCTGTACTCCCTGTTTACCCATGACTGCGTGGCCAAGCACGCATCCAACTCAATCATCAAGTTTGCTGACGACACTACAGTGGTAGGCTTGATTACCAACAACGACGAGACGGCCTACAGGGAGGAGGTGAGGGCCCTCGGAGTGTGGTGTCAGGAAAATAACCTCTCACTCAATGTCAACAAAACAAAGGAGATGATCGTGGACTTCAGGAAACAGGAGAGGGAGCACCCCCCTATCCACATCGAGGGGACAGTAGTGGAGAAGGTGGAAAGTTTTAACTTCTTAGGGAGTGGCTCTCGAGGTGACGGTTTTGGAGAGCCTGGCGTGCCCAAAGTAAAATGCCTCCCATTCAGGCCCAGAAAATAGGATATGCACATATGTAGTACCATTGGATAGGAAACATTCTGAAACGCATATGGCAGGCGAAACCCCGAGGAATTTCTGTCCTGGAAAAAGTGATTTTGACACATTGCTCATTTGGAACCCCTCCCTCATGAAAATGACCATATAAGGGCATATGAGTGCAGTACCCATCGCTTCCTTTAGATGTCAACAGTCTCGAGACTTTCGAGGATTTTCATTTTGGATGCTTTAGACCAGAGAATAAGAGCAAACCAGGAAGTGTACTTTTTATGTCAACAGTACCCAGCGCTTGGCGCTCCGACAAAGGCGCGCAGTGTCTTTTACCGTCTTTATCGATCAGTTTATATTCCGGTTGATTTATAATAGTAAATATACGTAAAAGTGTTCCTAAGGATACATTTAAAACTATGTTTGATTGTTCTTGGACAAGTTTATAGGTATAAGATGAACGAGTTCTCGCCACGTTTCAATGGAGGAGTGGAGGCTGTCGTTTCTGATTATAACGCTGCGGAACCCAATGGAGATTTATGGATAAAATACATTACTTTTTCTAACAAAAGAACCATGGATTGTCTTCGTTGGACACTTAGGATGACCTCAGCAGAAGTTCTTCAAAAGGTAATTGATTTGTTTTCGTTGTGAAATGTGTTATGTGTGTGCCATGATGGCTAATGGATTCATGGCTATGGGAAAAATATGTGAGGTGCTACCCTCAAACAATCAAATGTGCTGCTTTCGCCGTAAAGCCTTTTTGAAATCTGACAACGCTGTGATATTGCCAAGAAACAGAGCTTTTGATGAGTATGGAACACTTGTATATTGGTGGATGTTTAATAATTCAACTTTTGGATTTTGAATTTGGCGCCTTGCATTTCACCTGGTAGTGTCGGGATTGGGGCGCTAGCGCCCCAGCAATCACTGAGAGGTTAAGTTCCTCGGCGTACACATCACGGACAAACTGAATTGGTCCACCCACACAGACAGCGTGGTGAAGAAGGCGCAACAGCGCCTCTTCAACCTCAGGAGGCTGAAGAAATTCGGCTTGTCACAAAAATCACTCACAAACTTCTACAGATGCACAATCGAGAGCATCCTGTCGGGCTGTATCACCGCCTGGTACGGCAACTGCTCCGCCCACAACCGTAAGGCTCTCCAGAGGGTAGTGAGGACTGCACAACGCATCACCGGGGGTAAACTACCTGACCTTCAGGACACCTACACCACCCGATGTCACAGGAAGGCCAAAAAGATCATCAAGGACAACAACCACCCGAGCCACTGCCCGTTCACCCGGCTATCATCCAGAAAGCGAGGTCAGTACAGGTGCATCAAACCTGGGACCGAGAGACTGAAAAACAGCTTCTACCTCAAGGCCATCAGACTGTTAAACAGCCATCACTAACATTGAGTGGCTGCTGCCAACATACTGACTTAAATCTCTTGCCACTTTAAACATAGGAATTGGATGTAACAATGTATCACTAGCCACTTTAAAAAATGTTGTATATAATGTTTACTTATACGACATACTCATATCAAATGTAAACAATGAACTCTAAACCATCTACTGAATCTTGCCTATACCGTTCAGCCATCGACCCAAATCTATAGCCACTTTATTAATTATAATTGGATGAAATAATGTATCACTAGCCACTTTAAACACTGCCATTTATATAATGTTTACATATCCTACATTACTCATCTCATATATATATATATATATATATATGTGTATATACTGTACTCCATACCATCTACTGCATCCTGCCTCACTCATCCATATATTTATATGTACATACTCCGTATTCATTCCGTTACTCTTGTGTGTATAAGGTATTTGTTGTGAATTTGTTAGATTACTTGTTAGATACTACTGCATGGTCGGAACTAGAAGCACAAGCATTCGCTACACTCGCATTAACATCTGCTAACCATGTGTATGTGACAAATAAAATTTGATTTGATTTGAAGTTCCTTGTTTTTGACCTTTCATTAAGAATCCTTCGATTTATAGTATTGTAACAAATCTGACTTAAGACTGGAAACTGCTCTCCCAAGAGAATAAACTTTCTTGGGCCAGCGGTTTTGGTCCTGAATCACATTTCCTATACATTCTCACCTTTAAACAAATCATTGTAAGGTTAAAGGTTGGGGCGGCAGGTAGCCTAGAGGTTAGAGTGTTGGACTTGTAGTAACAGAAAGGTTGCAATATTGAATCCCCTAGCTGACAAGGTAAAAATCTGTTGTTCTGTCCCTGAACAAGGCATTTAACCCACTGTTCCTAGGTCGTTATTGAAAATAAGAATTTGTTCTTAACTGACTTGCCTAGTTAAATAAAGATAAAATAAATAAAATGATTAAACCCTTTTTTTAATTTTCACCTAAAATGACATACCTAAATCTAACTGCCTGTTGCTCAAGACCTGAAGCAAGGATATGCATATTTTTGATACCATTTGAAAGGAAACACTTTGACGTTTGTGGAAATGTGAAATTAATGTAGGAGAATATAACACATTAGATCTGGTAAAAGATAATACAATGATCATCATCTTTGAAATGCAAGAGAAAGGCCACAATGTATTATTCCAGTTTGGGTGCTATTTTGATTTTGGCCACAAGATGGCAGCAGTGTATTGTGCAAAGTTTGATCCAAGACTGATCCAATGAACCATTGCATTTCCTTTTCAAAATGTTGTATCAAGCCTTTCAAGTTCATAACTGTGTACTCTCCTCAACCAATAGCATGTTGTTATTTCACTATTTCACTATAATAGCTACTGTCAATTGGACAGTGCAGTTAGATCAACAAGAATGTAAGCTTTACGCCCATATCAGATATGTCTATGTCCTGGTAAATGTTCTTGTTACTTACAACCTTATGCTAATCACATTAGCGCACTTAAGCTCAACTGTAGAGGTTAACAAGTGATCAGATATACTCCTATTTAGGATGGAGGTCCTAGCCCACTGGGCACAGACGTAATTTCAACATCAAGGTTTGATTTACATTTGTTTGAGTTGTCAACTAACGTGAATTCAACGTGAAATTAAAACAAATTCACCATGTCATTGGATTAAAAGTTGGTTGGGGAAACAAAAACATTCCCTTACATTGATGACTTTTTGCACATCCCCCCCAAAAAACTGGATGTTATTATTTATATTATCATTATTATAAACAGTGTATTGGGTCATGTGACCGAGAAATGTATGTATTGGATCTTGTTTGTTACCTTTATTTTTATTTTCTGTTCTACGTTATGTTATTTTTAGTATTACATTGTTATTGATTACTGCATTGATTACTGCAAGAAAGGCATTTCACTGTACTTGAGCACGTGACATTAAAACTTGGAACTTATAAGGTGCAATCCAAGAGTGATTGTCAAGGGTCCTCCCCTTTTTGATACCCCTTCCCCTACCTGCTTTCACACCACACACACACACACACACACACACACACACACACACACACACACACACACACACACACACACACACACACACACACACACACACACACAGAGACACACACCAGCCTGCTCAATAACAACTAAGCACAACAATCCAGTCCATACCTATTACAAAGGTCTGCTGAAGCCTTCATTGACTTGGAATCAAGTGCAGGGCTGTGTCCCAATGGTCCTCAGTCACTTTCCCTGGGGACTACTGCTTTGTTATGTGTGGAGAGGTGAAAGCAATATGGAGTAAACTTACTCTGTCCCTTTTCAGTCTTTTCACATTTTAGTACACTGAACAAAAATGTAAACGCAACTTGTAAAGTGTTGGTCCCATGTTTCATGACCTGAAGTAAAAGATCCCAGAGATTTTCAATACGCACACAAAGCTTATATTGCTTACATTTTGTGCACAAATTTGTTTAATCCCTGTTAGTGAGCATTTCTCCTTTGCCAAGATAATCCATCCACCTGACAGGTGTGGCATATCAATAAGGTGATTAAATATCATTATCATTACACAGGTGCACCTTGTGCAGGGGGACAAAAAAAGGACACTCGAAACTGTGCAGTTTTGTCACACAACACAATGCCATAGATGTCTCAAATTTTGAGGGAGCGTGCAATTGGAATGCTGACTGCAGGAATGTCCACCAGAGCTAACCCAAATTTGTTTAATCCCTGTTAGTGAGCATTTCTCCTTTGCCAAAATAATCCATCCACTTGACAGGTGTGGCATATCAATTAGCTGATTATGTCACGTCCAGGCCTGAGATGACAGGCTGGAGTGTTTTGTTTTGTTTTTGGTGTAGGGTTTTTCTGTTCTAGATTATATATTTCTATGTTGGGGTAATGGTTCCCAATTAGAGGCAGCTGAGTGTCGTTGTCTCTAATTGGGAACCATATATATGTTTGTAGTTTTCACTTGGAGTTTGTGGGTAATTGTAAGTTCATAGCTGTGTTTGTTTTTTTCAGTTATGTTCGTCGTTACGTTCTTCGTTTGTTTTGTTGTATATTTTCCCAGTTTACGTCCGTGATTAAAATGTATACTGGAAGCATCGCTGCGTCTTGGTCTGTCCCTATAGAAGATCGTGACAGATTAAATAGCATTATCATTACGCAGGTGCCCCACTCTAAAATGTGCAGTTTTGTCAGACAACACAATGCCACAGATGTCTCACGTTTTGAGGGGAACGTGCAATTGGCATGCTGACTGCAGGAATGTCCACCAGAGCTTTTGCCAGAGAATTGAATGTTAAGTTCTCTACCGTAAGCCGCCTCCAATGTCGTTTTAGATCATTTGGCTGTACGTCCAACCGGCCGCACAACCGCAGACCACGTGTATGGCGTCGTGTGAGTGAGCTGTTTGCTGATGTCAACGGTGTAAACAGAGTGCCCCATGGTGGCGGGGGGAGTTATGGTATGGGCTGGCATAAGCTACGGACAATGAACACAATTGCATTTAATTGATGTCAATTTGAATGCACAGAGATACCGTGACAAGATCCTGAGCCCCATTGTCGTGCCATTCATCAGCCTCCATCACCTCATGTTTCAATATGATAATGCACAGCCCCATGTTGCAAGGATCTGTACACTATTCCTGGAAGCTGAAAATGTTACAGGTCTTCCATGGCCTGCATACTCATCAGACATGTCACCCATTGAGCATGTTTGGGATGCTCTGGATCGACATGTACAACAGCGTGTTGCATAAGGCAAATGGTGGTCACACCAGATACTGACTGGTGTTCTGATCCACACCCCAATTTTTTTTTTAAGGTAGCTTTGACCAACAGATGCATGTCTGTGTTCCCAGTCTTGTGGAATCCATAGATTAGGGCCTAAGGAATCCATTTCAATTGACTGATTTCATTAAATGAACTGTAATTCAGTAAAACCTTTGAAATTGTTGCATGTTTGCATTTATATTTTTGTTCAGTATAGTTCTAATAGAAAGAACAATGGAGGATTCCGTTGAAGCTTTCTTTGAGAGACTACCTTGAGATGAAGAAAATGATTGTGACGTTACAATTCCTTCTTCCTGGCTTAGACTCTAGAGAAGGGGTGTCAAAATCCTTCCATGGATGTGATCCCTCCTTTCAATGTGACATTACATGTTCACTTGGTTTCAAATCCAGATTTTGAATGAAGCTTGGAAAGGATCTGTTTTATATATTTTAAAGTATTTAAAGTCTACTGAACTAAAGCAAATCGTACTGCAGAGCATGTTACAAAAAATACATAGTACAAAAAAGAGACAGAAATTATGTATTTTGTTAGATAAAAGAATGATAGCACTTAGATAAGATTATGGAATGATGTCTGTGAGGCATCATCATCAGGAACTGATGACCATGCATCACATTTGTAACAATAGACAAAAATGAAAGAGATCACGCCCTACATGTGGAATGGAATAAAATAATAAGTGGAATAAAGTTTCATTGTGAGGACATCCACCACAGCATATTATCAGCCCACGCTTAATTGACAAACTGTTGGTGTGGTACTTTTCCTGGTCCATTTTATGCCTAGTGGGCCTGTCTAACCTGGGTGTGTTGCTTAAAAGGATCAGTATATGGATAATAATGGGGGCCTCAAGGGAAAAAAATGGTCCGTTGTGTTTCTGTTCCCTGTCCGCCGATGGCCTAAAGCATTTCATACTATTCTAAATTCCTTGTGATTTCTGTAGCATAAAAAAATGAATGCCATAGGCTGGGGAGCATACTCTGCAATCAATGCACTATGCCTACTATCCACTATCAACTACTACAGTGACCTAACGGAGCGACAGGTGTTCCCTTATAAGAAAGATGACTTGCAAAACCTGCTGCGGCATTGTGGTAGGCAGTCTACCTTTCGCCACCTGGACACACCCTACCCTACGCAAATAAGATTACCTGCTGACCTTTTTGTTCAACAAAATGACAAAAGAAACTGTGTGTACAAAATTAATTGCTGAGGAATTCAGTCCTTTGTTTGCCTCTACACTATGTTGGGGTGATAGCTTATACATTTTTCACAAGAGCAGCCACGAGACCTCTTCAGTTCCTAAGTTCATCTAATAGGTCTACCCTACCATAACAAAATGCATTGCTTCACATCAGCATTTTTATTTAACATTGTTGTAATAGTTTTTGCTACACTTGGACATAGTATTATATAATGAATTTATTTATCTAATTCTATCTCAGCATCTGAAACAGGCACTTGGTTAAATATAAAATATATTTTATTTATTTATTTATATTGTAAATGTATTTCACTCCACATTGGTTTCTGGTATTTGCAGGAAGAAATATAATATAGAAAAATATATGTCAATACGAAGCCTTCTCTAATGTCTGTTGCCCCATTGTCTGTTGTCTTGTGGATGCTGGTCTTCATGAGGAATTCTTCCATCTCATCGCAGAGAAGATGGCATGGAGGGCGTAGAGCAGAGTCACCACATAACACATCACCTACAGGAAAAATACAAGATACAGAAAGGTGAGGAGTGGGATGGACCACTAGGAACATACAGTAAGCTTCAGTTGAAGTACACTTTGTTTGAATCACAGGAGTGAAGGAACATACCACTGCAGCAATGTCCAATTGGTATTCTTTGAAGAAAATACTGGTAGCTGATTTCAGACTAATGGTGACATAGGCCTGTACCACTGCTGCACTGAGGTAGAAGAAGGCAGCAAGGGAATGATACACAACATCCTGAAGAGTGTGAGAGAGAGAGAGAGAGAGAGAGAGTTAGTCATCATCCTGTTATACTACCTGTTAAAAACACTACAGCCTTTCAATAGACAGAATGTTCATTATACTCTCATCATCATCATCATCATCATCACCATCATCGTCATTCTTTTTGATTAGACATTTAGGATGGGAAGAAAATCAGTATCATCATCATTTTCATCCTTTTTGAGTAAATCACTTTTATCAAAGATGGCTGTATGAATGTCTCTCAGACTCACCAGTGTGGGCCAGATGCTGCTCTTATTGGCTCCAATGATGAAGATGAGGAACCACAGGGTAGTGAAGATGAAGCAGAACACAGAGACAAACATCACCCAGCCCTGAGGGTTCTCAATCAGCACCTTTGTGGAGGCTACCAGAGTCCACACCAGACCTCCGAATATCTGCCACACACACACACACAGGAGAGAGAGAGAGAGAGAGAGAGAGAGAGAGAGAGAGAGAGAGAGAGAGAGAGAGAGAGAGAGAGAGAGAGAGAGACGTACGGTCATAATGTAATCAATGCATTTAGTTGACAAGTTGTTAGTCATGGGATTTGATGGTTCAATCAGCCATCAACTTCTTAATGTCACCCCAATAGTGTCACTCCATGTGTTGTGGTAAGACCACAGAGAGCAGGCCCAAGTAACAGGGTAAGTAATCATGGACCTCTCGGCAAGGTCTGATAGCTTTAACTTACTCTGACACTCCGTCGTACACGGTCATTTCCAAACTCACACAAACATTCTGCCCCCTCCTTCAACAAACACGCCAGTAAAGAGAGGATGAATGGTGTTTGGATACAGAGCGGATCATGCGATAACCATAGTTTGGTTTCAGATAAGGATTTAGCTGATATTCACAAACCAGAAATCACCATATTTTCAAATACTATGGCAATAATTACCAGCAGAAATAAAGCAACATTTATTTAACCAGGAAAAGTCCATTGTGGGATACAAGGGATACCTGACCAAGAAGGCTGCAGCAATCAAAGAAGTGCTTGGTATGAGTCTACACACAGTGTCTGCCACTCTAAAGTAATTATCCTTTCAGTGCACTCTGAATTACATCATGCATGCATACCCAAGTATTACATTAAACAATCAAATGTCTTATCTCCCTCTGATGAATGTGAAGGGCATTAGAGTAAAGAATATTTCTGGAGAAAAGATCAATGCCGGTAGTCCAGTCACAGCTGAGAGCAGAACACTTATTTGATTTGTCTGTACTCACAAACTCAGGGATGAAGAAGAGGTCTGGAACAGTGGTGAACACACTGGCGCCACTGGGCAGAGGATCACTGGAGGTGCTGGAAGCCATATTCCCAAAGTGTCTAGGTCTACCTGTGTGTTGGCGTTTTGTTGATGTGGGTGTGTGCCCAACACAGTTCTCCCTAGTGAGACCAGTGACCTAAACAATTCTGCTTTTTAAAGCCCTGCTTCCCTTAAGCCACACCTGTTCCTCCTCCTCCTGTCTTTCTGTTGACTTTTTATTTCTTCATTACATTAAAATTCCAGTTGGTTGGGTCGGCTTGTGTACAGATATAGGATCTGAATTTGATCACTATTTTGTTGTTAAGAAAAGCAGGAAATGCAAACTTGTTGTGTATTTGAGTTTAAAAATAATAATAATTCACATTTCCTGTTGCTGAATGATTATTCTTTATTGATTAATGTTTTTACTCCATCCTCATAGGATAACACTTTTTTGGTTCCAGGTACACCACTTTTTGGTTCCAGGTAGAACTATTTTGGGTTCCATGTAGAACCCTCTGTGGGAAGTGTTTTACATGGAACCAAAAAGGGTTCTACAAAGGGTTCTCATATGGGGACAGCCGAAGAACCATTTTAGGTTCTAGATAGCACCTTTTTTTCTAAAAGGGTATTGTTCATATCGGACAATAAATGTTCTGTCCTAACCACTAGCCAAGTGAGGCTATTCTACATGACAGTGGCTACTCTGTAGGGCTCTATCTATCGCCATTAGGTGATGGTTGCTAGGCAGAGGCTTAAGAGAGGGCACAGCATATAAATCTTATTGTTTAGGCTAGTCACTCTTATTTTGAGTACATTGGAGAGAAACAAATTTGGCACTTTAAAGAGCTGGACAATCCCCCCACCCCCCCTATCTCTCTCTCTCTCTCTCTCTCTCTCTCTCTCTCTCTCTCTCTCTCTCTCTCTCTCTCTCTCTCTCTCTCTCTCTATCCATCAAATATTTATTTATTTATTCCCTTACCATGACTCTGCTGTGACAGTTTGTCTTTCTCCCCAAACAAATGGCCCACGAGCAGTCCCCTTCATGCTATCTATTTGAGTATGTTTTCTTGTTATGTTTACCATATTTTCCTTACACAAAATAGAGGGCCTGTTCTTGGCCCAGAGATCACTCCTCTGGTGTGTTTGAGCAGAGAGTAAGCTACTCCCTGAACCCTACTCAGCGAAGTCTTTGTTATGGCGGCAGAACAACATGAACGCCCAGTACAAACCTGTGACCCTATACCTTCGAGCAATGTTCATCCAAGCATGTTTAAAGGGCTGTGTCATACAGACCTAAGTCATACAGACCTAAAGACCGGGTGGGGAGGAGGACTAGACATCAAAGAGCTTTCCCATAAACCCACTGGAGTACCACAGCCATTGAACTGGGACGAAGGATTCTCACTGATAAGACATTCCACCGGTCTCCCAGGCAGAGAAACAGATTGAACAAGTGATTAACTTGGATGGATGCTTCTTATTTTTTTCTTTCAGTCTGCTATTTCCATTCAGCTTGTAAATAGGTGAAAGCGACGAGATACAAAAATAACTTAGGGTCTCGATTCAATCCGTATTGTGGAAATTCATTGCTAAAGCACGATTGAAATTCCTGCGTTCGCGGAGACTGTATTCGATGTAAAATCTGCATATGTTGGCTTAAGACCCAGGCACACCCATTTGCTATGGAATAGAGTAGGTGCAAATAAGGTTAGCAATTTGACATCAATAACATGACAGTTCATTTTAAACCCACAATAGCAGGTAGCACTAAATAAGGTTACATATTGCCCATTAGGGCTGAGAATTACCAAGGCGATTCTCACAATTATATATGTACTGCGATTCCATAATGCCATTTTATAGCATTTTGATGTTCCAAACACTGCTTACAGAGAGGCACAAGAGAGAACATGAGAAAACAAGTTTTAATCAGTCATGAAAATAAAAGTGCCGAAAACATGTTGGATCACTATTTAAAAAGAAGATGGACAACTTGCCCTTGATCCTGACTCTCAGTTCCATTACATTACACATAAGGGCCACTGGACTAACGCATCTTCTGATCTTCTGAACAGTGAAGTTTCGTTAAGAGCAGCAACGCTCAATCTGAACATTAACACGCGTCGCTTGTGGTACGGTTTTAGGAGCATAAGGACCTTATCTTTCATATCAGCGAGAAATACATAAAAACAATAGGTTAAATTGATACACACCTTTATAGGGTTAGTGTTCCCACACGGCCATAGCTCCATGTTACACAGTTTGTTACACGGACATAGCTCCATGTTACACGGAAAACAGACAAAAGACAAGATCGGACCACCTGTGCTAGTTAGCTGCCTGGCATGCTCTGAACACCTGTGTGCAAGCGTAACTCGGAAAGTGTAGCAGAAGTGTAGTTTAGTATGATGGAGGCAGTCATAGCTGTATGGATCTGTAACTGCAACAGTGTAGTTTCGTTGGACGGCGGCTCCATAACTGTATGGATCTGTAACTGCTACAGTGTAGTTTAGTAGGATGGAGGCTCTCTAGCGGTATGGATCTGTAACTGCTACAGTGTAGTTTCGTTGGATGGAGGCTCCGTAGCTGTACGGATCTGTAACTGCTACAGTGTAGTTTTGTCGGATGGAGGCTCCATAGCTATATGGATCTGTAACTGCTACAGTGTAGTTTTGTCGGATGGAGGCTCCATAGCCATATGGATCTGTAACTGCAACAGTGTAGTTTCGTCGGATGGAGGCTACATAGCGGTATGGATCTGTAACTGCTACAGTGTAGTTTTGTAAGATGGAGGCTCCATAGCTATATGGATCTGTAACTACTACAGTGTAGTTTTGTCAGATGGAGGCTCATAGCTATATGGATCTGTAACTGCAACAGTGTAGTTTTGTTGGATGGAGGCTCCATAGCGGTATGGATTTGTAACTGCTACAGTGTAGTTTTGTCGGATGGAGGATCCATAGCTGTATGGATCTGTGACTGCTACAGTGTAGTTTTGTTGGATGTAGGCACCCATAGCAGTATGGATCTGTAACCGCTACAGTGTAGTTTTGTTGGATGAAGGCTCCATAGCTATATGGATCTGTAAATGCTACAGTGTAGTTTTGTCGGATGGAGGCTCCATAGCTATATGGATCTGTAACTGCAACAGTGTAGTGTTGTCGGATGGAGGCTCCATAGCTATATGGATCTGTAACTGCTACAGTGTAGTTTTGTCGGATGGAGGCTCCATAGCTATATGGATCTGTAACTGCAACAGTGTAGTGTTGTCGGATGGAGGCTCCATAGCGGTATGGATCTGTAACTGCTACAGTGTAGTTTTGTTGGATGGAGGCTTCATAGCGGTAATGATTTGTAACTGCTACAGTGTAGTTTTGTCGGATGGAGGATCCATAGCTGTATGGATCTGTGACTGCTACAGTGTAGTTTTGTTGGATGTAGGCACCCATAGCAGTATGGATCTGTAACCGCTACAGTGTAGTTTTGTCAGATGGAGGCACCCATAGCAGTATGGATCTGTAACTGCTACAGTGTAGTTTTGTCGGATGGAGGCTCCATAGCGGTATGGATCTGTAACTGCTACAGTGTAGTTTTGTTGGATGGAGGCTCCATAGCGGTAATGATTTGTAACTGCTACAGTGTAGTTTTGTCGGATGGAGGATCCATAGCTGTATGGATCTGTGACTGCTACAGTGTAGTTTTGTTGGATGTAGGCACCCATAGCAGTATGGATCTGTAACCGCTACAGTGTAGTTTTGTTGGATGTAGGCACCCATAGCAGTATGGATCTGTAACTGCAACAGTGTAGTGTTGTCGGATGGAGGCTCCAATGCTGTATGGATCTGTAACTGCTACAGTGTAGTTTTGTCGGATGGAGGCTCCATTGCTGTATGGATCTGTAACTGCAACAGTGTAGTTTTGTCGGATGGAGGCTCCATAGTGGTATGGAACAGTAACTGCTACAGTGTAGTTTTGTTGGATGGAAGCTGCCATAGCTGTATGGATCTGTAACTGCTACAGTGTAGTTTTGTCGGATGGAGGCTCCATAGCTATATGGATCTGTAACTGCAACAGTGTAGTTTTGTCAGACGGAGGCTCCATAGTGGTATGGATCTGTAACTGCTACAGTGTAGTTTTGTCTGATGGAGGCTCCATAGTTGTACGGATCAGTATCTGCTACAGTGTAGTTTTGTCGGATGGAGGTTCCATAGCTGCATGGATCTGTAACTGCTACAGTGTAATTTTGTTGAATGGAGGCTCCATAGCTATATGAATCTGTAACTGCTACAGTGTAGTTTTGTCAGATGGAGGCACCCATAGCTATATGGATCTGTAACTGCAACAGTGTAGTTTTGTCAGATGGAGGCTCCATAGTGGTATGGATCTGTAACTGCTACAGTGTAGTTTTGTTGAATGGAGGCTCCATAGCTATATGAATCTGTAACTGCTACAGTGTAGTTTTGTCAGATGGAGGCACCCATAGCAGTATGGATCTGTAACTGCTACAGTGTAGTTTTGTCGGATGGAGGCTCCATAGCTATATGGATCTGTAACTGCAACAGTGTAGTGTTGTCGGATGGAGGCTCCATAGCTATATGGATCTGTAACTGCTACAGTGTAGTTTTGTCGGATGGAGGCTCCATAGCTATATGGATCTGTAACTGCAACAGTGTAGTGTTGTCGGATGGAGGCTCCATAGCGGTATGGATCTGTAACTGCTACAGTGTAGTTTTGTTGGATGGAGGCTTCATAGCGGTAATGATTTGTAACTGCTACAGTGTAGTTTTGTCGGATGGAGGATCCATAGCTGTATGGATCTGTGACTGCTACAGTGTAGTTTTGTTGGATGTAGGCACCCATAGCAGTATGGATCTGTAACCGCTACAGTGTAGTTTTGTCAGATGGAGGCACCCATAGCAGTATGGATCTGTAACTGCTACAGTGTAGTTTTGTCGGATGGAGGCTCCATAGCGGTATGGATCTGTAACTGCTACAGTGTAGTTTTGTTGGATGGAGGCTCCATAGCGGTAATGATTTGTAACTGCTACAGTGTAGTTTTGTCGGATGGAGGATCCATAGCTGTATGGATCTGTGACTGCTACAGTGTAGTTTTGTTGGATGTAGGCACCCATAGCAGTATGGATCTGTAACCGCTACAGTGTAGTTTTGTTGGATGTAGGCACCCATAGCAGTATGGATCTGTAACTGCAACAGTGTAGTGTTGTCGGATGGAGGCTCCAATGCTGTATGGATCTGTAACTGCTACAGTGTAGTTTTGTCGGATGGAGGCTCCATTGCTGTATGGATCTGTAACTGCAACAGTGTAGTTTTGTCGGATGGAGGCTCCATAGTGGTATGGAACAGTAACTGCTACAGTGTAGTTTTGTTGGATGGAAGCTGCCATAGCTGTATGGATCTGTAACTGCTACAGTGTAGTTTTGTCGGATGGAGGCTCCATAGCTATATGGATCTGTAACTGCAACAGTGTAGTTTTGTCAGACGGAGGCTCCATAGTGGTATGGATCTGTAACTGCTACAGTGCAGTTTTGTCTGATGGAGGCTCCATAGTTGTACGGATCAGTATCTGCTACAGTGTAGTTTTGTCGGATAGAGGTTCCATAGCTGCATGGATCTGTAACTGCTACAGTGTAATTTTGTTGAATGGAGGCTCCATAGCTATATGAATCTGTAACTGCTACAGTGTAGTTTTGTCAGATGGAGGCACCCATAGCTATATGGATCTGTAACTGCAACAGTGTAGTTTTGTCAGATGGAGGCTCCATAGTGGTATGGATCTGTAACTGCTACAGTGTAGTTTTGTTGAATGGAGGCTCCATAGCTATATGAATCTGTAACTGCTACAGTGTAGTTTTGTCAGATGGAGGCACCCATAGCAGTATGGATCTGTAACTGCTACAGTGTAGTTTTGTCGGATGGAGGCTCCATAGCTATATGGATCTGTAACTGCAACAGTGTAGTGTTGTCGGATGGAGGCTCCATAGCTATATGGATCTGTAACTGCAACAGTGTAGTTTTGTCGGATGGAGGCTCCATAGTGGTATGGATCTGTAACTGCTACAGTGTAGTTTTGTCGGATGGAGGCTCCATAGTGGTATGGATCTGTACGTGCTACAGTGTAGTTTTGTTGAATGGAGGCTTCATAGCTATATGAATCTGTAACTGCTACAGTGTAGTTTTGTCAGATGGAGGCACCCATAGCAGTATGGATCTGTAACTGCTACAGTGTAGTTTTGTCGGATGGAGGCTCCATAGCTATATGGATCTGTAACTGCAACAGTGTAGTGTTGTCGGATGGAGGCTCCATAGCTATATGGATCTGTAACTGCAACAGTGTAGTTTTGTCGGATGGAGGCTCCATAGTGGTATGGATCTGTAACTGCTACAGTGTAGTTTTGTCGGATGGAGGCTCCATAGTTGTATGGATCAGTATCTGCTACAGTGTAGTTTTGTCGGATGGAGGCTCCATAGTGGTATGGATCTGTAACTGCTACAGTGTAGTTTTGTCGGATGGAGGCTCCATAGCGGTATGGATCTGTAACTGCAACAGTGTAGTTTTGTCGGATGGAGGCTCCATAGCTATATGGATCTGTAACTACTACAGTGTAGTTTTGTCCGATGGAGGCTCCATAGTGGTATGGATCTGTAACTGCTACAGTGTAGTTTTGTTGAATGGAGGCTCCATAGCTATATGAATCTGTAACTGCTACAGTGAAGTTTTGTCAGATGGAGGCACCCATAGCAGTATGGATCTGTAACTGCTACAGTGTAGTTTTTGTCGGATGGAGGCTCCATAGCTATATGGATCTGTAACTGCAACAGTGTAGTGTTGTCGGATGGAGCTCCATAGCTATATGGATCTGTAACTGCAACAGTGTAGTTTTGTCGGATGGAGGCTCCATAGTGGTATGGATCTGTAACCGCTACAGTGTAGTTTGTCGGATGGAGGCTCCATAGTGGTATGGATCTGTACGTTACAGTGTAGTTTTGTTGAATGGAGGCTTCATAGCTATATGAATCTGTAACTGCTACAGTGTAGTTTTGTCAGATGGAGGCACCCATAGCAGTATGGATCTGTAACTGCTACAGTGTAGTTTTGTCGGATGGAGGCTCCATAGCTATATGGATCTGTAACTGCAACAGTGTAGTGTTGTCGGATGGAGGCTCCATAGCTATATGGATCTGTAACTGCAACAGTGTAGTTTTGTTGGATGGAGGCTCCATAGTGGTATGGATCTGTAACTGCTACAGTGTAGTTTTGTCGGATGGAGGCTCCATAGGTTGTATGGATCAGCATTCTGCTACAGTGTAGTTTTGTCGGATGGAGGCTCCATAGTGGTATGGATCTGTAACTGCTACAGTGTAGTTTTGTCGATGGAGGCTCCATAGCGGTATGGATCTGTAACTGCAACAGTGTAGTTTTGTCGGATGGAGGCTCCATAGCTATATGGATCTGTAACTACTACAGTGTAGTTTTGTCCGATGGAGGCTCATAGCTATATGGATCTGTATCGCAACAGTGTAGTTTTGTTGGATGGAGGCTCCATAGCGGTATGGATTTGTAACTGCTACAGTGTAGTTTTGTCGGATGGAGGATCCATAGCTGTATGGATCTGTGACTGCTACAGTGTAGTTTTGTTGGATGTAGGCACCCATAGCAGTATGGATCTGTAACTGCTACAGTGTAGTTTTTGTCAGATGGAGGCACCCATAGCAGTATGGATCTGTAACTGCTACAGCGTAGTTTTGTCTGGATGGAGCTCCATTGCTATATGGATCTGCTGCAACAGTGTAGTTTTGTCAGATGGAGGCTCCATAGTGGTATGGATCTGTAACTGCTACAGTGTAGTTTTGTCGGATGGAGGCTCCATAGTTGTATGGATCAGTATCTGCTACAGTGTAGTTTTGTCGGATGGAGGCTCCATAGTGGTATGGATCTGTAACTGCTACAGTGTAGTTTTGTCGGATGGAGGCTCCATAGCGGTATGGATCTGTAACTGCAACAGTGTAGTTTTGTCAGATGGAGGCTCCATAGTGGTATGGATCTGTAACTGCTACAGTGTAGTTTTGTCGGATGGAGGCACCCATAGCGGTATGGATCTGTAACTGCTACAGTGTAGTTTTGTCGGATGGAGGCCCCATAGCTGTATGGATCTGTAACTGCTACAGTGTAGTTTTGTTGGATGAAGGCTCCATAGCTATATGGATCTGTAAATGCTACAGTGTAGTTTTGTCAGATGGAGGCACCCATAGCTATATGGATCTGTAACTGCAACAGTGTAGTTTTGTCAGATGGAGGCTCCATAGTGGTATGGATCTGTAACTGCTACAGTGTAGTTTTGTTGAATGGAGGCTCCATAGCTATATGAATCTGTAACTGCTACAGTGTAGTTTTGTCAGATGGAGGCACCCATAGCAGTATGGATCTGTAACTGCTACAGTGTAGTTTTGTCGGATGGAGGCTCCATAGCTATATGGATCTGTAACTGCAACAGTGTAGTGTTGTCGGATGGAGGCTCCATAGCTATATGGATCTGTAACTGCAACAGTGTAGTTTTGTCGGATGGAGGCTCCATAGTGGTATGGATCTGTAACTGCTACAGTGTAGTTTTGTCGGATGGAGGCTCCATAGTGGTATGGATCTGTATCGTGCTACAGTGTAGTTTTGTTGAATGGAGGCTTCATAGCTATATGAATCTGTAACTGCTACAGTGTAGTTTTGTCAGATGGAGGCACCCATAGCAGTATGGATCTGTAACTGCTACAGTGTAGTTTTGTCGGATGGAGGCTCCATAGCTATATGGATCTGTAACTGCAACAGTGTAGTGTTGTCGGATGGAGGCTCCATAGCTATATGGATCTGTAACTGCAACAGTGTAGTTTTGTCGGATGGAGGCTCCATAGTGGTATGGATCTGTAACTGCTACAGTGTAGTTTTGTCGGATGGAGGCTCCATAGTTGTATGGATCAGTATCTGCTACAGTGTAGTTTTTGTCGATGGAGGCTCCATAGTGGTATGGATCTGTAACTGCTACAGTGTAGTTTTGTCGGATGGAGGCTCCATAGCGGTATGGATCTGTAACTGCAACAGTGTAGTTTTGTCGGATGGAGGCTCCATAGCTATATGGATCTGTAACTACTACAGTGTAGTTTTGTCCGATGGAGGCTCCATAGTGGTATGGATCTGTAACTGCTACAGTGTAGTTTTGTTGAATGGAGGCTCCATAGCTATATGAATCTGTAACTGCTACAGTGTAGTTTTGTCAGATGGAGGCACCCATAGCAGTATGGATCTGTAACTGCTACAGTGTAGTTTTGTCGGATGGAGGCTCCATAGCTATATGGATCTGTAACTGCAACAGTGTAGTGTTGTCGGATGGAGGCTCCATAGCTATATGGATCTGTAACTGCAACAGTGTAGTTTTGTCGGATGGAGGCTCCATAGTGGTATGGATCTGTAACCGCTACAGTGTAGTTTTGTCGGATGGAGGCTCCATAGTGGTATGGATCTGTACGTGCTACAGTGTAGTTTTGTTGAATGGAGGCTTCATAGCTATATGAATCTGTAACTGCTACAGTGTAGTTTTGTCAGATGGAGGCACCCATAGCAGTATGGATCTGTAACTGCTACAGTGTAGTTTTGTCGGATGGAGGCTCCATAGCTATATGGATCTGTAACTGCAACAGTGTAGTGTTGTCGGATGGAGGCTCCATAGCTATATGGATCTGTAACTGCAACAGTGTAGTTTTGTCGGATGGAGGCTCCATAGTGGTATGGATCTGTAACTGCTACAGTGTAGTTTTGTCGGATGGAGGCTCCATAGTTGTATGGATCAGTATCTGCTACAGTGTAGTTTTGTCGGATGGAGGCTCCATAGTGGTATGGATCTGTAACTGCTACAGTGTAGTTTTGTCGGATGGAGGCTCCATAGCGGTATGGATCTGTAACTGCAACAGTGTAGTTTTGTCGGATGGAGGCTCCATAGCTATATGGATCTGTAACTACTACAGTGTAGTTTTGTCCGATGGAGGCTCATAGCTATATGGATCTGTAACTGCAACAGTGTAGTTTTGTTGGATGGAGGCTCCATAGCGGTATGGATTTGTAACTGCTACAGTGTAGTTTTGTCGGATGGAGGATCCATAGCTGTATGGATCTGTGACTGCTACAGTGTAGTTTTGTTGGATGTAGGCACCCATAGCAGTATGGATCTGTAACTGCTACAGTGTAGTTTTGTCAGATGGAGGCACCCATAGCAGTATGGATCTGTAACTGCTACAGCGTAGTTTTGTCGGATGGAGGCTCCATTGCTATATGGATCTGTAACTGCAACAGTGTAGTTTTGGCAGATGGAGGCTCCATAGTGGTATGGATCTGTAACTGCTACAGTGTAGTTTTGTCGGATGGAGGCTCCATAGTTGTATGGATCAGTATCTGCTACAGTGTAGTTTTGTCGGATGGAGGCTCCATAGTGGTATGGATCTGTAACTGCTACAGTGTAGTTTTGTCGGATGGAGGCTCCATAGCGGTATGGATCTGTAACTGCAACAGTGTAGTTTTGTCAGATGGAGGCTCCATAGCGGTATGGATCTGTAACTGCTACAGTGTAGTTTTGTCGGATGGAGGCACCCATAGCGGTATGGATCTGTAACTGCTACAGTGTAGTTTTGTCGGATGGAGGCCCCATAGCTGTATGGATCTGTAACTGCTACAGTGTAGTTTTGTTGGATGAAGGCTCCATAGCTATATGGATCTGTAAATGCTACAGTGTAGTTTTGTCGGATGGAGGCTCCATAGCTATATGGATCTGTAACTGCAACAGTGTAGTGTTGTCGGATGGAGGCCCATAGCTATATGGATCTGTAACTGCTACAGTGTAGTTTTGTCGGATGGAGGCTCCATAGCTGTATTGGTTTGTAATTGCTATAGTGTAGTTTTGTCGGATGGAGGCTCCATAGCGGTATGGATCTGTAACTGCTACAGTGTAGTTTTGTCGGATGGAGGCACCCATAGCGGTATGGATCTGTAACTGCTACAGTGTAGTTTTGTCGGATGGAGGCCCCATAGCTGTATGGATCTGTAACTGCTACAGTGTAGTTTTGTCGGATGGAGGCACCCAAAGCTATGTGGATCTGTAACTGCAACAGTGTAGTTTTGTCGGATGGAGGCTCCATAGCGGTATGGATCTGTAACTGCTACAGTGTAGTTTTGTCGGATGGAGGCACCCATAGCGGTATGGATCTGTAACTGCTACAGTGTAGTTTTGTCGGATGGAGGCCCCCATAGCTGTATGGATCTGTAACTGCTACAGTGTAGTTTTGTCGGATGGAGGCACCCAAAGCTATATGGATCTGTAACTGCAACAGTGTAGTTTTGTCGGATGGATGCTCCATAGCTGTATGGATCTGTAACTACTACAGTGTAGTTTTGTTGAATGGAGGCTCCATAGCGGTATGGATTTGTAACTGCTACAGTGTAGTTTTGTCGGATGGAGGATCCATAGCTGTATGGATCTGTGACTGCTACAGTGTAGTTTTGTTGGATGTAGGCACCCATAGCAGTATGGATCTGTAACCGCAACAGTGTAGTTTTGTTGGATGAAGGCTCCATAGCAGTATGGATCTGTAACTGCTACAGTGTAGTTTTGTCGGATGGAGGCTCCATAGCTGTATTGGTTTGTAATTGCTATAGTGTAGTTTTGTCGGATGGAGGCTCCATAGCGGTATGGATCTGTAACTGCAACAGTGTAGTTTTGTCGGATGGAGGCTCCATAGCGGTATGGATCTGTAACTGCTACAGTGTAGTTTTGTCGGATGGAGGCACCCATAGCGGTATGGATCTGTAACTGCTACAGTGTAGTTTTGTCGGATGGAGGCACCCAAAGCTATATGGATCTGTAACTGCAACAGTGTAGTTTTGTCGGATGGAGGCTCCATAGCTATATGGATCTGTAACTACTACAGTGTAGTTTTGTCAGATGGAGGCTCATAGCTATATGGATCTGTAACTGCAAGTGTAGTATTGTTGGAAGGAGGCTCCATAGCGGTATGGATTTGTAACTGCTACAGTGTAGTTTTGTCGGATGGAGGATCCATAGCTGTATGGATCTGTGACTGCTACAGTGTAGTTTTGTTGGATGTAGGCACCCATAGCAGTATGGATCTGTAACCGCTACAGTGTAGTTTTGTTGGATGAAGGCTCCATAGCTATATGGATCTGTAAATGCTACAGTGTAGTTTTGTCGGATGGAGGCTCCATAGCTATATGGATCTGTAACTGCAACAGTGTAGTGTTGTCGGATGGAGGCTCCATAGTTATATGGATCTGTAACTGCTACAGTGTAGTTTTGTCGGATGGAGGCTCCATAGCTGTATGGACCTGTAACTGCTACAGTAAGTGTGTCTATTTTATTTGAAGTATTATTTCTTGCTGATGAAAGATAAGGGCCATATGTTTCAAAAGCTGTATTGCAAGCAATGATTATTGAAGTTTCTAGGTTAAACCACAGCGTAGTTCACATGAGGTAGTCGTGGGCGAAGCTAATGGCTGAAAACTGTAGGGAGAAGACAGAATGCCGTCTAGTTTTTGAGAGCTAATAGAGAACAAGATATAGGATGAAAAATATAGGAGTGTTGGCTCATGTACAGCCGACTAGCGCTAGCTAGTAAACACAGGCTTAGGAGATCTTATATGTTTTGTTCTTCAGCTAGTGTCACTTTTTGTGAATTTTTAAGCATTTATGTAATTAAAAAAACACAACGTACATACAGTAAAGGCTTCATAATTCATAAAGTTCATGTTAACTGGCTGATATTAACCTCAGACTTTATTTTCTGTGTTTATTCCAAAACCCTATTCTTTCCCCATTAATTTTCCCCATATGAATGCCTCAACGAAACAGAGGCAACTCATTTCCGGTTTTTAGGACAACAAGCTGGCGAGCTCTATTGTCAGAGGAGAATACAATGCACACATAAAAACAACCCACTAGGAACACACTGGTTGAACCAACGCTGTTTCCACGTCATTTCAATGAAATTGCATTGAACCAACTTGGAATAGACGTTGAATTGACATCTGTGCCCAGTGGGAATTTGCTACTTATTGTTTTATCTATAAAATGTCTTGCACAATTAAACATTCTGCTATCCAGGATCATGAGTACAGGACATCAATAAACTGCCCCCAAACATTTTAAACCATCATCAGGACATTTAGTCTATCATAGTTCACTGCCCTCCCTAAATCGTGGCATTTCAGACATTTAGCCCTCCATAACTGGCTACAAGACTATTGCAGATCTGTGGATGTAACATTTACTGACAATTTTGATACCTCTTGGAAACAAAGGTTGTTTTATAAAGAGGATGGGATCCACCCAAATCATTTGGGTTCCTGGATATTTTCACAGCATTATAAGGCTGCGTTGAGACAATGACTTATCAATGACCCAAGCCCAGCTCAGTTAATCCCTACCATTGTGTCGCTGAGTTGTCATAATGCTTCAGCAAATGTGCATTATCCCATGGGCGTTGGAAGACACAATTTAATTTATATCCCTCTAACTGCCCTGAATGCCTCTGCTTATCCTACAGCTATTGTATGCAGTAATCATGTGCCTATGAACCAGTTATGCTGTTAGCACTGAGGCGGTGTGCCCTAGCAGGGAGTCCACTATGTGAAGCTCACCCTGCACTAACATAAATAGCATGAGCATGTCTACTTCTGCTAAGCTTCCCAGTAAAGCAATGAAAACAATCAAGTATCCCGGGAAAGTGCTAAAAATAGCCCACGTTAACATATGTAGCCTAAGAAACAAGGTTCATGAAGTCAATAACTTGCTTGTAACAGATGACATTCATGTTCTGACTACCTCTAAAACTCACTTAGATAATACATTTGATGACACTGTGGTAGCAATACATGGTCATACCATTTACAGAAAAGACAGAAATGGGGGGGCGGTGTTGCGGTCTATATTAATTAAGAACCACATTCCTGTAAAGCTTAGAGAGGATCTCATGCTAAATACTGTTGAAGTAATATGGCTACAGGTTCATCTGCCTCACCTAAAGCCCATTCTTGTTGGAAGCTGCTATATACCACCAAGTGCAAACAATCAGTATCTGGATAATATACTGTACCAGTCAAAACTTTGGACAAACCTACTCATTCAAGGGTTTTTCTTTATTTTTTACTATTTTCTACATTGTAGAATAATAGTGAAGGCATCAAAACTATGAAATAACATATATGGAATCATTTAGCAACCAAAAAAGTGTTAAACAAATCAAAATACACTGCTCAAAAAAATAAAGGGAACACTAAAATAACACATCATAGATCTGAATGAATGAAATAATCTTATTAAATACTTTTTTCTTTACATAGTTGAATGTGCTGACAACAAAATCACACAAAAATTATCAATGGAAATCAAATGTATCAACCCATGGAGGTCTGGATTTGGAGTCACACTCAAAATTAAAGTGGAAAACCACACTACAGGCTGATCCAACTTTGATGTAATGTCCTTAAAACAAGTCAAAATGAGGCTCAGTAGTGTGTGTGGCCTCCACGTGCCTGAATGACCTCCCTACAACGCCTGGGCATGCTCCTGATGAGGTGGCGGATGGTCTCCTGAGGGATCTCCTCCCAGACCTGGACTAAAGCATCCGCCAACTCCTGGACAGTCTGTGGTGCAACGTGGCGTTGGTGGATGGAGCGAGACATGATGTCCCAGATGTGCTCAATTGGATACAGGTCTGGGGAACGGGCGGGCCAGTCCTACTGCTGACACACTTCAGCTACATGAGGTCTAGCATTGTCTTGCATTAGGAGGAACCCAGGGCCAACCGCACCAGCATATGGTCTCACAAGGGGTCTGAGGATCTCATCTCGGTACCTAATGGCAGGCAGGCTACCTCTGGCGAGCACATGGAGGGCTGTGCGGCCCCCCCAAAGAAATGCCACCCCACACCATGACTGACCCACCGCCAAACCGGTCATGCTGGAGGATGTTGCAGGCAGCAGAACGTTCTCCACTGCGTCTCCAGACTCTGTCACGTCTGTCACGTGCTCAGTGTGAACCTGCCAATCTTGGTGTTCTCTGGCAAATGCCAAACGTCCTGCACGGTGTTGGGCTGTAAGCACAACCCCCACCTGTGGACGTTGGGCCCTCATACCACCCTCATGGAGTCTGTTTCTGACCGTTTGAGCAGACACATGCACATTTGTGGCCTGCTGGAGGTCATTTTGCAGGGCTCTGGCAGTGCTCCTCCTTGCACAAAGGCGGAGGTAGTGGTCCTGCTGCTGGGTTGTTGCCCTCCCACGGCCTCCTCCACGTCTCCTGATGTACTGGCCTGTCTCCTGGTAGCGCCTCCATGCTCTGGACACTACGCTGACAGACACAGCAAACCTTCTTGCCACAGCTCGCATTGATGTGCCATCCTGGATGAGCTGCACTACCTGAGCCACTTGTGTGGGTTGTAGACTCCGTCTCATGCTACCACTAGAGTGAAAGCACCGCCAGCATTCAAAAGTGACCAAAACATCAGCCAGGAAGCATAGGAACTGAGAAGTGGTCTGTGGTCACCACCTTCAGAACCACTCCTTTATTGGGGGTGTCTTGCTAATTGCCTATAATTTCCACCTGTTGTCTATTCCATTTGCACAACAGCATGTGAAATCTATTGTCAATCAGTGTTGCTTCCTAAGTGGACAGTTTGATTTCACAGAAGTATGATTGACTTGGAGTTACATTGTGTTTAAGTGTTCCCTTTATTTTTTTGAGCAGTGTATATTTAATATTTCAGATTCTTCAAAGTAGCCACCCTTTGCCTTGACGACAGCTTTGCGCACTCTTGGCACTCTCTCAACCAGCTTCACCTGGAATGCTTTTCCAACTGTCTTGAAGGAGTTCCCACATATTCTGAGCACTTGTTGGCTGCTTTTCCTTTACTCTGTGGTCCAACTCATCCCAAACCATCTCAATTGCATTATTGAGTTATTGAGTAGGCCAGGTCATCTGATGCAGCACTCCATCACTCTCCTTCTTGGTCAAATAGCCCTTACACAGCCTGGAGGTGTTGGGTCATTGTCCTTTTGAAAAATAAATGGATAGTCCCACTAAGGGCAGTTGGAACCAAAAATCTCACATTTGGGCTCATCAGACCAAAGGACAGATTTCCTTTCTTGTCCCAAGCAAGTCTCTTCTTCTTATTGGTGTCCTTTAGCAGGGATTTATTTTCATCTATTCGACCATTAAGGCCTGATTCATAGAGTCTCATCTGAACAGTTGATTTTGAGATGTGTCTGTTACTTGAACCATGTGAAACATTTATTTGGGCTGCAATTTCTGAGGCTGGTAACTCTAATGAACTTAACCTCTGCAGCAGAGGTAACTCTGGGTCTTCCGTTCCTGTGGCGGTCCTCGTGATAGCCAGTTTAATCATAGCGCTTGATGGTTTTTGCGACTGCACTTGAAGAAACGTTCAAAGTTCTTGAAATGTTCCAGATTGACTGACTTTCATGTCTTAAAGTAATGATGGACTGTCGATTCTCTTTGCCTATTTGAGTTGTTCTTGCCATAATATGGACTTGGTATTTTACCAAATAGGGCTATCTTTTGTATAACACCACTACCTTGTCACAACACAACTGATTGGCTCAAACGCATTAAGGAAAGAAATTCCACAAATTAACTTTTAACAAGGCACGCCTGTTAATTGAAATGCATTCCAGGCGACTACCTCATGAAATAAAAACCTTGAATGAGTAGGTGTGTCCAAACATTTGACTGGTACTATGTGATATCAACAGAGGTATATGTTCAATATTGACTGGCTTTCATCAAGCTGCCCACTCAAGAAAAAACGTCAAACTGTAACCAGCGCCTGCAACCTGGTCCAGGTTATCAGTCAACCTATTTTTTATTATTTAATTGAATGTATGGTTGAGAGGAACGAGGCAAACGGTATGGTAAATAAGTCTGGCAGCACAACCGACTGGCAAACGTACTGCAAATTGAAAAATGATGTGACTAAACGGAATAAAAAGAAACTATACTACGAAAACAAAGATAAATTATAAAAAGAATGATAGTAAAAAGCTTCGGAGCACCTTAAATGCAATTTTGGGCAAAAAGGCAAACTCAGCTCCATCATTCATTGAATCAGATGGCTCATTCGTCACAAAACCTACTGATTTTGCAAACTACTTTAATGATTTTTTAAACAATTAGCAAAAGTAGGCATGACATGCCAGCAACAAATGCTGACACTACACATCCAAGTATATCTGACCAAATTATGAAAGACAAGCATTGTCATTTTGAATTCCATAAAGTATGTGTGGAAGAGGTGAAACATTATTGTTGTCTATTAACAATGACAAGCCACCGGGGTCTGACAACTTGGATGGAAATTTTATGAGGATATATATTGCCACTACTATTTGCGATATTTTCAATTTAAACCTACTAGAAAGTGTGTGCCCTCAGGCCTGGAGGGAAGCAAAAGTCATTCCGCTACCTAAGAATAGTAAAAAAAAACTTTACTGGCTCAAATAGCTGACCAATCAGCCTGTCACCAACCCTTATTAAACCCTTGTGTTTGACCATATTCAGTGCTATTTTACAGTGAACCAATTGACAACAGACTTTCAGCACACTTATAGAGGACATTCAACAAGCACAGAACTTACACGGTAGGGGCGGCAGGTAGCCTAGTGGTTAGGGCATTGGGCCAGTAACTGAAAGGTTGCTAGATTGAATACCCGAGCTGACAAGGTAAAAATCTGTCATTCTGCCCCTGAACAAGGCAGTTAACCCACTGTTCCTAGGCTGTCATTGTAAATAAGAATTTGTTCTTAACTGACTTGCCTAGTTAAATAAAAATAAATATACAAATGACTGATGATTGGCTGAGAGAAAATTCAATTTAAGAGATTGTTGGGGCTGTTAGACCAGTGCGGCTTTTGACATTATCGATTATAGACTGCTGCTGGAAAAAACTGTGTGTTATGGCTTTACACCCCCTACTATATTGTGGGTGTTCTTAATGGAAGCCTGACTTAATGTCCCCAGGGCAGCTGTCTAGGCCCCTGACTTTTTCCAATCTTTACTAACAACATGCCACTGGCCTTGAATAAAGCCAGTGTGTCTATGTATGCGGATGACTCAACACTATATACGTCAGCTACCACAGCGACTGAAATGACTGCAACACTTAGTTTCAGAATGGGTGGCAAGGAATAAGTTAGTCCTAAATGTTTCAAAAACTAAAAGCATTGTATTTGGGATAAATCATTCACTAAACCCTGAACCTCAACTAAATCTTATAATGAACAATGTGGAAATTGAGCAAGTTAAGGTGACTAAACTGCTTGGAGTAAACCTGGAATGTAAACTGTCATGATCAAAACATATTGATACAACAGTAGCTCAGATGGGGAGAAGTCTGTTCATAACAAAACGCTGCTCTGCCTTATTAACATCACTATCAACAAGGCAGGTCCTACAGTTTTGTCACACCTGGACTACTGTCCAGTCATATTTTTTTTCATATAGAAATACATCTTATGAAACAGTGGGTACTGTGAAGAGACACAAACACAGGCACAGAAACAATTATACACACACACGATAACATACACAGGTACACATAGATTTTGTGTTGTAGATATGTGGTAGTAGAGTAGTGGCCTGACGGCACACAGTTAATCTGTTGTGAATTTATTGTATTGTTTTTAAAATTGTATAACTGCTTTCATTTTGGTGGACCCCAGGAAGAGCAGCTGCTCCGATTCAGTAACTAATGGCGGTCCATAATAAATACAACTACAAACCATACCAAACGTAACAGTGCATTCGGAAAGTATTCAGACCCCTTACAGCCTTATTCTAAAATGGATTAAATAAAACATTTTCCTTATCAATCTACACACAATACCCCATAATAACAATGCGAAAAAATAGGTTTTTAGAAATGTTTGCAGATTTCTTACCAATTAAAAACAGAAAAAACATTCACATAAGTATTCAGACACTTTGCTAAGAGATGCAAAGTTGAGCTCAGGTGCATCCTGTTTCCACTGATCATCCTTGAGATGTTTCTAAAACTTAATTGGAGTCCACCTGTGTGAAATTGATTGGACATGATTTGGAAAAGCACACATCTGTCTATATGAGGTCCAACAGTTGACAGTGCGTGTCAGAGCAAAAACCAAGCCATGAGGTCGAAGGAATTGTGCGTAAAGCTCCGAGACAGGATTGTGTCGGGGCACAGATCTGGGGAAGGGTACCAAAACATTTCTACAGCATTGAAGGTCCCCAAGAACACAGTGGCCTCCATCATTCTTAAATTGAAATTGTTTGGAACCACCAAAACTCTTCCTAGAGCTGGCTGCCTGGCAAAACTCAGCAATCGGGGGAGAAAAGCCTTGGTCAGGGAAGTGAACAAGAACCCAATGGTCACTGTGACAGAGCTCTAGAGTTCCTCTGTGGAGATGGGAGAACCTTCCAGAAGGACAAACATCTCTGCAGCACTCCACCAATCAGACCTTTATTGTAGAGTTGGCCAGACGGAAGCCACTCCTCAGTAAAAGGCACGATGGCCCACTTGGAGTTTGCCAAAAGGCACCTAAAAACTCTGACCATGGGAAACAAGATTGAACTCTTTGGCCTGAATGCCAAGCGTCACGTCTGGAGTAAACCTGGCAGCATCCCTACGGTGAAGCAACGTGGAATGCCTGTATACAGCCCTTAGCAGTGGTATATTGGCCATATACCAAAACCTCCTGAGGTGCCTTATTGCTATTATAAACTGGTTACCAACAGTTCTGTCATACCCATGGTATACGGTCTGATATACCACGGCTGTCAGCCAATCAGCATTCAGGGCTCAAACCACTCAGTTTATAATTTCGAATAAATAACTCTGGAAACAGACGGATTTATGCAGTTGCTATTGGGCCATGCAGAGGAGGTCATAGGTGAGCTGTGAGATGTCAAAGGCTTGGTGGCGAGGGGGGCTGTCGGGGGTGTGTGTGTGGAATGGTTCCAGGGAACTGTTGAAGATGACTCGTGCCCGCTGGTTCTCCACCATCTCATCAGCCCAGCGAGGAGGGGGCAGGTCAGCAGAGTAGAGGAGAGGATACATGTTGTCCATGTAGACCCTCACAAACTTCCTCTTCAGCAGCGGTAGGTCCCTCTGAAAAACCCACACGCACACGCGTAAATCCACCATCAAACAAAACACATACCCACAGAACAAGCCAGTTCAGCAGTGCCACAAAAAAATAGCTTCACAATTCCTCGACCACTAGAAAAATACGTAAGGGCTGGTTTCGTGCACACTAAAAAGCACTTTAAAATGGAGAATCTCTATGAAAAATACTTCCGTCCAGGATTAGGCTTAATCTGTGTCTGAACGTTCAGAAAGTTCTGCTCTAAGGACTTGCTTACCTTTTCAGATCTCTTCATATTGCTCTCAGCCTCCAACCAAGACTTCTAGACAGAAAAACAACTCAGTCAGGGGGTTGATGCAACAGTATAGTAAATACACTGTAGCTAGCCAATAAGTCTATAAAAGAGCCCACAGATTCCTGAAAATTGCGTCTGAATTGCATTGGGTTTTCAGGGGGTGGAGAGATGAGCTAGCCTCGATCCGTCAACGGAATTTACCCTCAGGGCATCCAGCAGGTCCGATTGGTCCATGATCTCTGGGAAGGTGGCCAGCAGAGGACTACAGATCAGATCTGTTGGGGAGTGACATCAGCCCGAGAGAATTCCTCATTAGTGACAAACAGCTACTGCAACACATACCGTACTACTGTAGGAAAAGCAGTCTGGTGTTCTCTGTATCTGATCATCAGCACAGGTGAAACAGAGGCAACACCAATCTGACAAGATTACCTTCTTGGGCCCGGTTCCCCAAAAGCATCTTAAGGCTAAATTCATCATTAGAACCTTCATAGGAGCATCGTAAAATCTCTGATCTGTTTCCCAAAACATTGTTACTAAAGTTGCACTTGAAAAAGCTTGTCATTTACCAACTGCCTCAGACCACTCGCAGAACAGCTAAGTGTCACTTTATACACTGCTCCCAAGTGGCGCAGAGGTCTAAGGCACTGCATCGCAGTGGTAGAGGCGTCACTACAGACCCTGGTTTGATCCTGGAATTTTTCCACTCCGCTAGCCAGCACCTCGCCTAAATAGGTGTGCGTTTATTTTTCCTCTAGATTGATCCCGGACTGTATCACAACCGGCCGTGATCGGGAGTCCCATAGGACAGCGCACAATTGGCCCAGCGTCATCCGGGTTAGGGGAGGGTTTTGCAGGGGTAGGCCGTCATTGTAAATAAGAATTTGTTCTTAACTGACTTGCCTTCTTAAATAAAGGTTAATTAAAATGTAATTCAAAATACCCTGAAGATCTGAGTTATACATACACTGAATGTATAAAACATTAGGAACGCTTTCCTAATATTGAGTTGCACCCTCTTTTGCCCACAGAACAGCCTCAAGTCTTCGGGGCATGGACCCTACAAGGTGTTGAAAGCATTCAACAGGGATGCTGGCCCATGTTGACTCCAATGCTTCCCACAGTTGTGTCAAGTTAGCTGGATACCCTTTGGGTGGCGGACCATTCTTGAAACACACGGGAAACTGTTGAACGTGAAAAAACCCAACAGCGTTAGTTCTTGACACAGTCAAACCGGTTCGCCTGGCACCTACTACCATACCCCGTTCAAAGGCACTTCAATCTTTTGTCTTGCCCATTCACCCTCTGAATAACACACATACACAATCCATGCCGAATAACACACATGCACAATCCATGCCTCAATTGTCTCAAGGCTTAGAAATCCTTCTTTAACCCATCCTCCCATTCATCTACACTGATTGGCTCCACCCAGTACCCTGCCTTGAACTTAGTTGTCACGGTCACTAGCCGGCTACCACCTGGTTACTCATCCTTGCACCTTTGAGGCTGCTATGTACATAGACATGCAATCACTGGTCACTTTAATAATGTTTGCATACTGTTTTACTATTTTCATATGTACATACTGTATTCTAGTCAATGCACAATTGGCCCAGCGTCGTCTGGGTTTGGCTGTCATTGTAAATAAGAATTTGTTCTTAACTGACTTGCCTAGTTAAATAAAGGTTAAATAAAATAAAAAAGTGTGTTTAACAGATGACATCAATAAGGGATATTAGCTTTCACCTGGATTCACCTAGTCAGTCTGTCATGGAAAGAGTTCCTAATGTTTTGCTCGCTCAATGTAGAATCAAGATGTTTATCTGTCTGTCTGTGACCTTTACAATTGTTACAAACAATTGAAGGATAAAAAATGCTTCAAATGAAAATCGAAAGATGACTGCATTAAAATATAAATAGGCTACATGGGTCTATACAGTGCCTCCAGAAAGTATTCCCACCTCTTTGCTTTTTCCACATTTTGTTGTGTTACAGCCTGAATTTAAAATGGATGAAATTGAAATCTTGTGTCGCGGATCTACACATAATACCCCATCATGTCAAAGTGGAATTTTGTTTGTAGAACATTTTTTGAAATTAATAAAATATGTAAAGCTGAAATGTCAATAAATAAGTATTCATCCCCTTTGTTATGGCAAGCCTAAATGAGAACAGGAGTCAAAATGTGCATAACAAATTGCATAATAAGTTTCATGGTAGCAAAAAAAATGTATGAATACGCCATCTCTTTACCTTATACATAAGATGATCTGTAACATCCCTCAATCGAGTAGTGAATTTCAAGCACAGATTCAACCACAAAGAACAGGGTGTTTTTCAATGCCTTGCAAAGAAGGGCACCAATTGGTAGATGTGTAAAAATATACAAAAGCAAACACTGAAAATCCCTTTGAGCATGGTGAAGTTATCAATTAGGCCTTTGGATGATGTATCAATACACCCAGTCGCTACAAAGATACAGGCGTCTTCCCTAACTCAGTTGCCAGAGAGGAAGGAAATTGCTTAGGGATTTCACCATGAGGCCCATGGTGATTTTAAAAGAGTTAGAGCTGAATGGTTGTGATATGACAAAACTGAGGATGGATCAACAACATTGTAGTAACTCCACAATTACTAACCTAATTTACAGAGTGAAAAGAAGGAAGCCTGTACGGAATAAAAATATTCCAAAATATACATCCTGTTTACAACAAGACACTTAAGTAATACTGCAAAAACATTGTGGCAAAGAATTTAATTTTTTGTCCTGAATACAAATCGTTATGCTTGCCGCAAATCCAACACGTCACTGAGTACCACTACCATGGAGTTGGCTGTACTATGTTATGGGTATGCTTGTCATCGGCAAGAACTAGGGAGTTTTTTATAAAAAGAAACTGAATAAAGCTATAAGCACAGGCAAAATCTGAACAGAAAACCTGGTTCATTCTGTTTTCCAACAGACAAATTCACCTTTCAGCAGGACAATAACCTAAAACACAAGGCCAAATATACACTGGAGTTGCTTACCAAGACCACATTGAATGTTCCTGTGACCTAGTTACAGTTTGACTTGAAAATCTATGGAAAGACTTGAAAATGGCTGTCTAGCAAGGATCAACAATCAACATGACAGACCTTAAAAAAGAATAATTGCCAAATATTGTACAATCCAGATGTGGAAAGTTAGAGAATTACCCACAAAGACTCAAATCAAATTGTATTGGTCACATGTGCCGAATAGAACAGGTGTAGACTTTACACCGGTTCTATTCGGCAACAATGCAGAATTAAAAAGTAAGACAAATATTTGCTGAATATAAAAGACATAACACAATAACACAAGTAACACAATAAAAACAATAACAAGGCTATATACAAGGAGTACCGGTACAGAGTCAATGTGCAGGGGTACGAGGTAGTTGAGGTAATACAGTGCATTCGGAAAGACTTCAGACCCCTTGACTTCTTCCACATTGTTATGTTACAGCCTTATTCTACATAATGACAAACAACTGAAATATGTAGTGTGAGTGTATCAGCGGCAGTCGGTGCCATTTAAGATAAGGGAGGATGATTTTGTTTTTTTATGAACATGGCATATTGGATGACTGTCATTCATAATCCATTCACCCAGCTCAACGTAACATCGATAGGTTTAGGCTTCTACATGTTCCCTGTATCCATCAAGTGGTTGCTACAACCTAGCCTATGAATGAAAGTTTACAACGTAGGTGCACAGAGGGTGTAATCATTAGTCAAACAGTTACAAACGAGAGTTTCTATTGGACAAATTCAGGTATGTTTATCCCCGTTTTGTTCGCTTCCGTTTAAGAAAAACTTTTCAACAGAATTGGCGCGATGAATACACTCCTGATTACACGCAAACACAGTTAACTTTCATGGCAGTCACATTCAAACAGCTTGTTGTATATATAAATTCCTTCTTGCATCTATCTACGTGCTCTCCTCCTTCACCTTTTCCATTTGCTTGTGGACTTCAGTGTACAACACATCAGCTGTCTGTGATCATAACTGCTACACACAGCCTACATCGTTGTCAGGTCATAGTCAACATAGCAACTAGAACTAACATGTTAGTAAACCCGCTACAATCATGCAGTACAGCAGGGTTCCCAACCAGAAGTACTAGTACTCCTCAGGTAACTTGGCCTATCCACAGGGGGTACTTGAGAAGACGCATTAGATCATAGACTTACTGGTAAAATGCACATGAGGGGGGACTTCAGGAGTACTCAGGGCAGAACAAAATTCTGTTGGTGGTACAATAACTAAAAAAGGTTGGGAACCACTGCAGTAGTGTACAGTCAGCAACAAGCAGTTTAGCAGTTATACCGGTGGGTCTCGGGGCAATAAATTAATAAAAAAACCTTACTTGGAAAGGTTCCAGTGTTGGATAGCCATAGCCAGCTAGCTAATGTAGCATCCCTCTCTGTTTGAGCCGGCTGTTTGGGTAGGCCAAACTAGCTTGCAGCATTCGATGCTAGCTAAGTAAGTGGAAAAAATATATACCACAAAATATAGCTAGCTCTCTCTTGCTCCCTCTCTCGACGGCAGGGAGCGATGTACTGGGCGGTATGCACTACCCTCTGTAGCGCCTTGCGTTCGTATGCAGAGCAGTAGCTATACCAAGCGTTGATGCAGCCAGTCAAGATGCTCTCAATGGTGCAACTGTAGAACCTTCTGAGGCCCTGAGGGTTCATGCCAAATCTTTTCAGCCTCTTGAGGGGGAAGAGGCGTTTTTGTGCCATCTTCACGACTGGTGTTTTTGGACCATGATAGGGCCTTAGTGATGTGGACATCAAGGAACTTGAATCTCCAAACCTGCTTCACTACAGCCCTTTAGATGTGAATGGGGGCGTGTTCAGCCCTCAGTTTCCTATAATCCACGATAAGCTCCTTAGTCTTGAGTGAGGGGTTGTTGTCCTCGCACCACACTGCCAGGTCTCTGACCTCCTACCTGTAGGCTGTCTCATATTCAATCAATCAATGTTCAATAAATTAGCAACAATTTCTAAAAACATGTTTTCACTTTGTCATTATGGTGTAGTGTCTAGATGGGTGTGATAAAAAAATCGATTTAATCGATTTTGAATTTAGGCTCTAACAACAAAATGTGGAATACGTCAAAGGGTATGAATACTTTCTGAAGGCACAGTATATATATTAACCATATTGATTGTTCAATCAATTGACTTCTATTTTTCTAATAGGCTACAGTCTTATCTTTTCCTCAATATATTTCATGATATAAAAAATTGTTATTGGGTAAGCATTAGAATAAGCCGTCTCAATATTTGCAGCCATATAGGTGGTAATATTTTGGGTCGGGTGAAAAGGGTGTGTGGTGGGATTATTTAAGACTCTTTGAAGAGGTAGGGTTTTAGATGTTTTCGGAAGATGGGCAGGGACTTGGATGGGCCTAAGCGGGAGCTGCCCTCCCGTAGGGGTAGGAAGGCCAAGAGACCAGAGGTGGCCGAACGGAGTGCTCGGGTTGGGGTGCAGGGTTTGATCATAACCTGAAGGTAGGGAGGGGCTCTGTAGGCAAGTACCATGGTCTTGTATTGGATGCGAGCCTTGATTGGAAGCCAGTGGAGTGTGCAGAGGAGCGGGGTGACATGAGAGAACTTGGGAAGGTTGAACACCAGGCGTGCTGTGGTGTTCTGGATAATTTGGAGGGGTTTGATGTAGAGCATGAGCGAGTCACTGCTTTGATGTTTGCAGAAAACGACAAGGTTCTTTGCACTCTGGGAAGGGACACCGTGGAGTTGTCAACCCTGATGGAGAGGCATGAGCGGGACAGGACCGAGCCGGCCGGGAGGAAAGGGGACAGGGCGAGTCATAGGATGAGACTAGGGTTGAAAAGGCAGAAGTAGGAGACAGAAGGATTTAGCAGAAGGGAGAGAGGATAGGATAGAAGAGGTGTGAGTAGTGGGAGAGAGAGAGCGAAGATTGTGACGGTGCATGACCATCTGGGTAGGGGCTGAGTGGTTAGGGTTGGAGGAAAGGGAAACAGAAAATGAAACAAGGCAGTGATCAGAGACCTGAAAGGGAGTTGCAGTGAGATTAGTAGGAGAACAGCCTTTAGTAAAGATGAGGTCAAGCGTATTGCCTGCCTTGTGAGTTGGAGAGGATTGGGAAAGGGTGAGGTTAAAAGAGGCAAGGAGGGGAAGGAAAGTTGGAAAGAAATTAAACGAAGGCAGACGTCGGGAGGTTGAAGTCACCAAGTACAAAGAGCGGTGAACCATTGTCAGGAAATCAGTTTTTCAAGGTGTCAAGCTCATTGAGGAACTCTTTAAGAGCACCTGGTGGGTGATAAATGACAATGTTAAGCTTGAGTGGACGAGTGACAGTGACAGCATGTAATTCAAATGAGGACAGGTGAGTGAGGTAGGGGGAAAAAATCTCCACCACCACCACAACCAGATGCTCTCGGACTATGAGAGAACACACAGTCAGATGAAGAGCTGATCTCTAGGTGCCGATCCATCATCAGTATGAATGGAGAAAGCTGATACGAGAGCAGCGCTGTCTTTCTTTCGATCCTACCAGTATCAACACGTGCTCCAATGTTCTCTCTGCGTGGTGTTTTGGAAAATATGTGACATCTTCGGCCATTATAGAAATTATGCATCGTTAAAAACATTCGTAAGCCTAAGTTCGATCGCTATTGGGAAACCGGACTCTGTTCTATGTGGAAGACACCATCATGTACACTAAGTATGTGACCTGATCAATGGTGGTGATGCTGTATCCAACATATAATATACTGTCAACCCATTATCCCTATCCATGGGTATGTGGGAGTGTGTGTGTGTGCATGTGTTACCTGCATTCTGCATGGTAGCCCTGTCCATAAGCAGAATATCTGCCAGTAGTTGTCTGTGTAGAACCAGCAGGTGTATACTGGAAAGACTGCCCACCAGAGTGTCTGGAAGAGCACTGACAAAGCAGGGAGAGGAGTTAGTAGTTTTGATGTTCCTGTAGCTAGCTATGTAACAAGAGGTGCTGTAGCTTCGACTCCAAAATCCACACTCACCTCAGCTGTGACCTTGTGCGAACGTTTGGCGATTTCAGTTTGAGGAAGAGTTTAGGGAGTTTCCTGGACAACATCATCTGCTGGAACATGCCTGTTCCTGTGGCTGGAACCAGAGAGAGATCACAGGGACGATGAGAGCCTCAGAAACTCTCATTCTCAACATAACATTAGTAATAATGACCTCTTTCAATTCAATACAACTTTATTTATTAACATGTAATTAACATGCACTTTTTGCCCGTTCATACCTCCTCTTGTTAAAGACGGATCCACTTCTATGTCCTTTTCATACGGTGTGCCTCCATGCACAAGCAATTCATAGGTCCTACAGACAGAGGCACAGACAGAGACAGACAGACAAAAACACAGGCATGAGATTCACTCCCAGATTATGAAATCTCTTCTGACATACTGTATGTGTTGATGACGACACTGGGCTGTGAGTCATTTTTGGCTTCGGGACAGATCTGTTGGGGAGAAATGAGACGGAACGACATCGGCCCGAGAGCATTCCTCATTAGTGACAAACAGCTACTGCAACACATACTGTACTGTACTACTGTAGGAAAAGCAGTCTGGTGTTCTCTGTAACTGATCATCAGCACAGGTGAAACAGGGGCAACACCAATCTGAGTAGATGACCTTTGTGTTCTACGACACCCTCATGTACACTACAGTACGTAACCTGATCAATGAAATCAGATTTTGATATCTCTCAGGGCATCTGTGTTCATGGCGACATCGAGGTGCGAGTCTTTGTGGCGCTGGGCCAGCAAAGGAGTAGTACAGTACCTGTGTGGGACAGGTGCTCCGTTGGCATCAAAGAGCTTCAGGAAGGCCCAGCCACAGCTCAGGTCTCCTCTCTCACCTGTAGACTGGAGAGCAAGAGCTCAATATAAATCAATGCAAATAAGAATCATTTGAAAATCCCGTTATAGATACTGCTTATAATTAACCATCTTCATAGTGCACCGTTGGAGAAATAACAGGCTAGAGGGGTTAGTCTACAAACATGGCTAGTGCACTGAGAGACAACGTAGACTTGAGTAGTCTTTCTCAGGAATGGTATAAGAAACGCTTACATTTCGGATGTATGTGACGCCAAGTTCAAATAATATTCCCAGCTCAGGAGCGTCCGAGTTGCACCTCAGAAAACAGTCCCCGTCCAAAAGGCTGGGTAGATTCCCAGTCATCTGCGAAACAAAACCAAACAAGCATTTAAACTTTTAGCTTTACAGAAATACAGTCATACTATACAGCATGGTACGCTCTGCTCCATTTCAATAGCTTGAGTGTTCAGTGATGTCTAAATGATGTAGTACCCGGGGAGAAAAGGACCAGGTCTTGACGTTGTTTGCATTGCAAGTGGCTCGGATGGTGTGGATGTTACTAAGAACCTAAAAAGAGAAGACAGTCAACAATAAAATTATTGACCCTCACTCACAACATTCACAACAGCCTCACTGACATTATATAAAAAGAGCTAGGTATGTTGAAAGGAACAAATGTTGGGCAAGAGAAGAGTGTAGAAAGACACAATCCAGTCAAAAAGGCATCATGGGTGAGCACGGCAGGGTAGAGGTATCCCACCTGAGTACCGTCGAAAGCGCAGAGGCGGATGTGCCGACTGAGGACTTGAACTCCGACCCCTGGGGTGGGGATACTCTTGCAGCTCCACAGAGTCAGCGTGAGGGAGGTCCTCGCTGTCCTCTGACGAACCTATGGGGGACGAGAGGGTTCCTTCTTACTTCTAATACATGCACACTAGTCATGCCTACACCATCCTAATGAAGAGAAAGCCCTGACTCACAATGGTTGAGTCAAACGAAACAGCACACACTAATAACAATTGTCACCAACACACACACAATAACTGACACAAGGGCTGTTACAGTGACCGCATTACCGCCACACCGGCGGTCACGCGTCATGACCGCAGTCAAATTCCACGTGACCGTTTAGTCACGTACCTAGGCTTCTCCAAGCTCTGATGCTGCTGATGGTCGTTAGTAGTGATGGATTCTATTAAAATGTAACATGTTTCAAGTTAAACTGTAGTTTGTTTGTATCCTGTTTAGTGAATGATTACTGTGAGTATTAATGTGTGTATGCTAATTTAGAAAGGTTGACCTAATCAGATAAGAGGAAATTGCCTAGGATCAGAGAGCAGGGTCGGGCCCAGAACAGAAGATGGACATCTGGCTAAACAAAGAGAGAACCATGGACATTCCACAGGGGAAAGGTGGGAAACTCATTGGGGTCATGAAATGTATAGCTGGGGAGGTGACACCAACAAGAGGGTGGTGACCAAAAGGAGGGGAAAGTATAAGATGTTTTGTGAACTTTCTTGCGAGTGGTTGTATTAATTTGGGATCTATCACATCCCACAACTGTCTCATAGTACAGTACCAGTCAAAAGTTTGGACACACCTACTCATTCAAGGGTTTTTCTTTACTTTTACTATTTTCTACATTGTAGAATAATAGTGAAGACATTAACACTATTAAATAACACGTATGGAATCATGTAGTAACCAAAAAAGTTTTAAACAAATAAAAATATATTTTATATGAGATTCTTCAAAGTAGCCACCCTTTGCCTCGATGACAGCTTTGCACACTCTTGGCATTCTCTCAACCAGCTTCATCGGGTAGTCACCTGGAATGCATTTCAATTAACAGGTGTGCCTTCCTTCTTTCTTAATGCGTTTGAGCCAATCAGTTGTGTTGTAACAAGGTAGGAGTGGTATACAGAAGATAGCCCTATTTGGTAAAATACCAAGTCCATATTATAGCAAGAACAGCTCAAATATGCAAAGAGAAACAACAGTCCATCATTACATTAAGACATGAAGGTCAGTCAATCCAGAACATTTCAAGAACTTTAAACATTTCTTCAAGTGCAGTCGCAAAAACCATCAAGCGCTATGATGAATCTGGCTCTCATGAGGACCGCCACAGGAAAGGAAGGCCCATAGTTACCTCTGCTCCAGAGGATACGTTCATTGGAGTTACAAGCATCAGAAATTGCAGCCCAAATAAATGCTTCACAGGGTTCAAGTAACAGACATCTCAACAGGAGATGTTCAGGAGACTGCATGAATCAGAACTTCATAGTCGAAATGCTGCAAAGAAACCACTACTAAGGATACCAATAAGAAGAAGAGACTTGCTTGGGCCAAGAAACACAAGCAATGGACATTAGACCGATGGAATAAGAAGAATACAAACAGTGTAGTCATTCCCTCCGCAAGGCAATCAAACAAGCGAAATGTCAGTACAGAGAGAAAGTGGAGCCGCAATTCAACGGCTCAGACACAAGACGTATGTGGCAGGGTCTACAGACAATCCCGGACTACAAAAGGAAAACCAGCCACGTCACAGACACCGACGTCTTGCTTCCAGACAAACTAAACACCTTTGCCCGCTTTGAGGATAATACAGTGCCACCGAATGGCCCGCTACCAAGGACTGTGGGCTCTCCTTCTCTGTGGCCAACGTGAGTAAGACATTTAAATGTGTTAACCCTCGCAAGGCTGCCAGCCCTAGCCGCGTCCTCAGAGCATGCGCAGACCAGCTGGCTGGTGTGTTTACGGACATATTCAATCTCTCCCTACCCCAGTCTGCTGTCCCCACATGCTTCAAGATGGCCACCATTGTTCCTGTACCCAAGAAGGCAAAGGTAACTGAACTAAATGACTATCGCCCCGTAGCACTCACTTCTGTCATCATGAAGTGCTTTGAGAGGCTAGACAAGGATCATATCACCTCCACCTTATCTGTCACTCTAGACCCACTTCAATTTGCTTACTGCCACAATAGGTCTACAGACGATACAAGCCATCACACTACACTATCCCATCTGGACAAGAGGAATACCTACAGTGGGGCAAAAAAGTATTTAGTCAGCCACCAATTGTGCAAGTTCTCCAACTTAAAAAGATGAGAGAGGCCTGTAATTTTCATCATAGGTACACTTCAACTATGACAGACGAAATGAGAAAAAGAAATCCAGAAAATCACATTGTAGGATTTTTAATTTATTTATTTGCAAATTATGGTGGAAAATAAGTATTTGGTCAATAACAAAAGTTTATCTCAATACTTTGTTATATACCCTTTGTTGGCAATGACAGAGGTCAAACGTTTTCTGTAAGTCTTCACAAGGTTTTCACACACTGTTGCTGGTATTTTGGTCCATTCCTCCATGCAGATCTCCTCTAGAGCAGTGATGTTTTGGTACTGTCGCTGGGCAACACGGACTTTCAACTCCCTCCAAAGATTTTCTATGGGGTTGAGATCTGGAGACTGGCTAGGCCACTCCAGGACCTTGAAATGCTTCTTACGAAGCCACTCCTTCGTTGCCCGGGCGGTGTGTTTGGGATCATTGTCATGCTGAAAGACCAAGCCACGTTTCATCTTCAATGCCCTTGCTGATGGAAGGAGGTTTTCACTCAAAATCTCACGATACATGGCCCCTCTCATTCTTTCCTTTACACGGATCAGTCGTCCTGGTCCCTTTGCAAAAAAACAGCCCCAAAGCATGATGTTTCCACCCCCATGCTTCACAGTAGGTATGGTGTTCTTTGGATGCAACTCAGCATTCTTTGTCCTCCAAACACGACGAGTTGAGTTTTTACCAAAAAGTTCTATTTTGGTTTCATCTGACATTCTCCCAATCCTCATCTGGATCATCCAAATGCTCTCTAGCAAACTTCAGAGGGGCCTGAACATGTACTGGCTTAAGCAGGGGACACGTCTGGCACTGCAGGATTTGAGTCCTGGCGGCGTAGTGTGTTACTGATGGTAGGCTTTGTTACTTTGGTCCCAGCTCTCTGCAGGTCATTCACTAGGTCCCCCCGTGTGGTTCTGGGATTGTTGCTCACCGTTCTTGTGATCATTTTGACCCCAAGGAGTGAGATCTTGCGTGGAGCCCCAGATCGAGGAAGATTATCAGTGGTCTTGTAGGTCTTCCATTTCCTAATAATTGCTCCCACAGTTGATTTCTTCAAACCAAGCTGCTTACCTATTGCAGATTCAGTCTTCCCAACCTGGTGCAGGTCTACAATTTTGTTTCTGGTGTCCTTTGACAGCTCTTTGGTCTTGGCCATAGTGGAGTTTGGAGTGTGACTGTTTGAGGTTGTGGACAGGTGTCTTTTATACTGATAACAAGTTCAAACAGGTGCCATTAATACAGGTAACGAGTGGAGGACAGAGGAGCCTCTTAAAGAAGAAGTTACAGGTCTGTGAGAGCCAGAAATCTTGCTTGTTTGTATGTGACCAAATACTTATTTTCCACCATAATTTGCAAATAAATTCATTAAAAATCCTACAATGTGATTTTCTGGATTTTTTTTCCTCATTTTGTCTGTCATAGTTGAAGTGTACCTATGATGAAAATTACAGGCCTCTTTCATCTTTTTAAGTGAGAGAACTTGCACAATTGGTGGCTGACTAAATACTTTTTTGCCCCACTGTATGTAAGAATGCTGTTCATTGACTATAGCTCAGCATTCAACACCATAGTACCCTCCAAGATCATCATTAAGCTTGAGGCCCTGGGTCTCAACCCCGCCCTGTGCAATTGGGTCCTGGACTTCCCGATGGGCCGCCCCTAGGAGGTGAAGGTAGGAAACAACATCTCCACTTCGCTGATCCTCAACACTGGGGCCCCACAAGGGTGCGTGCTCAGTCCCCTCCTGTACTCCCTGTTCACCCATGACTGCGTGGCCAAGCACGCCTCCAACTCATTCATCAAGTTTGCAGACGAAACAACAGTAGTAGGCTTGATTACCAACAACAACGAGACAGCCTACAGGGAGGAGGTGAGGACACTAGATGAGGGCACTCGGTGTGTGGTGTCAGGAAAACAACCTCTCACTCAACGTCTACAAAACAAAGGAGATTATCGAGGACTTCAAGAAACAGCAGAGGGCGCACGCCCCTATCCACATCGACGGGACAGCAGTGGAAAGTTAAATTCCTCGGCGGACACATCACGGACAAAATGAAATGGTCCACCCACACAGCCAGTGTGGTGAAGAAGGCGCAACAGCGCCTCTTCAACCTCAGGAGGCTGAAGAAATTTGACTTGTCACCTAAAACCCTCACAAACTTTTACAGATGCACAATTGAGAGCATCCTGTCGGGCTGTATCACCGCCTGGTATGGCAACTGCACCGCCCACAACCACAAGGCTCTCCAGAGGGTGGTGCGGTCTGCACAACGCATCCCCGGGCTCAAACTACCTGCCCTCCAGGACACCTACAGCACAGTGGGACTATCATTTGTTTTTCAACAGTACAATGACCCAACACACCTCCAGGCTGTGTAAGTGCTGTTTGACCAAGAAGGGGAGTGATGGAGTGCTGCATCAGATGACCTGGCCTCCACAATCACCTGACCTCAACCCAAATTAGATGGTTTGGGATGAGTTGAACCGCAGAGTGAAGGAAAAGCAGCCAACAAGTGCTCAGCATATGGATTTTTTAAGGGGCATTACAGCCACACAAGGGGAAATTCGAGGCCTGGTGAGAATATGATCAAGTGCTTGTCAAACTGTGAATGAGAGACTGATGGAGTTCTGATGTCTTCACTATTATTCTACAATATAGAAAAGAGAAAAAAAAAAAAAAAAAAACTTGAATGAGTAGATGTCTCCAAACTTTTGACTGGTACTGTATGTTTAGAATATTTATTTATTGCACAGAAGGAAATGTTGACCAATACAATAGGTCAACTTGTGTACTATGGGGGATAGTAGATTGACATAGGCTAGTGATTTTGCTGTTCGTTAGGCCTACACTTTTTATTGGCTGATGAAAAGAAGACAAATGTGGACAGTTCTTCTAACATCTTCAATATGTGCCTCGGAATTCGATAAGAAGGACACGCGCAGCTGCGTCCCCGATGTGTCTGTCTTCACTTCTAGCCTACTTCTTAGCTGTCAGAAGGACCCGATCACGTGACGGGCATTGGCTAATAAGAATTGAGATATCTGAGAGAGCCATGTGAGTGAGAGGTGCTTCGGAGCACGGCAGCTGGGAGAAGGGAATTATAAAAAGGCTTGGATTTTTTTAGGGGAAATTACAGTCACACAAGGGGAACGTCACCGGGAAATTCGAGGCAGTGAGAATATTATCAAGTGCTTGTCAAACTGTGAATGAGAGACTGATGAAGTGTGTGCAGCCTGCACAATAAACAAATCAGAGCTAATGCTTTTTATGACACTTTTTTCAAATCATTATTAGAGTCGTATCATGCAGCCATAGAATGTATAAAAAACATATAGCCCAAGGTTTGTAGAACAACTAAAGTTGCATAAATAACTCTAAATTAAGCATATAGGAGGACCTGTTTCTCTGTTAACACAGAATAGCCGCATGTGCGTACTTCCTTGGAAATCGTTTGGAGAAAATATCCTTTCTATTTAATTCAGCTATGTTCAATTGTATTCTTCATACTATAATATAAAATAATGCCACGGAATTCTGAGCAAATATTCTCTGCTAAATGAACTAGTGTAGCCCACAGCCATTTGACATTGTCTTATTAGGGCCTATCATAAGTTTCTTTAGACTATCTAAAATAAATAATGGATTTATTGTGATGGTGTAGGCTATATTAGATGGATTTCTTAGACTTTTTAAAATGTAGATGTTCCAAAGGTCTGCATCAGTGGCTTGTAGGCTGTGCATGGAAGCCAGGAGATGCTAAACGTGTTTATGTTAATTAACGGTCAATTACTGTGAGACCGGCAGTTATTTGCTTGACAATCACCGGCTTACAAAATGTCATGACTGCCACAGCCCTAACAGACATCAAGCTAAAGGAGGACCTATTTGTGTGATGTGGCCTTTGCAAGTTGGCCATAACTGCTTTAATGTCATCTCAGTATAAATGCTTACTTTTCCAGTGTCTGGGTCCCGGAAGAGGTCTTTGAAGGACAGTTTGGATTGGCTCAACTCTGGCTGGATGTAGTGACTTCCTCTGTAGGTGATCCCTGTTAAACACACAGGCCCTTATGAAAACATACAAGCAAATTCTAGGTCTTATGAGCGGAAACTTCAATGTTGTGAGAATTTTGTGCAACTTCCGGTGTGCATTTACATTGAACACTGAGGCTGCACACTTACAGTAGCCAGTAGGCTATTATGGATATTTGAGCATAATGTAGGCCTGCCAACAAAACCAATGGAGAAAATCCCATAACATTTTCACGTGGAAATAGCTTTTGATTTCTATGATATAGCCTACAGTAGCCTCTATGTGGTGTTCAATGCAGGCCTACATTGCATGAGACTTTTAAAAAGTTGACATTAATTAATGATTATTTACTTGGTCTGTAACACCATGGGCTAAATAGGTGACCGTAAATTGCATTGTATTGTGTTGTATGATTCAAGAAACCACTTTACAAAATAAAAGTAATTCTTATTATCATACAGAGAATTAGACAATGTAGACTACCCCTCTGCCTATTGGCATATTTGCATATTCAAGCCTGTCTCAAAATACAACACTGCCCCTTTAATTAAGACATAAGCTTTTTACCTGACTGGCTTTTCAAAGACAGCTTGAAATGTAGCCTACAGGTTTTGTTCTCTTGTAGGAAGCAGTAACTCCCCATTGCTGACCTATACTTATCTATAACGGGGCTAATAACTCACTAACTAGCAAAGAATATCAACAAATATGCACTGCGCTCTGATCTGAAAAGCGAATTCACTCGCGGGTGATTGAAAGACCGCCAATAGAATTCTACTCCTTTGCACTCTGGCTCTGCCTACAACAAAATCAGACTCAATCTTGCAAAGTTAGATTTGTTTTGGTTTGTTGCATTGAAAAGGGGCAGAAAAAACAATCATATAGTGCAAATTAATGGGGTGAACTCAGTGAAGTTTAATCTCTTGTGTCTCTGCGCTGCCTGGCATTTCTTCTGCACGGCAGTTCTGGAGGGAGTGCACGGCCACTGACGCACGCAGCTTGGAGGGAACATCGGGTGTGACCCTGTCCACTAGCTATTCCTTTGTTTGACTGTACAAACCGTCCAACTACTGAAGAATTATGCAGAGCATGAAAAGCATACAGCCTCTGGGGTGGGTGACCGACATGGCAGAAAATGTCTATGTCTTTGTGTGCATGCATGCCTGCTGTGACATATTAGCGGTGTGTGTGTGTGTGTGTGTAGCCCAGAGGGTTAGGCTAAATGTGGGTATTTGATTAAGATAATGGTACATCAGAACACAGAGTACTAAATGATGACGCAGGTGTTCTTTATCGATGACATCTAATCTGGCACACAGTCCACAAGCTGATGATACGTGATTAAATATTATTCGGGAGAATTATCTACACGCATTTTTTGTTGATCAGGCGAGTCTTTCTGTTCCGGCAGAATGTCACGCCTCTGTGAGACAAGGCTGATCTAAGCTCAGAGACTTACCTTCATCTAGTAGTTTAGAGAGGGTGGATGACCTGAACCCAGCAGGGATGGCACCCATGGCTGACAGAACATCAGTAGCATCAATCTGAAAAGAATTTCCCACAGGAATAGACACAAACAAATGTACATGTGCATACACACACACACACAAGTAGTAGATTATGTTTTAGAATCTAGTTGAACTGGTCCACCACTAGCTCCTCTTACCTCAGTGATGGCTCTCCTCACACTGTCCCAGTTTGAGCTGTTAATGTGAGAAGATATTCACTGTGACAGTCATTGGGGACACTAGAATACCATCATCAGCACTGTAAATGTATGTGTTATCAATTACAGAACAACAACAACAGACTTGATTGTCTAGCAGTCAGAAAGATTCATAATCACTTTGTTCAGGGAGTGATAGTCTTCGAGCGAAGCATTTGTGAACATTGCCATCTAGCGGTTATGAAGAGAACCTCACCTCTGCTTCCTTTTGGACTCAAGCTCCTCATCCTCTGATGCTTCCTCCTCATCCTCCTCATCCTGGTCTGAATATCTCTGAAACATACAAACACAACATATATAAAACTATATGTTTTTGTTGTAATTAGAATTACAGCAATCAACATCAAAGAATTGGTCAACTGATGGTACCTTCAAGTAGGTTTTGGGGACTTGTCCCTTATTGCCCTTTGAGTCCTGAGCAAGCCACCAGCCATCCTCATTTTTACTGAGAATCGTCAGGACCTCACCCATCTGAAAGGATAAGCAAAAAAGATCACCACTGTTTAACTACATTATGACAAACAGTCAGGATATGATCTTTGTATGCTAGTGAATTTGTCTGAGCAGTATTTTGACCTGAATGGTAAGATCTCCTTCCTGCTCTCCTTTAAAGGCACTGATGACCATATATGTGGCAGTGCCTGACTCTGGGATTTGTTCCATGGTCTTTGTGACTACATCTTCCTCATCATCTTCTTCACTCTCCTCTTCACTCTGCTCTTCACTCTCCTCTTCCTCACTGTCTTCATCACTGCCTTCATCTTCCTGGGCTTGGGATGACCTGGAAAGAAAATGGACAGATGGTCTTTCTCTTTGGACACTGGCAGTTTCAAGAACTTGTATTAATTTAACGCATACCTAAGTGGTAGATAACAACCTCCACACACTAGCAGAAGCCAGGCAAGTCTGTTTTGAACAAAGGGCCTACAGCTCACCTATGAGAACTGTGAGACAGAAACCATCATCACAAGTCATGGATCAGAATGTAGACAATATTACACAATCACAAGGACTATAGTCTTGAATGTGTTTATTAAGAAATATTGCTATGGTCCTCACCCTCCCTCACGTTTCTGAGGCGGAGAGAGCTCCAGGACTAGGACCAGCAGCTTCTCCTCAATCCCCCGCAGACGGCTCTCCTCCTCCATCTTCCTCTGGTCGTAATTCCCCACTGGGGCTGGCTCATCAGCCTTTAGTGCGGAGCAGATGAAAAATGTGTAGCTAAGTATAGTAGCTAGCTAAAACAACAAAAGTACGGAGCAGCATTTGAAAGACAAATCAACGATGAAAATGTATGAGGGGGGAAGAATGTAGCTACCTAGCTAGCTTTATAAATGCTGTATATACATAACGTTACCTTGGTTAACTTCTTGAGCTTCCTGGTTGTCTCTTCCACTAAGTTTTGTAGATGTATGCATCGGCTGGAAGAAAAGGCAACGTTTTAAGTTAGCTAGTTATAATATCCATAAGTTAGCAGCTAGCTAGCTATAACTAACATTTGGCAGATTTGAATAAGTGAAGGGGGTAGCTACGTTAGCTACCTCTGACATGCCTCTGTGCGCCCTGACCCATCCGACAGCCGTGCATCTTTTATCAGACTGTCAACCTATGGAAAGTAAAACACATGTATCACAGATATGATGGATCGTAGCCTAGGATGACTGCAACCAAGCAAAGCAGGTAAACTACCATGCATTGCACTCAAGTTAGCTAGCTAACGCTAGCTGGCTCACCTGTCTTTTGATATCATCCGTCTCTCTTTGCACTGTTTGCAAAGGCCCTTGTCTTTTTGGTGGCATAGCTAGCTATATATATATATTATATATTTTTTATTTCTAATTAAAATATTAGATACAACTAAATTAAAAAAGCTAGCAACTGCAAGTTCACACTTATCTGACGTTTTTAGTTGTCGCTTAGCAACGACTTCCGTTCCACCACATATTTCTAAATAAAGGTACGATAGGCACTGTAACTGATTTCAAAATAAAAGTATGCACTAGAACTGAAAGACAATTATGGAATACAACAACGTTGAGTAGCGTGTAGCAGTGGCGTGTATTCATGGTTTCCCAAAATATTTGACCAATAATAAAATAACAATTGTAAAATAATTTATCTTTTGTCTCTCTGTGTTTTCATAATGTCCCATCAATTCGCAAGTGGCTGAATCTCACCGGAGAAATCATCCGAGCAAGGGAAACAGCACCTCTCTGTCTCAGTATGCGTAGCCCATGTATCTAATTCTGTCTGGACCAAAATGTTTTGACATGCTTCGGCTGTAACAGTTGATTGATTGATGCCAGCAAGCATTTCGCCTCCCCTTGATAAAAAAAGTATAAAATCATTTGCCAATCGGAGTTGAGCTGAGCTCACGTTCACACCAATCAAATCACATCCAAAGCTACATGTAAAAGCCAGAAAACATGTATGTTTCTGGTCTGCTTGTGTTGTTGTCTTGCAGTAGCTAGCTTGCTAAATGGGCCCTTTCCTACCCTTACAAAAAAGATTGCAAAAAGATTTTGAAACTGCTGTAAAAGTGCTGTAACTGCAGTCAACTGTGGTATTTTGGACGCAGTAATTGCAGTGTACTGCACTCTAACCGCAGTTACACTGCAAAATAACTGCAGTAAAAAAAACAGTTTTATTTTAGATGCAGCATACTGCAGTTATACTGCACTCTAACCTGCCTAAATGACTACCGCCCCCGTAGCACTCAAGTTGGTAGCCATGAAGTGCTTTGAAAGGCTGGTCATGGCTCACATCAACACCATCATCCCAGAAGCACTAGACCCACTCCAATTTGCATACGATTCAGACAGATCAGATTCACAGATGACGCAATCTCAATCGCAGTCCACATCACCAGTCCACATCGCCAACAAACTATTATGGTCCAAACACACCAAGAAAGTCGTGAAGAGGGTACGACAACACCTTTTCCCCCTCAGGAGACTGAAAAGATTTGGCATGGGTCCTCAGATCCTCAAAAAATTCTACAGCTGCACCATCAAGAGCATCCTGACAGGTTGCATCACCGCCTGGTATGGCAACTCCTTGGCATCCGACCTCAAGGCGATACAGAAAGTAGTGCATACAGCCCAGTACATCACTGGGGCCAAGCTTCCTGCCATCCAGGATCTATATACAGTACTAGGCGATGTCAGAGGAAGGCCCAAAAAATGTACTCAAGTCACCCAAGTCATTGACTTCTCTCTGCTACCACACAGCAAGCGGTACCAGAGCGCCATGTCTAGGTCCAAAAGGCTCCTTAACAGCTTCTACCCCCAAGCCATAAGACTGCTGAACAATTCATCAAATGGCCACCCAGACTATTTACATTGACCCCTTCCCCCCCACACACACTTTGTTTTTACACTACTGCTATTCACTGTTTATTATCTATGCATAGTCACTGAATTAACTAGGAAGTCGGGGCTCCACGGAAAATGTTGAGATTAAAGTTAAAATTTTCTGAATATAACTCTATATCTGATCAATTAGTCTTCTATTAATGAATTGTTAATTGTTACCTCATTAGTGTCATTCCAAACGTCATAAAAGTATTGGTTATCTGCACGAACCCTAGTTTCCATAATGAATCAGCAATATACATATTGGCTTAATTTTTATTTACTAACTAACGAAATAATCACAGAAATACATCACAAACAAACAGTAGATATTGGTTACTAACAATGATCGAAAAGTCCCTAGTGGGCTAAGCCGATATGACGGCTTGGTAGGCAAAAGAAAGGTGTGGGGACTGAGAAAGAGCGGGAAAGACAGAAGTGATAATAATTATATTAATTGAAATGCTAATCCTTTGCACATGAACAGCCGCTCATTCTGAAAGAAATCACAATGTCTTTCGTGGTTGTAGGTGGTTAGAATGGATGCTTCTGAGTACCATTCGGAAATGTTCTCATAGCTTTAATGCTTCGGCGGTTGTCGGTATTCTCGTTCTAGACTTACGTAATTTCTAGCTGCAGACTAGTAATTATACGTTTAAGATTTGCTCTTATTTTGTAGTGATCGATAGTCTCAGAGTTTAACCATTTCCAGCCGTGTAGCCAAACTACAGCTGAATTGTCTCCAATGGCCTATAGAATTGTAGCCATTCCAACGTGGGGACGACGTCCAGGCGTTCTCTGACTTCTTAACCATTTGAGACGTCCGGCTTACCGTGGGTCTCTTTGGCATCGTTGTAGTTTAAACCACTTCACACCACACGTGAATTTCTTCAGGAGTGGGTTATGAACTGGAGTAGAAAAGGGGGGTTTCATGACGCTGACATAATGTCTATGCTCACGTGAGCGTAGCCACTGACTAGTTAATCTTTATATGAAAATCCATACTCTCATTTAGAAGGTTAGCATCACATTACATCTTTTCACAAATAGTTTCATGTGTAATCACATATGTTTCACAATATTTAGATGTAAACCTGACAGCTGGGAAAGAGATACAGTTATATGTGTTTCCTGTCCTTCTTGAGATCACCAAATGAAACACACTCATCATAACTGTCCCTTAAATGCCTACAGACCATTCCCACATTCTCAAAAATATAAATATTGTTTCTCACATTTTGGAGATTAGGATAAAAAAAAAAAGTCATGATCAGATGAGCTCCTGCGTTTTTCAGCATGTTCTTAAAAAAAGATTTAGAGTAAGATAAACTTGGATTTTTTGTCAGGAACATATACAGGATGCTACCCTCTACAACATAACCTTCACTCCAAATCAAAACTCGAAACCTACAACCTGATTTTGGACGGAATTACGGAATCACCTGGAAGGCTTACAACTACCAAAGATTACAATAAATATACTGTATTAATACAGTAAATGCTCTGGAAAACAACAGAAACCTGAAAATACCATCCAACCTGGAACTGAGTGAGTAATGTTTAGTCTGAAGCTATATTTTATTTCCAAAAGCCAAGAAGAAAAATAAATTACATTACTTTATAAGGACTGAATGCTAAGTTAAGGCTGCCAAGTTTGATACAACTTCAATTAGCACTGACGTGTCAAGTGAGAGGTGTCAAACGCCCTTTAGCCCAACAATGGCAGGAGAGTCGCTCAGTCTACTCCAACCAAATGGAGAGGCCTTAGAAGTTGCCTCCCACTGTTCAGAGGTAATTAAAATACAATGCCCTGTATATGTAAAGAATGATCAGGCAAGAAAAGATCACAAAATGAAGCTCCTTATGGAAAATCAAGAGGCACTTTTTGCTGACTATTATAAAAATGGGAACATCAGCAACCTCATCTTCCACACAAACCATCCCCTGGCATGGCACAGTGCTATATTAACCAGACCATCCCCTGGCATGGCACAGTGCTGTAATGAAGCACCCTGAGAGTGAGGATCCATTTGCAGTTTTATTACAATCTTGGTCGTGCAGAACAGGGTCAATCGCCAGCAAACACAACAGCAGGGATAAGGCAAATCGTAATCCAGGTACAGGCATGAGGTCAGGGCAGGCAGCAAGCTTACAAAAATCAGTCCAGTAAAGAATATAGTCAGGGCAGGCAGCAGAATCAAAGCGGAAAACAGTCCAGAGTATAACCACGATATGACAGACACGGGAGAAAGCGCTCAGAATTGATCACCAGGGAATACAAGACTTCAAGGAGAGAAAGGGAGAGAGAGCCTAAATAGTCTATTAATGGGAGACAGGTGCAACGGTGATTGGAACCAGGTATGTGGGAGTTGTAGTCCAGGGCTTAATATTCAGGAGAGGGTTCCCTCTGGTGGTGAGCAGGAGGAACCGCTTGAGTCTCGTTTGTTACAGAGCCCCCTGTGAGCGGCTCCTGGCGAAGAGGCGAGCAGCGCCTTGAGGTCTTCCTCGAGGTCGGGGGCCGGTTTCTCGGTGCGTCCTATGGAACTCAGTCATGAGTGCGGGGTTGAGTATGTCCTCTGCATTAACCCAGGATCGCTCCTCCGGTCCGTACTCTCCCAATCTACCAGATATTGGAGGAGCCTGCCCGGCGTCTGGAATCGAGTAGATCTCGGCCGATATACCTCCTCGCCAAATCCACCAGGATGGGTGGGGGCCCTGCTCACTGGTCTGCTCCTCCTCCTCCGCTCTTGGACCACCAGCGGGTTTGAGAAGAGATACATGGAAAGTAGGAGAATACGGTAATTAGCGGGTAATGCCAAACGGAAGGAAACTGGTGTGATTTGTTTGACTATTTGGAAAGGACCCACATACCTGGGACTGAGTTTCTTGCAGGGGAGTTTGGCGTAGGGTCTCGGTGGATAGCCAAACCCATTGACCTGGAGTATATTCGGGGTTGGGGCGGCGGTGGCGATTGGCCTGCACCCTCTGTCTCCTGACTGCATGTAGTAAGTGGGTATGGGCCTGACTCCAGATGTCCTCGCTTCTCTGGAGCCAGTCATTGACAGCGGGTACCTCGGTGGGTTCCCCTGACCAGGGAAACAGGGGAGGTTGGAAGCCCATTACACACTGGAATGGGGTTAAACGGTGGAGGGTTTCTGGAGTGAGTTCTGTGCATACTCCGCCCACATGAGGAATCGACTCAGTCTGCTTGGTTCTGATGACAGTAGGATCTGAGAAACCGGGTGATTTCTTGATTGAGGCGTTCTGTTTGACCGTTAGATTGTGGGTGATACCCAGAAGTGAGGCTAATGTTGATGTTGAGTTGTTGGAAGAATGCTGACCATACTCTGGATGTGAATTGGGGCCCTCGGTCCGACCACGATGTCCTCTGGCAGACCATAGGCGGAACACCAGGTTGCACATGAGTTCGACAGTTTCCAATGCTGCCAGGCAGTTTGGGGAGTGGAATCAACGGCAAGCCTTGGAGAAGCGATCTATGACAGTGAGTATTGTGGTATTCCCATTGGACTTGGGAGATCGGTAATGAAGTCTATGGCGAGATGGGACCATGGTGGTTGGGGAACTGGTAGTGGTTGCAGTAGGCCCGATGGTAGTTGTCTGAGATGTTTATTTGTGTTACAGATGGTGCAGTCGTTAATGAACTTTATTGCGTCTGCCCGCAAGGTTGGCCACCAGAAGCTGTTCTGAAGCAGGTGAACCGTGGCCGCGATTCCCGGATGACCGGAGCTGAGTGCGGAGTGAACTTGCTTTTGCACTTTCTGACAGAGGTCCTGAGGTACAAGCGTTTTGTTAGGAGGGCATTCGAGCGGAGGGTCCTTTGTGAGTTGGCTTGGGTGAGCTCTGTCATGATGTCCCACTGAATCGGGGCCCACGATTAGCGATTCAGGAAGCAGAGGTTTCCTTGGGTTCAGTGGGCGCTATACCGTCGTGTTGGCGTGATAATGCGTCTGCCTTGGTGTTCTTGGAACCGGGACGATAGGTAACAGTGAAGTCAAATCGTGTGAAGAAGAGTGCCCACCTCGCTTGTCTGGGGTTCAGTCTCTTGGCAGACCTCAAGTATTCCAGGTTCTTGTGGTCCGTTAGAATCACGAAGGGATGTTTAGCTCCTCCAGCCAATGACGCCACTCCTCCATAGCTGCTTTCATGGCCAACAGTTCCCGGTTTCCGACGTCGTAGTTCTGCTCGGCTGGACTAAGTTTGCCGGGAATAATAGGCGCACGGATAGAGCTTGAGTGGGGATCCGTGCGCTGTGAAAGAATAGCTCAATGCCGTGTTAGATGCGTCTACCTCAACTGTAAACGGGAGTTCAGGATTAGGGTGGTGGAGGATGGGAGCGATGTGAAACGTGCCTTGAGTTCTGCGAAAGCCTCCTGTGCTGTAGTTGACCAGGTGAGGTGTGATGAGTTTCTTTTAGTCATAGAGGTTAAGGGAGCGGCTACCGAGGCTGAAATTCCTGATGAGCGTCGGTAAAGTTAGCAAATCCCAAGAAGCTGTAACTCCTTTAAGGTTACTGGCAGGGGCCAGTCTAGAACGACCTTGACCTTCTTCTGGAGTCCATGGCGACTCCTCCTGGCTGATGATGTAGCCCAAAAAGGATGTGGAAGTCTGGTGAAATTCTGCACTTCTCTGCTTTGGCGTATAGCTGGTGATCTATGAGTCGTTGTAATACTGTTCTCACATGTTGCACATGTTCTTCATAGGTGTGGGAATAGATGAGAATGTCATCAATGTACACAATTACCCAGCGATTCAGCATGTCCCGAAAGACGTCATTGATAAATGATTGAAACACGGAGGGGACTATTAGACAGCCCGAAGGCATAACCAGATACTCATAGTGCCCAGTGCTGGTAGAAAAGGCTGTCATCCATTCATCACCGTCCCGGATCACGAATGAGGTTGTAAGCTGCTATGGAGGTCCAGTTTGGAGAAGTACTTGGCTTGGCGGGTTGTTCTAGGGCAGCTGGAACCAGCGTGCGGATATCGAAACTTGACAGTGATGTCGTTGAGACCCGGTAGTCAATACAGGGGCGTAAACCACCGTCTTTCTTTTTAACAAAGAAGAAGCCAGCGGCTGCAGGTGATGTCGATGCTCTAATGAACCCCTTCGATAGTTCTTCCTCGATGTAGTTCTTCATGGCTTCTGATTCGGGTTGAGATAGGAAAGATTCGGCCCTTGGGTGGCTTTGTACCTGGTAGCAGCTCGATGGCACAGTCGCTTGATCGGTGAGGGGTAGTTCCATCGCCTTGGTCTTGCTGAAAGCTTCGATGAGGTCAGAGTATTCAATGGGTAGAGTGGGGAAAGAGCTGGCTCGTCCTTTACCGTAACGGCCTGAATGGAGAGTGAAGGGCTGCCCGTTAAGCAGTTGGAGTGGCATGGCGGGTCCCATTTGATGATCGACCCTCCCTCCATGAGATAGCGGGTTATGTTGCCGTAGCCAGGAAGCCCCAAGGATTACCGGGTTATGGGGTGATGTGATGGCGTGAAGCGAATTACCTCCGTGTGGCGGGTCCCGGTCTGGAGTCGGAGGTCCACGGTGGTGTGCAGGACCCTCCCATCGCCGAGAGGTCGTCCATCTAGCGCCTCCACTGCCAATTGAGAGTCACAGGTGATTAATGGAATTTGTTGTTGTTGGGCAAATTCATGAGACATAAAGTTGCCGGCTGCTCCGAGTCTAATAGTGCTGATGTGGTTGTATGATTGTCCTCTAGAGCTAATACAATCGGCACTTTGATACAAGAACTGGAGTGGTGTGCTTGGATGCACGGACTCACGAAGAGGGATTACGAGAGGTGGTCTAGTAGGCAGAACGCCCTTAGATGGCCAGGTTGACCACAATAGAGGCAGAGATGTTGGCGTATCGGCGTTCACGTTCCTCGAGTCAGGTGAGTATATCCGAGCTGCATGGGTTCGGTTGGAGGCAGAGTCACGGGACATTGTGTGCTGGTGGGTCCCGTTCTGAGTGGGCGCGTGATCGAATCAGATTGTCAAGCTGTATGGTGAGTTCGATGAATTGATTCAGCGATCTCCCCTCATCTCGGCAGGCCAGTTCAGACTGTAATTCCAAGCTGAGTCCCTTGCGAAAGAGCAGTTTAAGCGTGCTCTCAACCCAGTCGGTTTGAGCTGCCAGAGTGCGAAATGTCAAGGCATATTCTGCTGCAGTATTTCCGCCCTGGTTCAATGCGAGTAGTCGGTCACCAGCTCTCATGCCTCCTCCGGTGTTCAAATACCTCCCGGAAGCGTTGTAGAAAGGCACCGAGCGAGGGAAAAGCCGTACCATCCTCTCTCCAAACCGCTGTTACCCACTCTAACGCTCTGCCAGTGAGGAGAGAACATACCAGGAAATCTTGCTAGTGTCAGTGACATACGCCGCTGGTTGTTGATCAATGAATAATGAACATTGCAGTAGAAATCCCTTACTCTTAGTGGGGTTACCGTCCAGAATTTATCAGGGAGAGCCAGACGTGGGTTAACTGTGGGTGCGGTGGTGGAGAGGTGCCCATACCTGCGTTCGGCTGAGGAGGGGCTGAGTTCGGAGCGACATCTGTAACCTCTGTAGCGTCCGGACGAGTTCCTCCGTTACGTAGTTAGATGGGTTAGCTGCTGTTGATGAACGCGAGCTGGTTTGCTTAGTGGAGATCTCCGTGGACATTTGGACCAGAGCTGCTGGATCGCGAAGTGGCGAAGTCTTCTGTAATGAAGCACCCTGAGAGTGAGGATCCATTTGCAGTTTTATTACAATCTTGGTGCGTGCGAACAGGGTCAATCGCCAGCAAACACAACAGCAGGGATAAGGCAAATCGTAATCCAGGTACAGGCATGAGGTCAGGGCAGGCAGCAAGCTTACAAAAATCAGTCCAGTAAAGAATATAGTCCAGGGCAGGCAGCAAGAATCAAAGCGGAAAACAGTCCAGAGTATAACCACGATATGACAGACACGGGAGAAAGCGCTCAGAATTGATCACCAGGGAATACAAGACTTCGCAAGGAGAGAAAGGAGAGAGAGCCTAAATAGTCTATTAATGGGAGACAGGTGCAAGCGGTGATTGGAACCAGGTATGTGGGAGTTGTAGTCCAGGGCTTAATATTCAGGAGAGGGTTCCCTCTGGTGGTGAGCAGGAGGAACCGCGGGAGTCTCGTTTGTTACAAGTGCTATGTTAACCAGACCATCCCCTGGCATGGCACAGTGCTATATTAGCACACTACCCCTCGGTTAAGAGAGGGGGTGTTAACGAGGGGTGGAAACTCAGGATACTAGACAACGAGGACTCTGAGTCAGCTAATATAAATCTCTATAAGTCTGGAACAGTATTGGTGCAGGGCAACCATAAACAGTTTCAGCTGGACTTTCACCTAATCAAAGAATTAGCCCAGCAGGAGAAGCTCTCCCTTGAGAAAGATACCCCCACCCAGAGTGGGTCAGACCAGACCTCTTCATTATATAACCCCACAGACGAGCAACCCCAAGCGGAAAGTCAACCTCCCAGCACAGAGTACTACCCCCTCTTTGAAATGAAGGATACATTTACCCAGCTGGAGGTAAGGCAGGTGGAGCTGGAACAGCAGGTGATTACACTCAAGTCAGCACAGACCCAGACAACAGTCCAGCACAACAACACCCCCTTAACCAGACCCGGAGAGCTGGAAGTGGAGAGAGACATATCTGCACTCTGGACTGTGGTGAGACAACTTCAACAATATAAAAAGCAAGAGCAGGAGAAGAACAGAGCACTAGAGGAGAGGATCAGTGCTGGAGGAGAGGTTGAGGGGGATGGCGTGTGACAGAGAACAACCCACTAAAGAGGTGGTCACCCCCGCAGAGAAGCCAGCAGAACAGTCCACCTCAGCTCCCGACAAAAGTCTCAACACCACAGCAGAACAGTCCACACCAGACCCTGACCATAGCGTCGACGTCACAGCAGAACAGACAAATGAGGAACCCCAAGCCCAGGGGATCTCACCCCCTCTGAGCACCCCCCCTGTCAGCCACCCTGATAGCCCTCCTGACAACCCCGCCACACCCACTGAGGACATACACAAGACACAGATTGTACTCCTTATAGACTCAAATGGGAAATATATACAATAAAAAAAAAACGTTTTCCCAACACAGTTTGTCTAAACTCTGGTGTCCGAACACCCAACGCGCCCTAGACCTTCTGTCTGAGGACCAACTAGGTTCGCCTAGCCACCACCGTGGAGTTGAACAGCCTCTGTGACCAGGTCCACCGATACAAGGCAGCAGTGCCCACCTTCGCTTCGGACTCTAAAGGACATCGCAAACGCAGCCCCAACACTTGACACAGGAGCAACAGATCAATAGACCCCCCCGCCCAGACCAGCAAGACACTCTCCCAGACCTGCTGAACCTACACATAAAGGACCCACGCCGAGGGGACCTACATCCAGACCACAACACCACCAGCCACATACACATCAACACCCCCCCAAGTCAACCATGCCCACACCCCATTTAAGCCCCCTCAGATTAGACCTATGCTCCTCCTGCCCACCCCATGCACCCCACCCCCGCAAAGAGGGCCTCAACATGGAAGTCACACATACGCCCAGGCCGTGAGAGGGCAAACAGGCCCAACCCAGACTCATACGGGGTGGCAGGGTAGCCTAGTGGTTAGAGTGTTGGACTAGTAACTGAAAGGTTGCAAGTTCAAATCCCTGAGCTGACAAGGTACAAATTGTTCTGCCCCTGAACAGTCAACCCACTGTTCCTAAGCTGTCATTGTAAATAAGAATTTGTTCTTAACTGACTTGCCTAGTAAAATAAAGGTAAACAAAAATAATACACTAGGCCAAGCCAAGGCTCTGCTCACACTTACTGGTCTGAGGCCAAACCACATGACCAACAACATTGGACACAAAGCCTTCACTATCTCATCCTGGAATGCCTGAGGTCATCTGCCTTTGGCCAAAAGAGCAGGAACCTGGACTTCATCAAAGAAATTGGAAATACAGACATTGTCATCCTACAAGAAATCTGGTATAGAGGAGACGGACCCACTGGGTTACAGAGAGCTGGTAGTCCCATCCACCAAACTACCAGGTGTGAAACAGGGAAGAGACTCAGGGGGTATGCTATTTTGGTATAGAGCAGACCTAACTCCATTAAATTAATCAAAACAGGAGCATTTTACATTTGGCTCGAAATTCAAAAGGAAATGATCTTAACAGTAACAAATGTCCTCCTGTGTGCTACCTATATCCCCACACTAGAATCCCCATACTTTAACGAAGACAGCTTCTCCATCCTGGAGGGGGAAATCAATAATTTCCAGGCCCAGGGACATGTACTAGTCTGTGGCTACCTAAATGCCAGAACCGGACAAGAACCTGACACCCTCAGCACACAGGGGGACAAACACCTGCCTGGAGGTGACAGCATTCTCTTCCCCATATGCCCCCCTAGGCACAACTATGACAACATAACCAACAAAAACGGGTCACAACTCCTGCAGCTCTGTCACACGCTGCGTATGTACATAGTCAATGGTAGGCTTCGAGGGGACTCCTATGGTAGGTACAACTATAGCTCTCTTGGCAGTAGTACTGTAGACTACTTTATCACTGACCTCAACCCAGAGTCTCTCAGAGCGTTCACAGTCAGCCCACTGACACCCCTAACAGACCACAGCGAAATCACAGTCTACTTGAACAGAGCAATACTCAATCATGAGGCATCAAAGTCAAAGGAACTGAGTAATATTAAGAAATGCTATAGATGGAAGGAATGTAGTTTGGAAATCTGCCAAAAAACTATTAGGCAACAACAAATTCAATCCCTTGAATTTGCAAGATTTTCTCAGTCGCTGGACCAGACAGGACTGGCAAAAAAAGTGCTCTTTAGTCACGGTTTTGTCTCACCAGGGGTAATGGTCGGATTCACGTTTATCGTTGAAGGAATGAGTGTTACACCGAGGCCTGTACTCTGGAGCGGGATCGATTTGGAGGTGGAGGGTCCGTCATGGTCTGGGGCGGTGTGTCACAGCATCATCGGACTGAGCTTGTTGTCATTGCAGGCAATCTCAACGCTGTGCGTTACAGGGAAGACATCCTCCTCCCTCATGTGGTACCCTTCCTGCAGGCTCATCCTGACATGACCCTCTAGCATGACAATGCCACCAGCCATACTGCTCGTTCTGTGCGTCATTTCCTGCAAGACAGGAATGTCAGTGTTCTGCCATGGCCAGCGAAGAGCCCGGATCTCAATCCCATTGAGCACATCTGGGACCTGTTGGATCGGAGGGTGAGGGCTAGGGCCATTCCCCCAGAAATGTCTGGGAACTTGCAGGTGCCTCGGTGGAAGAGTTGGGTAACATCTCACAGCAAGGACTGGCAAATCTGGTGCAGTCCATGAGGAGGAGATACACTGCAGTACCTAATGCAGCTGGTGGCCACACCAGATACTGACTGTTACTTTTGACCCCCCCTTTGTTCAGGGACACATCATTCCATTTCTGTTAGTCACATGTCTGTGGAACATGTTCAGTTTATGTCTCAGTTGTTGAATCTTGTTATGTTCATACAAATATTTACACATGTTAAGTCTGCTGAAAATAAACGCAGTTGACAGTGAGAGGACGTTTCTTTTTTTGCCGGGTGCTGCAGACTGTTCTAGTGCCCTCGCCAATTCGTTGATATATATGTTGAAGAGGGTGGGGTTAAGCTGCCTCCCTGTCTCCCCCACTGCCCTGTGGCAAGTAATGTGTGTGCTTTTTGCCTATTTCAACCGCACCCTGGAAGTTTGTGTACATGGATTTTATAATGTTTTATGTTTTTCCCCCAACACCACTTTCCATCAATTTGTATAGCAGACCCTCATGCCAAATTGAGTCAAAGGCTTTTTTTAAATCAACAAAGCATAAGAAGACTTTGCCTTTGTTTTGGTTTGTTTGTTTGTCAATTAGGGTGTGCAGGGTGAATACGTGGTCTGTCGTATGATAATTTGGTAAAAAGCCAATTTGACGTGACAAATACAATTTTATTTGAGTTATACTGCAGTGTACTGCAGTTATACTGCACTCTGACTGCAATCTTTTTTTGTAAGGGTAAGCCACGGATGGAGGTGTGGATTTGGACTTATGGTTTTGACTTCATTCTCTGTACAGGCCAATGATTATGATGGCGATTCTGATCTAACCATAAATACATATTTTGTAGGGTGAGTTAACTTTAACACACACACAGACAGAAATCAGTACCATGGACAGCCGCATGATATTTAGCAACATTGATTTGACACATTTAAAAATATATATCTTTACGTTTATTTTCACTGTTTTATAGCCTAGTTGAAATGGTGCTGGAATAGCGGAGCTCCTGTTGTCTTTGTGCTAACTCATGGTTCTAAATCAGTAGTTGTTTAGTAAACTGTAGAAAACATTAACTTGCTGGACCATGCTGTAGGTCATGTAACTGTTTGTTACATACAATATTTGCTTTAAGGATTTCACAGGACAGATGTTGATCTCCTGTTTTGTGATGAAACAAAGGAATGTGTAGTTGAATTTATTCCCCCACTGTGTGACTGCTGTCTTTCTGTTGTCTCGGCCATATTGTATATCACAGTGGCGTATGAACAAATGGGTTATATAGCAAACAACACAATTATCATTATATACAGTTGAAATCGGAAGTTTACATACACTTGGTTGGAGTCATTAAAACTCGTTTTTCAACCACTCCGCAAATTTCTTTTTAACAAACTATAGTTTTTAACAAACTACTTTTTGCATGACACAAGTAATTTTTCCAACAATTGTTTACAGACAGATTATTTCACTTATAATTCACTGTATCAGAAGTTTACATACACTAAGTTGACTGTGCTTTTAAACAGCTTGGAAAATTCCAGAATGGCTTTAGAAGCTTCTGATAGGCTAATTGACATAATTTGAGTCAATTGGAGGTGTACCTGTGGATGTATTTCAAGGCCTACCTTCACACTCAGTGCCTCTTTGCTTGACATCATGGGAAACTCAATAGAAATCAGCCAAGACCTCAGAAAAAAATGTGTAGACCTCCACAAGTCTGGTTCATCCTTGGGAGCAATTTCCAAACACCTGAAGGTACCATCTTCATCTGTACATACTTGCGTACAAATAGTATGCAAGTATAAACACCATGGGACCACGCAGCCGTCATACCGCTCAGGAAGGGGACGCGTTCTGTCTCCTAGAGATGAACGTACTTTGGTGCGAAAAGTGCAAATCAATCCCAGAACAACAGCAAAGGACCTTGTGAAGATAATGGAGGAAACAGGTACAAAAGTATCTATCCACAGTAAAACGAGTCCTATATCGACATAACCTGAAAGGCCGCTCAGCAAGGAAGAAGCCACTGCTCCAAAAACGCCATAAAAAAGCCAGACTACGATTTGCAACTGCACATGGGGACAAAGATCATACTTTTTGGAGAAATGTCCTCTGGTCTGATGAAACAAAAATAGAACTGTTTGGCCATAATGACCATTGTTATGTTTGGAGGAAAAGGGGGGAGGCTGGCAAGCCGAAGAACTCCATCCCAACCGTGAAGCACGGGGGTGGCAGCATCATGTTGTGGGGGTGCTTTGCTGCAGGAGGGACTGGTGCACTTCACAAAATAGATGGCATCATGAGGTAGGAAAATTATGTGGATATATTGAAGCAACATCTCTAGACATCAGTCAGGAAGTTAAAGCTTGGTCGCAAATGGGTCTTCCAAATGGACAATGACCCCAAGCATACTTCCAAAGTTGTGGCAAAATGGCTTAAGGACAACAAAGTCAAGGTATTGGAGTGGCCATCACAAAGCCCTGACCTCAATCCTATAGAAATTTTGTAGGCAGAACTGAAAAAGTGTGTGCGAGCAAGGAGGCCTACACACCTGTCTCAGTTACACCAGCTCTGTCAGGAGGAATGGGCCAAAATTCACCCAACTTATTGTGGGAAGCTTGTGGAAGGCTACCTGAAACGTTTGACACAAGTTAAACAATTTAAAGGCAATGCTACCAAATACTAATTGAGTGTATGTAAACTTCTGAAACACTGGGAATGTGCTGAAATAAATAAAAGCTTAAATAAATAGTTCTCTCTACTATTATTCTGACATTTCACATTCTTAAAATAAAGTGGTGATCCTAACTGACCTAAGACAGGGTAGTTTTACTATGGTTAAATGTCAGGAATTGTGGAAAACTGAGTTTAAATGTATTTGGCTAAGGTGTATGTAAACTTCCAACTTCAACTGTAGGTTGTTATATGGATTTTTTTTGCTGGATTGGCTTGGATTCCCCAGTGATTTTACCCACGCACCGCTACTGGTGTGTAGGCTAGTGTGATTTTTTAAACATTAGAAATGAACACAAGACAAAGCATAATAAACAGGTAAGATAGATTCATCCCATACAGAAATAGAAGGCACAGTGAGCAGCCTACAGATTGCCCAAACTAGACAATTCATGACATTGGCATCCATATTAGATTTTAATATGGAGATGGGGGTTAACATTTAAAAACTGGACTTAATCGTTTTTGTTCCCACTTCTTGGTGATGTAAGGGATGCATTTTGAATAAGAACTGTTTCCCACTATGGTAAGGCCTTTACTTTCTGATGTGAAACACGTGCTGCTGCTGCTGCTAAACAGATAGGAATAATTCCCACTGAAATGACTCTAAGGCATTAGCTATGGAATTCAATTTTACATTGTTTAATAAATTAATAAAATCATTAATATAAGGTCAAAGTTTTTGTGTAAGTGGTCAGCTGTTGGCTCTTATATGGGATGGTACAGATAAGACACAAGTGGCATAAGTAAGTCGGGTTCTCTTCTTAATTGCTTGCCAATAAGCCTACATAAGAGTTACAATTTCTTTAGGAAAAATAGTTTACTTCCATTCTCAAGGTGTGTGTGTGTGTGTGTATGTGTGTTTCAGATATGCGTTTACACAGGAAGCCCAATTCAGATTTTTTCCACTAATTGGTCTTTTGACTGGTAGACTATTCCCTGTATATAGCTCCACATTGATCTGGTACTGGTAGACTACTCCCTGTATATTGCTCCACATTGATCTGGTACTGGTAGACTGCTCCCTGTATATAGCTCCACATTGGCTATATACAGAGAGTAGTCTACCAGTACCAGATCAATGTGGAGCTATATACAGAGAGAAGTCTACCAGTACCAGATCAATGTGGAGCTATATACAGGGAATAGTCTACCGGTACCAGATCAATGTGGAGCTATATACAGAGAGTAGTCTACCAGTACCAAATCAATGTGGAGCAATATACAGGGAGAAGTCTACCAGTACCAGATCAATGTGGAGCTATATACAGGGAATAGTCTACCAGTACCATATCAATGTGGAGCTATATACAGAGAGTAGTCTACCAGTACCATATCAATGTGGAGCTATATACAGGGAATAGTCTACCAGTACCATATCAATGTGGAGCTATATACAGGGAATAGTCTACCAGTACCAGATCAATGTGGAGCTATATACAGGGAATAGTCTACCAGTACCATATCAATGTGGAGCTATATACAGGGAATAGTCTACCAGTACCAGATCAATGTGGAGCTATATACAGGGAATAGTCTACCAGTACCATATCAATGTGGAGCTATATACAGGGAGATGTCTACCAGTACCAGATCAATGTGGAGCTATATACAGAGAGTAGTCTACCAGTACCAGATCAATGTGGAGATATACACAATGAGTAGTCTACCGGTACCAGATCAATGTGAAGCTATAGACAGGGAGGACTCTTCCAGTACCAGATCAATGTGGAGCTATATATACAGCGAGCAGTCTACCAGTACCAGATCAATGTGGAGCTATATACAGAGAGTAGTCTACCAGTACCAAATCAATGTGGAGCTACATTGATCTGGTACTGGTAGACCACTCCCTGTATATAGCTCCACATTGATCTGGTACTGGTAGACTACTCTCTGTATATAGCTCCACATTGATCTGGTACTGGTGGACTACTCTCTGACTTCTCCCTGTATATAGCTCCACATTGATCTGGTACTGGTGGACTACTCTCTGACTTCTCCCTGTATATAGCTCCACATTATCTGGTACTGGTAGTGTCACGACTTCTGCCGAAGTCAGTCCCTCTCCTTGTTCGGGTGGCGTTCGGCGGTCGACATCACCGGTCTTCTAGCCATCGCCGATCCACTTTCATTTTTCCATTTGTTTTGTCTTTGTTTTCTACACACCTGGTTTCAATTCCCAAATTACATGTTCATTATTTAACCCTCTGTTTCTCCCATGTTTGTGTGCGTGTTTATTATGTCGATAGTTCCTTGTCGGAATAGTTCTGGCTGGTATTTCGCCCATGTGTTTTGGGAACGTTGTATATTGTTTACCTTGTAGCGTATTAAGTAAATACGTTGTTCACTCATCTCTGCTCTCCTGCGCCTGACTTTGTGCACCAGCTACACACCAGATCTTGACAGAAACACGCACCTCAAATGGAGTCAGCAGGAGCAGTTACCCCGGTACCAGGGGTTGAGGAGCGCGTCCGGCACCATGAGGAGATGCTGCAACATCTCGGCACCGCCATGGATCGCGTCCTCCACACGATGGAGCGCTGGGAAAGAAGAGGAGTTCCTCCAGCGTCTCCAGGTCACCACTGATCACCCCACCTTCACCCGGTCCCAGTGGAATTCGGCTCTCCCCTTCCGAGGGAGTACGTTGGGAAGGCACCGGGATGTCAGGGGTTCCTGCTCCAACTGGAGCTCTACCTGGCGACCGTGCACCCGACTCCTTCGGGCCGGGAGAGCGTGTCGGCCCTCGTCTCCTGCCTCTCAGGGAAAGCCCTGGATTGGGCCAACGCCGTCTGGGAGGAAGGAGGAACGGTGCTGGACCAATTCGAGGATTTCACCCGTCGCTTCCGGGCAGTCTTTGACCACCCGCCTAAGGCGGGTGAACATCTCGTACACCTGAGGCAGGGGACGAGGAGCGCACAGGAGTTCGCCTTGGACTTCCCGGACCCTGGCCACCGGCGCTGGGTGGAACGACAGGGCCCTGATCGATCACTACCGTTGTAGTTTGCGTGAGGACGTCCGTCGGGAGTTGGCCTGCAGGGACACAACTCTGACCTTCGACCAGCTGGTGGACCTGTCCATCCGGTTCGATAATCTGCTGGCTACCCGCGGACGTCCAGATCGGGGTCTGTCGATTCCATCCCCCAGCACCACCGATCCGACGCCCATGGAGCTGGGAGGTGCTGGTATTAGAGCGACCGGAGGAGGGGCCGAGCCATGCACCATCTGTGGCCGCAGAGGGCACACTGCCGGTCGGTGCTGGGGAGGTTCCTCTGGGAGTCGAGGCAGCAGGCAGGGGCACTCTCGGGTCACCCCAGGTAGGCACCAGGCTCACCCAGAGCCCCCTGTTGCTCACATGTATGTGTTTATTGAATTTCCTGAATTTTATTGACAGTTCATTTGCCCATAGTTTAGGGATCCCCATTGTTCCTGTTGATATGCCCTTCCCTGTGCACACCCTAGATAGTCGACCATTAGGTTCAGGGCTGATTAGGGAGGCCATCGCTCCACTAGACATGGTTACGCAGGAGGGTCACAAGGAGAGAATCAGTCTCTTTCTTATTGATTCTCCTGCATTTCCCGTGGTGCTGGGCCTACACTGGTTGGCCTGACATGATCCCAATATTTCGTGGCAACAGAGGGCTCTCAAGGGGTGGTCACGAAAGTGCTCGGGGAGGTGTGTAGGGGTTTCCATCGGTGCGACTACGGTGGAAAGTCCAGACCAGGTCTCCACCGTCCGCATCCCCTCAGAATATGCCGATTTGGCTCTCGCCTTCTGTAACAAGAGGGCGACTAAATTACCACCCCATCGACGATCTTGTTTTCCATACAGTAACTTAATTTCTTGTTAAAGCTTATCTTTCTCAGCTGTTCCAGACTGTTCAGTTTAGATCGTAATAATACACTACATGACCAAAAGTATGTGGATACCTGCTTTCATGGGCAATAATATGGAGTTGGTCCCCCCTTTGCTTCTATAACAGCCTCTGCTCTTCTTGGAATACTTTCCACTAGATGTTGGAACATTGCTTCAGGGACTTGCTTCCATTCAGCCACAAAAGCATTAGTGAGGTCGGGTACTGATGTTGGGCGATTAGGCCTGGCTCACAGTCGACGCTCCAATTCATCCCAAAGGTGTTCGATGAGGTTGAGGTCAGGGCTCTGTGCAGGCCAGTCAAGTTCTTCCACACCGATCTCGACAAACCATTTCTGTAGGGACTTTGCTTTGTGCACGGGGGGCATTGTCATGCTGAAACAGGAAAATACCTTCCCCAAACTGTTGCCACAAAGAATTGACTAGAATGTCATTGTATACTGTAGCGTTAAGATTTCCCTTCACTGGAACTAAGGGGCCTAGCCCGAACCATGAAAAACAGCCCCAGACCATTATTCCTCCTCCACTAAACTTTACAGTTGGCACTATGCATTCGGGCAGGTAGCGTTCTCCTGGCATCCGCCAAACCCAGATTAGTCCGTCAGACTGCCAGATGGTGAAGAGTGATTCATCACTCCAGAGAACGCGTTTCCACTGCTCCAGAGTCCAATGGTGGCGAGCTTTACACCACTCCAGCCGACGTTTGGCATTGTGCATGGTGATCTTAGGCTTGTGTGCGGCTGCTCGGTCATGGAAACCCATTTCATGAAGCACCCAATGAACAGTTCTTGTGTAGATGTTGCTTCCAGAGGCAGTTTGGAACCTGGTAGTGAGTGTTGCAACCAAGGAAAGACGGCTCTAGCAGGGCAGAAATTTTACGAACTGACTTGTTGGAAAGGTGGCATCCTATGACGGTGCCATGTTGAAAGTCACTGAGCTCTTCAGTATGGCCCCTTCTACTGCCAATGTTTGTCTATGGAGATTGCATGGTGGTGTGCTTGATTTTATACACCTGTTAGCAGCGGGTGTGGCTGAAATAGCCGAATCCACAAATTTAAAGGGGTGTCCACATACTTTTGTAAATATAGAGTACTATAGCTTTAGTTTGAATTTCTCTGGATCAAGAGATAAAGCTAGTCGTGAACATTAACTCTGCCTTCTTTCAGGAGAGGAAGTGAAGGAAACAGAGTGAATGTTCATGACTGCATCTCTTGGTTCTGAGAAATTAAACTACAATACTAATAATAAGGAATAAAACATTTTGTGACAGATACATTGACACATTGAATCATCAACAGTCAGATGAATTGCATCATCACGCTTTCGCTTGCTGTCACGTGCATTAGTGGCTATATTCTCTGTATTTTTTCTCTTCCACTATTCATTCATTAATACCAGGCACACATTAAACATTTTCTGTAATTTTATTCCAGAGGGGAACAACATAAAAACAAACCATCTGATTGGGTAAGTGTTGTTTCACATATTGGAATTCTGTGGTTATCATTTGCTGCTCCCTGAGTACGTGACCCTATAGAAATAGGCCTAATGCACAGAGATGTATTTCCCCAGGAACGTTATCCAATCTGTTTGGGTTTGACCTCATAACTCAGGTCCTGAAGGGCTACTAGGTGTACAGACGTTGGTTGCAGGTCAAATAATCACTAAATAATGGTCTTCAACCTGGATCACAATGACCTAAATCAGGTGTGTTAGAGCTGGAATGGAACATACGCTTGCACACTCAGTATCTCTCCAGGACAGTAGTTGGAGAGCCCTGCTGTAAAGAGCCAGAGGTGGATGGTAGTGAAGGTGTTGTATACCAATGCTCTACCTCCCTCCCTCCCAGCTGATAGCCAAGCTGCTACAGCGATGGCTGTACCCTTCTATATCAAGGACCTCAGAGTGTCTGCAAAATGTCCTGCATTCAACATGTCTATGCTCATTATGTCATTCTTTGTCACTGCTAGGGTTATCAGTGAGCCTTGAACAGCCTTGTATCACGTTGATTATACTGTATGCCATGTTATATCAACAGGTATAGTGGTACCTTTTCTGGAAGTACCTGGTATTACAGTGGGATAACATAACAATAAAGTAAAAGTAGTATGCTATAGACATGCAGTAACTAGATCAGGATACAAACAACACATTGTGTGAACTGTAGTGAGGTCGTCTGTGAACTGCAGTGAGGTCGTCTGTGAACTGCAGTGAGGTCATCTGGGTAGTTTTCATAAATTCTGAGTGTGTTTCTGCCTTATGATAAGTACCCGAGTCAGAGAGGGTTTGTGGGCGTGTCCATGGTCCCTCCATTCAAGAAAGTGGAGAAGCAGAATGGTGATGATCAGATACCCAGATAACCCTTCAACATTCATCAAATCCTAAAACAAATGTATTTTCTCCTCTTACTCCCATTGCCTTCCCTCTTGCCTTAACAACGCTCATTCAGATGTTCTTTGTCACCTCTCTCTCTCAGCTATAACAACTTCAACTGGTGACTAGAAAGCGACCAATCCCACAGAAATGCACCAGGAAACTGCAGGCCATCCAAGCCAACAGTCTCACACACAAACAAAGCAACACACTAACCCAGACCAGCACCATGACACACACTCAAACATCAACCACCTGACGCACACACATCACATCAAGTCAACTCAAGTCAACACCCTGAGCCAAACCCAACAGCCAAACCTACCTGACAAACACCCGCTCTCACATCGACCTGACAAACACCCACTTTCACACCGCTCTGACAAACACCCACTCTCACACCAACCTGACAAACACCCGCTCTCACACCAACCTGACAAACACCCGCTCTCACACCGACCTGACAAACACCCACTCTCACACCAACCTGACAAACACCCGCTCTCACACCGACCTGACAAACACCCGCTCTCACACCGACCTGACAAACACCCACTCTCACACCGACCTGACAAACACCCGCTCTCACACCAACCTGACAAACACCCGCTCTCACACCGACCTGACAAACACCCGCTCTCACACCGACCTGACAAACACCCACTCTCACACCAACCTGACAAACACCCGCTCTCACACCAACCTGACAAACACCCGCTCTCACACCAACCTGACAAACACCCGCTCTCACACCAACCTGACAAACACCCGCTCTCACACCAACCTGACAAACACCCGCTCTCACATCAACCTGACAAACACCCGCTCTCACACCGACCTGACAAACACCCACTCTCACAATAACCTGACAAACACCCGCTCTCACACCGACTTGACAAACACCCGCTCTCACACCCACATAAATACACACATCAGCTCAAGCAAGCCAATCCACACACACAACAAGTCAACTCACATAAGCAGTGGTGGAAAAAGTACCCAATTGTCATACTATTATTTATTGATTTCTCCCCACTTTCGTCATATCCAATTACGATCTTGTCTCGTCGCTGCAACTCCCCAACGGGCTCGGGAGAGGTGAATGTCGAGTCATGCATCCTCCGAAACATGACCCGCCAAACCGTGCTCCTTAACACCCGTCCGCTTAACCCAGAAGCCAGCCGCACCAATGTGTCGGAGGAAACACTGTTCAACTGATGACCGAAGTACCTGTAAGTACCCATAAAATCAATACTCATCATCTGCTATTTGTGAACAATGGTTAATATAGACTGTTATGTTAGATGTACACCACTAGAAGGAGATATTGCTTTTTGTTATGCGGAATGTGGAAAGGGCAGTAAACAATAGCATTTTATATTTAGCAGAAACAGTACAGTATATCTATGCAAGGTGTCACACATGGCATGTTTGGAATAGTATAGCAAGTTTATTTTATCTCTCTGTCATCTATGGCCATATTTTCCAGAGATACAGGGCTCCCGAGTGGCGCAGCGGTCTAAGGCACTGCATCTCAATGCAAGTAGGTGTTACTACAGTCCCTGGTTTGAATCCAGGCTGCATCACATCTGGCCGTGATTGGGAGTCCCATAGGGTGGCGCCCAGTGTCGGCTGGGGTAGGCTGTCATTATAAATAAGAATTTGTTTTAAACTGACTTGCCTAGTTAAATATAAAATAAGAATAGTCTCAAAGTTCAATATTAATCAGATGTCAGTATTAAGGACACTTGACAGAAGTCTGTACTAGAGTGGGATTATTATTAGAAATAGGACACATGACAAATGAGACAGATCAATTTGCTTTATCTCAACACCACATCATCAGACAAGGAACCAATAGATGTATGTTCAACATAATAACATGTTTAAACAATTTAAAAATAGAAAAGAGTTCTGAACTTTCAGAGGAAGACTCAAGACTGGCATTATAACTCTCTACGATAGTACAAATATTGACTGTGCTGCTTGACGGCAACTCAACAAGGCATCATATTCATGTTTATCAATTGATAAATATATGTAATTAGAAAAGGTGAAGATGAACACATAGGAAATGTAGGCATTCATGGTATTTTTGTCCCTGTAGGCATTAAAAACACATTCTCCTCTTTCAAAATATGGATACATCACAACTCATATTTTCACACACAGCAGCAGGTGAAGGAATCATTGATCACTTGGGGGGGAAGCCACCTTTTGAACTTCCATGGCTCTGTTTGGTCTTGAATGACATCTTAGTATTAGTATATGTGAAACACAAGTCCATATTTCACAGTGTAGGTTTATAACGCACTTTGTGATGACAAACCGTGGAACAACATTACAAAGTTATGCATCCAGTCACAGTAGAGCAATTCCACGATAATGGAATTACGCTTTGACTCAGATTTTTTGCGTTAGAATGTATGCCAAAGAAAAACCATTGATTTTAAAGTTAAAAAATCTCCCTCAGTTTTCCCAAAACTGTTAAATATCTCTGACATGACACCTTGAGCTTGGGAAACAAATATTTTGGTTATTGAACTACAATAAGTGAAGTAGATTTACATCTGGTATGGAATTATGGTAATAGTTTTACATCATGGGTCCCTGATCTGTACTACACAGAAATGCATAATTATGGATATGAGTGTCATTCTCTTCATGGTGATGTATCCTGAATAGGCACACAAAGGTATAAATATGCAATATCCTCCTCTGCATATTTGGGTATTATTCTACACCCTGGCTATTATTTTAATGAGCTCCGCCCCCAAACAAGACAACATTTGGTTGGTCTGGACCAGACCAAATCTGAATCAATCACTGGCATCTGTTTCACAAGTTTGGACATCACAGTAGAGCACAGTTCAGTACATTACACTATAGTCTACTCTAGTGTTCTCTACTGTACTGAACTTGTGAAACATAGATTTCTATGATTGTTTCAAATTTGGTGTTTTGATGTACAGTATTTCTAAGACCTTTTAAAACTTTTTCCATCTGACCAGAAATCAAAGCCTTTGGTGATTTTTAGGATGGAAATGGTTGAAAATGTAAATATGCCTTACTTTCTCAAAAATATACTCTTAGCTTTCATTTGACATGCTCCTATGCACTTCACGTTGGTGCTCATGGGTCCTTTTTCATTGAAATGCCCAGTACAAATAGCTTCTCTTCAGTGAATTTTAGTGCAATCTATTTAATGTCATACACAAATGTATATGTTACTATTGCATAACTTTGGTGTTACATTGCATGTTTAATGTAGTCATAATCAGAACAATTGCACATCTTCAAAAAAATAAACAAACAAACACTGGTACTAAGTGATGTGTTATTCTACAGAGCCACCAATTCTTAATCAACTTTTATGTAAAAAAAAAAAAAACAGAGTAACTTTTCCTGACTGGTAATCAACACAGAATTTTTGATGGTGTTATAGTTCATGTTGACAGGAATAACTGCATTTTGGTGTTCTTGGAACATTATTGTTCTGCTTCCATTAAGGAACAACACACTTTGGTATTACAGTAACATCCACTCACTCAATAAAAAATGCTTACAAAAATGTCTCAACATGCAGGGACGGTCCCTGCTAGCTTTGGTTCATCATGTGCTGCCTTGTACGTCAGTAGATCCATTTGGCCATTCTTCAAGGAGGCAAACGTTGAATCGGCATCGCTAGTGGGGTATGTTTGTGGCCTCCAGCATCGTTGGATCAGCATGACAGTAGCCAGAAAGAGTGAGCTGAGTATAAGAGAGAATCCACTGAGGAAGAATGCTGCAGTATAGTCACCAGTCCAGTCCACCAACCAGCCTGAAACCAAGAGAAAGAGTTAGTCTGGGAATTTGAATTTCAACGGGAAGTTTCATACCAACAGAGTCCAGACTATAACATACTGAGAACGATGGAATCATGATATTCAGAATCAAGATGTGCAATTTGAAAATGGTGTATGTACATGCACTATGTGTGTTAGTATCGAGTTGTCCTATCCTCATCCTCACCTCCTATTGGTGGGCTAACCAGGTAGGGTATGGCATGTAAGAAGTTGACCACACCCAGGGCGGAGGATAGGTACGATGAGCCCACCAAGTCAGACGTCACCACTGGTATGAGGGCAGAATAGGCGCCATCAAAATAGCCATAGAGCATTGAGAAAGGCACCAGCAAGGTGAAGGAACGTAGCAGAGGGATCAGAAGGCAGGAGAGACCCTCCATACCCACAGCAAACATGAAGCTCACTTTCCGGTACTTCTTCACACACCTACAAGAGGGGAACGCAGACTTAGCTGGCAGTATGTTACAGCTGGCAGTATGTTACAACACTAGAGAATGTGGCCATGCAGTATGTGACAGGCCCAAGACCATACGTTTGAAAGCAACATAACAAATATTTTGACTATGGCTAGTCAATTTGGGTGATGCTATAGAAAATGTGTGTGTGTGGGGGCAAACTATTCTGTATATGTGACATACTTCCTGTCAGTGATCCAGCTGAACGTGATGTTTCCTACGATTCCGGTGACCCCCAGGATGGACATGAGGAAGGCAGCCTGCTGGTGCTCCACCCCCACACTGAGGGCGTAAGGCACCAGGTAGGCAAAGGGCACACTGCAGCCGTACGCCAGGAAAAGGAAGGACACGGACAGCAGTATAAAGTCAGGCATCAGTAGGAAGCTAAACTCCTCCATTGACTGAAGGCAGAGGCACCCTCCCAGCTTAGGCCCCGCCAGGGGACCAATTGGCCCAGGGGCAGCCAGGCCAGCCAGAACCTTGGCATCTAGTTTTGCATCAGCAACCTTTGTGTCCACAGGCTTAACATCAGCGAGCTGGCTACCGATGACAAGGTTCTCCATTAGTTTAATGTCCTTTAGCTTCCCGTTGGCTAGATTTTGATCCGCTAGCTTGATCTCTTCAAGCATTTTCTCTGTTAGCGCGCTATTCACATTCACAACCATGCCCTCTATTATCGTCATGTCTGCCAGCCTCGAGTCAGCTAGTTGTACATTCGCAAGTAGTGCCTCTGCTAGTTTCATTTCAGTGAGTTTAATTTCTGCAAGTTTATCAGTTTCAAGCTTAACATCTGTTACATTCACAACCTCTGTACTGGGGTCCAACGGCTTTAAGCCTGGAAGTGTTGTGTCCATTACCTTCCCTTCTGCTAGCTTGGCATCCACCGGTGGGATGGCATACCCATTCTCAAGCTCTGCTGTCTTGTGCCACCTCTGTCCTCTACCTTTAGGCACCAGGGGCCTCATAAGGGCCCCGCAGACACACAGGTTGGACACAAACCCTCCCAGAATCAGCAAGGCCCCCCTCCAGGAGTAATGTTCAATCAGGAGATGCACAGCAGGGGCCAGGACGAAGGTTCCAATCCCAGTCCCAGACATTGCCATCCCATAGGCCAGTGCTTTCCTCTCGTTGAAATAGGACCCAACCATGGCCACCGCTGGAGTGTAGCTGAGGGCAAATCCCAACCCTACGAGGAGAGAGTTGGGGATGGAGTCATGACAGATACAGTTTCTTTCTGTCATTAGAGTCAACACATGTATCCATAATGCAACAGCACCCTCTTGTGCCAAAGTCCTAAAAACAATGTGATGACATCTCCAGTGAGTGACAGGGGCGTACCTGTGAGGACGCCCAGGGTGAGGTAGAGGTACTCCAGACTGGTGGCGAAGGAGCTGAGAATCAGGCCTGCAGAGGACAGGACGCCTCCCATGATCACAGTGGCTTGAGTGGACAGACGGTTCCCGATGAAGCTGCCAAGGGGAGCTGGAAAAAACAATACATAGACAAAGTTATCATCCTCACATCAAGAAGAAAATGTGACAGACTTATCGCTAGGATTGGATGTAGCTGAGACACAATCCACTGTAATACACAGAGTCTGTTATTGACATGAAAGTTCAGAGCAGGCCAGTAGTATATGTTTGACTCAAAGACTAAGCCATGCAAGTCTAAGAACACTTGGCTCATTAAACAACCGCTTGTAAAAGTCCAACACACTGGCACAGATTTTATGTAAGTTCAGGCTAATGATAAATCGGAGGGCCAAGTTTAATTATTTGATGTAAATCCTTAAATATCAGTAAAAAGTGCATCAGGATGGATACCACCCTGTTCAAACTAGCCTTAGTGGCAAAACAAACAAACTAGCTTTCGGTTGGATACTTGTGTCCCTAGGGCAAGTCATACAGCTGAGAGAGGATTTTTATAATGAAGAATGTGTTTGTTTTAATTGACTGTGTTTTGTATCTTAATGTGTATATTTATGTTTATCTAGAATTGCCTATTGATCTGTTTGTTTTTGTATTGTGCACGGCTCATTTTCAAAAGAGACTTTAATATGACTAAAAACATTATCTTTCCCTATATCTCTCATCATCAACAGCTGTTTCCAAGGGGCTGTGGAATCCCCATCAGTTGAGGCTCCTCAGAGGAGAAAGGGGAGGACCATCCTCCTCAGTGAATTTCATAAAAATACAAATAGTGAAACATTAAAAAAAAGTTATCCTTTTTAGACAAAACTATACTCAATATTTTCACGTCGCCAAATAATTGATTAAAACACACTGGTTTGCAATGAAGGTCTACAGTAGCCTCAACAGCACTCTGTAGGGTAGCACTATGGTGTAGCCGGAAGAGAGCTAGCTTCTGTCCTCCTCTGAGTACATTGACTTCAATACAAAACCTAGGAGGCTCATGGATTTACACAGTAATTATGACAACTTCTGGAGGATGTCCTCCAACGTATCAGAGCTCTTGCAGCATGAACTGACATGTTGTCCACCCAATCAAAGGATCAGAGAATGAATCTAGTACTGAAAGTATAAGCTACAGCTAGCTAGCACAAAATGTGGTGAGTAGTTGACTCAGAGAGAGAGAAAAGAAAGACAATAGTTAAACAAATGAAAAGACAGATATTTCGTTGTATTTTTTAAAATGTTTGCTTAGCTAGCTAGTTTAGCCTACTCAAATGATAGCTAGCTGTTTATCCAACACTGGAACTCTTCCAAGTCAAGATAAGCGTTTATTCATTTATTGCCACCAGGGACTGCCAGTGTAACTACTAAACTGCACTGCATGATTTTTTACATTTTAGTAGACACGCTTATCCAGAGCAACATACAGTAGTAAGGGCATACATTTTCATACTTTTCTTTCCACACTGGTCCCCCGTGGGAATCAAACCCACAACCCTGGTGTTGCAAGAACCATGCTCTACCAATTGAGCCACACCGGATAATTGTAGTGGGGTTACTAACGCATTAGTTCTAGTAGCTATGTTGACTATGACAATGTAGGCTGTGTGTTGCGGTTAGCAGTCATAATATGGTTTGACTTGGAAAGTTTTCTTTGCCTGGTCACTGACAGCTGATGTGTTGTGCACTGAAGTCCACAAGCGAAGGGAAAAGGTGAGAGGAGAGCGCATAGAGAGTTGCGAGAAGGAATTATATATACAACGAGCAAAGTGATCATGCTGTTTTTATTTGGCTGCTATGAAAGTGAACGGTCTTTGCGTGTGATCAAGGGTGTATTCATTCCGCTGAATCTGTTGAAAAACATTTCTTAAACGGAAGCAAATGGAACAAAAAGGGGATAGACATACCTGAATTTGCCCAACAGAAACTCACATTTGCAACTGTTGGACTAATGATTACAACCTAGATCAGATAGATGCTAGCAAGGGAGTGCAAGCCGGGATTGAATGTGTCCGTGTCTATCACGGCACCGACTGCCACTTATCCCCATAATTCCAAAGTCACTCCTGGGGATTGCCCAGACTGCACTGCATGTGCCCAGACAGCCCTCACACAACTTTTACAACAGCTGAGGGGTACTAAAATCAGGTGAAGACTGCTGGTCAAATCATTTCATGTAATCATCTGATCATCATGTCAATGTTCCATATTATGTCATTTCCTTTTGCAAAGTTACAGCAGGTGTATCAAGAATGCCGTGTCATGATAAGGAAAGGCAAAGGCTTGGGTAGACAACTCTCTTATCCTAATGCTCCATCTTCTAATCTTACTTATTTAAGGGCTCGTGTTCTTTTGGAGTTTATTGGGCATATACAGTGCATTTGCATCCTTCCAAGAAGGACAACCATCTCTGCAGCATTCCACCAATCTGGCCTTTATAGTAGAGTGGCCAGACAGAAACCACTCCTCAGTAAAAAGCACGACAGCCCGCTTGGAGTTTGCCAAAAGGCACCTAAAGGACTCAGACCATGAGAAACAAGATTCTCTGGTCTGATGAAACCAAGATTGAACTCTTTGATCTGAATGCCAAGTGTCACATCTGGAGGAAAGCTGGCACCATCCCTACGGTGAAGCATGGTGGTGGAAGCATGGCACACAGCCAAGACAATGCCGAAAGAGATGGCCGCCTCACGCCGACAGAGATGGCCGCCTCGCTTCACGTTCTAAGGAAGCTATGCAGTATTTTGTTTTTTTATGGTTTACTTCTTACATTGTTACCCCGGGAAATATTAAGTTTTATTACATACAACCGGGAGGAACTATTGGATATAAGAGCAACGCTAACTTACCAACATTACGGTTAATTCAGAATACGACTTTCCTCAAGCGGGATCCCTCTGTTTGGTCCACCAACGACGCGACAATAGACTGGATCCCAGCCGCAACTCAAAACAACGGGCGGGCAAGCAGGAGAAGGGGAAACGCTGGGCGGTCTTCTGGTCAGGCTACGAGACGGGCACATCGCACACCTCCCAGAGTATTTTATTTGCCAATGTCCAGTCTCTGGACAACGAAATACGCAGCAAGAGTTGCCTTCCAGAGAGACATCGGGCGACTGCAACGCTTCTTGTTTCACGGAAACATGGGCTCACCCAGGACACGCATTTATCTGAGTCGGTACAGCCACATGGTTTCTCCACGCATCGCTACCGACAGAAACAAACATCTATCTGGTAAGAAGAAGGGCGGGGTGTGTGTCTTATGATTAACGAGTCGTGGTGTGATCATAACAACATACAGGAACTCAAGTCCTTTTTGTTCACCTGACATAGAATTCCTACAATCAAATGCCGACCGCATTATCTACCAAGAGAATTCTCTCGATTATAATCACAGCCGTATATCCCCCTCAAGCTGACACATCGATGGCACTGGAAAGAAATCCATTGACTCTATGTAAACTTCGGAAACCACATATCCTGAGGCTGCATTTATTGTGGCTGGGGACTTTAATAAGGTTAATCTGAAAACAAGGTTCTCAAATTTTATCAGCATATCGCATGTGCCACCCGGCTGGTAAAATCTGGATCATTGTTATTCTAATTTCCGTGATGCATACAAGGCCATTCTCCGCCTCCTTTCGGCAAGTCTGACCATGACTCATTTTGTTGCTCCCAGCCTACAGACAGAAACTAAAAACAGGAAACGCCGCTTTCCCTGGTCTGTTCAACGCTGGTCCGACTCAATCTGATTCCACGCTGCAAGATTGCTTCGAGCAAGTGGACTGGGATATGTTCCGATAGCATCAGACAACAACATTGATGTATACGCTGATTCGTGCGCGAGTTTATTAGCAAGTGCATCAGTGATGTTGTACCCATAGCAACTATTAAAACCTTCCCCAACAAGAAACTGCGGATTGATGGCAGCATTCACAAGAAATCTGAAAGCGCTAACCACTGCTTTTAACCAGGGTAAGGCGACCGCTAACTATTGGATATAAGAGCAACGCCAACTTACCAACATTACGCACCAGAATACGACTTTCCCGGCGATCCTCTGTTTGGTCCACCAACGACGATTAATAGACTGGATCCCAGCCGGGCAACTCAAAACAACGGCGGCGCAGGAGAAGGGGGAACGCGGGCGGTCTTCTGGTCAGGCTACGAGACGGCACATCGCACACCTCCCAGAGTATTTACTTTGCCAATGTCCAGTCTCTGGACAACGAAATACGAGCAAGAGTTGCCTTCCAGAGAGACATCGGGCGACTGCAACGTTTCTTCTTGCTTCACGGAAACATGGCTCACTCAGGACACGTTATTCGAGTCGGTATAGCCACATGGTTTCTCCACGATCGCGACAGAAACAAACATCTATCTGGTAAGAAGAAGGGCGGGGGTGTGTGGTCTTATGATTAACGAGTCGCGGTGTGATCATAACAACATACAGGAACTCAAGTCCTTTGTTCACCTGACATAGAATTCCTTACAAATCAAATGCCGACACCGCATTATCTACCAAGAGAATTCCTCTCGATTATAATCACAGCCGTGTATATCCCCCCCCCTCAAGCTGACACATCGATGGCACTGAAAGAAATCCATTGGACTCTATGTAAACTGGAAACCACATATCCTGAGGCTGCATTTATTGTGGCTGGGGACTTTAATAAGGTTAATCTGGAAACAAGGCTCCCTAAATTTTATCAGCATATCGACGCATGTGCCACCCGGCTGGTAAAATCCTGGATCATTGCTATTCTAATTTCCGTGATGCATACAAGGTCATTCTCCGCCTCCTTTCGCAAGTCTGACCATGACTCCATTTTTTGTTGCTCCCAGCCTCAGACAGAAACTAAAACAGGAAACGCCCAGTTTCCTCCGGTCTGTTCAACGCTGGTCCGACTAATCTGATTCCACGCTGCAAGATTGCTTGTTGAGCAAGTGGACTGGGATATGTTCCGATAGCATCAGACAACAACATTGATGTATACGCTGATTCGCAAGTGCGCGAGTTTATTAGCAAGTGCATCAGTGATGTTGTACCCATAGCAACTATTAAAACCTTTCCCCAACAAGAAACCGTGGATTGATGGCAGCATTCACAAGAAATCTGGAAAGCGCCTAACCACTGCTTTTAACCAGGTAAGGCGACCGGAAACATGACTGAATACAAACAGTGTAGCTATTCCCTCCGCAAGGCAATCAAACAAGCTAAGCGTCAATATAGAGACAAAGTAGAGTCACAATTCAACGGGTCAGACACGAGAGGAATGTGTCAGGGTCTACAGTCAATCACGGACTACAAAAAGGAAACCAGCCCTGTCGCGGACCACGACGTCCTGCTCCCAGATAAACTAAACAACTTCTTTGCTCGCTTTGAGGACAATACAGTGCCACTGACACGGCCCGCTACCAAAACCTGCGGGCTCACCTTCACCGCAGCCAACGTGAGTAAAACATTTAAAATGTGTTAACCCTCGCAAGGCTGCCGGCCCAGATGGCATCCCTGGCCGTGTCCTTAGAGCTTGCGCTGACCATCTGGCTGGTGTGTTTACGGACATATTCAATCAGTCCCTATCCCAGTCTGCTGTTCCCACATGCTTCAAGAGGGCCACCATTGTTCCTGTTCCCAAGAAAGCTAAGGTATCTGAGCTAAATGACTATCGCCCCGTAGCACTCACTTCCGTCATCATGAAGTGCTTTGAGAGACTAGTCAAGGATCATATCACCTCCATCCTGCCAGACACCCTGGACCCACTCCAATTTGCTTACTGTCCCAATAGGTCCACAGACGACGCAATCACACTGCATACTGCCCTAACCCATCTGGACAAGAGGAATACCTATGTAAGAATGCTGTTCATCGACTACAGCTCAGCATTTAACACCATAGTACCCTCCAAGCTCGTCATTAAGCTCGAGACCCTAGGTCTCGCTCCAGCCCTGTGCAACTGGGTCCTGGACTTCCTGACGGGCCGGTCCCAGGTGGTGAGGGTAGAAAACATCTCCACCCCGCTGATCCTCAACACTGGGGCCCCACAAGGGTGCGTTCTCAGCCCTCTCCTGTACTCCCTGTTTACCCATTACTGCGTGGCCAAGCACGCCTCCAACTCAATCATCAAGTTTGCCTGACGACACTACAGTGGTAGGCTTGATTACCAACAACGACGAGACGGCCTACAGGGAGGAGGTGAGGGCCCTCGTAGTGTGGTGTCAGAAAAATAACCTCTCACTCAACGTCAACAAAACAAAGGAGATGATCGTGGACTTCAGGAAACAGGAGAGGGAGCACCCCCCTATCCACATCGACGGGACAGTAGTGGAGAAGGTGGAAAGTTTTAAGTTCCTCGGCGTACACATCACGGACAAACTGAAATGGTCCACCCACACAGACAGTGTGGTGAAGAACCTCAGGAGGCTGAAGAAATTCGGCTTGTCACCAAAAACACTCACAAACTTCTACAGATGCACAATCGAGAGCATCCTGTCGGGTTGTATCACCGCCTGGTATGGCAATTGCTCCGCCCACAACCGTAAGGCTCTCCAGAGGGTAGTGAGGACTGCACAACGCATCACCGGGGGTAAACTACCTGCCCTCCAGGATACCTACACCCCCCGATGTCACAGGAAGGCCAAAAAGATCATCAAGGACAACAACCACCCGAGCCACTGCCTGTTCACCCCGCTACCATCCAGAAGGCGAGGTCAGTGCAGGTGCATCAAAGCTGGGACTGAGAGACTGAAAAACAGCTTCTATCTCAAGGCCATCAGACTGTTAAACAGCCACCACTAACATTGAGTGGCTGCTGCCAACATACGGACTTAAATCTCTAGCCACTTTAAATAATAGGATTGGATGTAACAAATGTATCACTAGCCACTTTAAACAATTTTGTATATAATGTATACATATCCGACATTACTCATATCAAATGTATACAATGTACTCTAAACCATCTACTGAATCTTGCCTATGCCGTTCGGCCATCGACTCAAATCTCTAGCCACTTTAATAATAAAAAATTTGATTAAATAAATGTATCACTAGCCACTTTAAACGATGCCATTTATATAATGTTTACATATCCTACAGTACTCATCTCATATGTATATACTGTACTCTATACCATCTACTGCATCTTTCCCTATGCTGGTCAGCCATCGCACATCCATATATTTATATGTACATACTCGTATTCATTCCTTTACTCTTGTGTGTATAAGGTAGTTGTTGTGAATTTGTTAGATTACTTGTTAGATACTACTGCATGGTCGGAACTAGAAGCACAAGCATTTCGCTGCATTCGCATTAACATCTGCTAACCATGTATGTGACAAATAACATTTGATTTGATGCAGGAGTGGCTTTGGGACAAGTCTCTGAATGTCCTTGAGTGGCACAGCCAGAGCCCAGACTTGAACCTGATCAAACATCTCTAGAGAGACCTGAAAATAGCTGTGCAGCGACGCTCCCCATCCAACCTGACAGAGCTTGAGAGGATCTGCAGAAAAGAATGGGAGAAACTCCCCAAATACAGTGCCAAGCTTGTATCGTCAAACCCAAGAAGACTTGAGGCTGTAATCGCTACCAACGGTGCTAAGAAAGTACTGAGTAAAGGGTCTGAATACTTATGTAAATGTCATGTTTAAGTTTTTATTTTTAATACATTTTCTAATACAAAACTGTTTTTGCTTTGTCATTATGGGGTATTTTGTGTAGATTGATGAGTGGGATAACTATTTCATCAATCTTAGAATAAGGCTGTAACGTAACAAAATGTAGAAATAGTCAAGGGGTCTAAATACTTTCCGAATGCACTGTATGCGGTGTACTAATCTGAATTAGTATGTGGTTTTGTGCTTGTGAATTGGTTTGTTTTCCTTGTCTTATATGTGTCACAATGTCTTATGTCACAATGTCTTTAAACACCTGGTGAATTGTCTGTATATGAACAATACATAAAAGGAAACCACTATTTTTAAGGCAGCCCAATTCTGATATTTTTTTTTGCCAATCCGATCAACTCAAAAAATATCTGATGTGTAAAGATCTGATGTGATTGGTCCTTGGATGTGATTGGATTAATTAGTGGGAAAAAGATCAGAATTGGGCTGAAAGAGATCCTAATAAACAAAGAGATCCTAATAAACACCTTTGGCACCAGCTGGTGGCCGATCTTTGTAATTACACATGAAAATGGCTGATCTCACCGGCCTGTAAAAACGGAAATCTGCTCATCCCAAAGTCTAGTATGTTGTCAAAAAAATGTGCGTGTCTAAGATTCAATGCATGCAAAATGCTCATAATATGTCCAGAGACGCCTGTGTAAAATCTCAAAGAAAGATATTCATTTTTGGCGAAGTGTCGACACTTGAAATGTTCATGTGACATATAAGAGACTCCGGTGATGCAAATCTCACATTTTATAATACATTGTCTATTACGTCTGGGGAAAAAAAACTCTATTTTTTTCTTCAGAAATGTGTTATTTGGGCAGTCCTAATCACTGCATAATGTTCATGCAAGGAGAACTGGGTCCGGGTTTCTGTGTTACACATCAGATGTATCAAGATTTGCCATTTCCTGATAAGGAAATTTCTTATCATAAAGCGCTACCTCCCAATCAGAATTATTATGGGCATATATTGCTTTTTAATTTATTGTGAGTATAAAGTGCACTACTAGCACACTTAATCTGTGATTTTATGCTTGTGAATCTGTTGCTGCTCCTTTTATACAGTGGGGGAAAAAAGTATTTAGTCAGCCACCAATTGTGCAAGTTCTCACACTTAAAAAGATGAGAGAGGCCTGTAATTTTCATCATAGGTACACTTCAACTATGACAGACAAAATGAGGGAAAAAAATCCAGAAAATCACATTGTAGGATTTTTTATGAATTTATTTGCAAATTATGGTGGAAAATAAGTATTTGGTCAATAACAAAAGTTTCTCAATACTTTGTTATATACCCTTTGTTGGCAATGACAGAGGTCAAACGTTTTCTGTAAGTCTTCACAAGGTTTTCACACACTGTTGCTGGTATTTTGGCCCATTCCTCCATGCAGATCTCCTCTAGAGCAGTGATGTTTTGGGGCTGTCGCTGGGCAACACGGACTTTCAACTCCCTCCAAAGATTTTCTATGGGGTTGAGATCTGGAGACTGGCTAGGCCACTCCAGGACCTTGAAATGCTTCTTACGAAGCCACTCCTTCGGTTCGGCGGTGTGTTTTGGATCATTGTCATGCTGAAAGACCAAGCCACGTTTCATCTTCAATGCCCTTGCTGATGGAAGGAGGTTTTCACTCAAAATCTCACGATACATGGCCCCATTCATTCTTTCCTTTACACGGATCAGTCGTCCTGGTCCCTTTGCAGAAAAAACAGCCCCAAAGCATGATGTTTCAGCCCCATGCTTCACAGTAGGTATGGTGTTCTTTGGATGCAACTCAGCATTCTTTGTCCTCCAAACACGACGAGTTGAGTTTTTACCAAAAAGTTCTATTTTGGTTTCATCTGACATTCTCCCAATCCTCATCTGGATCATCCAAATGCTCTCTAGCAAACTTTAGACTTGCCTGAACATGTACTGGCTTAAGCAGGGGGACACGTCTGGCACTGCAGGATTTGAGTCCCTGGCGGCGAGTGTGTTACTGATGGTAGGCTTTGTTACTTTGGTCCCAGCTCTCTGCAGGTCATTCACTAGGTCCCCGTGTGGTTCTGGGATTTTTGCTCACTGTTCTTGTGATCATTTTGACCCCACGGGGTGAGATCTTGCGTGGAGCCCCAGATCGAGGAAGATTATCAGTGGTCTTGTATGTCTTCCATTTCCTAATAATTGCTCCCACAGTTGATTTCTTCAAACCAAGCTGCTTACCTATTGCAGATTCAGTCTTCCCAACCTGGTGCAGGTCTACAATTTTGTTTCTGGTGTCCTTTGACAGCTCTTTGGTCTTGGCCATAGTGGAGTTTGGAGTGTGACTGTTTGAGGTTGTGGACAGGTGTCTTTTATACTGATAACAAGTTCGAACAGGTGCCATTAATACAGGTAATGAGTGGAGGACAGAGGAACCTCTTAAAGAAGAAGTTACAGGTCTGTGAGAGCCAGAAATCTTGCTTGTTTGTATGTGACCAAATACTTATTTTCCACCATAATTTGCAAATAAATTCATAAAAATCCTACAATGTGATTTTCTGGATTTTTCCCTCATTTCGTCTGTCATAGTTGAAGTGTACCTATGATGAAAATTACAGGCCTCTCTCATCTTTTTAAGTGAGAGAACTTGCACAATTGGTGTCTGACTAAATACTTTTTTTCCCCACTGTAGCTAACAGAATCTATGGAGGTAGAATTTCCTCAGGCCCCAGAGATAATTATAAATAGCTTGAGAATTAATAAAACCCAGACAATAAATACATAAATACAGTTCCATTGAATAAAAAGTGACACTCAAGGTGTTCAAATTGCTGATAAGGAAATCTTCTAGTCATGGCGGACTCTCACCAAAGAGGAAGGTGGTGCAGTCGACTAGCGAGTGGATCCAGGCCGTGCCAGAGTAGTCCCGACCAAAGTGCATCTGGAACTCCACAAAGAAGATTGACACACATCTAAAAATAAAAGGAAAAAGAACAGTGTGAGTTTCAACATTGCACTGGCAAACTGTTTTTCAGGGTATATGCAGGTATAGGACTGGACTGGCATATTTGACATGGACATAGTGTATACACTGAGTGTAAAAAACATTAGGAACAGCTTCCTAATATTGAGACCCTTTTGCCCTCAGAACAGCCTCAATTCGTCAGGGCATGGACTCTACAAGGTGTCAAAAGCGTTCCACAGGGATGCTGACCCATGTTGACTTGGCACGTAGCCTAGTGGTTAGAGCATTGGACTTGTAACCGGAGGGTTGCAAGTTCAAATCCCCGAGCTAACAAGGAAAAAATCTGTTGTTCTGCCCCTGAACAAGGCAGTTAACCCACTGTTCCCTGGGTGCTGAAAACGTGGATGTTGATTAAGGCAGCCCCCTGCACCTCTCTGATTCAGAGGGGTTGGGTTAAATGTGGAAGAAACATTTCGGTTGATTTGGTTGTACAACTGACTAATAATGGTGACTTTGATGCTTCACACAGTTGTGTCAAGTTGGTTGGATGTCATTTGGGTGGTAGACCATTCTTGATACACATGCTAAACTGTTGAGTGTGAAAATCCCAGCAGTGTTGCAGTTCTTGACACACTCAACCTGGTGCGCCTGGCACCTACTACCATACCCTGTTCAAAGGTACAGTGGGGCAAAAAAGTATTTAGTCAGCAACCAATTGTGCAAGTTCTCCAACTTAAAAAGATGAGAGAGGCCTGTAATTTTCATCATAGGTACACTTCAACTATGACAGACGAAATGAGAAAAAGAAATCCAGAAAATCACATTGTAGGATTTTTTATTTATTTATTTGCAAATTATGGTGGAAAATAAGTATTTGGTCAATAACAAAAGTTTCTCAATACTTTGTTATATACCCTTTGTTGGCAATGACAGAGGTCAAACGTTTTCTGTAAGTCTTCACAAGGTTTTCACACACTGTTGCTGGTATTTTGGCCCATTCCTCCATGCAGATCTCCTCTAGAGCAGTGATGTTTTGGGGCTGTCGCTGGGCAACACGGACTTTCAACTCCCTCCAAAGATTTTCTATGGGGTTGAGATCTGGAGACTGGCTAGGCCACTCCAGGACCTTGAAATGCTTCTTACGAAGCCACTCCTTCGTTGCCCGGGCGGTGTGTTTGGGATCATTGTCATGCTGAAAGACCAAGCCACGTTTCATCTTCAATGCCCTTGCTGATGGAAGGAGGTTTTCACTCAAAATCTCACGATACATGGCCCCATTCATTCTTTCCTTTACACGGATCAGTCGTCCTGGTCCCTTTGCAGAAAAACAGCCCCAAAGCATGATGTTTCAGCCCCCATGCTTCACAGTAGGTATGGTGTTCTTTGGATGCAACTCAGCATTCTTTGTCCTCCAAACACGACGAGTTGAGTTTTTACCAAAAAGTTCTATTTTGGTTTCATCTGACCATATGACATTCTCCCAATCCTCATCTGGATCATCCAAATGCTCTCTAGCAAACTTCAGACGGGCCTGAACTTGTACTGGCTTAAGCAGGGGGACACGCCTGGCACTGCAGGATTTGAGTCCCTGGCGGCGAGTGTGTTACTGATGGTAGGCTTTGTTACTTTGGTCCCAGCTCTCTGCAGGTCATTCACTAGGTCCCCGTGTGGTTCTGGGATTTTTGCTCACCGTTCTTGTGATCATTTTGACCCCACGGGTGAGATCTTGCGTGGAGCCCCAGATCGAGGAAGATTATCAGTGGTCTTGTATGTCTTCCATTTCCTAATAATTGCTCCCACAGTTGATTTCTTCAAACCAAGCTGCTTACCTATTGCAGATTCAGTCTTCCCAACCTGGTGCAGGTCTACAATTTTGTTTCTGGTGTCCTTTGACAGCTCTTTGGTCTTGGCCATAGTGGAGTTTGGAGTGTGACTGTTTGAGGTTGTGGACAGGTGTCTTTTATACTGATAACAAGTTCGAACAGGTGCCATTAATACAGGTAACGAGTGGAGGACAGAGGAGCCTCTTAAAGAAGAAGTTACAGGTCTGTGAGAGCCAGAAATCTTGCTTGTTTGTATGTGACCAAATACTTATTTTCCACCATAATTTGCAAATAAATTCATTAAAAATCCTACAATGTGATTTTCTGGATTTCTTTTCCTCATTTTGTCTGTCATAGTTGAAGTGTACCTATGATGAAAATTGCAGGCCTCTCTCATCTTTTTTAAGTGAGAGAACTTGCACAATTGGTGGCTGACTAAATAATTTTTTTGCCCCACTGTACTTAAATGTTTTGTCTTGCCCATAAACCCTCTGAATGGCACACAAACACAATCCACGTCTCTGCCATCACTAGCACATTAGAGGCTGCTGCCCTACATACATAGACTTGAAATCATCACTGGCCACTGCATTACTCATCTCATATGTACAGTCGTGGCCAAAAGTTGAGAATGACACACATATTAAATTTCCACAAAGTTTGCTGCTTGTCTTTAGATAAGTTTGTCTTTAGATATTTTTGTCTGATGTTACTATGGAATACTGAAGTATAATTACAAGCATTTCATAAGTGTCAAAGGCTTTTATTGACAATTACATGAAGTTGATGCAATATTTGCAGTGTTGACCCTTCTTTTTCAAGACCTCTGCAATCCGCCCTGGCATGCTGTCAATTAACTTCTGGGCCACATCCTGACTGATGGCAGCCCATTCTTGCATAATCATTGCTTGGAGTTTGTCAGAATTTGTGGGGTTTTGTTTGTCCATCCACCTCTTGAGGATTGACCAAGTTCTCAGGGATTAAGGTCTGGTGAGTTTCCTGGCCATGGACCCAAAATATCGATGTTTTGTTCCCCGAGCAACTTAGTTGTCACTTTTGCCTTACGGAAAGGCATTGTTTGTCACCAAACTGTTCCTGGATGGTTGGGAGAAGTTGCTCTCGGAGGATGTGTTGGTACCATTCTTTAGTCATGGCTGTGTTCTTAGGCAAAATTGTGAGTGAGCCCACTCCCTTGGCTGAGAAGCAACCCCACACAGTAAAGCGGATGCTTTACTATTGGCATGACACAGGACTGATGGTAGCGCTCACCTTGTCTTCTCCGGAAAGGGGATTCATCAGAGAAAATGACTGTACCCCAGTCCTCAGCAGTCCAATCCCTGTACCTTTTGCAGAATATCAGTCTGTCCCTGATGTTTTTCCTGGAGAGAAGTGGCTTCTTTGCTGCCCTTCTTGACACCAGGCCATCCTCCAAAAGTTTTCCTCACTGTGCATGCAGATGCACTCACACCTGCCTGCTGCCATTCCTGAGCAAGCTCTGTACTGGTGGTGCCCTGATCCCGCAGCGGAATCAACTTTAGGAGACGGTCCTTACGCTTGTTGGACTTTCTTGGGCGCCCTGAAGCCTTCTTCACAACAATTGAACCGCTCTCCTTGAAGTGGTTGATTTAGGTGCAATCCTACTGGCAGCAATATCCTTGCCTGTGAAGCCCTTTTTGTGCAAAGCAATGATGACGGCACGTGTTTTCTTGCAGGTAACCATGGTTGACAGAGAAAGAACAATGATTCCAAGCACCACCCTCCTTTTGAAGCTTCCAGTCTGTTATTCGAACTCAATCAGCATGACAGAGTGATCTCCAGCCTTGTCCTCGTCAACACTCGAACCTATGCTAACGAGAGAATAACTGACATGATGTCAGCTGGTCCTTTTGTGGCAGGGTTGAAATGCAGTGGAACTGTTTTTTGGGGATTCAGTTCATTTGCATGGCAAAGAGGGACTTTGCAATTAATTGCAATTCATCTGATCACTCTTCATGACATTCTGGAGTATATGCAAATTGCCATCATACAAACTGAGGCAGCAGACTTTGTGAAAATTAATATTTGTCATTCTCAAAACTTTTGGCCACGACTGTATATACTGCATGCTATCCTATTCTACTGTATCTTAGTCTATGCCGCTCTGACATTTCTCACCCAAATATTTATATATTCTTAATTCCATTCCTTTACTTTAGATTTGTGTGTATTGTTGTGAAATTGTTAGATATTACTGGACTGTTAGAGCATTTCGCTAGACCCGTAATAACATCTGCTAAACACGTGTATGTGACAAATAAAATTTTATTTGATTTGAATTGAAATGTCTCAAGGCTTAAAAATGTGTATTTAACCTGTCCCTTCATCTCCCCTTCATCTACACTGATTGAAGTGGATTTAACAAGTGACATCAATAAGGGAGTATAGCTTTCACCTTAATTCACCAAGTCAGACTGTCATAGAAATAGCAGGTGTTCTTAATGTTTTGTATCCTCAGTGTATGCCACAATAATGAGCTTTGTTGATACAATTTAGAAATTAAGACCAGTGACTGAATTTAAGTGCACTGACATGAATCCCTAAAGAAAAACACTATTAAATCAAAACACTGAATACGGGATGAGTTGAGGAATAGATTTGATTAATATAGTTGAGGAATAGATTTGATTAATATAGTTGAGTAATCGAGAGTTGAAGAATAGAGTTGAAAAATAGCTCTTGGAATTGTTTGAGTTACAGTAGCTCCATTCAGCAACACTGTACCCAATAACCAATAACCTAAGATGACTGTATAGTTTGTTCATGCTGAGCGTTTAAAAATTATGTAAGGGTTTTTTTACACTGTGAAGGCTTATGGCATGTGACCAAAGCACATGTGGAGAGTGGAATTTTAATTCTCTCTCTTAAGCTACCTAGAGAAGAAGGAACAGTCCAACGCGGAGGAGCGCAGCAATCCCTAACCTACCAAGTACCAGAGTAATCAAACTTAAACGAGCATCTTACTAGACAATCAGATTTATTTTAAGTGTGTGGCACAAAATATAAACATTAAGTCCTTGTAACTTCTTCACTTACATGAAAAGTGGCATTTGTATGCATAAACAATATTTTCTGTCACTAGGGACTCGACAATACCTAGCAGGAACACACAATAGGCACCAAACCTGCGTTGACTATGTGTCCGGGTGTCTGATTTAAAAGCATGCCTTTTTAACCTGAGCTGACAAAAGGCTAAACGAATCGCTGGCTCATCATCACAACCTGGCTGGTTCCCAAAACAGATAGTTAGATCACACTGATCATACAGAAACATGATGCCACCTGACATGCATGGAACAGATAAAGGGAGAACAACATTAACATGACGTCTGATTTCATTTCAGTTTATATTGCATACAACGACAACCGCCCGCTGTAATATCGCAAATCTATCTTCACACAAAATAGCCTAGTAGCTGTCACGACAAAAAACATATCTTGCAAATACTCCGCAAAAGAGACAACAAGGGAAAAACACATCCAGAAACTCTTCGATGTCACAAACATGTCAAATGAGGAGTTCAGTTCCATCTCCTTGTGTCACCCAATTCCTCAACTTCCACCCGGTTACTCATCCCTGCACCTTAGAGGCTGCTGCCATGTGTACATAGACATGGAATCACCGGTCACTTTAATAATGTTTACATACTGTTTTACTAATTTCATATGTTTATATTATATTCTACTGTATTGTAGTCAATGCCACTCCGACATTGCTCGTCCTAATATTATATATTTCTTAATTCCATTCTTTTTACTTTTAGATTTGTGTATTGTTAGATACTACTGCACTGTTGGAGCTAGGAACACAAACATTTCACTACACCCGCAATAACATCTGCTAAATATCTGTATGTGACCAATAACATTTGATTTGAGGACTATAGTCCCTCTGACACACACACACAGCTCCAAAGGCTCACCTAGTGACAGCACGGGTGCAGATGGTGACTAGGAAGCAGCCGGCCACAACCATCCATCCCCAGCCTCCATCAGGAGGGGCTACCGGTGCCCCTCTGGGACTTTTTCCCCTCTGGTGTCATTCCTTCTGTGCCACCGCCGTGCTGCTGCTGGCCTCTCCTTTGCTACCTTCCCCTCTGGTCCTGGGGCTGGCTCCTGTGCTGTGTTACGGTAATATGCGTCCTCCAGGAAGATCACCAAACCCAGCCACACTCCGCACAACTCCGGGGTTTGTCTCTGTTGACCCCTTCTTTTATTCTCTGCCGCACCAGGCGTGGGAGCAGCTGGCTATGGTAAGGCAGTGTAGAAACACAAGAGGACATTTACAACTGTCTGATATCACATCCTAGTAGTTATTTACTATTACAATACAGTTGGTGTTTCTATGGTTTCTATCTGCAGCCAGATGTAAGGTCACAATAAAAAAAGTGGATACATGTTTGATTAACATTTTGTATAGGACTGATAGGACCCATTTCGACCAGACACAGGAACATTAACTATATCACATACAGCCTCAAAACAAGGCCAAGGCATTTGGAATGAATCCCTTTAAGGTCTCGGTCTCTAATTCAATTGACCATCAACATCTTCATTTTCTAGCAACAGCTTCATCGGCATCTTTAGCGGACAGATGAACAAAAAAACTGTCCAAACAAAAGTCTACCCCAATGGACCACTAGAGATCACAGTAGGGCGAAGAAAAGACGTGTTGTTGATGCGGAACCTTGCACGGAGACGCAGCGTACAAAACCAAACAAAGGCCAGGATTCTCCTTTCTCCAGTGCTGCGCTCTGGTGTGACACTGAGAGAGGGACTATCATATGCTCCAACACATTGTAGCTGAAAACAACAACTCCCCGTTATTTAAAGAAGAAAAAAACGTGTCTATGTCACGTTTCTGTCCTCCCTAGCTGTAGCACGCCGTTCAGACTACGAGGGTGGGTCAAACATGGACCCACTAGACCAGCCACTCTGGCCCTGCCACTTAGGAATATCCCAAACACCCATGTGGTGAGAATTGAATGGCCATGTTTACATTCACATTGATAAGGATGATGAGAAGTATAAGCTACAAATGGGGACCAAACTAATCAGGTCAAGTTCAAGACCATCCTGTGGATGTGGTCAGATAGCTGGCTAGATAACTGCAGGAGGACATGTTGAATGTCTCATTATGACCACCTGAGTGGTCAATCTGTTAATCCTTATGTGCTCCTTAAATTCCAATTCCCACATTTGCATAGCATTTACATCCTTAAAGAGAGAGAAGAGAGAGGTGGAGAGAGAGGGGGTGGGTGGGATCCATCCATCCATTGTGTGTGTGTGTGTGTGTGTGTGTGTGTGTGTGTGTGTGTGTGTGTGTGTGTGTGTGTGTGTGTGTGTACTTGTTTTCCAACATTATCAGGACCCCATATGTCCGAACACCTCACCTGAATTTCCTGAAAAGGTAGGAAAACAATAACTTGTTCAAAAGGTCCAGAATTTGTTCAAATGCTATTTGAAGCTTAAGGGTTAGGTTTAGGGTTTTGGGGGTTAAGGTTATTGATAGCGGGAAAATAGGATTTTGAATGGTTACATTTGTTTACACTGAAACACATGTCTTATCTTACTAGCGGCAGACTGGTGAATTTATTGAGTATGTTTTACTCATGGTTAATTCCACGGTAACAGAATGGCGCAGAGACTCCACTTATTCACTTTATAATGTATGCCAAACAAAAAACATTTATTTCAAAGTTAAACAAACCATTACTACTTCGAACAATTTCCACTGAAAAGGTTAAGTTTGGTAACAGAATTACAGTAAAAACTACCTCGGGTTCTTTATGTGACCACATTTTAAGATTAAAAGATGTCTGCAGAAAGAATGGGGTGTCAGCTATGATATGACATCTTGAATTTGAAAAAATATATTTTGGTTATAGAACTACAGTAAGTGAAGTGGATAATTATTCTAATGAGCTCCACCACCAAACAAGACCAAAATACTTTGCTTACTCAAATTGTTCTACTATGGAAAATGGTTGAAAAATGTAGATATGCTTTAATTTCTCAAAAATATTGACACTCCTATGAACTTCAAATGTAAGTGCATTGGGCTTTTTAAATAGAAATGTCCTTACTATGACTTTGATATGTGGTTGTCTTGCTACCTTAAGATGAATGCAACTGTAAGTTGCACTGGGTAAGAGGGTCTGCTAAATGACTCAAATGTAATGTGAGTGTAGATAGAGAAAGAGAGAGAAGAGAGAGAGAGTGTGAAGAGTCCAGTAAACAGTGGACTATTGCCATCCAAGGGGGCCCCTTTGTTTGCTTGTGGTTTCTCCATGTGACTCAGTAGTCACCATGCAGTTTGCTGGCACCACACTGCCACTTTTCAAGCCACTCAACCTATGGGGGATGGCTTCCTGACTGACCAGATCAAACCAGTTTAACTCTTTTTGGTAGCACAACATTTCTCTCCACGGGCACTAATAATAATCCCACCCCCATGGATTCTGGCATGCCCGGAACATGGAGGTGGGACAGTTATACTATTGTTTTGGGGGATTTCAATCATATTTGTCAATTAGTAATATGAATATTCTGTAGCTGCAAGTAATGTTGCTTATCTCAGAGACAAGCAAATCACAAGACCTACTGTAAATAGGTTTTCTTAGTATAGTTGTTTTTCTTAACGTCTTTGGGCTCCATCAGATACTAGTTCAGCACCATCCCTCTGGAATCCCTTCTCACCTAGGGCTATGTGATTCACACAGCCTCTTTCAAGGGAAGGGACATACAGGCACGTCATTAACTACTACAACAAAGGAGGCTGGATTTTCTTCCTATGAAAAGCAGCCAATTTAAATATTGAATACATGTTCTAAAAGCTATATTGGACAGTTTATTACCTATCAAAAACAATTTAGCAAAAAAACTAAAGTATCCTAAATTCAGAACATATTGCCATCTAAGAAACCCTTCAGACAAACACAACGTCAACTTGGTTTGCATGTCCCAAAATGTTTTATATTTAGTCCATAAAATCATCCGCGCTGCATTAAAATAACCATTGACCTTTCCATATTAAACAAGGATGATGAGGAATAGGCTGGCTTACAAAATAAAAAGCTGGCTTACACAATAAAATAGATGCAAAAAAAAATTGCATTTACGAGTTGTATATGCGAAGTAGTTCTGCAAGTCACAATGTATACTGTGCAACCATGACCTAACAAAATTAGACAGCTTAACAATACTTACATCAACACCCACGATTAACGGTATCGTCGCTTGCCTCTTCCGCGCATTACGCTAAATACACTCACGAGTGAGGTATCCTATTATTTTCCTCCTTTTTATAGTGCCTTTTGTGCCCGGCGGTCCCCATCATTCTGCGACGTATAGTTAATGGAACTCCGGAAAACCAAGTGATTTGCACACGCAGCATCAAGGGAGAGTGACCGACCCCTCCTCCTGACTACAAGCACCCCACCCACCCTGGAATTAAGCCATTAGACTCATAAACGGTGTACACCCTCCTCCATTTCTGCTCCCAGAAACACATACTCGCATGTGAAACTCTCGTTTTCTACTGTGTTGACTAAGGGGAATTATCCCTCACCCACCCACCATATATATTTTAGTGTTTATCTTTAGTGTCCACAACACTGAGTTATTTCATACATTCATTTTCATGCTGTATATCCTCGAAATTACCATTTCTCTTGAAAAGGACAGGCATAGGTGTCTCACTTTCAGCGAAGATTCTCCATTGATCTGTGTACGTGAAACAACCCCATAGTCTACAACTTTCAGCCTGTTGCACCAATGATGAATATGTATCATCGTTGTACCACGCGCAAGTGGCCTAGATGAGGCATAGTTCTGTCTGTAATAAAGCCATTTTGTGGGGAAAACAAACTAAAAACGAATTCTGATTGGCTGGGCCTGGCTCCTCAGTAGGTGGGCCTGGCTGCACCCCTGCCCAGTCATGTGAAATCCATAGATTAGGGCGTAATTAATTAATTTCAATTGACTGATTTCCTTATGTGAACTGTAACTCAGTAAAATCTTTGAAATTGTTGCATATGCATTTATATTTTTGTTCAGTGCATTGGGAAAGTACTCAGACCCCTTAACCTTTTCCACATTTTGTTACATTACAGCCTTAATCTAAAATTGATTAAATAGCTTTTTTTCTCCACATCAATCTACACACAATACCACATATTGACAAAGCAAACACCGTTTTTTAGAACGTTTTGCAAATATATAAAAAATTAAAAACTTTAATATCACATTTACATAAGTATTCAGACCCTTTACTCAGTACTTTGTTGAAGCACCTTTGGCAGTGATTACAGCCTCTAGTCTTTTTTCATATGATGCTACAAGCTTGGCACGCCTGTATTTGGGGAGTTTTTCCAATTCTTCTTTGCAAATCCTCTCAATCTCTGTCAGGTTGGATGGGGAGCAACGCTGCACAGCTATTTTCAGGTCTCTCCAGAGATGTTCAATCGGGTTCAAGTCCGGGCTTTGACTGGGCCACTCAAGGACATTCAGAGACATTCCTGCATTGTCTTGGCTGTGTGGTTAGGGTTGTTGTCCTGTTGGAAGGTGAACCTTCACCCCAGTCTGAGGTCCTGAGCACTCTGGAGCAGGTTTTCATCAACTGTGGGACATTATATAGCCAGGTGTGTGCCTTTCCAAATCATGTCCAATCAATTGACTTTACCACAGGTGGACTACAAACAAGTTGTAGAAACATCTCAAGGATGATCAGTGGAAACAGGATACACAGGATACACCTGAGCTAAATTACGAGTCTCATAGAAAAGGGTCTAAATATGTTTTTTTATTTTCAATAAATTTGCAAACATTTCTAAAAACCTGTTTTCGCTTTGACATTATGGGGTATTGTGTGTAGATTGATGAGGACATAAAAAAAAAACATACATTTTAGAATAAGGCTGTAACGTAACAATATGGACAAAGTCAAGGGGTCTGAATACTTTCTGAATCCACTGTATACCAATCATCTGATCCTACATGTTATCTGTGCATGGCCTTGGAACACTCAGTTCCACAAAGTAACAGAGCAACAATAAGACTAAAGTTGTAACAAACGACAAGAGCAAAATGTCAATGACAGCATTCAAATATTCTCTGTACTTGCAATGTCACTACTGGCCTACTTGGAAATTGGCAGTGCATTGGTTGGTGTATACTTTACATATTTGTTGAACCTTGAAGGGCTATTCAACCTCAACTGCCAAAATTATCAAAAAATTATAAATCTCCTAAATAATTTGTTACATTACATTTACATTTACATTTTAGTCCTTTAGCAGATGCTCTTATGTTTATTTTTTATCCTGAAAAACTCCCTAGTCCTTGCCGATGACAAGCATACCCATAACATGATGCAGCCACCACATATTGAAGATATGAGGAGTGGTACTCAGTGATGTGATGTGTTGGATTTGCTGTAAATATTCAGGACAAAGTTAATTTATTTTGGAATATTTGTATTCTGTACAAGCTTCCTTGTTTTCACTTTGTCATTTAGGTTTGTATTTTGGAGTAATTACAATGTTGTTTATCCATCCTCAGTTTTATCATATAGCAGCCATTCAACTCTGTAATTGTTTTAAAATCACCATTGTCCTCATGGTGAAATCTCTGAGCAGTTTCCTTCCTCTCCGGCAACTGAGTTAGGAAGGGACACCTGTTTCCTTGTAGTCACTGGGTTTATTTAATACACCTTCCAAAACGTAATTAATAACTTCACCATCCTGAAATGGATATATTCAGCGTCTTTTTATTTTTTACCAATCGGTGCCTTTCTTTGCCAGGCATTGAAAAACCTTGCTGGTCTTTGTGCTTGAATCTGTGCTTGAAATTCACTGCCTGATTGAGGGACTTTACAGATTATTGTTTGTGTGGGGTACAAAAATGGTTAGTCATTATAAAATCATGTCAACCAGTATTATTGAACACGGAATGAGTACATTTTTTTTAATCCTTATTTAGGCTTGCCATAACAAAGGGGTTGAATACTTATTGACTCAAGACAGCTTTTGTTTTATTAATTAAAAAAAAATTCTACAAACAAAATTCCACCTTGGCATTATGGGGTATTATGTGTAGATCAGTGACACAATATCTCAATTTAATCAATTTTAAATTCAGGCTGTAACACAACAAAATGTGGAAAAAGCAAAGGGGTGGGAATACTTTCTGAAGGCACTGTATCTCAGTCATAGTAAGTAAATGTTTTTTCAATAAAGTAGCCATCAGCAAAGTCAGTGCAAGTAAGGGGAGGAAAAGTCAAGTGTGAGTATTTATTTGGGAGGTGCAAGGGGGCCCGGCCTGCTGTGGGATTATTTAAAATACTCTTTGAAGAGGTAGGGTTTTACATTTTTGGGAATATGGGCAAGGACTCTGCTCTCCTAGCTTCAGGGGGAAGCAAGTTTTACCATTGGGGAGCTAGGACAGAGAAAAGCTCTGACTGGGCTGAGGGCCTAGAGACCAGCGGTGACAAAACGGAATACTTGGGTTAGGGTGTAGGGTTTAAGCATAGCCTGAAGGTAGGGAGGGGCAGTCCCTCTTGCTGCTCTGTAGGCAAGTACCATGGTCTTATAGTGGATGCAAACTTTGATTGGAAGCCAGTGGAGTGTGTGGAGAAAGGGGGTGACATGGGAGAACTTGGGAAGGTTGAACACCAGGCGGGCTGCGGCGTTCTGGATGAGCTGGTTTGATGGCACAAGCGAGGAGCCCAGCCAACAGCGAGTTGCAGTAGTCCAGACGGGAGATGACAAGTGCCTGGATTCCATGGTATATGGAAACGAGCCCCTTATGTAATATCTAATGAAATCTCAGTACTCCCCTAAACACACTCTAAAAACACAAGGATACCCCCAGAACTGCTACCATATATGATATGCCTATTTATATAATTTTGTACTTCACTATTGTTGGTAGCCCTTTACACTCAAACCTGTATACAGGTTGATAATGTAAGATTTGGACACTGATAAGCTCCTAAATTGGAACGCAGTGGCTGTATAGTAACATGCTATACATGACGTCAGAGCTCAGGGTCGTTGCTTGGTTCTGAACTTGAGCATCATGCCCAACAAGAAGCTGCCCCCATCCCTCCCACTAATTCGGCAACTTTTGCTGTTTTTGTTGTTGTCTGAGTTAGGGAAATGAAATTGGTAAGATGAGGGGTGGGGGGGTGTGTGTCTTTTTGTCAATAACAGCTGCTGCGCGATGTCTAATATTAAAAAGAAGTCTCGAAGTATTGCTCACCTGAGGTAGAGTACCTTATGATAAGCTGTCAACCACACTATCTACCAAGAGAGTTCTCATCTGTATTATTCGTAGACATCTATTTACCACCACAAAGCGAAGCTCTCACCCAACTCTATAAGGCCATAAGCAAAGAAGAAAATGCTCACCCTAGTGCCCGGGGACTTTAATGCAGGCAAACTTAAATCAATTTGACCAAATTCTTACCAGCATGTCACAATCCTAGACACCTTTACTCCACATACAGAAATGCATACAAAGCTCTCCCCCGCCCTCCATTTGGCAAATCTGACCACAATTCTATCCTCCTGATTCCTGCTTACAAGCAAAAACTAAAGTAGGAAGTACCAGTGACTCGCTCAATACGGAAGTGGTCAGATGACGCGGATGCTACACTACAGGGCTGTTTTGCTAGCACAGACTAGAATATGTTCCAGGATTCTTCCAATGGCATTGAGGAATACACCACCTCAGTCATCGGCTTCCCTGTACGTACAGTGCTGTACGTACATATCCCAACCAAAAGCCATGGATTACAGGCAAAATCCGCATCAAGCTAAAGGCTAGAGCTGCCGCTTTCAGGGAGCGGGAGACTAATCCGGACACTTATAAGAAATCCTGCTATGCCCTCAGACAAACCATCAAACAAGCAAAGAGTCAACACAGGATTAAGATTGAATCCTACTACCCCGGCTCTGACGCTCGTCAGATGTGGCAGGGCTTGAGAACTATTACGGACTACAAAGGGAAACCCAGACGCGAGCTGCCCAGTGACGCGAACCTACCAGACGAGCTAAATGCCTTTTATGCTCGCTTCGAGGCAAGCAACACTGAAGCATGCACGAGAGCACCAGCTGTTCTGGATGACTGTGTGTTAACGCTCTCTGTAGCCGATGTGAACAAAACCTTTAAACAGGTCAACATTCACAAAGCCGCTGGGCCAGACGGATTACCAGGACGTGTACTCGAAGCATGCGCGGACCAACTGGCAAGTGTCTTCACTGACATTTATAACCTCTCCCTGACCGAGTCTGTAATACCTACATGTTTCAAGCAGACCACCATAGTCCCTGTGCCCAAGGAAGCGAAGGTAACCTGCCTAAATGATTAACGCCCCGTGGCACTCACGTTGGTAGCCATGAAGTGCTTTGAAAGGCTGATCATGGCTCACATCAACAGCATCCTCCCAGACACCCTAGACCCACTTCAATTCGCATACCGCCCCAACAGATCCACAGATGATGCAATCTCAATCGCACTCCACACCGCCCTTTCTCACCTGGACAAAAGGAACACCTATGTGAGAATGCTCTTCATCGACTACAGCTCAGCGTTCAACACCATAGTGCCCACGAAGCTCATCACTAAGCTAAAGACTCTGGGACTAAACACCTCCCTCTGCAACTGGACCCTGGACTTCCTGACCGGCCGCACCCAGGTGGTAAGAGTTGGCAACAGCACGTCTGCCACGCTGATCCTTAACACTGGGGCCCCTCAGGGGTGTGTACTGTCATGACGTGGCCCTCTTTGGGGATAGCGTGCCTTCCCCCTCTCTCCCACCTACATTCAGGCTTCTGTTATCTCAGGTCGTAAATTCCTGGAGGAGACTCTCTCCACCAGTATACGCAGAAAGAGACTCATAGAGAGAACAAAGGAATTTCTTCCACATCACAGAACTTGAGAAATGAACAATATCCATGTTTGGGAGAATGTGTACACGGTCGGGGGAGAATCCAGCTACAACCGGTCCATTTCATTTAATGTTTGTGAAACACATGAGAGACAATACAGCCACATTACCATAACTCTGTTTATACAAGAGTATCAGTTGTGAGGCTTGCATCTAATTGTTGTATAAAATGAATGAGTAAAGATTGTGGCGGAATAATCAGAATTAGTTGGGTAACATAGATAATTAAGATGTCTTATCTGCATAATATACTTGTTATTAGATTGTATCCCTTCGGACTCTGGTGTTGGCAGTTGCACTTCTTTCCTCAGCTGGGGCTCAGTCACCTGGGGCCCAGAGAGGGGAGAGGTCAGGCTTGTCTTTCACATGTCCATGGTGCCACGCAGAATATCAGAAAGGGAAGAGGACAGGAGGGAACATTGTCTTCATATGTGAATGTGTCTTTACCTATTCTTAAACCCTGTGAAGGGATGGCGTGATTAATGGGGAACCAATTACTTGTCTCCACAATGTCTGTGCGCCAGTCACTCCCTCCTTTTACTTTGGGGGATGTGTGTGGTAGTGTACGTCATCTCTGATGTTGCACTTATCTTGGGATAGTGTATGACCTAGAGGCTCGCTCCCCTCAGTGAGCTTGTCCAGGTGTGTGGTCAAGAAGGGGTTTTACTTGAGATGGGAGTATCTGGAGTTGACAATTGATTTATGCCATTGGATGAGTTGGTGTTTCTGTGCTATGAAGTACCAGGAACGAGATCTGAACCTCGTCTTAGGGGCCAAACTGAACATAATTTATAGCGAATGCTATCTGGCTGGTTGGATGCTCCTTTCTCATTTAAAAACTCTCACCTTGTGACCTGTTCCAAACATCTGTGGGTTGTTATGTAGACTAGGGGGTGGATCTTTACTATAAAAGATCTCTGTAGCCTTTGTGTCGCCGCTCTCAACGGATCATCAGAGAAAGTGGTGAATTCGTTGAGAAGCCATTGCTATTACAAAGCTCTTACTATTAAATATGTATTTTAAGTATAATTCTGACTTGTGTGATACGTTTGTCTCTCCTCATTTGATAGTAAAGAAATTAACCACCACAAGATGAAACTATTTGTGAAATTATGTAATGTGATTTTAAACTGTTTAATGAAGGAAACTCCAATTCCCTTTGAAGTTTAACTAAGTCATAGGCCCGCCCCATGAGCACAGACATTGATCTGGCGTCATGGGACAGCCCTTTTCTACTGTTACGAATATAACCCCCACCTGAAGAAATTCCCTTCAGACCATGCGTACCTCGACCTTCGAGGGAGCTAAGGTTGCTGAATTCTTAACCAAACCACATGGAGCATTGGCTACACGGGTGGAAATGGTTAAAATCTGAGAATATCGATACCAACAGAATAAGAGAAACTCTTCGATACTAATTACTAGTCTGCAGCTAGAAATTATGTACCATTGAATGCAAAGACCGACAACCGCCGAAACATCTATTCTATAAGACCATTTCTTAATGGTACTCTGAAGAATCCATTCTAACCAAGAAAGACTTCTTGGAAGAGAGAGAGGGACGGATGAACGGACGATTCCAACAGAGATCACGACGACACACTGAGCGTTAATATATATTGATTGCAATTATTCCCGAATGAGTGAACGTTCATGTGCAAAGTACTAGCATTTCAATTAATATTATTATCAACTGTGTAGTGACTCTTGTAATTCCCGCCCTTCTCAGTCTACACCCACTTCCCTTTTGTCCACCAAGCCGCGATACCGGTTTATCCCACTAGGGGAAACTCCGCAATCATTTCCTTTTAACCATATCTACTTTGTTTTTTGTTTATGCATTTCTGTGATTATTTAGTTAGTTAATAAATAAATGATTGAGACAATTGATGTATGGATGATTCATAGTGAAGACTGGGTTCGTGCAGATAACCAACAATTTACGACGTTTGGAATGAGACTAACGTGAGGTAAAGAATAATTCATTCATTAGAAGACTAATTGATCAGATATTAAAATATCTGAAAGTTATATTAGGAAAATTATAACTTTGTAATCTGAAGATTTTCCTTGGTGCCCCGACTTCCTAGTTAATTACCTGGTCACCTAATTATCCCCAGCTTACAATTGGCTCATTCATCCCCCCTCCTCTCCCCTTGGTGCCCCGACTTCCTAGTTAATTATCTGGTCACCTAATCATCCCCAGCGTACAATTGGCTCATTCATCCCCCTCCTCTCCTCTGTAACTATTCCCCAGGTCGTTGCTGTAAATGAGAATGTGTTCTCAGTCAACATACCTGGTAAAATAAAGGTAAAATAAAATAAATTACATTTACACGATTAGTTTAATCACGTAATAATAATTACAGAGAATTGATTTGATAAAATAATTTTTATTTTAATGATGCCAAAGACACGACAGTACTTAGTCCCCTCCTGTATTCCCTGTTCACCCACGACTGCGTGGCCAAACACAACTCCAACACCATCATTAAGTTTGCTGACGACACAACAGTGGTAGGCCTGATCACCGACAACGATGAGACGGCCTATAGGGAGGAGGTCAGAAAACTGGCAGCGTGGTGCCAGGACAACAACCTCTCCCTCAATGTGAGCAAGACAAAGGAGTTGATCGTGGACTACAGGAGAAGGCGGGCTGAACAGGCCCCTATTAACATCAACGGGGCTGTAGTGGAGCGGGTCGAGAGTTTCAAGTTCCTTGGTGTCCACATCACCAACGAACTATCATGGTCCAAACATACCAAGACAGTCATGAAGAGGACATGACAAAACCTTTTCCTCCTCAGGAGACTGAAAATATTTGGCATCGGTCCCCAGATCCTCAAAAGGTTCTACATCTGCACCATCGAGAGCATCCTGACCGGTTGCATCACCGCCTGGTATGGCAACTGCTCTGCATCTGACCATAAGGCGCTACAGAGGGTAGTGCGAATGGCCCAGTATATCACTGGGGCCAAGCTTTTTGCCATCCAGGACCTAATAGGCTGTGTCAGAGGAAAGCCCATAAAATTGTCAGGGACTCCTAGTCACCCAAGTTATAGACTGTTTTCTCTGCTACCGCACGGCAAGCGGTACCGAGCGCCAAGTCTAGGACCAAAACGCTCCTAACAGCATCTACCCTCAAGCCATTAGGCTGCTGAACAATTCATAAAAATCACCACCGGACAATTTACATTGACCCCCTCCCCTCTTGTACACTGCTGCTACTCGCTGTTTGTTTGTTACCTACGCATAGTCCCCCTGTAGATAGCCTCGTTATTGTTATTCTTATTGTGTTATTCTTACTGCACTGTTGGTTAAGGGCTTGTAAGTAAGCATTTCATGGAAAAGTCTACACTTGTTGTATTCGGTGCATGTGGCAAATAAAGTATGATTTGATTTGAAATTACTTTGCACACTTTGGACAGGTGTGTGGCCACTTGGAAACACCAGCTGGACCTCTCACTCAAACCCTTATTGGTCTTATATTGCACCTACCTCACATTTTCACTTAATATTCTTATCATGTTACAGAATGTATCCAGAGTATTTTCTGATTTGTTATCAACAAATGCGGCAAAAGTTACAGTAAATGTAAAAAGCACATCAAATCAACAGTGTAATGTTTGGATTCAGTCAGGTGAACTGTTGTGTCCTCAGCTTTAGTCTAATAATTTTCACATAATCTCCCTCTTAACTGCTACCATGGTTATGCCTTTGCTTTCCATATTTCTTCTGTAAGAAATATCTCAATTTAGCCCTATCCATATAGGCCATTCCCACGAGTGATGGGAGTAAATTGCCCTGATATTTGTATTGTAAATGTTTAATGTGTCCACCTGTTTTTCAGACTGCACCTGTGCCAATCTAAAGACGAGGCCCAGTTCCCATAAAGGAAGGTGCCACATCCACCAAATAATCTAGCTTTGACAATGTCGAAACGAGTCCGCTTTTTTAAGAATAAAAGCACCATGCATAGAGATCACCTTTTCTACTCTTCCATTTTTCAAATGATTATTACATGGTCTATGTGCTGCAAATGATTATTACATGGTCTATGTAATGCAAATGATTATTACATGGTCTATGTGCTGCAAATGATTATTACATGGTCTATGTAATGCAAATGATTATTACATGGTCTATGTGCTGCAAATGATTATTACATGGTCTATGTAATGCAAATGATTATTACATGGTCTATGTGCTGCAAATGATTATTACATGGTCTATGTGCTGCAAATGATTATTACATGGTCTATGTGCTGCAAATGATTATTACATGGTCTATGTGCTGCAAATGACTTTTACATGGTCTATGTGCTGCAAATGATTATTACATGGTCTATGTGCTGCAAATGATTATTACATGGTCTATGTGCTGCAAATGACTTTTACATGGTCTATGTGCTGCAAATGATTATTACATGGTCTATGTGCTGCAAATGATTATTACATGGTCTATGTGCTGCAAATCGCAAAACAAATATGGATTTAAGAGGCCAATTTTAATGAGTTAAGGGATATTATTGAGAGACCTTTCAGAGAGATAAAGGTAGGCCTGTATGTTTTCAGATTACTGTGACCATGGCCAAGTATAGGTTCCAACTAACACTCACATCTCATATCAATTGTCATTGTTTTACATCGGATTATAGTAGAATTCTAGATGAGTCAGGCCGATGCACCATTACCACAAATCCACAAACGTTTTCCCATCTAAACAATCCACCCGTACAATCTCTTCAATTCCTGTACATGCACATTGCACACAGCATATTGCCAGTGTTCCTTTCTTGTCATTTTTCTTAAACAAGAGAGTTAAGCACGTACACGCGGTAACCATCAGGAGGTTAGACATCTCACTAGCAGACATATTGCTGGTGGGCATATTTACATGTCTCTGTACATTTAGATGAACAATGATAAAAGGTCCATCCGCTAAAGCATTCAAAATACTGTTAGTATCATTTAATTTAGTATCATTAGTAACTTAGTATCTAATGTTAGTATCATTTAACTTAGCAGGACTCACTCAATCAAGATAAAACATGATTCTCAGGGCAAGGACAAACCAGTTTGCATAATTCTCAACATTACAAAATAAGAGTTTTGAACTATCACTTGCTCGTTTTGGGTTACTGGTAGTTTACAGCATTGCTGGAACATAGAGATCAATATGTTCTCTTGTTATCAGGGATCAAACTCCTCTTCTTAAACAACACTGTGTAATGAAGGGACAAGGGACACCTCTAGGCTTTTCCAATAACTCCAATCCCTCAATAGATCTTTATTATGGGTTTAATACGAGTGCATACGGCAATTGTCCTTGTGCTGACAAGTAATATTTCTTTACAAATGTCTGTACAAACCAAGCTCTTACATAATACAGATTTGATGGCTCAATTCATGAGACGCAAACACCTGTGAAGAGGACCTTCACATTGAGCCAGACTAACATACTGTAAATTAAGTGTCTGAGTACAGGTGAAAGGATGACTTTCTGTAGGTGCATGGACTGGATGGAGACGGATAACTATTAAACAGCTTTATTGGTCAAACCACATTAAACACCATCAGCCACGGAACTAGAACTGTCTGTCACTTCCTGTATCAATAAAGTTTAACCCCACACAGTAAAAGCAATGGCCAATATGAAAATAGATCATTTGTATCCAGGTAAAGAAATAGATAAACAGTTATTTCCTGTAACACAGATTCACCACATATTAGCACTGTGTATAACTGACATATAAATGAAATAATTACTCAGGAAATAATCCTACAATACTAACACTGATTTGAAGGGCATGTTGTATTCCCAAATGCATCAATACTAGACTTGGAGGTGGTCTTCAGGAGTGTCAAATACATGGATAATACATATGGACCACTGAAAAAGGAAAAATACTTATTTTAACTTCATACAACAATTTATCAATTTAAGAAATTAGAGGTTTGGAAGCAAACATAAATGTAATTTTATAATACTGCCTTCTTACAGCAGGGGACTTCAGTTATTGATGCATCTTTACAGGACATTGAGGTTTGAGGTGTTTCATGTCTCAACACTTCATTTAATCTTATCATTAGTTATGATAACACAATAAATGTAATATAAATTGGGACATACTTTTAAAAGCCATAAAAAAATCTGCTATGGGGATAATACATATTCAATAGTCAATCCCAAGTTTAGACATAATGATTCAGACTATAGTACCAATGTTACGCCCTGATCTGTTTCACCTGTCCTTGTGATTGTCTCCATCCCCCTCCAGGTGTCGCCCATCTTCCCCATTATCCACTGTGTATTTATACCTGTGTTCTCTGTTTGTCTGTTGCCAGTTCGGCTTGTTGTCAAGTCAACCAGCGTTTTTTGTATCAGCTCCTGCTTTTCCCAGTCTCTATTTTCTCGTCCTCCTGGTTTTGACCCTTGCCTGTCCTGACCCTGAGCCCGCCCGCCTGACCACTCTGCCTGCCCCTGATCCTGCCTGCCGTCTTGTACCTTTGCCCCACCTCTGGATTACCAACCTCTGCCTGACCTGAGCCTGCCTGCCGTCCTGGACCTTTGCCCCTGTTGCTGTAATTAACATTGTCACTTCAACACGGTCTGCATCTGAGTCTTACCTATGTCCTGATAACCATTGCCTAATGTCAGCTTCTCTGTGACAGCCCAGCAGAGCTTGGTACAGTATGTCCAACCAGGCTATCACTGGGGTGGCTGAGGAGGAGCCAGGTTAACAGCTTTCCATTCAAACTCTGTCTCTAGATACAGCAATTTAATTTAATTCAAGGTTATACATGCAAATGGAAATAGGGGGAACTTGCAATAACTCTCAGAACAGACTGACTATAAAAAATTAAATACATAAAACCACAAAATGGGGGAGAATAAAAGAATGATCGTTGTGAAATAATGTCAAAATACATTTTCAATAAATGTTATTCGTCACATGCTTCATAAACAACAGGTGTGGACTAACAGTGAAATGCTTACTTATGGGCACTTCCCAACAATGCAGAGAGAAAGAAAAGTAAAACAAGTAATAATAGATACACAATGAGTAATAACTTGGCTATATACTGTACAAGGGGTACGAATACCGAGTTGATGTGCAGGGGTACGAAGTAACTGAGTTAAATATATACAGTTGAAGTCGGAAGTTTACATACACCTTAGCCAAATACATTTAAACTCCGTTTTTCACAATTCCTGACATTTAATCGTAGTAACAATTCCCTGTCTTAGGTCAGTTAGGATTACCACTTCACTTTAAGAATGTGAAATGTCAGAATAATAGTAGAGAGAATGATTTATTTCAGCTTTTATTTCTTTCATCACATTCCCAGTGGGTCAGAAGTTTACATACACTCAATTAGTATTTGGCAGCATTGCCTTTAAATTGTTTAACTTGGGTCAAATGTTTCGGGTAGCCTTCCACAAGCTTCCCACAATAAGTTGGGTGAATTTTGCCCCCTTCCTCCTGACAGAGCTGGTGTAACTGAGACAGGTTTGTTGGCCTCCTTGCTCACCCAGCCTTTTCAGTTCTGCCCACAAATTTCTATTGGATTGAGGTCAGGGCTTTGTGATGGCCACTCCAATACCTTGACTTTGTTGTCCTTAAGCCATTTTGCCACAACTTTGGAAGTATGCTTGGGGTCATTGTCCATTTGGAAGACCCATTTGCTACCAAGCTTTAACTTCCTGACTGATGTCTTGAGATGTTGCTTCAATATATTCACATAATTTTCATTCCTCATGATGCCATCTATTTTGTGAAGTGCACCAGTCCCTCCTGCAGCAAAGCACCACCACAACATGATGCTGCCACCCCCATGCTTCACGGTTGGGATGGTGTTCTTCATCTTGCAAGCCTCCCCCCTTTTTCCTCCAAACATAACGATGGTCATTATGGCCAAACAGTTCTATTTTTGTTTCATCAGACCAGAGGACATTTCTCCAAAAAGTACAATCTTTGTCCCCATGTGCAGTTGCAAACCGTAGTCTGGCTTTTTTTTATGGCGGTTTTGGAGCAGTGGCTTCTTCCTTGCTGAGCGGCCTTACAGGTAATGTCGATATAGGACTCGTTTTACTGTGGATATAGATACATTTGTACCTGTTTCCTCCAGCATCTTCACAAGGTCCTTTGCTGTTGTTCTGGGATTGATTTGCACTTTTCTCACCAAAGTGCATTAATCTCTAGGAGACAGAACATGTCTCCTTCCTGAGCGGTATGAAGGCTGTGTGGTCCCATGGTGTTTATGCTTGCGTACTATAGTTTGTACAGATGAACGTGGTACCTTCGGGCGTTTGGAAATTGCTCCCAAAGATGAACCAGACATGTGGAGGTCTACAATTATTTTTCTGAGGTCTTGGCTGATTTCTTTAGATTTTCCCATGATGTCTATCAAAGAGGCATTGAGTTTGAAGGTATGCCTTGAAATACATCCACAGGTACACCTCCAATTGACTCAAATGATGTCAATTAGCCTATCAGAAGCTTCTAAAGCCATGATATCATTTTCTGGACTTTTCCAAGCTGTTTAAAGGCACAGTCAACTTAGTGTATGTAAACTTCAGACCCCTGGGAATTGTGATACAGTGAATTATAAGTGAAATAATCTGTCTGTAAACAGTTGTTGGAAAAATTACTTGTTTGTTAACAAGAAATTTGTGGAGTGGTTGAAAAACAAGTTTTAATGACTCCAACCTAAGTGTATGTAAACTTCCGACTTCAACTGTACATATTACTAGGAATAAAGTGACAGATAGCAAACAGTAGCAGCAGCGTATGTGATGAATCAAAAAAGATCAAAACAGATAGTCCGGGTAGCTATTATGCTAACTATTTAACTAATTATTTAGCAGTCTTGTGGCTTGGGGGTAGACGCTGTTCAGGGTGCTGTTGGTTCCAGACTTGATGTATCGTACCGCTATCCGTGTGGTAGCAGAGAGAAACAGTCTATGAAGTCCCATGCAGATGAATGATGTGCCAACTACTATCCTGACTAAACACTACAGATGTAGGATCTTAATTTGAGCCAGTTTGCTACAGCAGGAAAATAATCAACAGGAAATGTGAATTATTATGTGGATTATAATGAATGGACATTTTTGTAGGGGTTGATACACTTTTCGTTAGAGCAAATCAAGTCTCAAATGTCAAAGTGGAAATTACAAACTTTAGAAGCCTTTTAAAACTCAAATGCACTGCAAGTTAGCATTTACTGCTTTGCAGGAAAATTCTCAGCAACCAAAGAGCCATCAAATGAAGATCCTACATCTGTATGTGGCAGCTGCACAGGGACTGTGCATTAAATGAAAAGAAAGACCCTCCCAAAACATTTTTTTAAAGAAGAGCACATGTAGTTCCACAACAAAAAAAAACACAAAAGCAATAAATAGGGTGGAGATAAGAAGACGGTGGCTCAGAGTAGGCTGTAAGTTAACTGCTATCCAGTTTGAGAACTGGGTAGCACCTAAGATGATTAGGCAATTATCCAACATGGAGAGAAGGAAGGGAAAAGAGTAACAAACAAACAGAACAGAACATTCTGTGATGTCATTGTAGCAAATGTTGGGACATTGGATGCAACAGTTTTATTCTAAAAGAGGAGCTGCCAAAAAGCAACATTTTATTCATAAGGTCATTATGATAGAAGCCAATGGGTGAAATGTATGTTTCCTTCAATACTTGCTGGTCAGTTATTGTTGGCTTTTGAAATACAGTCCCTTCGGAAAGTATTCAGACCCCTTGACTTTTTCCACATTTTGTTGCATTTCAGCCCTAATCTAAAATTGCTTAAATAGTTTTTCCTCCCCTCCTTAATCTACACACAATACCCCATAATGTTTTTTAGAAAATGTTGCTAATTTTTTTTTTTTAAATACGGAAATATCACGTTTACATAAGTATTCAGACCCTTTACTCAGTACTTTGTTGAAACAACTTTGGCAGCGATTACATCAGCGAGTCTTCATGGTTTTGACGCTACAAGCTTGGCACACCTGTATTTGGGCAGTTTCTCCCATTCTTCTCTGCAGATCCTCTCAAGCTCTGTCAGGTTGGATGAGGAGCGTCGCTGCACAGCTATTTTAGGTCTCTCCAGAGATGTTCGACTGGGTTCAAGTTTGGGCTCTGGCTGGGCCACTCAAAGACATTCAGAGACTTGTCCCGAAGCCACTCCTGCGTTGTCTTGGCTGTGTGCTTAGGGTAGTTGTTGTGTTGGAATGTTAACCTTCACCCCAGTCTGAGGTCCTGAACGCTATGGAGCAGGTTTTCATCAAGGATCTCTCTGGACTTTGCTCTCTTTGCCTCGATCCTGACTAGTCTCCCAGTCCCTGCTGCTGAAAAACATCTCCACAGCATGATTCTTCACCGTAGGGATGTTGCCAAGTTTCCTCCAGACGTGACGCTTGGCATTCAGGCCAAAGAGTTCAATCTTGGTTTCATCAGACGAGAGAACCTTGTTTCTCATGGTCTGAGTGTCTTTAGGTGCCTTTTGGCAAACTCCAAGCGGGCTGTCATGTGCCTTTTACTGAGGAGTGGCTTTCGTCTGGCCACTCTACCGTAAAAGCCTGATTGGTGGAGGGCTGCAGAGATGGTTGTCCTTCTAGAACGTTCTCCCATCTCCACAGAGGAACTCTAGAGCTCTGTCAGAGTGACCATTGGTCACCTCCCCTGACCATGGCCCTACTCCCCCGGATTGCTCAGTTTTGCCGGTGGCCAGCTCTAAGAAGAGTCTTGGTGGTTTAAAACTTCATCCATTTAAGAATTATGGAGGCCAATGTGTTCCTGGGGACTTTCAATGCTGCAGAAATGTGCCTCGACACAATCCTGTCTCTGAGCTCCACGGACAATTCCTTCACCCCATGGCTTTTTTGCTCTGATGTGCACTGTCAATTGTGGGACCTTATATAGACAGGTGTGTGCCTTTTCAAATCATGTCCAATCAATTAAATGTAGCACAGGTGGTCTCCAATCAAGTTGTAGAAACATCTCAAGGATGGTCAATGGAAACAGGATGCACTTGACCTCAATTTCGAGTCTCATAGCAAAGGGTCTGAATACTTATGTAAATAAGGTATATCCGTTTTTTTTTATTTCTATAATTTGCAAACATTTCTAAAAGCCTGTTTTTGCTTTGTCATTATTGGGTACTGTGTGTCGATCGCTGAAGGAAAAAAAAGTAATCCAGAAGAATTAAAATAAAGCTGTATCCTAAAAACAAAATGTGGAAAAAGTCAAGGGATCTGAATACTTTCCAAAGGCACTGTACCTGAGTCAATAAGTAATAAATGTTCCAGTCTAGTGTGGTGATACTTCGTTCTTGTAGCTCCAAGCACACTTGCATTGAATAGCTTCAGTAACTGAACAGATAGCAGCTATGGGAATGGCTTTGGGGACCAAACGAGAGATTTCCTGTCCAAACTGGAGGTAATGGAACCTTTGAACTGGGACAGGAACTCCCACATAGACACAGACAGTCATAGGAAGACAAAAATCATTTAAATCCCCATGTAGACTAACTGCTGCCAGTGTTTCTATAACTTTCTTACAACTATGTTAGATGAAACAACACAAAACAAAAAAGACCTTACAAGAGGTCAATTAAAAACGAGGCTATTGTACAGCATCACCGGTTGTCATCATGGGACAGGGTTTGCAGAAGAAATGGCAGACTTTCTTAGTGAGAAAGGCAGGTGTAAAAAACAGAAGTGGAATCTTGTACTGGACTCATAGTTCAGCTTTGTAGTGCAGCATCTCGAAACAACCAATGTATCAATATCATGACGTATCTTGAAAAGCTGACTGAAATACCAAAAGATGACAGAGCTTCACCACTACTAGAGAGTTTGAGGAGGTTGGTGAACCAATGTTTTTTTAATACCCCAATTAACTATGATAATAAAGTGATGATGAATGTGCCACACTACAAGCAATGTACCACAAGCTAATCAACTATCTTGACCAGCTTGACCAGCTCAAAATCCAAGCTGGTCTAAACTGAATTTTCCAGCAGGGCCCCATATGCAATTATGGAGTCCAATACATCCACCGTGAGGTTTCAACTGATTTTTACTGTTTGTCTTTGGTTTAAATGATTTAATAACATTTCAACCTTGTTTAGCATTACCTAGTCCAATTGTGCCATAACTGTAGGCCTATTTGTTTGCATCTGTTTCAATGCGGTGCTTATATTTTTTAAGGCGAACCGCTGACTCCACTATTGTTGGAATGTTTCTCACTTCCACTATCGCTAATGTTGCTCACTTCACAGTTATCACTTACGCAGCCACTTCACTCTCATTACAGTTTATTCTGTGTTTCTGAGAGCTTATCCTGCAGTCGTTTTTCTCCAGTCCAAGAACTTCCATCTCGCTTGGTTGGCCTGCCATCCCGAAAGGAACCTACTGCGAATGAAATAGTGATTGCAACTTGCAACGTCCTCTCAGAAACGTCTATATGAACACATCATATGGATGATCCTATTGAGAGTCTTGAGCAGATCGACCCCTAGTCTTTGAGGGCCCTAAGCGAGATTTGGTTGGGAGGCCCCCCCACCTTAAAGTGTTAAAGTAAAGGTTGTGCAGTTTTAAAACTAATGCCATGCAATTATACTCATTTTTCCATGAGGTGGTGATTGCTCTTTAGCAGTTTTAAAGCTAAATTCCTGCAATTCTGCACATTCAAATCAAATCCTACAATTCTACACATTTTGCCTCGACTTCTGCCATTTTCATACGATATCTGAGTGAGAGTGATTAACAAAATCAATGCCCTGTGTGCCCAGTCTGTAATTTGATGATGATAAGGCTACTACTTGGTTTAGATAGCTGGCTAGACTACCTTACCTAGCAATCTAAAAGGTTTTTGCTAACATGGGCTTTGAGTGACTGTCATTGACTGACATAACAACTGAAAAACTGCTCATGCACTACCAAATGTCCAAATTGCAGCTTGTGTATTCTACCTGTATAACTCTCAACAGTAAGATGAGTCCCCAACTGAGTTACTTAACATAAAATAAAGAAAAAAGAAAGTGTGTATTTTGCAAATAGGCTCTGGTCTTGAGTGCCAAATATCAAGTTAAAATGCACGACTGATCATTTTAATTTATCTGTGGGAAAACAGTGCCCTCTTGTGCGTAAAATTGAATCTCCACAAAAGAGGCCATGGAGATGCAGGGTGAGATTATTGTGCATTTGTGCATTGGCCTAACAGACTACACGGTGGCAGACACACTGTTAATTTGGTACTGCTACTGAAACTGCCACTTCTGGCACATTTGTCATTCCTCAATATGCGCTTCTCGAGCGCCGCTCATCACGTTACCACGCAACAACCATCAATGATCACGCAGGACCTAGCGCGTTGCATACTGGGAGTATCTCCGTGATGCTGATTCAGGGTCGCCAGTAGTTACCACAGCCACAAAGTCATAAATCCCGCCTATTTCTACCATTTATATGCTTAAAATCTGAATTTAAACCTAATTCCCTAACCTTAACCCTAACCTTAACCACACTGCTAACCTTATGCCTAACCCTAACCTTAAATTAAGACCAAAAAGCAACAACAAAATCATGCATTTTTACGATAGGTCTATAGTTAGACTTTTGGGCTGTGGTAACTAGTGGAAACCCTGATTCAGAGGAGTAGAACGAAGCGGATAACGGGGAGAATGGAGACTGGTGCAACGACAACAGACACATAGCCTATGTCTTTACCACGACCTCGCTCAAGAAATTATGCACCTCTCAAATTCCTCGCGCACCGATGCCTTACACCGTCGTCAGAAGATAAGGTCTGGATGCAATGTTTTTCTCTTTGTTGAATTGACGTAGATGATCTTGCGGACATAAAGCACATTCAAAGGCATTGGCACCTTGGCTACAATAATGCTGATACACGGTCGCTCGCTTTGCTATGATAACTTGGGAAAGCAAACGTCCCTTTGCTGTTTATAGAGAAGAAAGAAATCTGGAATAGATCAGTGGCAGTCTACAACACAATTATTGGCAACGTTGCCAGATGATGTCAAGAGCTTAAACATGACAATTCGTTCATTTTACATCTATATATCAATAATCATTAATAATTTAGAAAAATTCACCATAATGCAGATTTACGTCAGGGATTTGATTGACTCACGATGGGAGATGTAGTCTTTTACAAGCATCTAGTTGGGTCCCTTTGCGTGGGATTCCCGACTGTAAACGACATTTCCCGTAGTGCCACTTGCGCCCTTCCCATGCAGTGGAATGTTGTATCGCGGTTGAAATGTGTTATATTGGTCCAATAGGTGATTCCCGAAATATTTTTAAGGGGCAGAGTAAAGCTACACAACATGCCCATTGGGCCAAAGGCGCAGTGAAATGGTGAATGTGTGCAATGGTGAATTCTTGGAAAACGTCAAGCCTACTCTGGATGGACTGTGCGCGCCGCCTGACGTTCGAATGGTTGCCTACCCGTTGAGGAAGCACTGAAACTGCAGTGCGGAGAAAATGTAACAGTAGGAGGAGAATGATAGTAGAGCTTATGTGCCCGGGGACTGCTGTTAGTTGCGATGAAGAGGTTGTGCCTTATGGAGTTATATCTAAGGAAAGCATATTAGAAACAGAACGAGTCCCTCCCTGTTGTAGCAGTAAGGTGAGAGCGCAAATGGCAATGCATAGGCCCAACCTCAGATAAGTGCAGTGGGCTACTGAAATGGTAGGCTACACCCTTTCCTAATTACATTTTTGGGGGGGTTGTTTTACATTTTAGTCGTTTAGCAGTCGCTGTTATCCAGATCGACCTACAGTAGTGAGTGAATCCATACATTTTCGGGAATCGAACCCAAAATTTACCGCTCTGGCTTTTTTTTGATTTTGGTTAGTTACAGATTTTGAAGAATATAAAGACAAGACTCAGATATATGCCTACTAAACGGGTTTTGCCAAAGCTGGGTGTGTGTTATTGGAGTTGTTCAATCCAAAGTCCCTAATGCAGGTTACTAAAACCAGGGAGATCTATTTTTCGAAAAAATATCTGCCAGGTAAACTTAATTATTTTTGATATACTTTACTGTAATCAACTAAGTGTAAAATGGCATTATTGAACCTGGAATTAATTACATGTATATTGCTTTATTACTTTACACTCCATTCCTCTGACATCTTTGAGAAGATTTGCAGAATCTGCCTGCTTGTTCTTCAGACTTGCATGTATTGTTGCATTGAGGGTATCTTCCGCACATTGTCTAGCGCAGTGGGAAGCTTCCACACTGGTGTGAGGCTGAGGATGTTCTCTCATGCTTCTGCATTTGATTTGAGAATGCCTTGACCCCAGCTGTTCTAGTAGGTGTGGTGTCTGGCAGGCTGCGCAAGTTTAGGGAATGCCAGCAGGTGTGTGAAATTAGGGGGGCTGCGGCGCTATTTTTGGCCAGCACGGTGCTGTAGTGAGTGGTGCTGTCCAATGTGCTGAAAATAGCTTCTGTCGCACCTGTGCCTATGGATTTCGTTTGCAGCGAATTTGCACGCAATCTATCACACGTTTTAGCGCTAACTGTTGCTGTCCCTGGTGCTGAATCTGCGACCAACACATTTGTTTTGAACGCAGGCCGTGGTGCTGTCCGTGGAGCTGAATTGTTTACTTTTTAGCCCATAGACACATTTGGGGTTCAGAGGCGTTAGTGAGTGAGATGTCTTCAGTTTACAAGGGGTTTGTAGCCTACATTAGTGTGTTTTTCTTCCCAGGTAAATGGCTGAATCAAGTTGGGAGCTGCTGTGCCTCTGTCTGGCCGACCAATGCAGTGTGTAGGGACGGTCGCCCAGCCCGACGAAAACATGAACGGAGCTGGGGAGCAGGTGGACATCCTGTCTCCCAACTGCATGGTGAAGGACCGATGGAAAGTGGTGAGTTTATTTATCTTCAGTGCCATTTTGACCATGTAATTGAGTCTCAACGGAGTGATTGGTTGAATAATTGAGTAATTGATTGAAATTAAATGATTTGAGAATCCCTGATTTGGTATATTCCTTACCCTGATGTGAACTAGCCTGGTCACAGAGCTGTTGGTGCTCTCTTGCCAAATCGTACGGTCAGTATGTTTCCATTAACTTGTCCAGTTATTTCTTGTTGGCATTTAGAAAGTTTTATATAGATTAGATGCGACAATTGCCTGCTAGGGTCCGTTTACATGTAACTATATTTTGTCAATAAAAACAGCTGGGCGTAATGATGCCACACCAACAAACAATAAAACCGTTTTTCGCAAGAACCTACAGTGTCAAAACAAATGAGTGGTTGAAGTGTTTCCATTACCCATTTAGGCAAATTGCTCATTAATAAATTGTCGACAGCCTGTATGCCCTCCCACCTATCTGATTCTTGTCTCAGGTAGCCAGCAAAAGACGGCATGGCCCGATTGCACTAATTGACTAATATTTGCCATATTCTAATAATTCTCTGTGTCATGGTGAAACTTGCACTCCTGTAGAGCTGAAATAATTGGATGGTGAAACTTGCCAGCCAACCAGAAGAGCAAGGTGAAGCAATTCAGGGATTCTTAAAAGTCAGGACATTCTTGTCCTGCAAAGAAGCATTATTTTTTATAGTTGGCAAAATATATTTAGCAAGCAGTAGGCATTTAAAATGAAATGTGGAGTGGAGTTTTATAGTTACACGATGTCATCACGTGCCCTGTGTAAAATTATTCGGCAGTCATAATTCATTCTAAAAACACAGTTTCCACCATCATTTGTCGCAATAAAGAAAGTTAGACAACAATTTTAAATCCATCCCTGTCAAATGGATAAAAATGTTATTGATCTTTAGAACATTTCTGCTATATCTGCCTGCCTTTCCATTACACGTTGCATTAAAAACATTTTGTAGAATTAACCTGGGTCAATGGAAACCTGCCTAGTGCTAGGCGTGACAATGATTATATGAGCTAGCAAGACAGCACAAACAGTTTTGGGACCAGGCTAGTTGAGAACTAGCATTTTTTTAAAGTTCACTTTAAAGAACAGGCAGCAAACCATAATTAGCAGACATCCACATTACTCAGTTTTTTACAGTGTTTATTCTTCTCTGCCACCATTTCCAGCTGAAGAAGATTGGTGGGGGAGGTTTTGGTGAGATCTATGAAGCGTTGGACCTGCTGACCAGGGAGAATGTGGCTCTGAAGGTAGAGTCAGCCCAGCAGCCTAAACAGGTTCTCAAGATGGAGGTGGCCGTCCTCAAGAAACTGCAAGGTAAGGGCCTTTGTGGTTGAGCAGTAACACACACACACACACACACATACACACATGCACACACATGTTACAGGTGTGGTTAAGCACCTGTAACGCTACCCATACAAAGCACCTATTAAAACCCCAAAGGTTGTGGGTTCAGTCCCTGGTGCCGCCTTTGCCAGTCTTTCCCTCCTCTTGCACTATACAGTATATAGCCCTCTGTGATGGAATTCCACTCTCCTGTTATGAAATAGATAGAAAGTGCAAGTTAAGGGCAGGTGTCTATCAGGGAGGGATAGGGATCACTAAGGACATGATCAATCAATGACAACATCACCTTGTACATGAATAAGCATGGTGAGGTTAATTAAGTTGTCTATCTATGGTCTACAGTGAAGTGAGGTAAATGTCCGCCTGTCTAGCTATTTGATGTTCGTGTTATTGGCATCTGTCTGGTTGAAGGTGTCATGATTGTTTGTTGTGCTCTGGGGTTGGATGAGTTGGGTAGGCAATCGGTTGACATGTCTGTTGCACTGGGGTTTATACTGCTTTGTGCAAAATTATATTTTGGCATTGAGTGTTTCACATTGTTGGAATCCCGGAAAAAACAGCTTGCCACAATCCAACTGAGCATGAGCATATTGTGTTGAACTATGCAGAGATTCTAATCTCTTAGGCAGAATTTATTTGGGGGTATTTCTGTGGCTTGTTCTGGTCTATAGCCCCAGGAACAGATACAGAACTGTGACTGCTGGCAGGGAGGATTGCTAATGAGCATGAAACTGTGTGAGTGTGTGTCTGCTTGGCTGTGCTTCTGTTATTGAGCACCCTTCTTCAAATGACTTGGGGAAATACCCTGAATGCTCTCTTACTACTGTTATTTAAATGCAACTCAACCTTGAAAGACAATGGTCATTGAATGCTCTCTTACTACTGTTATTGTAATGCAAATCAACCTGAAAGACTAAGGTCATTGGAAATTACTTGCCTGAAGTTAGCATGCCCTAATTGTATTGTATGACTAAATCTAGGGACTACCTGACTTTTAATATGTTTAATTCTCTGATAAATGCCTCATTCATATAGGAAGATACCACATTCTGAATGTATCAGGTCCTAGGAAAGCAATCTGATCCAAATTCTTCTAACAATGATGCAAAATGTTTTGGGATTATTACAAGGGTTGGTCTAATATCCAACTGAATCAGTTGTTTAACTGTGATGGTACAAGTCAATTTATAGATAGCTAATGTTATACTTACTGTATTGTAACATTTACACTAACTTCTCCATTCTTTCACAGGAAAAAATCATGTATGTAAATTCATCGGATGTGGAAGGAACGAGAAGTTTAACTATGTGGTCATGCAACTTCAGGTAACCATTTATCAAAACAGTCTGATAGAATTGCCTTAGGTAGAGAGAATCACAGCCAAGGCTACAAATATATAGAAAACAGTGAATGAAAATTAATTATCTCTCTCTCCGTCTCTCTCCCCCCCTCTCCCTCTCTCTCCCCCCTCTCTCCCTCTCTCCATCCCCCCTCTCTCCCTCCCTAACCTCCCTCCCACTCCCACTCCCACTGCCCCTCCCTCTTTCTCTTTCTCTCTCCCCTTTTTCTCCTCCCCCTCTTCCCATTTCCCTCTCTCTCCCCCACCCTCTCCCCATCTCTCTCCCTCTCCTCCCCGCCCTCTCCCCCACTCTTACCCTACCCATTCTCCCCCCCAGCAGGGGAGAAACCTAGCAGACCTGAGGAGGAGTCAGCCTCGCGGCACCTTCACCATGAGCACCACTCTACGCCTGGGCAAACAGATTCTGGAGTCCATAGAGGCCATCCACTCTGTGGGCTTCCTGCACAGAGACATCAAGCCTGTAGGTGGCGCTCTCAGTAACTATTACCTTAAAGCCTGCAGGTTTAAAGCATTATGATGTGTAGTTGCAATGCATTGTAAGGGATAGAAAGAATGGTGGTGAGATAGAGAGAACGAAAGAGAGTGAGAGAGCGAGTGGGGGTGAGAGAGCGAGACAGATGGGAGTGTGTGAGAGAGAGTGAGGGAGTGAGTGGGGGTGAGACAGAGCGAGACAGATGGAAGTGTGTGAGAGAGAGGGAGAAAGAGAGACTAGGGCTGCATGATATGGGCAAAATATCTCATTGCGATTACATTTTTTTTACCAAATATTGTGATTGCAATTTGTATCGCAATATAGAGTAGACCAAAACACTTTGGTGAACTGTTGGAATCATAGAAATGTAGAATGATTTATATTAAGAGGAAAAGTGGAAAGCAGCATCGTTTTTGTTTGGAACAATCTGTTTGACCTAACAGAACAGCATGGAAACTTATAGTGAATCTAACAGCGGGGAGGAGGAACTGCGATAGGAGAGCGGGGCTTGGTGTGTGTGGGAAGTAGCCGCAAGAGTAGAAAAAACAACAAAGTAAAACTAGAAAACGGATGTCATACGTGGCTGGGTAGAATTTCTAAATATTGCATGCGATATGGATCTCTTACGATATGGATCTCTTGCAATATAGGTCTCTTGTGATGTGGATCTCTTGCGATATGGATACTGCACATCAATATTTCAATTTTGATCTGAATTTGATTAATTAAGCAGCCGTAAGAGAGACCATGTTGATCTCAGTCTGTGTGCTCAAAAATGGATAGCACTTTGGGTTAGTGAGCCTCAACGTAACATCTAGGCTTTACTGGCGCCAATATTGTCAATTAAAACCAATAGAAGTCTAATTCGTTTAGGTGCTTGGCAAAAGCTAGTCTCACGTCTATACAATGACAGGGGGAAACACTGCTTTGGGCTTCACCTGTTTATATTCCTGTGATGTCCTCAACTCAATCTGTTTCTCTGTTTTTTTCCAGTCTAACTTTGCTATGGGTCGACTCCCCTCCACCTATAGAAAGTGCTTCATGTTAGACTTTGGCCTGGCTCGCCAGTACACCAACACTACCGGAGAGGTTCGACCGGTAAGTAGCCGTGGAAGGATTTTGTTAATGTCATGTTTTACAGTATGTTAATATTCAAAGCTATTGAATCATTCTAACAACAATATATATATAATATGATATAGGCTAATATACAGTTGGCAGTGTTGTAAAGTACTTAAGTAAAATTACTTTAAAGTACTAAGTCGTTTTTTTGGGTATCTGTACTTTACTTTATTATTAAAATTTTTGACAACTTTTTCTTTTACTTCACTACATTCCTAAAGAAAATTATGTACTTTTTACTCCATACATTTTCCCTGACACCCAAAAGTGCTCGTTACATTTTGAATGTTTACCAGGACAGAAAATGGTCTAATTCAAACTTATCAAGAGAACATCCCTGGTCATCCCTACTGCGTCTGATATGGCGGACTCACTAAACACATGCTTTGTTTGTAAATTATGTCTGATAGTTGGAGCGTGCCCCTGGCTATCTGTAAATAAATAAAAACTAGAAAATGTGGTCGAATGCTTTGCCTAATATAAGGAATTTGAAATGATTTACACTTGTACTTTTACTTATGATACTTAAGTATATTTAAAACCAAATACTTTTAGACTTTTACTCAAGTCGTTTTTTACCGGGTGACTTTCCTTTTTACTTGAGTCATTTTCTATTAACGTATCTTTACTTTTACTATGACAAGTATGACAATTTGGTACTTTTCCCACAACTGACAGTTGGCAAACAAGATGCAGGCTAATATACAGATGGCTAGCCTGATACAGGCTAATATACAGTTGGCTAGCCTGATACAGGCTAATATACAGTTGTCTAGCCTGATACGGGCTAATATAGTCAAAGTCACCATTATTAGTCAGTTGTACAACCGAATGCCTTCAACTGAAATGTGTCTTCCGCATTTAACCCAACCCCTCTGAATCAGAGAGGTGCGGGGGGCTGCCTTGATCGACATCCACGGCGCCCTGCCTTAATCGACATATTCGGCGTCCAGGGAACAGTGGGTTAACTGCCTTGTTCAAGGGCAGAACGACAGATTGTCTAGCCTGATACAGGCTAATATACAGTTGGCTAGCCTGATACAGGCTAATATACAGTTGTCTAGCCTGATACAGGCTAATATACAGTTGGCTAGCCTGATACCGGCTAATATACGGTTGGCTAGCCTGATACGGTCTAATATACGGCTGGATAGCCTGATACAGGCTAATATACAGTTGTCTAGCCTGATACGGGCTAATATACAGTTGGCTTGCCTGATACAGGCTAATATACAGTTGGTTAGCCTGATACGGGCTAATATACGGTTGGCTAGCCTGATACAGGCTAATATACAGTTGTCTAGCCTGATACGGGCTAATATACGGTTGGCTAGCCCGATACGGGCTAATATACGGTTGGCTAGCCTGATACAGGCTAATATAGCACTCACTTCTGTTATCATGAAGTGCTTTGAGAGACTAGTCAAGGATCATATCACCTCCACCTTACCTGCCATCCTAGACCGACTTCAATTTGCATACCACCCCAATAGGTTCACAGACAATGCAATCGCCATCACACTGCACACTGCCCTATCCCATCTAGACAAGAGGAATACCTATGTAAGAATGCTGTTCATCGACTACAGCTCAGCATTCAACACCATAGTACCCTCCAAGCTCATCGTTAAACTCGAGGCCCTGCATGTCAACCCCGCCCTGTGCAATTGGGTCCTGGACTTTCTGACGGACCGCCACCCAGGTGGTGAAGGTAGGAAACAACAGCTCCACTTCGCTGATCCTCAACACTGGGGCCCCACAAGGGCGCATGCTCAGCCCCCTGCTGTACTCCCTGTTCACCTATGACTGCGTGGCCATGCACGCCTCCAACTCAATCATCAAGTTTGCAGACGACACAACAATAGTGGGCTTGATTACCAACCATGACGAGACAACCTACAGGGAGGAGGTGAGGGCACTCGGAGTGTGGTGTTAGGAAAACAACCTCTCACTCAACATCAACAAAACAAAGGAAATTATCGTGGACTTCAGGGAAACACCAGAGGGAGCATGCCCCTATCCACATCGACGGGACAGCAGGTGGAAAGTTTTAAGTTCCTCGGCGTACACATCACGGACAAACTGAAATGGTCCACCCACACAGACAGTGCGGTAAAGAAGGCCGCAACAGTGCCTCTTCAACCTCAGGAGGCTGAAGAAATTTGGCTTGTCACCCAAAACCCTCACAAACTTTTACAAATGCAAAATTGAGAGCATCGTGTCAGGCTGTATCACCGCCTGGTACGGCAACTGCACCGCCCACAACCGCAAGGCTCTCTAGAGGGTGGTGTGGTCTGCACAACGCATCAACGGGGGCAAACTACCTGCCCTCCAGGACACCTACAGCACCCGATGTCACAGGAAGGCCAAAAAGATCATCAAGGACAACAACCACCCGAGCCACTGCCTGTTCACCCCGCTTCCATCCAGAAGGCAAGGTCAGTACAGGTGCATCAAAGCTGGGACCATGAGACTGAAAAACAGCTTCTATCTCAGGGCCATCAGACTGTTAAACAGCCATCACTAACACAGAGAGGCTGCTGCTTACATACAGACTCAAAATCATTGGCCACTTTAATAAATGGATCTCTAGTCACTTTAACCTCTTAGCGCGCCGATCCCTTTAGCGGGATCGTTTTCAGAGCAAACATAACGCGCCAAATTCAAAATACATATTCGTAATACATATTCGTAATATTTAACTTCGATATACAAGTGTTGCATAGTGTTGCATAGCCATCAAAAGCTCTGCTTCTTGGCAATATCACTGCGTTGTCAGATTTTAAAAAGGCTTTACGGCGAAAGCACTACATTTGATTGTTTGAGGCTAGTACCTCACATATTTTCCACATTAGCATAAATTCATATCCAGCTCGGTTCTCAAAATATCCATATCACAGCTAATATAAATCGCTTACCTTTCAAATAACTTCTTCTGAGGTCTTCCCAAGTGTCCAAACAAGATAATCCATGGTTCTTTTGTTAGAAAAAGTAAATAATTATATCCATAAATATCCGTTGTTTTTGGCACGTTACGTTCAGCTACTCCACCAAGCATTGTCAGTCTACTCGCCCGTTTTACAGTGAAGGGATCGCGTTCAAATTATACCTCTCATCTTTTCACAAACAAATCAAATATCATTAATAATGCATCCTTATGTATTCTTTTTATGAATAATAGCGATCATATTTTACAAGAACGGTAAGTGAAAGCGTTAAAAGGCGAAAAGAAAGTTGGTCGCTGAAGCGCGTTCACGTTCTCGTGAACGTGCACGTCTGTTTACCTATTTTCCTACCCGTAGTAATTCTCTCTCTCTAAGGATCTGGTCAGAGCTTTTTCCTCCATACCCTTTCCAGAGACTGTTGACATCTAGTGGAAGCCATAAGTACTGCAACCTCGGTCCTATTCCCCATAGAAAAATATTACATGGGCTTCAAAATGAGAGGAGAGCCAAAGAAAAATAAATTCCGGACAGAAATTTCTCTGGTTTTTGCCTGCTAAATCTGTTCTGGAATAGCCACAGACTATATCTTAATGGTTTTATAAACTTCAGAGTGTTTCCTATCCAATAGTACTAAATATGTAAATATCCTAGTTTCTGGCCATGAGTGGTAGGCATTTAACTTTGGGCACGTCAGACAGGCGAAAATTCGGAAAATGGGACCCTAGCTGGAAGAGGTTAATAATGCCACTTTAATCATGTTTACAACTTGCATTACTCATCTCATATGTATATACTGTATTCTATACCACCTGTTGCATCTTGCCTAATCCGCTCAGTCATTGCTCATCCATAAATGTATATGTACATATTCTTATTCCATCCCTTTACTTAGATTTGTGTGTATTAGGTAGTTGTTGTGGAATTGTTAGATTACTTGTTAGATATTACTGCACTGTCAGAACTAGACGCACAAACATTTCGCTACACTCGCATTAACATCTGCTAATCATGTGTATGTGACCAATAAAATTTGATTTGATTTGATACAGTTGGCTATCCTGATACAGGCTAATATACAGTTGTCTAGCCTGATTCAGGCTAATATACAGTTGTCTAGCCTGATTCAGGCTAATATACAGTTGTCTAGCCTGATACAGGCTAATATACAGTTGTCTAGCCTGATCCCAGCTAATATACAGTTGGCTAGCCTGATACCGGCTAATATACAGTTGGCTAGCCTGATACAGGCTAATATACAGTTGTCTAGCCTGATACATGCTAATATACAGTTGTCTAGTCTGATGCCGGCTAATATACAGTTGGCTAGCCTGATACCGGCTAATATACAGTTGTCTAGCCTGATACAGGCTAATATACAGTTGTCTAGCCTGATACAGGCTAATATACAGTTGTCTAGCCTGGTACAGGCTAATATACAGTTGGCTAGCCTGATACCGGCTAATATACAGTTGGCTAGCCTGATACCGGCTAATATACAGTTGTCTAGCCTGATACAGGCTAATATACAGTTGTCTAGCCTGATACAGGCGAATATACAGTTGTCTAGCCTGATACAGGCTAATATACGGTTGTCTAGCCTGATACCGGCTAATATACAGTTGTCTAGCCTGATACAGGCTAATATACGGTTGGCTAGCCTGATACAGGCTAATATACAGTTGGCTAGCCTGATACGGGCTAATATACGGTTGGCTAGCCTGATACAGGCTAATATACAGTTGTCTAGCCTGATACGGGCTAATATACAGTTGGCTAGCCTGATACCGGCTAATATACAGTTGGCTAGCCTGATACGGGCTAATATACAGTTGTCTAGCCTGATACAGGCTAATATACAGTTGTCTAGCCTGATACAGGCGAATATACAGTTGTCTAGCCTGATACAGGCTAATATACAGTTGTCTAGCCTGATACAGGCTAATGTACAGTTGTCTACCCTGATACAGGCTAATATACAATTGGCTAGCCTGATACAGGCTAATATACAGTTGTCTAGCCTGATACAGGCTAATATACAGTTGTCTAGAATGATACAGGCTAATGTACAGTTGTCTACCCTGATACAGACTAATATACAGTTGTCTAGCCTGATACCGGCTAATATACAGTTGTCTAGCCTGATACAGGCTAATATACAGTTGGCTATCCTGATACCGGCTAATATACAATTGGCTAGCCTGGGCAAAAGGGGAGATTCTTTCTGCTTTTCTTCTTGCTGACTCAGCCTCCAGTCATCGATTAGATAGGCAGGCCTGTACTGCACATATAGAACAGCGACGGGACTACACACACACACACACACGCACGCACACACACACACATACACGCACGCACACACAAACACACTGTTGTAAATTCTAACGTGCCGTTTCTGAGGCACTATTCCTGGGACTCCCTTCAGAATGGAATGGGTGTTACTATCAAAATGGTGGTGCACATGCCCAGTTTCCAGTTATTGTATCAGAGATGCCAATGACCATTAGAAACTAGAAACACTAGGAAGATGTCCAAGAAGATGATGTCATCTGATTATGGTACATTTACGTTATGCCTTAAGCTTTAAAAATTCATTAGTTAATAGTTTGTTAACGTTAATTAATGCATAATTTATTTGGAAATTGCCTTGTTATATGTTCACATAGCGTTGATGTTAAAGGACAAATCAACTCAAAAACAATCTTTTGGTATTCTTTTCATTAGGCCACTGTTGACACAGTCCCAAAAACACATGCAAAACATTTTGGGACTGTATCAACAGTGGACCAATGCAAAAATACTAAAAGATAGTTTTAAGTGGATTTTTCCTTTAAGGTTTTTACAGATGTTATGCTGCCATGTGATGCTGTTCCTTATTCACCTGTGTGGTTTTATTTTTTGCAGTTTTGCTGTTCCTTTTTGGCCTTTTCTGTTCGAAGCGCATGCTTGTGATCCGTCTCATCAGTAAGGTGCTTGATCCCATTTACGTTTTTATTATCTCTCCCTGCCTGAGATATTTTTCATATCCTTCCTCGTCTCGTTTTAGGTTTTCATTTAAGTACTTTAGTTCCATCAATGTCTGTGGAAAATTATGTTTCAGGTTTTGTCCTGAAAAGAGAACTTACCGCATTTTATTTTCCAGCCCAGAACTGTGGCGGGATTTCGGGGAACTGTTCGTTATGCGTCAGTGAATGCTCATAAAAACAAAGTAAGTGTCTTTTTGGGGTGAGAAAATGAAATGCACTACAAATGAATTACAATCTTGAGGGTTTTGTGTTACATCAGTTTGTCAGGAAATCTAAAATAGCTGTTGTGTATGTACTCCAGTAAATCATGAAAATTATTATCTGATTAATTCATGTTTTACCTTCTCAGGAAATGGGTCGCCATGACGATCTATGGTCGCTATTTTACATGTTGGTAGAGTTTGCAGTCGGTCAGTTACCATGGAGAAAAATTAAAGATAAGGTGAGCTACTATCTACTGTTGCTATTATAATTATTACAATTCCCAGTATCAGTTGTTTCCAATATTTCTTCATTCTGGTCTAGGGGACCTAAGGGGTGCAGTAGAGAATGGTTACTGGTGTCTGCTGGTGTCTGCTGGGCTCAACTGGTATCTAATGCTTTCTACTGTATCTCTTGTTTGTTACCAGGAGCAAGTGGGTCAGATTAAGGAGCGCTACGACCACAGAATGCTGCTCAAACACATGCCTTCTGAGTTTTATATCTTCCTGGATCATGTTTTAGGCCTTGACTACTTCACCAAACCAGATTACCAGGTACCTACTGTTCACTTCCTGCACGTGCATTCAAATTGTTTATCCCCCACTGAACCTTGTTTTTCTGGCGTTCATTTCAGTGAACAAGACATGGAAGTGTGGCAATGTGAGACTAACTCCCATACCATAGCCTCTCTCTTAATTTTCAGTAATGAAACTATTCAGAAACCTTCCGAAGTAAATACATTTTAGTACTTAAAGTAAAGCTTATTATTGTATAGCATTGTAGGTTTGGTTGAATTTTACCTTCATACCTTACTTACATTTTTCCCAAAAACCTTTTCTCTGTGATCGTCTATGCAGTTGCTGATGTCGGTGTTTGAGAACAGTATGAAGGAACATATCATCACAGAGAACGAGCCTTTTGATTGGGAGAAGGGAGGGACAGATGGAGTGCCTCTGTCCACCAGCACGTCAACGCCCCCTCAACAGAACACACGACAGACTCCCGCCGTGATCGGGTAAGGGAATCAAAATGAGCTATTTAGCTTTATGCAACTGTGAGGATTTGTAAAATGTTGTGTAACATGAAAAGGGAATCACACTTCGAAACATTAAAAACGCATCCACATGAAGATGAACGCTTCACGGAAACATGGCTCACTCAGGACACGTTATCTGAGTCGGTACAGCCACCTGGTTTCTCCACGCATCGCGTCGACAGAAACAAACATCTATTTGGTATTTGGTAAGAAGATCATAACAACATACAGGAACTCAAGTCCTTTTGTTCACCTGACATAGAATTCCTTACAATCAAATGCCGACCGCATTATCTACCAAGAAAATTCTCCTTGATTATAATCACAGCCGTGTATATCCCCCCTCAAGCTGACACATCGACAGCACTGAAAGAAATCCATTGGACTCTATGTAAATTGGAAACCACATATCCTGAGGCTGCATTTATTGTGGCTGGGGATTTTAATAAGGCTAATTTGAAAACAAGGCTCCCGAAATTTTATCAGCATATCGAATGTGCCACCCGGGCTGGTAAAATCCTTGATCATTGTTATTCTAACTTCCGTGATGAATACAAGGCTATTCTCCGCCCTCCTTTCCGCAAGTCTGACCACAACTCCATTTTGTTGCTCCCAGCCTACAGACAGAAACTAAAACAGGAAACGCCCGTTCTCCGGTCTGTTCAACGCTGGTCCGACCAATCTGATTCCATGCTGCAAGATTGCTTTGAGCATGTGGACTGGGATATGTTCCGGATAGCATCGGACAACAACATTGATGTATACGCTCATTCGGTGAGCAAGTTTATTAGCAAGTGCATTGGTGATGTTGTACCCATAGCAACCATTAAAATCTTCCCCAACCAGAAACCGTGTATTGATGGCAGCATTCGCGCAAAACTGAAAGCGCGAACCACTGCTTTTAACCAGGGTAAGGCGACCGGAAACATGACTGAATACAAACAGTGTAGCTATTCCCTCCGCAAGGCAATCAAACAAGCTAAGCGTCAATATAGAGACAAAGTAGAGTCACAATTCAACGGCTCAGACACGAGAGGAATGTGGCAGGGTCTACAGTCACGGACTACAAAAAGAAAACCAGCCCCGTTGTGGACCACGTCGTCCTGCTCCCAGACAAACTAAACAACTTCTTTGCCCCCTTTGAGGACAATACAGTGCCACCGACACGGCCCGCTACCAAAACCTGTGGGCTCTCCTTCACCGCAGCCAACGTGAGTAAAACTTTTAAATGTGTTAACCCTCGCAAGGCTGCTCGCCCAGATGGCATCCCTGGCCGTGTCCTCAGAGCATGCGCAGACCAGCTGGCTGGTGTGTTTACGGACATATTCAATCAGTCCCTATCTCAGTCTGCTGTTCACCCATGCTTCAAGAGGGCCACCATTGTTCCTGTTCCCAAGAAAGCTAAGGTAACTGAGCTAAATGACTATCGCCCCGTAGCACTCACTTCCGTCATCATGAAGTGCTTTGAGAGACTAGTCAAGGATCATATCACCTCCATCCTGCCAGACACCCTGGACCCACTCCAATTTGCTTACCGTCCCAATAGGTCCACAGACGACGCAATCGCAATCACGCTGCATACTGCCCTAACCCATCTGGACAAGAGGAATACCTATGTAAGAATGCTGTTCATCGACTACAGCTCAGCATTTAACACCATAGTTCCCTCCAAGCTCGTCATTAAGCTCAAGACCCTAGGTCTCGATCCAGCCCTGTGCAACTGGGTCCTGGACTTCCTGACGGGCCAGCCCCAGGTGGTGAGGGTAGGAAACAACATCTCCACCCCGCTGATCCTCAACATTTGGGCCCCACAAGGGTGCATTCTCAGCCCTCTCCTGTACTCCCTGTTTACCCATGACTGCGTGGCCAAGCACGCATCCAACACAATCATCAAGTTTGCTGACGACACTACAGTGGTAGGCTTGATTACCAATAACGACAAGACGGCCTACAGGGAGGAGGTGAGGGCCCTCGGGGTGTGGTGTCAGGAAAATAACCTCTCACTCAACGTCAACAAAACAAAGGAGATGATCGTGGACTTCAGGAAACAGGAGAGGGAGCACCCTCCTATCCACATCGACGGGACAGTAGTGGAGAAGGTGGAAAGTTTTAAGTTCCTCGGCGTACACATCACGGACAAATGGTCCACCCACACAGACAGCGAGGTGAAGAAGGCAAACCAGCGCCTGTTCAACCTCAGGAGGCTGAAGAAATTCGGCTTGTCATCTAAAACACACACAAACTTCTACAGATGCACAATCGAGAGCATCCTGTCGGGCTGTATCACCGCCTGGTACGGCAACTGCTCTGCCCACAACCGTAAGGCTCTCCAGAGGGGAGTGAGGACTGCACAACGCATCACCGGGGGCAAACTACCTGCCCTCCAGGACACCTACAGCACCCGATGTCACAGGAAGGCCAAAAAGATCATCAAGGACAACATCCACCCGAGCCACTGCCTGTTCACCCCTCTATCATCCAGAAGGCGAGGTCAGTACAGGTGCATCAAAGCTGGGACCGAGAGACTGGAAAACAGGTTCTATCTCAAGGCCATCAGACTGTTAAACAGTCATCACTAACATTGAGTGGCTGCTGCCAACATACTGACTTAAATCTCTAGCCACTTTAAATAATAGGAATTGGATGTAACAAACGTATCACTAGCCACTTTAAACAATTTTGTATATAATGTTTACATATCCTACATTACTCAGCTCATATGTATATACTGTACTCCATACCATCTACTGCATCTTGCCTACGCCGGTCAGCCATCGCTCATCCATATATTTATATGTGCTTACTCGTATTCATTCCTTTACTCTTGTGTGTATAAGGTAGTTGTTGTGAATTTCTTAGATTACTTGTTAGATACTACTGCATGGTCGGAACTAGAAGCACAAGCATTTCGCTACACTCGCATTAACATCTGCTAACCATGTGTATGTGACAAATAACATTTGATTTGATTTGATTATCAGCATGATTTAACAGCAGAAAGGAATTCAAAGGGAATCACACTTCAAAACATTTTGGACACATCAATATGAAATATGAAAACATCAAGCCAGCCAAGAGATTACACAATTCCCATTTACCAGTAGCCTAGTTCACTTAAAGAATCATGAACAAACAGTCTATTGCTGGGTTGTGACAATTCATTCAGATTTAGAATGTAACTGTGAGGATTTGTAACACACTGTTCGCAAGTGATATAGGATATTTTAGACAACGACACTAATTTAATATATCGCCTGGTCATTTTGAATGTGAGAGAATGTGTTCTCATTAATGTAATAATTATTGAGAATGTTCTCAATAACTTACCTTGTTAAATACAGGTAATGAAAGAATGATTTAAAAATTAAGAAAATAGTCAATATCAGTCCATGTTCTGTGATTTCCCAGGGTGGTGAACGTGACTCTGGTTCCTGGGGAGCTGCCGAGGGAGAACACAGATGACGTTCTACAAGACGAGCACCTGAGTGACCAGGAGAACGCACCACCTGCAGTACCCAGCAGGCCTTGCGAGGGGACACCTCCCCAGGTGGAAGCCGATGCGTGGAACGACACCGACTTAAACCGCAACCAACTCAGGATCAGCATCAGCAAGGTACAGGAGGGACCATCTAATATGTCCTCATTGTATCTCACTGTGGTACTGGCAGCACTATGAAACATTGTCTTACAGTCTTTAAATATATTAAAACGGTAGAAGTACATTAGAATGGCTAGTTTACTTTCTTGTTGGTTTTCAATGACCCTCTATTATGTTCAGAGGATATAGACCATAGAAATAGAATGAATGGAATGGGCTTGCAAGCTCTAACCCTGACAATTTGACTGGTAAACTCATGGGTGCACTTGCAATGGCTGCCTGGTATTGTGATGCAATCATTTCCATGGTAATGTAGAATGTTCATTCAAATGATGTTAACTTATGTGGCTCATGCAATGGAATGTCTTTTTTGTTATGTCAGTTGAGTTGAATAAGCATATCACAGCGCATATTGATGGTCATGGCTAGAAGGGATCCAGCTTTTGTCAAATTAACATCAGATTTGATGTTTTGTAGCAGGTTAGGAGAACTTATTCAGCAGGTTAGGAGAATTAACGTAGCAGGTTAGGATAATTAGGTTAAGGTTAGGGAAAGGGTTAGAGTTAGCAAAAATGCAAAAAATAAATGACGTTAATTTGACAAAAGCAGGATCCCTTCTAGCCAAGACACATATTGATGGGTAGACTTCCTGCTTTTACTTCCTGCTTTTACTACCTGCATTGCTCCTTTGGGTACTCTCGCAATGGTAGCCAGTCCACCCATTATACCATCATTGACTTGAATGGGGTCTCATTCTCATTTCAATGATATAGACATACCTGGTTGTAGATAGACCAGGAGATATATTTCAGGTATTGTGTTTACCATGAATTTAAAGTGCTCAAACATGGTAAAGTACATAATAACACCTTTACAATACAATTCAAGCTGCTATATACCTGCAATACACAATAGGTCTAACTCTTGACAGCGATAGTTAACAGTGGTAACCATAGAAACGCTCTTTCCCCCAGGGGCAGTTGGCTGCGGAGGAAGAGGAGCCTGCTAGAGGGGTGTGTCCTGATGCCCTCGTGGGTGGAGCTCCCCCAGAAATGACAGGTGCTCAGGTCTGCGCTCTGCGGTACCGGAGGATCAACAGCCCAGAGTCAGACCGTCTGTCTGCCGCAGACGGGAGACCAGACGTCTACGACAAACGAGGGTGAGGGCGCTATACACTGAGTATACAAAACATTAGGAACACCAGCTCTTTCATGACAGACTGACCAGGTGAGTCCAGGTGAAAGCTATGATCCCTTATTGATGTCATAAATCCACTTCAATCAGTGTGGATAAAGGGGAGGAGACAGGCTAAACAAAGATTTTTAAGCCTTGAGACAATTGAGATAAGGATTGTATATGTTTGCCATTCAGAGGGTGAATGGGCAAGACAAAAGATTTAAGTGCTTTTGAACAGGATATGGCCAGCAGCATACCACCCTGCATCCCGTTGCTGGCTTGCTTTTGAAGCTAAGCAGGGTTGGTCCTGGATGGGAGACCAGATGCTGCTGGAAGTGGTGTTGGAGGGCCAGTAGGAGGCACTCTTTCCCCAGGGCAGTGATTGGGGACATTGCCCTGTGTAGGATGCTGTCTTTCGATTGGGATGTTAAACGGTGTCCTGACTCTCTGTGGTCACTAAAGATCCCATGGCACTTATTGTAAGAGTAGGGGTGTTAACCCTGGTGTCCTGGCTAAATTCCTAATCTGGCCCTCATATCATCACGGTCACTTAATCATCCCCAGGTTACAATTGGTTCATTCCTCTCCCCTGTAACTATTCCCCAGGTCGTTGCTGTAAATTATAATGTGTTCTCAGTCAACTTACCTGGTAAAATAAGGGTTAAATAAATAAAATGGTAGTAGGTTCCTGGATCACTGGTTTGAGTCAAGAATTGCAATGCTACTGGATTTTTCATGCTCAACAGTTTCCTGTGTGTATCAAGAATGGTCCACCATCCAAAGGAAATCCAGCCAATTTAACACAACTTTGGGAAGCAATGGAGTCAACATGGGCCAGCGTCCATGTGGAATGCTTTCGACACCTTGTAGAGTCCATGCCCCAATTGCGCTGTTCTGGGGGCAAAAGAGGGTGCAGCTCAATATTAGGAAGGTGTTCCTAATGTTTTGTTCACTCAGTGTATAGTGCAGACAAGTTATACACTGCTGTGCATATGTATACTTTATGTACACACCACACATCAATCAATCAAATAGATTTTATAAAGCCCTTTTTGAAAAGATCAAGCATTGGAGAGGCAGAAACACAGTGGCTAGGAAAAACCCCTTAGAAGACAGGAACCTGGGAACAAACCTATAGAGGAACCAGGCTGCGAGGGGTGGCCAGTCCTCTTCTGGTTGTATTGGGTAGAGATTTAAGAGTACATGGCCATTAGGGCCAGATCGTTTTTTCAAGATGTTCAAACGTTCATAGATGACCAGCAGGGTCAGACAGTAACCATGGCTATGGAGCAGCCATACTCAACAGGTCGACTGCAGTTCGGCTCCGAACCCAGAATGGCGTCAATACGGACCGCGGGTCCTGACACAAAAAAAATTGAAAGAGATGGAGTGGGAGCCTAACTGTGGCAGAGAGGAAAATGTGCAGTTTTCATAGCTAATCTCATACTTTTCTACACATTTTGCAATGAAGCTGAGAGAACATTTTGTAGTTTTACAGCAAATTTCCTGTAATTATAAATATTTTTGCCATGGCTTGTGACGTGTTCATATCCTATCTGGGGAGTGGGGGGGGTGACCTCCAGGGGGCCCCCAACCCCCCAAAAAGAAACAATGTTTTATAAAATGTTCAGAGCCCGCTGACTGCGGGGGACACACACAAACACTGAAAACACATTAAAACACAAAACATTAACATTTACCAAGGTTTTTGACAATGATTTTGTGTCTCCCTACCAGGTCTCGTATGGACATCCTGGGATCCCCGTCCCGCCACGTGCAGTCCTCCCAGCCGGCCCAGATGCACTCCCTGGAGGGAGGAGGTGGGGACCGGCATGGGGGCAATGGTAGACCAGGTCAAGAGATCTCCGTAGCCTCTGTGGCCGACCCTGAGGCCCACAGTAACGCGTTCATCCGATCTGTACCACTCGCCGAGGAGGAAGACTTTGACAGCAAGGAGTGGGTGATCATCGACAAGGAGACTGAGCTCCAGGACTTCCTGGGTCTCCTGGGCCCGGGGCCTGAGCCTACCACCTCGGGGCCCACCACCGACGAGGAGCCTGAGGAGCTGAGGCCCCTGGACGAAATGGAGGAGTGGAGGAGGTTACGGGCAGCTGGAGGTGGAGAGGTGGTGGTGAGGCCGAAGATGCGAGCAGGAGGCATTGGGGTTCCGCCAGAAGGGGAGGGATCTAATGGGGCCAGTCCTGGGTACCCAGGTTATCACACTCTGCCTCAAAGTCGCGGACAAAGACCACGGCCACAGTCGGAGCACTTTGGAGCTCACGGACAGGTAAGAGCAATGGGCTGTGGGGTAGAGAAATGGTCTGTGTTTTGGTGTGTGAGTGTTCGTCTGGTTTGGGGTCCACTTGAACTGAATTGAAATTCTAATTAAATTGAAATGGACTGTCTTTGCCTGCGTCTTTTTGCGGGTCTATGTCTAGGTTACCCTGTTATTTCCTGTGTCGACAATGTAACTGGACACAATTTGAAAGAATGGTATACTTATTCTTAATCTTCTCAGGCTTTGGTAGTAACTTTTTGAAGGTCCATAAATGTGTATGTATACCCACTGTTCATTTGATCATTTTCAGTGCATTGCAGAGCTTACTGTTTTTCCGCTTCATCTATCCACTGACTAAAGCCTACAATGGCAAAGCTGTCACAAAGTCAATGAATAATATGTGTACTGTATTTATACCGGTAGTGTTGTGTTTAGTAAGTCATCCAGTGTATGCACCAGCACTGCAGATTCCTATACCCTAAAAAAATGTACTTCCTCCATCCGGGATACACAGCTGTGCAAACAAACTTCATGAAGCACAGCAGTATGGAGGAACTGTTATCTGCAATGACTGAATTACAGCCATAGTTTTAATAACATTAATTTGGGCAGTTACATAGATTTACGTCACTGAAATGGGTGGAGTTTCCATCTGTAAATGGTCTGCAGATGGTCATACTATCAACTAACATCTGTCTCATCTGTTGCTTGCTAAGGTTACGGTTAGGGTTAGGTTTAGAAAAAGGATAAGGGTTAGGGTAAGGGTTAAGTTTAGAGATAGGATAAGGGTTAAGGTCAGGTTTAGAGCTAGGGTTAGGCAGTGGTGGAAAAAGTACCCAATAGAAAGTTACTCAAGTAGAGGTGAAAGTCAGCCAGTATAATACTACTTGAGTTAAAGTCTAAAAGTATTTGGTTTTAAATATTTAAATATATCAAAAGTAAATGTAATTGCTAAAATATACTCAAGTATCATAAGTAAGCACACTCCAACACTCATCAGACATCATTTACAAACAAAGCATTTGTGTTTAGTGAGTCCGCCAGGCCAGAGGCAGTAGGGATGACCAGGGATGTTCTCTTGATGAATGAAATTTGACAATTTTCGTGTCCTGCTAAGCATTCAAAATGTAACAAGTACATTTTGGTTGTCAGGGAAAATGTATGGTGTAAAAAGTACATTATTTTCTTTAGGAATGTAGTGAAGTAAAAAGTAAAAGTTGTCAAAAATATAAATCGTAAAGTACAGATACCCCCCCCAAAACAATTTTGGGCCAGGGATTAGGGTTAGTAGATAGTAGTTGAAATGTTGCTGATAGTCTGTAGAGCATCTACAGATGGACTATCCATATAAAGTGTTACCTGTAGTTTTTATTTGATTTAACCATTATTATTGTCTCATTGATGCAGGATGATGCTGTGGTGTCAGTGCTCTGATAGCAAATATGTATCTGATTGACATGTGTCAATCAAAGGAGCATGTATTGTAGGAGTGTTATGGGTCATGATGGTGAACTGTTCCAGTACACAAAAACTGTTCCACAACACAAGTAGTGATATGTTTCTCCTCTCTCCTCTCTCTCCGCGCCAAGTCAATCTCAGCCTCTTTGAAACCCGATTGCCAAAATAACATTGGCCTGTGCCTGCATATCCATGTCCAGTGACAGTCGGCAAAAACTGAAACACTCGAACAACATCCCTTTTTATCCATCCCAAATAAAAAACCCACTCAAACGATTGTGCATAGGTCTCGTTTATCCCTCCCAAAAAAGAGCTTGAAAAAAGAGATCCCTCCCCTTATATTTCTGCTGTCTGTGCGTGTGTGTGGTGGGCTCACTGCAACATGCACCCAGACACACAGAGACCCAGACACACAGAGACCCAGACACACAGAGACCCACTCACACAGAGACCCAGACACACAGAGACCCAGACACACAGATACCCAGACACACAGAGACCCTCTCACACAGAGACCCAGACACACAGAGACCCATACACCCGGAGACCCATACACCCGGAGACCCAGAGATCCGGAGACCCAAACACCCAGACGCACGGAGACCCAGACGCACAGAGACCCAGACTCACGGAGACCCAGACACCCAGAGACCCACAGAGACCCAGACGTGCAGACGTGCAGACACCCAGAAACCCAGACACACAGAGACCCAGACACATAGAGACCCAGACACACATATACAATCAGAGACCCAGTCACACGGAGACCCAGACGCACAGTGACCCAGACGCACAGACACCCAGAGACCCAGACACGCAGAGACCCAGACGTGCAGAGACCCAGACGCGCAGACACCCAGAAACCCAGACACACAGAGACCCAGACACACAGAGACCCAGACACACAGAGACCCAGACACACATACAAACAGAGACCCAGACACACAGAGACCCAGACACACAGTGACCCAAACACCCAGAGACCCAGACACGCAGAGACCCAGACACGCAGAGACCCAGACACGCAGAGACCCAGACACGCAGAGACCCAGACACGCAGAGACCCAGACACACAGATACACAGACACACAGACACACAGAGACCCAGACACACAGAGACCAAGACACACATACAAACAGAGACCCAGACACACATACAAACAGAGATGGAGACACACAGAGACCCAGACACACATACAAACAGAGACCCAGACACGCAAAGACCCAGACAGACACACAGACATTCCCATGACAGCAGAGATAGAGAAGAGACGGAGTCTTCTTGGCCACACCCCCACCTGATGCCTTTCTCCTCCACTCTTATTGGTCTTTTTCAGTTGGAGGAGGATAGGCCCCACCCCCACCACCCGCACCACTCTTTCCCGAGGCCCAACCAATTGAGGAGATTGGCGTCGTACGTGTTCTCGTCCTCTACCCTGGAGACGGAGCAGTATCCCCATGGTAACTTGGAAGCTGGGGCGTTGATCCAGAGAAGCCGCTCTGCCGAGAGCAGCCCCGCCCGTCTTCCCTCGCGGCGCCACATGCCCCTGGTACCCGGCAGCCCCGGGGGGTCGCGACCACGACACTCCGTCCTCAACCTGTCCCGACTCCAGATACAACAGATGCTGGCTAAACTAATGAACAAGACGTGATCGGATAAAAAAGCCCAGTAGGGGTTGTATCTGGCATTTTGTATAACCACATGCAGCGCCTTTTCATGAACCACAACAATATCCCTCCTCCTCCTCCTCCTCCTCCTCCTCCTCCTCACAGAAAAAACAGTCCTGGCTATATCTAGGGGGACTGGAAGGTTTTAAAAAAGGGAATATTACAAAAAGTTTTTTTTTTTGTGCAGTAAACTGAGGTCCCCCGGCCAAGCCTGTACCCTGTGCTCCGGGTGTGCCTGTGGGTTTGTGGGACCATGGGCCAGAAATAGTAGGATTGCATTTTGTCCTTCTTGAGGAAGTGCAGGCAAGGTCCCTGGATATCCAAGCCGAACCAGGCCACCCCACGAGGCATACGGCTCCGTGGCGGGACAGAGAAGGAGAACCAGGAGGGGGAGAGAGGGGGAGGAGAGAGAGAGAGAGAGAGAGAGAGAGAGAGAGAGAGAGAGAGAGAGAGAACCACATGGTCCAAAACCTTGTACACCACAGACACTGTACACACCACTTTATTGTACACTGACACTCGTTTTTTGAAAGATGCTGTTTTTATTCAAGCTCTGAGTACTGTAGCTTTCTGAGAGGTAGACTTTTAGGCTTGTGGGCTTTGTGTCATTTCTGCTCTGCCCAGGCATTCATCGACACATGCTTAGAAGTGCTTTAGTACTGGCGCAGGCATGTGTGCGTGTGCGTCCGTGTGTGTGGATCATCACCACCACCACTACTGCCATCTTCATCCACATCTTGATCTTGTTTGATCTAGTTTAAAGCCAAAATCCGTTAGTTTTTGTTATTTCAAATAAAACATAAAATGTTGAGTGGTCATTGGAGAGGCTGCTTTATCACAGTCAATGTGCCAGGATGTTGAGATGAACAAAGAGAAATGATTACTGTCATGGATCAGTATAGGCAATAGATTGATAGGCAAAATATTAATAGGCAATAGATTGATAGGCAGTAGAGTGATATGCAGTAGATTGATATGCAATAGATGTATAAGCTGTAGATTGATAGGCAATAGATTGATAGGCAATAGTTTCCCTCATTGCAGTGGAATGCTGCTTTCTTACTGCATATACATGTTTTTAAGATGTATATAACACGTTTATAACATGTCTATTATATTGTATTATTCATATGCACACAAACAATTGCAACAGTTATTTTTTTCAGTTTCAGTTGTGACAGTATTACAAGTGTTACCAGCAATAATTATTTATTTTCCATAATTGTATCTAGTTTACTGTTGTGAATCGTTTAATTTATCTTGCCTTTGAGTCTGGACAGAGGACACGGATCTTGATAAGAACACGCCTTCATTTTGATGCACCAGTCATAACTATAGATTTGTGAAATGTCCATATTGTCAGAATGTGTTGCTAACTACTGTAATTGTTTAAAAGGAGGGGATTTAGGCTGAAATTCATTTGAACCTGCCCTAGCAATGTTTACGCAGTGCCTTTGTTAACAAACTTACCTCTCTACCTAGTAGTAGTGCGTTTTATTTTTATCTCCTTTTGATAATAATTGTTTAATGACAGGATAGGAGCAGAAGGGCTCTTGCGGGGTTTGAATCAGGATCCCTGCCGCGAGGGGGAAGTAGGCCTATATGGTGCCGGAGGCGAGAGCGTTATCTGCTTGCTTTGGGCCAGTAGTAGTAGGATTTAGGATTTATGTCTCTATGGTTAATCCCTGGATTTAACCATAGAGACACTATTCAATTATTAGTAGGTATTGATTTATGCTCAATGTGAAATTAAAATCTTCCTACCATCACATCTAAGCCAATATGACACCAATGTTGATACAATCTACGTGATTGGAGGTTTTCCAACACACCACTCTTGTTATGATCCATTCTGATTCCTAATTCTATGGATTTGACAGTACCCAACACCGATCTATCAATTCATTTCATTTGACCATGGGAAAAGAAGAGCTATACTGCTTTAACACCACAATGCAGGTTTAATTGAATTGAGGCCATGTCTAGATTGTATAACGAGGGGGAAAATATAATACAGTTGCCCGGTTGGTCTTCCATCAATTTCACTGTTTTCAGTGATCCAATAATGACATTCACTGAATGTATGTGTCACCCTCTGATGAAGCTTAGTTCTGAGGCTGTATGTCGAGCATCTCAGGGTAGGAGTGCTGATCGAAGATGAGGTATCCCCTGTCCATGTAATCTTATTCATTATGATCTCAAAGAGAAAATGTATGCTAGATTAGCACTCCTACTCTTGAGATGCTTTGTGAATATGGGCCCTGATCTCAGTTCAGTTCGTACAATAAATAATATCGGACGCCACTTCGCTTGAACTAGTAAAGTCTGATGTGAAAGGTCCTTGTGTACGCTGGTCTACAGTTTATCTGCTGCACTTTGGTTTATTTCCTAACAAGAAAAGTATACTCACGGATCAGTGAATACCTAGTAGCCATCTGTTAAAAACATTTTGTTTGTCTGGTAACGTTGAAATGGGTTTTGGGAGTTTTCCTATTGAAGCATTCTCATGTAAAATGACATGCAATCATATAGTGTAATGATGCTGCTTAGTAGTCTGTGTTATGTTGCTCCAGTCCTGTGTCTACTGTCCTGATTACATGTAGCTCTTGGTGACATATTTGTGCTTGTGGAAAGATAGTTAGATGGCAAGAGGAAAAACATTGTCTGGTTGTCTGGTTTCTAAGGTCACTTATTTATTGCCCAGTGTCCCAATCTTGGCCAGGTCGCAGTTGTAAATGAGAACTTGTTCTCAACTAGCCTACCTGGTTAAATAAAGGTGAAATTAAAAATAAATATATGTGTCTGTGAGTGACACAGATGTAGGATCTTAAATTGAGCCAGTTTGCTACAGCAGGAAAATAATCCTGCAGCAACAGGAAAAGTGAATTATTATCTGGATTACAACGATTGAACATTTTTGTAGGGGTTCATACATTTTGTTCGTTAGGGCAAATCAAGTCTGAAATTTCAAAGTGGAATTGACAAACACAACTATAATACACTACACGTTTGCATTTCCTGCTGTGCAGGAAAATTCTCAGCATCAAAAGAGTGGTCAAATGAAGATCCTACATCTGTTCAGTGAAAGAAGAGACTCTTGTATAAAAGTCCTTGTCGACTCGAATTCTTCAAAGGCTGTCTAATGATTCGCAGTACTGGCGAAACTGAACTATCCTCCAGTTCATTCCAAATAATGTATGTGGGAGGTGGGTTGGAATTTGAATATGTAAGATAATACAGTAGCAATCATCGTTTTTTAACACTTTGGAGCGAATGTAAAAGATATCAACCATTATTTGTGTCTCAGTAGAGGACAGTACAGTCACTATTCTCTTTTTGTGAATATATTATAAGCATTTGTTTTTGTATCACAATAACCCTGTAGAGTTATGTATAACATGATGTATTTAAAAGCATGTATATCAAGCCATTTTTTAAATAAACATACAAAAAAATTGATATTAGTACATTGCAGGATTGACAACGTTTCAACACTTTGATGTCATCTCGTCATGTGATCTTGTATATTTGCTTCACAGCTGTACATACATTTGACAACGCACTGTTTGTAACCATGCCTACACATGAAATCACACCTGGGTTGAGCAATTTAAAAGAAAACAGAGAACATAACATGTACATATTATTATATGTATAGTGCTGTGTTATGGACTTTCTGTGCCTTTTATTATCCATGTATGTAAACTATACTAGACAATTCTCAGACGCTTGTATACAACCAAAATATGATTAAAGGATTTGGGAAGTACTTAATTTAGCCTTTGCTGCCTTTTGTGTTTATTCAGTCATGGCTAATGGAAAATGGTTTGATGCTATGGTAGTCATTTTAAACGTATCTAAAGCTTTGTAATAGATTAATGTTTTTAAGGTCATACACTGGTTCTGCTCTGCAACAGTTTGCAGGTGTCTGTGTTTATTGATGTGTACTGAAGTCTTTGTGAGGGTGTTCTTTGTATGTTTGTCCTTTTCATTTCATTAACGCATTGTTAGATAATACATCTGATATTTCATTATTATGTCCTACACTCTGAGAAAAAAGGTTCCAAAAGGGTTCTTCAGCTGTGCCCATAGGATAACTCTTTTTTGGTTCCAGGTAGAACCCTTTTTTGTTCCAGCTAGAACCCTTTTGGGTTCCATGTAGAACCCACTGTGAAAAGGGCTCTACCTGGAAGAAAAAAGGGTTCTCCAAAGGATTCTCCAATGGGGACAGCTGAATAACCCTTTCTAAGAGTGTGGGGTTCAGGGAAAGTATTTCCTTTTCTTTGATACTTGTGTACTACAACCTCTCTCTGTGATGTGCTGCAGGCCCTGGAGCAGATCAGCCCGTACCAGGGTGGCAGTGGGGAGGACCTCAACCTCCAAGGTGTAGAGAGAGAGATGCCTAACCTTCCCATGCTGGCCCAGCATCGCTTTCGACGGGTGGACTTCCTCTCTGCCATGCTCACCGGCGCCGCCACCCTTCCGCCTCTCCAAATCTCCTTTGAGGTTGATTCCAGAACCTGTGTTGAGCAGGATCAGGATGGGAATGTGGATGCCGCTGAGGCCGGGGCTGGGGTTGGGGCAGTGTCCAGCGGTGATGGGAGCCCCAAGAGCAGCGAGCACAGCCAGGAGGGTGATGATGGAGCTCCCTCTACTCTCCTTGCTGACGAGCCTCCTCGGGACTACCCTCGCCGGGCCTCTGCAGGAGTGGGGTTTGGTGGTGATCCGGACCTGGAGCTGGAGGAAGGCTCCAAGACCCTGGTGCTCTTCTCCCCTGGAGACGTGAGGAGGTCCCTTGCCGTGGTGGGCGATCTGCCCCCGGACGATGCCGGGAGCCACCAGGGGACGCTGGCAGCCATCACACCCCAGTGCGAGAGAGCTCTGGGACCTCTGGGAAGCCTGCTGGATGTGTCTGAGCCAGGTACTTTGTTCTCCCAGTTGAAGTCTGAGCCCAAACCGCTTTCGACGGCTGTCTCCGCCATCCTGGTCAATGTGGCGCCCAATGTTGTTACTCCCACCAGCACCTCCCCTCCTTTTACCAAAGTAGAGCGGACATTCGTACACATCGCCGAGACTACCCACCATAATGTGATGAGCTCCTCAGGGACTCTGCAGCTCAGGCTGCTGCTCCCTGGGCTGGTTGAGGAGCCCACAGACGAACAGGAGAACCACTCGAAGGAAGAGAAAGAGGAGGATGTCTTGGATGGAGAGAAAGAGAGGAGCAGGGAGAGCAGATCCGATGTGGACCATTCAGACAAAGACGTTGACAAGGAGAGGGAGAGTGGATCTGAGGGCGAGGTTCCAAACAGAGACAGTGAAGAGGGGGAGGGATAGTGGATCTGAAGGGGAGTTCCAAAAGACATACGATGTACAGAGGAGGGAAAGTGGATCAGAAAGCAACGTCCTTGAGAAAGACGAGGAAGGGGACGAAGTGAGCAGGTTTGAGGAGAAGGAAGAGGAGAAAGAGGAGAAGGAGGCGGAGGGGAAGAGAGAGAGTAGGTCCAAGGAGGAAGTTCCCGAGAGAGAAATCCCAGGTTCCCCAGAGAGAGACAACAGGGCTAAGGAAGAGGAAAAGGATGTTGCAAAGAAAGAGGTTGAGGAGTTAATCCCTCCAGAAAAAGAGATGGAAGAAGAGCCAGAACTTGAGGACGAGGCCCAGCAAGTGATCCAGTCAAACCTCTCCTCTCCCGTTCTCGGTCCCCCCAGAAGAACCTGAAGCCCAGGATATCCTGGTCATTTCAATAGAAACCAAGTTAGACTCTGAAACAGAGGACACCCCTATTGCCGTTTCCCCTGAGATGGAGCCTGCCCAAGACGTGATGTTAGCAGAGAAGGAGAGCCAGGTCCAGCTCGAACAAAACAATGAAGCTTCTCCACAGGAGAAACCCAAGGACCCTGGTGATCCAGAAAAATTGGCAGAGGCCAGCAAACAGGCCAGGCCTCGGAAAATGAGCCGAATCCCGGTTCTCTCTCGGTCTGAGGAGGACACCAGTTCAGACCAGGACCAGTCGGCGGCATCCCGGTCGTTCAAGTCTTGTCAGAGGGCCAAGCGACCTCACCTAGCCCGGCTGGTCATGGAAAGGAGGCAAGGTCGCATGCTAAGACTGGCTTCTGTTTCCTCAGCGTCCTCTGCGGATGATGGCTGTAAAGTTCCAGCAGAGACCCAGTCAGAGGAAGACACCCATGATGAGGACAACTATCTGCCCAGGAAGGAGAGGAGAATTTGGGGGGGGAGAGGGGTGGGGGGGCGTCAAAGGAGCAGGATACCCCGTCCTGTCACGCCTGTTAAGCTGCAGGGATCCTCTGTTACACCGTCTCGTGCTGTCTCCCAAACTGGCCCCAATGATAATCTCCACAAGCCACGACTTTCAACTATATATACTAGGTATGTTCAATTAAAAGCGTATTTGACAGGAAACACTTGCTCTTATCAATTCCCGATCTCTAGGGGCTCACGCCAAGGCTGCCTTTTATCCACTCTGTTGTTCACCCAGCCCTTTGAATAATATTCTGAATGGATAATAATATTAATATTATATGAAAACCTCCAGATGATAATCTTTAAGCATAATTCTAGAACAGAATTCAAAGCATCATTCTACGTCTATGACTATCTCTGTGTTGTATCTCTGTGTTTCAGGCATCAATCTCACAAAACTAGGACCCCAAGAATAAATGTTCCACTGCACCAGAGGTCCCAGACTCTGCAATCCCGACCTGGACCCGGGGCCACTTCCTCCTCCCTATTCTCCACCCCCCCAGACCCCCCTGTGTGGGATCATCTCCCGAGCCCCTCTCTCTGCATGCCCCTCCCCCCGTAGCCTCAGCACCTCCCCCTGTTGCTACTCCACTTCCCGGACCGACAGCCCCTCCCCTCAGCGCCCACGCCGGGGGGCTGCAGTTACAGAGGTCCGGAGGCAGCTCATATCCGTGCGGGCGCAGACTGCACTTCCGCTAAAACCCAGACTGACTCAAACCGATGATTCCTCAGCCCCTGGGACGCCCAGGAGGCGAGGCAAACTTTACCCGTTGTCATCTACATCCACACCCACCAAGGGGGAAGTCAGATGCTTCTGAGAGCAAGACAGCCACCAGATAATATAGCCTAGCTTAGTGTATCAGGGCTATCTATCCACCAGACTATCCACACTGCACTTCACACACCCCTTTATCTACTGTATGTCAGAGTAACTCCACGACCTCAAACGTGTTTGTGCGAAAACACTTTGTTTCAACTCTCAGCTTAAGATAACAAAGAGGGGTCTGCTTCTAATCACAGTTAAGGCCAAGAACAAAACCAGTAATAGAGAGCACCAGGCAGCGGTGTGACCCCCAATGCCACAGACTAGGGAAGTGGGTGTGACCCCCAATGCCACAGACTAGGGAAGTGGGTGAAACCCCCAATGCCACAAACTAGGGAAGTGGATGTGAACCCCCCAATGCCACAGACTAGGGAAGTGGGTGAGACCCCCAATGCCACAAACTAGGGAAGTGGATGAGACCCCCAATGCCACAGACTAGGGAAGTGGGTGAGACCCCCAATGCCACAGACTAGGGAAGTGGGTGTTCATTACCTCCTTCTGCAGCTGAGGCCTCCTTGCACCAGTCTGGGAACTTGTTCCTTAGCAGGGTTCGAGTTATACATTGACTCTTGGGGCTCTGCACGATTATGGTGCCCAATGTCCATATCGATTGTGGGGTGCCTGATTTGTTATGGGCTTCCCCTAGCCTCCCCTAGCCCCCCTGTAATTCTGACTCAGTACAGCAGCCCTCGTATGCCTTAATAAGACCTGTTCTAAGACCAGTTCTTGTCTACTCCTCCCATCACTAACGCTTCCAGGGAAGAAAGAAAACTGCAACAGCAGAGCAGCAGCCTCCTCTGATCTCACTTACTAGTTTGCTTAAAGAAGTGCTTTAAATTAAAATGATTATGTGTGATATGAAAATAATATATAGCTAAATTATAGGATGAACTTTATTTAGGTCAGACCACGGATAGTAGTTTAGTTAACACTTGACGTTCCTTCTTATGAAGAGTTATAAACTGTTATATTGCGTTATAAGCATTCATAGCACCTTATAGAAGTCCTTATAGAGCATTATGATACTACAATAAAGCAATAAGGTACCAGAGACTGTTATGTATTATGAATATCTCTCTCATGCCTTATTACTTGATTGTCAAGTTTCACAATGCTCAATGACTGCATCTATGAGATTCTATTAAGGTTTTTAAAGCATTATAACACTTTACAAGGTGCTCTGAGTAAAGTTACCGTCATGTAGATAAGAATCAGATCTGGATTGGTGTGCAGTTTACACTTGGCATTATTATTTCTCTCACAACCAATCAGGGACTGGTAAATCTGCATTTTGGAATGAAAACCTGTGCCCGACCTACTGTATGATAACCGCCATAGAGTAGTATACAGTCTCATAAAGCCCTATGAAGGTGTTCATTAGACAATATCACACTTCACCAGGAGCTGCTTCAAGTGCTGCTAAATGTTTCATACAGTAGGCCAATATCTCTATTTGAACTAAGGGTAACGCTTTAAATTAAGGTACCTTTATTGTAGTGTTACCGAAATAAATCTCATTATTCCTCTGTCTTTTTCATTCAGATAGAAAAGGATTTTGAGGGAATCGAAATGAATGCATAAAGTCGATGTACTTGTGGCTTTGTAATGGTCAGCATGTGTTCTTGTCTACCTTGGGAAACGGTTCACCCAGATATGATCATGAGTGGCTTAAATTTTGGAGGAGTTCGTTGGATGTACCCAGAGAGTTCCAAATGGCTCTTTAGTCCCCATTTAGTGCACTAATTTTGACCAGAGCCCATAGGGAGTAGGTTGCCATTTGGGGTGCATATTAAATCAGAAACACATTTAAAGATAGATACTGTGGAATGTGTCCAAATAAACATGATTTCTGTTATTGTTGTATTAGGGACTGTACGTTATTTATAATGAGGGATACCTGGAGGAAATCAGACCTCTAAAAAGAAAATGGATGGCCCTCCCTTCAGTAAAAAATATTGCACGCTTGAAAAAACACTAGTGATCCTCCCCTATACCCAAAATAATAATTCAAACAAAGTGGATAGCAGACAACATGCCTAATGTTTACCCTCACTCGTAGGACAGACAAGAGCCTTAGATATGCAGTTTTAGAAACTGTAAGCATTACATGAAACCGTTTCATAAGCATTACATGGCTAAGTAGCAAGGGCGACGGGCCAGAAGGTTGTGGATTCCCAGACCATCGTGGATAAGGGTAGGAGTGAAACGCTCTGCTTTATAATAAAGGCACTGCATGAATCTATCATCTCATTTGCAGGTCTGAGAAATGGCCTTTTATTAACGCAGAAGCAGAATCTCTTAATACCACAACAGAGCATGACAACGAATGAAGCGCATGCTGCAGCACAGGAGATGTTTTGATTTCTATACGCTATTGTTACAAAAAAGAGGATCATCTTCAGTTTGGAACAGTGCTAAAGTTGTCTATCAACTGTAAAAATGTAGCGCAACCGAACCAGTTATGACTGAAGTATCTGATCATCAATGAATTTGAGAAAAATACATTTGTTTTTTTAACACAGCAGCCGCAGATCATCAGGTAGGCCTATATGCTCTTGCAACTTTTTTCAATTGTGAAACTATCATTTTCTAATTCATTCTATTTTATTCCATTACATTCTTGTTACAAAATAGGCATGCATAGCTCACCGCATGACCCTCAAACCAAAGGCTGGCCAAACTCATGTTTCTAAAAGTGAATTCAAAGGCACTGTAGAATGACAGTGTTCATTGATATTTAATTCTAAGTAATTATTTTAAACAGAATGTATAGGCATGTTGTTAAAGTGCTGTTGAAATGCTGAGCACTCCTGCCTGCCTGTAGCATGTCACAAATCCTTCACAATGTATTTCTTAAATGGCAGACTAGAGCCTTGAAACAATAATAATATAGCCTTAATAATACATTTTCAATCAAATGTATTTATAAAGACTTTTTTACATCAGTAGATGTCACGAAGTGCTTATACAGAAACCCAGCCTAAAACCCCAAACAGCTAGCAATGCAGATGTAGAAGCACGGTGGCTAGGAAAAACTCCCTAGAAAGACAGGAACCTATGAAGAAACCTAGAGAGGAATCCGGCTCTGAGGGGTGGTCAGTCCTCTTCTGGCAGTGCTCAGTGGAGATTATAAGAGTACATGGCCATTAAGGCCAGATCGTTCTTCAAGATGCTCAAATGTTCATAGATGACCAACAGGGTCAAATAATAATCACAGTGTTTATAGAGGGTGCAACAGGTCAGCACCTCAGGGGTAAATGTCAGTTTGCTTTTCATAACTGAGCATTCAGAGGTCGAGACAGCAGGTGTGGTATAGAGAGAAGGGGACAGAGAGAGAGAGAGAGGGAGCATGTCCAGTGAACGGGTCAGGATTCCATAGCCGCTGGCAGAACAGCAATAACTGGAGCAGTAGCAAGACCAGGTGGACTTGGGTGGGGGAACAGCCAAGAGTTGTCAGGCCAGGTACTCCTGAGTCATGGTCCAAGGGCTCAGGTCCTCCAGGAGGGAAAAGAGAGAGCAAGAGAGAGATGGGAGAATTAGAGGGAGCATACTTAAGATCACACAAGATACCAGATAAGACAGGAGAATTACACCAGATTGGACAGACTGACCCTAGCCCCCCGGCACATAGACTATTGCGTCATAGATACCGGAGACTGACACAGGGGGGGTCCGGGGACACTGTGGCCCTGTCCAACGATACCCCCGAACAGGGTCAACTAGGCAGGATATAACCCCACCCACTTTGCCAAAGAAAAGCCCCCACACCACCAGAGGGCAATCAACAGACCACCAACATACTACCCTGAGACAAGGCGGATCTCCCCCACAAGCCCGAGAGGGTGCAAAACCAGACAAGAAGATCACGTCAATCACTCAAATCGAATATAGCGAGAATAAAGCCTGGCACGACATCATGCACCCCTCCTAGGGATGGCATGGGAAAGCACTAACAAGCCAGTAACTCATCCCCCGTAGTAAGGACAGAGGCAGAGAAACCCAGTGGAGCGAGGGGAGCCAGCTAGTCAGAGACAGCATGGGTGGTTCGTCACTCCAGAGCCTTGCCATTCACCTTCAAACCCCTGGGCCAGAATACACATAATCATAGGGCCTACTGAAGAGATGAGTCTTCAGTAAAGACTTAAAGGTCAAGACCGATTCTAAATCTCTCACATGGATTGGCAGACCATTCCATAGAAATTGAGTTCTATAGGAGAAAGCCCTCGCTAGCTGTTTGCTTAGAAACACTATGAACAATGAGGAGGCCTGCGTCTTGTGACCGTAGCGTACGTGTAAGTATGTACGACCAAATCGGAGAGATAGGTAGGAGCAAGTCCATGTAATGCTTTGTAGGTTAGGTTTTATTTGAGACGACTGTACAACCATCGAGATTAATTGTCAGATCAAACAGAAGATCTCTTTGTTTCTTGGGACCTAGAACTAGCATCTCTCTTTTGTCAGAGTTTATAAGTAAAACATTTGCCACCATCCACTTCCTTATGTCTGAAACACAGGCTTCCAGGGTAGGCAATTTTGGGGCTTCACCATGTTTCATCAAAATGTACAGCTGTGTTGTCTGCATAGCAGTGAAAGTTGACATTGTGTTTCCTAATTACATCCCCAAGAGGTAGAATCTATTGTGAAAAAAATAGTGGTCCTAAAACAGACCTTGAGGGGCACCCAAACTTACCTTAGATTTTTCAGAGGACAAACTATCCACAGAGACAAAATAATATATTTTTGACAGAGAAGATCTAAATCACACATAAACTTGTCTGTGTAGACTAATTAGGGTTTCCAATCTCTCCAAAAGAATGTGGTGATCGATGGTGTCAAAAGCGGCACAAGGTCTAGGAGCACGAGGACAGACGCAGAGCCTTGGTCTGACACCATTAAAAGGTAATTTACCACCTTCACCATCGCAGTCTCAGTACTATGATTGGGTCTAAGACCAGACTGGAGCTTTCGTATACATTATTTGTCATCAGGAAGGCAGTGAGTTGCTGAGCAACAGCTTTTTAAATAACAATTTTAGAGGAATGGGAGATTCGATATTGGCAGATAGTTTAAAAAATATATATGTCTCAAGGCTTTTTAAGGAGAGGCTTTATTACTGCCACTTTTAGTGAGTTTGGTACACATCCAGAGTATAGGTAGCCGTTTATTATGTTCAACATAGGACGGCCAAGCACAGGAAGTAGCTCTTACAGTAGTTTAGAGCTGGAAGGTTTAGAGGCCATGACTATTTTTGTGAATGTGTCGAGAGATACAGGATTAAAAAACTTGAGTGTCTCCATTGAACCAAGGTCCTGGCAGGTCTGTGCAGACTCAGGACAACTGAGTTTTGGAGAAATGTGCATAGTCTGTAATTTGCTTTTCTTTTCATCAAAGAAGTTCATGAATTCATCACTGCTGAAGTGAAGGCCATCCTCACTTGGGGAATGCTGCTTTTTAGTTACCTTTGTGACAGTATCAAAAATACATTTAGGATTGTTTTTATTTTCCTCTATCAGGTTGGAAAAGTAGGCTGATCTACCAGCAATGAGGGCTTTTGAATATTGCGTGGTACTGTCTTTCCAAGCTAATCGGAAGACTTCCAATTTGGTGGGGCGCCATTTCCATTCCAAATCTTGCTTCAGGGCTCTGGTATGTGTGGGGATATGGTCACTAGTGTAACCAGAAGGAGAGGCCTCATTTACCGCAGTATGATGAAACAGGCTTGAGCCATGTTTCATCAAGCCAATCACATCAATTACAAGCCCTATCTCAAACAGGAAGGCCTAGCTCTTATTTCTTGAATATGAAGACATAGTCTCCAACACAAAACCCTCTTGTTGTTAGTAGCCTAAAGTCAAATTAAAATGAAGACCGTTTAAATGAGTTAAGCCTTCTCAAATATTTGTGGCTGCTGCTTCATAGAAATGTAGGTTATGTAAGTTACTAGAATCGGGCATATTATGAGGTCAATAAGTCTGATAAATATAAGCAGTAGCAAGCTTACCTCCGGTCCTCCTTTTCATCTCCACGCTTTCCCTCTCAAACTGAACAGGACATCAATAGGCCTAGTCCGAACGCACAGGAATTGAATTTCTTTGAAAAATGTAAACATTATTTTCAAAAGAAGCCATTCACTCATCTCCTGAAGTGCCAACGTACACAGCACAGTCATTGGTTAGGCAGCACAAAAGGGTTTACATCAGCAAGAGCAGGGCAGGCCGGGGCTCATGATTGGGATAGCCGAACCATTGAAGTGTATAATGCTGTGTAGCCTAGTTTTATATACACCAATCCCAGCAGCGCAAAACTTGGGAAGTACATTTTCTTGGAAATATAACTTTGCCCTGTGCTTCTCCGAGCATGCTCTTCGTTTAGCCTAGGCCTATAGCCTATAGTAAAGAATATGGATCATTTGATTGAGACCACACTAGGAGCACTTGATATTCCGCACCCTGCAGATAATCAGGGATGAGGGGCAGCATCGGGCACACATTAAGATGTAATAAGCAACTACTTCTCAAACACTGAGCAATATGACATTTAATCGACCCTCCCCTGGACTAGATAAAAAAAATACTCAACCCTCCCCCTGACTAAAATTGAAATAGCATGGCCCTCCCCCATTTTCCTCCGGGTCCCAGTTCGGAACATTTTGAAAAGTCCTTCACAGCTTTATACACATGAGGAGGTAGTGCTAGTTATACAGTATCATAGAATGTTTACAGTATCATAGAATGTATCATAGAATGTTTACTTCAGGTGTAAAATCATCAATCATCAATCATTCCCATTTCTGACATTTTGCTCATTCCTAAACATTACAAAATCCTATGATTCTGAACATCTGTATCTACTTACATATTAAAAACATCACTGTAGAATTTGATTTATTTTGCACTTTAAATGTCACTATGTTTGTATGTCTTTTCTCAGTATGTTAGTCTGTGCTTCACGTATAATGTGTTACCCTTTTATCTTATTGAAATCATTATTTCTCTCATCAAATGACAAGGATAATACAACTTACAATACAGCGAAACATCTACTCTAGTACAATACGTTTTCAAATCCATACAATACCCAAACAACTTTCTGATGTCACCCCAAATTGTCTTGAGCAATTTAGTGAGACATGCACTCAGGTAGAGCTGCTATGCGATGTCAATCATTCACAGTTTAATATGAAGCAATTTCATTGGCTCACACTAATAAACGTTTGCTTTTAATTGGTCCACCTATTTTACTTTTGTACCAATCAGCATTTCTAAGAAATTTGGCATGCCTTGAAATATACTTTCTTCTGGTGTTCTGTAATAGTTTATTGTACATAATATAGTTACTTCTTGAGACAGAAGGTAATCTTTATTTTTATTTGATAAATCAAAGAAGTGTTTAGAAAGAAATTATAATTGCATTTGTTTCGTTAACTTTATTTTTCAGAAGTATAAAATTGTTGGATGAGACCTCCTCAAGCTCTAATAATACTGCTGCATTCAAACTAACAAAAATGTGGTAAATATCTGTGTTTAATTTGACATTTAATTTGACAATTCAAAAGATTGTTTGGGGAGAGAGATAGAACTTAATATGGAATGTAATCAGAAAAAAAATACTTGCAGCGATGACAAACTACAGCATTCATAACTAAATGTAAATTGAAATGCGAAAAAGGCTAACCAATCAAGGGTATTACAAACTACATGTACCTACATTTTTAAGAATGTCAAGATAAAATATCCAATCTAAAGCATTGACTGTTGTACATGTACTTTATCAATGAATACATCATATGATGGTAGGAAGATGGAGCAAAGATAGTATTCTGTTATGGGTACATTCAATATGTTTTTTGTCCCCCTTCTCCGTGGACTATCGATCTGCCCAATCCAGGATGAACTTTGCATGAATGTGTTTCATGAATTAAATCATTATCCAATTAACTGCTTATTATATGAACTAGCTTGCTGACAAGTTGCCATTTGATCACTGATGATCAACAATAAAGACCTGCTTCATTCATGTTGGGATTGACCATTGACTTGGTTTGAATATTTATCTTTGTTTAGCTCACCAACATGGAGACCATCCATGTTGAATTTTTGCATTATGTTGACATATATTATTCATATTGGTTTTCCAAGCTGGTGGAAGCAAAATAGCTCCGTAACAGCAAAGCTCCACCACCATATTTTACAGTAGGTATGAGGTTATTTTCTGCATATGTATCCTTCTTTCTAGGCCAAAGAGCTCTATTTTCATGTCATTTGACCATAGTGCCGGTTCCAATCCAAGTGCCAATGCCGTTTAGCAAACTCCAGGCGTTTACATTTGTTGGTTGCTCTCAATGAAAGTGTCTTTCTGGCAACCGCTCCAAAGAGCCTATTGGCAAAGGAGGTGGCGTCAAATTGTAGATTTGGAAACTTGGTGACATGAAGATGTGACCAAGTTCTGTAATTCTCCAACTGTGGCCCCTGGACTTTTCTTTGCCTCCAGGACCATCTTCCTCACTGTGCGTGGGGACAAGATACACATGCATTCAATACCAGGCAAGATTACCACTGTTCCAGTACCCATTACCTGATTTATGAAGGGCAATAACCATTTGTGAGTTCTTTGCTTTTTCCTATGCGTGTTACTTCATTTTTCTACCCCAGTAAAACAGGAAGCCATGGAAGACCAACATGCATTCCTTAAGATAAGAATCATTTTAAAAAGTAGAATGTCAATGCAGATTTGAGTGTTTATATTTATAAGAATCTTTAGGGGTGCCAATAATTTGACCCCTATTTCTTTGAGAGAGAGAAAGTGTTACTTGTTAAACAAAATCAATTTTTCTGAACAATTGTATTGCATCCTTTTTTTTCATACAAGTACTGTAGCTCAGTATTTGTATTATTTATTTTATGCAGCCTATTTTACTCATCTTTGTCAAGGGTGCCATTCATTTTGGACCTGACTGTACATCGATATTCCATGATTTTGGTTTGATTGCACAAGATTAAATTCAACCGCGGCCAGTGTGCCCCAATGCCCTTCCTTGCTTTCATGCCTCACTTCTCTTTCGGGGCAAAGTGAGTGGCACATTAGTCTCCTCAGTTACCCATTTAAATAGCAAACCCAGAGACACTTGTACAAAGTCTACAGTACAGTACAGTACAAATCTATTACAGATTCATACAACGGGTGGGTCTAATCCTAAATGCTGATTGGTTAGAAGCGCATTCCAGCTGGTGTCTATTCCTCAAGTTACCACCGGCTAAATCTATGACATAAAAATGCCTATTTTTACGCTTTTCCATCTGACTGCGCAATTCACTGTCCCATCAGCCCAGGCAGGGAAGTTATAAACTTGATCTCCACTATAAAAAAGCATCTAGACATTATCTCACATTTATTTTAGACTAACATTTAGTTTTCAACAGGGGAGATTTGCATAAACTTTACTGTCTGTCTCTCCGACATTTGCAACATTGTTTCAATATTCAAATTCGATCTCCAACTGTCCCACGGTAATGAATGTGTAGAGGCATAATTTTTATGGATATATACAAAGAAATGTAAATTTAAAAAAGGTCAAACGAAATGAAGTGCAGCTAGATTGGAGTCTTTCCTGCTTCAGTTCAAAGTTATTGTGTTAACTGTGTTGTTGGCTAGTTCCTCTGCACAACAGTGTCCTGATGAGTGAGCACATTTTCTATGACAGGCGAAATCGTGCGTCATTAGCTCAATGTTATGGATGTATCCAATTAAATATCACTAGAAAACAGCTTAAACAAATGCAGCTACTTTGCTGTTATTCTGGCTGTATTTTTGATGTGACTGTAAATTAGCCGTAGTTGGCTAGCTAGAAAGCAAGGGATAAGAACGTTGCCAGTCAGTATGGCAATGGAACATTTAGAACGAACGACTGGGTCGCGTCTATTGATACAGAGCAAAAAGAACGAACGACTGGGTCACGTCCATAGATAACAGAACAAAAAGAACGAACGACAGGATCGCGTCTCTAGCAACCCTATACTTGTGTATGGACTATATCTTGTGAAAGGAGTTGGTCGGTCACATATGTAATATTTAAGTGGTAATGTCCTTGAAGCCGGTGTTTGTTGGATATATGGGCACGATTTGAAGTACTTTTTTTTACATTGGCTATAAGTAGAGATTCAGAGCTAGAGTATTGTATAGATGGGAAAGTAATTCTGCTTTGAAAGTTGATAAACTTGTAACCACACTTTTGAGAAAATGGCCTTGAATATTTTAGTAAACCTACTGGAGAGCTCTTCTTTGTCTACATCATCATTCACAACCTCTTAAGCCTTAGCCCCACCCATCTCTTTTAAGTATTCACATGTGAGGCCATATACTAAACAACCAAAGATTTCAAGACAGTTTTTGTATTTTATTTAACTAGGCAAGTCAGTAAAGAACAAATTCTTATTTACAATGACAGCCTAGGAACAGTGGGTTAACTGCCTTGTTCAGGGGCAGAACAACAGATTTCTTTACCTTGTCAGCTCGGAGATTCAATCTAGCAACCTTTCGGTTACTGGCCCAACGCTCTAACCACTAGGCTACCTGCTGACCCATTTATACTACGGCTATCGACAGTTGTCGCAGTGACATCATGAACATTCTATTGTCGTCCGACATCAAACTTATTGTTGTCATTATGAAAAAGTATAAACACAAAAACTACAGGATGCATGGCATCAGCAGCCTGGTGGCCAAAATAGCATAACTAGTGTATTTTAACACGAATAAACCCATCCGTTTGGAAATTAATTTAATATAATGTCAGTCTAACAAACCAGGCAACTAAAAGCTAGTTTCTAAACAATGTTTTGGTTATTTTATAGCTTGTTAGCTAGCTAGCTAGCTAATGTTAAGTTAGCTGGCTAGCCAGTTCAAATAATGAACATATCATATAGCTGGCAACGTCTTCACTTTAGTTTATTTGTCTTAATTATTACAGAAAAATAAACTCACAACAAGATCATTGTTTACTAGTTAATGGCGAGCCAATTACAGAAAATAGCTTAAGTTTGTGAGTGTCACGAAATAAAAGCACAGCATTCTACTGGAGAATTACAGAACTTGGACACTGTCTCGTTGGCCTAACGTTATATCCTAATTTGACTTTGGTGCAAGTCATGTTCTTCACATTACCATCTCTGGTAAACAAATACTACAGTGGGGCAAAAAAGTATTTAGTCAGCCACCAATTGTGCAAGTTCTCCAACTTAAAAAGATGAGAGAGGCCTGTAATTTTCAACAATTTTTTTTTCTCCAGAAAATCACATTGTAGGATTTTTAATGAATTTATTTGCAAATTATGGTGGAAAATAAGTATTTGGTCAATAACAAAAGTTTATCTCAATACTTTGTTATATACCCTTTGTTGGCAATGACAGAGGTCAAACGTTTTCTGTAAGTCTTCACAAGGTTTTCACACACTGTTGCTGGTATTTTGGCCCATTCCTCCATGCAGATCTCCTCTAGAGCAGTGATGTTTTGGGGCTGTCGCTAGGCAACACGGACTTTCAACTCCCTCCAAAGATTTTCTATGGGGTTGAGATCTGGAGACTGGCTAGGCCACTCCAGGGCCTTGAAATGCTTCTTCTGAAGCCACTCCTTCGTTGCCCGGGCGGTGTGTTTGGGATCATTGTCATGCTGAAAGACCCAGCCACGTTTCATCTTCAATGCCCTTGCTGATGGAAGGAGGTTTTCACTCAAGCAGGGGGACACGTCTGGCACTGCAGGATTTGAGTCCCTGGCGGCGTAGTGTGTTACTGATGGTAGGCTTTGTTACTTTGGTCCCAGCTCTCTGCAGGTCATTCACTAGGTCCCCCCGTGTGGTTCTGGGATTTTTGCTCACCGTTCTTGTGATCATTTTGACCCCACGGGGTGAGATCTTGCGTGGAGCCCCAGATCGAGGAAGATTATCAGTGGTCTTGTATGTCTTCCATTTCCTAATAATTGCTCCCACAGTTGATTTCTTCAAACCAAGCTGCTTACCTATTGCAGATTCAGTCTTCCCAACCTGGTGCAGGTCTACAATTTTGTTTCTGGTGTCCTTTGACAGCTCTTTGGTCTTGGCCATAGTGGAGTTTGGAGTGTGACTGTTTGAGGTTGTGGACAGGTGTCTTTTATACTGATAACAAGTTCAAACAGGTGCCATTAATACAGGTAACGAGTGGAGGACAGAGGAGCCTCTTAAAGAAGAAGTTACAGGTCTGTGAGAGCCAGAAATCTTGCTTGTTTGTATGTGACCAAATACTTATTTTCCACCATAATTTGCAAATAAATTCATAAAAATCCTACAATGTGATTTTCTGGATTTTTTTTCCTCATTTTGTCTGTCATAGTTGAAGTGTACCTATGATGAAAATTACAGGCCTCTCTCATCTTTTTAAGTGAGAGAACTTGCACAATTGGTGGCTGACTAAATACTTTTTTGCCCCACTGTATATCAAATAAAATCTAAGTTTATTTGTCACATGCACAGGATACAGAATGTGCAGTGAAATGGTTACTTGCATAGTGGAGTCTTTTGTTTAGACATGTAGCTAGCTAGCTAAACAATTAACCATAATCCCAATTTATAACCTTAATACCCAGCATGAATCTGCAGGTAGCTAACCAACCAGGTTCAATGTTAGCTAGCTAGCTTACATTAGGCTATAACTAGCAATGCAAATGGCTCTGAGATACGAATAATATTACTACAGAGATCATACACTTAACGTTAGCTAGCGAGCCAGCCAGGTAACGTTAGCTAGCTAGGTGACTACGCTTTAACTTTAAATGAAAATGACTTTCTGACTAAATTCGAAACATATAATATCTGAAGATTTAGCTAGCTAGACTATTTTACCCATATACGTGGAAGGACGCTTCTCCCTCTCTGTCACAGATGCCATGGTTGCCCTTAGTTTGAAGATGTAATCCACAGACAGGTGTTTTATACAACAGCCTTCTGTGTCTTCCCTTTTTGACTCCCTCTACATATTTGCAATCAAACGCCAGAATCTTCTCCATCTCCTTAGCTATCATACTCTAATTCCACTGGGCATTCCACTGATTTCAAAACTCGGTTCTCCAGAAAGTGGAGAACAACACTTTTGCAGTTCTACTTTGTGATATCTTTCAAAAAAGCAGTGTTAGAAAGGATTGCCTACACATACTGACCAGCTCATGTTATAGACAGAAGCGTGCTACATTGCAGACCAATCCGAACTCATCTCTTGGCATGTCCAGCCCATCCATTATCTCAGCCAATCATGGCTAGCATGACTTTTTCTGTGGCTAAACCAACTCGTAAGTTAACAATTCTATTTGTATTTACAGATGGCACACATGTTTGTTATTAAGGCACATGAAAATTCACATGTTCCAGAAGGCATTTCTGACAAAAAAAAACACATTTTTTTTCTTATTTTTAAATACGTTCAAATGCCTCTCCTGTGAAGTGGTGACGCACGACATTTGCCTACTTTCTTGAAACAAGTCACATATATGTCACCTTGTTGTTCTGTCATACAAACTGGTTGACTTGAGTGGTTCTATAATAAGACTTGGGGCCAGATTCTATCAAATCTTGCTTAGGAATGTTTACTGTATGTACAGTACATGACCTTGTTCTTTTGGAGTGGGGGTGCTGTTTTTTATTTTTTTCTTAGGGGGTGCTGCAGCACCCTCAGCACCCCCCCACTCCTGGAGGCTATGTGTATGTAGTATTATTGCCTACACAACTAGCCTACATCAGCAGAAATACACAGCTACCTTGATGCCCTGTGGGTCTTCAGCTCTGTTCTGAGCAAACATTATTATTATTATTTGTTGTTGTTGTTGGACAAAGGAGAATGTAAAACACCAGGAAATCTGCTCAAGGTGATTTTAATTTAAGAAATCTGAGAAACATGTGTGATCTTATCCAAATGTAATAAAAGTTTGAAATGATTATGTTTTTGTGAAATACTAATTATGTTTGTGCTTCTTGCAGTACATTTGCAGTCTACAAATGATTTATAATTATGTTGTGAAAACAATTTGGCCAGCTGCTGAATGTAGTTTGGGCCCCCTGCCCTAAGAGGTACTAATGAAGAGCATAGGGCTGTAACCATGGTGTTCAAGTGGCCGTCAAATTCTTATTTATCTATTTTGGAACTGCTGTCCAAGCAATCAATCCAATCCTTGGCAGTGCTTCAGACGATTAATAAAATAGCTAGTTCTAAAGTAACACATCCATCCAAACATTTTATTTGAAGTACAGGAGTGTGTGCAGCTGTTTAATTTAGAACTCAAGAATACAGGACCCTTTTACTCTTCTTAAGACAAGTTCTCTTTTGAAGACAAACTTGTAATTTGTGTGTCTCCTTGGCTGTGGAACAAAAGCAGCATTGATCCAATGCTGTAGTCCATGAGCATGTCAAGTGAATTCACTGAATAATACAAACAGTAAACTACTGTTGACCAAATAATGAGGTCAGACTTGTAAAGGAGTGAGGATACAACTCAAGGAATCTCGGACAGTTCTTCCTGGTTCAACCTCTTTAATGATGCATCAACTGAAGGATTCAAATGAACACCATACCAAGACCTGAGTTTTACAACTCTTATACTGTATTATTTCAACTTACCTTACATGTACTCTACATTCTCATTGATTAGCACAGAACCACATACATTCTCAATGGTCAATATGGAAACCTCAGTTCAGTTAGATGATTACTTCATGGTCTGTAGGTCTTGACGTGCATTCAATTTGTTTTATAGTCAAACATATTCAATGGAAACAAAGACAAACTTGAGAAATGTAGATTGGCCCATAGCTTCCTGAGAAGTGCAGAGTTAGCATGCACACAGTGCTTGAGATCAAACATACTTTCGTGTGATGCGTACTACTGATTCATGTTTGTGTGTTAATAATATATTCAGATGAATTGAATATACACTGAGTGTATATGATGACCCATTATTGATGTCACTTGTTAAATCAACTTCAATCAGTGTAGATGAAGGAGGGGAGACAGGTTAAAGAAGGATTTTTATGCCTTGAGACAAGAGACATGGATTGTGTAAGTGTGCCATTCAGACGGTGAAGGGGCAAGACAAAATATTTAAGTGCCTTTGAACGGGGTATGGTAGTAAGTGCCAATCGCACCAGTTTGTGTCAAGAACGACAAAACTGCTGGGTTTTTCACAGTCACAGTTTCTCGTGTGTATCAAGAATGGTCCACAACCCAAGGATATCTAGCCAACTTGACACAACTGTGGGAAGCACTGGAGTACATTTGTATTATTTTGAAAGAATATTTGTCAACATGAAAAGGACATTAACTGAAGCAAATGTGGTGTGCTTGCTAGTCTTGAAGTATGTATGGTTGTGAAATAGTATTAGTAGTGGTATTAGTGGTAGTAACGGCAGTAGTAATGGTAGAAGTAGTAATGGTAGTAATAGGGTTTGTATTAGTTATTGTGACCTATTTTGGGGTGGTTTGTAGTCTTGGAGTTATTATAGTGGGTTATAGTGGGCTAGTATAGTAAGCTATAGTAAGTACAATATGATCATAAGCCATATAATGGGTTTTTAAGCTCTCAAAATCTTTCAGTTTGAACATTCTGTAAGTTTTGTGGCAGTGATTTGAGTTTAGAATATTGAAGCCTGCATTCCGCAATTAAAATGAATTCTAGTTTAGAAATTATGAATGGTAGCAAAATGGTGTGTTTAAGTCATCTAAATTGAGTCAGTCATAATTAATTTGCATACAAAGAGGCACCAGATAATCTGGTAACAATGCCAACACAGTGGACGTATAAGAGAGAAATTTGAATACATTGTGAATATGTGACAAACCTTTATCAGATAGTGATTAGATCATATTTATCAGATCACAAAACTCACATGTTAGCACAAGGTGTAAAGGAGGCTTTGGTGTCAGTACCTCCTTTTTTGAGTATCACAGCATATTTATTACAAGAATGTGAAAACACTCAAAAGAAAAACATTATGTGTGTGGACAATGAACTAGATTGACTTATGCACAATGTCAACAGTGTATCAACGTACCAATATCTTTTGACAAAAAAATATAATATAAACAAATTATAAAATGTTTGTCACACCTCTCCAATCAGAACAGCTCAGCTCTTGCCTCACATTGGTCCAGCTGTCAGCTAAGACAACAGTCTAGTTTCTGAACTCTGCTCCCAGCGCAGGGGGTTGGGCGGTGGGGAGAGAGGGGGAGTGTGATTGAGTCTGGAAGTGGCATAAACTTTGTTTCCCATTTTGGTTATCTGGGGTCTAGGAACATATTTCCTCAAAGCTTATCGAAGGTGACTTAGAGACCTATCTACTTCTACTTCTGTTGGAAAGCCAGTGGAGGTGTTTCTACCTGAGAAGGACGTGTTGCCAGTAGAGAGGACATCATAAGGCAGGCTAGCTCTTAGGACTCAAGACTTCAACCTGTGCGGAGAGTTGTCTGTGGTCCCACTGCTAGAGGGAAGTACTGGCCAGAAGAGTCTCTCGCCCACCCTCTCTGGACCCAAGACCTCTACTAAGTAAGTCATAAATGATTTAATCCTCTCAAGCTCTGTGGATGAATACAGATGTAGGATCTTAATTTGAGACAGTTTGCTACAGCAGGAAAATAATCCTGCAGCAACAGGAGATGTGAATTATAAATCCTTCAGAGTGCATGTGTGTCAATCTAAGTAACATAATGAAATAAATCCTTAAGATTGCGTGTGTGTCAATCTAAGTAACATAATTAATTAAATCCCCATCAAAATCTGTCAGTTTAAGCTAAAAATATAATTTTCTTTGCATGGACTGCATCTCAATCCATCGCATCCGCATCTGTCAGCCGTACGCATCTGCATGGAATGAGGCAGAGTAACAGCAATGTTTGTCAGTCAGAGAAATCCCGAAAATCGGTCTTCTCACGAAAATGTCTGTAGTGTCCAAACGGTAAATCCCCCCGTAAGCCCACGGGACTTGTCTGAAGTCGGTAAAGCTGATGTGCCAACTTCTGTCTGTAGCATACAAACCGTTTGGGCTACAAACTAATATGACCCCACAGTGGAAACGGGAGACACTCACTTTTACGATGGTGTTCTCCGTTTTGCTCTACAGCCCCTCCCCCTCCCCCCAACAGATTAGAGTTTTAGTTAATGGACATTTTTGTAGGGGTTTATTCATTTTCAGTGGAAATTACAAACTTCACATGCCTTTTTTAATTTTGAAACCTCAAATACACAACAAGGACATTTCTCCTGGAACAGGGTGACCAATTTAAGATTCTACCTCCGCATTAGCTCACTCACATTTTCCTCATTGCAGACTGCATACAAACAACACAGTAGGGTATGTGACAATTTTCTGCATTGCTTAAATTAAATTGATTGTCTTCCACTTTTAGCCGTATTGCAAAGGATCACCCTCTGCCCAAGCTTGAGGATGAAGTTTGAAAACATTCTAGAGGAGATCGATGGCTGTGGATGGTTTCAGGTGCTGATCGTCACTCTGCTCTGTATCCCTCGAGTGATACTACCGTGTCACTTCCTGCTGAACAACTTCATAGCGGCCGTGCCCTCTCACCACTGTGACCTCAGCGCTCTGGATGATGGCAGCGTCTTTGGAAATCTGACCCAGCAGCAGAGACTGACTGTCAGCGTTCCAGTACAGGAAGATGGAACTCCAAGCTCCTGTAAGATGTTCCCAGAGCCCCAGTTCCACATCCTGTCCAACTCCAATAACAGTGACCTAGCTACAGTCCCCTGTCAGAATGGATGGGCATATGACAACAGCACCTTCAAATCCACTATGGCGACAGAGGTAAAATACTTCCATTGATATCAGTTGAGTGGTGGATAGCTGATGCTAATGGTTCAAAGGCCAAAACAAGTTACAAAGGTTGACAAGATAAAAGGAATAAAACAGAGGAAGGCAATAGGCGTCCCTTTGACCAAATTCGTCCTGCAAGCGATTTTATTTGGCCCCAAAGGTTTTCTTCATAATAATAAAAATTTAAAAAAAGGAATTCAGCTCTATTTTTACGTTGGCATTTCCTTTCCCAAGTATTCCCATGATTAAATAGAGAGACAAACTGTGTGATCGATCCTGTCTCAATATAATCAAGGTATGACACGATTATGATATTGTCAAATGAAATGTAGACTTCTTGCCCGTTTGGTCTTAATTGTGGTCTATTTGCAGTACATTAATGATTATAATGATGTTCTGGCCCCCCAACCCACGACCAGCAGATTAATGTCATTTTGTATTAACCAAGGCTTTGAGCAAATTATACAGTGTCTTGACCCATGAACACAATACAGAACCAAACTGAAAACTCCGTAAGACCATTAAGAAAGAAAAAGGTTTTAAATGAGACCCCTCAGAGTTAGTCAATTATTTTCAAGTTCCCTGGTTTGTTGTTATAGCCACATTACATGCAATTCTGTGCCCATTTATTCAATCAGAATTTCACTGGTTAGATATTGTCCCCACTTTAGGTATCATACTGTTATTGTTATTATTATTATTATCCTACTTCAACTGGTACATATTATAGGAATTGTGAATGCATGTTTTCTTGACTGTTACTATCATTGCTCCTCTTTCTATAAAGTGGGACCTTGTCTGTGACAGAAAAGGCATGAATAAAGCCACAGCCACCATTTTCTTTGTTGGCGTGATGATGGGAGCTATAGCCTTTGGTACCCTCACTGACAAGTAGGTAATTCTACCCCAATACCTGATATCTACATTCTTTCTTTACATTGAATTCTTTATTAGTGCCTATGTTTCTTGAATGCTCTTTTCCAGGTTTGGGAGGAAGCCTATGCTATTGGTGTCTTATACCATATCCATGGTATTTGGATTTGCCAGTGCGTTCTCTAACTCCTATACCATGTTCGGAGTGATGAGATTCTTTACTGGCTTTGGACTTACAGGCATCAGCATCATCTCCACCGTTCTCAGTAAGCTAAGCTCTAAAGCTTTCATATTAACAAAATGTTAGACTCCATTGCTAAGCAATTTAATTAAATGCAGTTATGAAAGTATTACCTAACAACATGTTAATACAGTGTATTTAATAGTGTAGTTAGTGTTGTTACGGAGGTATAAGAGAAACTTAATGTAAACTAATACCACGTGTAAGAGAAACTTAATGTAAAGTGAAACCCAACAATATTGTTATTTTTTTTTAAACTCTATTTACATTCTTTCAAGGTGTGGAGTGGGTGGACATTAAGCACCGGGCATTAATAGGTATAACGGGCAGCATGGCCTGGTCGTTTGGCAACATGATGCTAGCGGGCATTGCATATCAAGTGAATGATTGGCGGATGCTAATGATAGCTGTCTCCGCACCCCTGGGCTTGGCTATCATCACTTGGTGGTAAGAATACACTGGGTGATATCCAGACCATATCCTAAACATATCAATGGAAATCTGGATTTGACATGTTTTTGATACAGCATTGTACAAGATGCAGACGGAGATGTGTAACCAGCCCCATCCACCTCCATGATGTAGAAGAACTAACCTGAATAATGCACATTCCAAATTTTGCATCACGTACAGTATACTACTGTATAATATAAACTGGGTGGTTTGAGCCCTGAATGCTGATTACCACGGCTTTCAGCCAAATAGCATTCAGGGCTCACCCAGTTTATATTATACAGTAGTATACTGTACGTGATGCAAAATTTGGAATGTGCATTATTCAGGTGAGTATATGAGGCCGCATACCACGGGTATGACAAACATGTATTGTTTACTGTTCTAATTACATTTGTAGCCAGTTTATAATAGCAATAATGCACCTCTGTGGTTTGTGTTATATGACCAATATACCATGGCTAAGGGCTGTATTCAGGCACTCTCTATACCACACCCCCTCGGGCCTTATTGCTTAAATATAGTTCACTACAGTATTGTAGTGACCTTAGGACAAGGTCCTTAGTGACCTCATCAAGAGGGTCGGACCACTTCTTGGCATAACAGTTGGAGTGTTGGACTGCGAGCCAAGTTTGAGTCCGGATTTGAGGCTACGCTCAAAATTCACTACAGTATGCAGGGAACTGGTTGTTATTGTGCTTTGACCCATTGTAATGGTTCATCATCACTGCAGGTGGCTCCCTGAGTCTGCCAGGTGGCTCATAGCCAATGGCAAAGTGGAAGGAGCCCATCTTTACCTGGAGAAATGTGCTCGTTTTAACAACAGAAAGGACTTCATGTCCAAAATCAAACTTGAGGTAAATGCAACAATTTTCAGTTGCTAGTATTTACTGCTAATAATTACTCTTATTAAAACATGCACATGGCATGAAATCATTTATACAGCTTTATTACAGTTATGATGTGTTAGAAAGAGCATAGGTTTGAAGCACAAATATACAGTACCAGTCAAAGGTTTGGACACACCTACTCATTCAAGGGCTTTTCTTTATTTTTACTATTTTCTACATTGTAGACTAATAGTGAAGACATCAAAACTATGAAATAACACATATGCAATCATGTAGTAACCAAAGAAGTGTTAAACAAATCAAAATGTATTTGAGATGCTTCAAGTAGCCACCCTTTGCCTTGATGAAAGCTTTGCAAACTTGTTAGGGTTCGTTCCTTCTTTCCTTGTCAATCATTGGCTCATTGGTGAAATTAGCATTATGACAACATCTTTAATTAAATCATTCATTCATTTATTAATGCAATTGCAGACAGAAGTTTACAATCATGAACATAGCACGCATGTTTCCGAGTAAGTTCTGCACCATAGAAAAAGTCCCAAGTTGCTTTATTAAACCCCAAGACCAGCCCTTGTGATGTCACTGCATAAGTCATTACTATCTACTCATCAGACCAAGCCCATGCATCCACAGCTACACAAACATAGAGTTTCAAAAATCTAGGCACTAAATGTTCACTCCCCAAAGTTGATTTATTGTGGAATGTCTGACTAGTCTCTTATCTCCCCCACTCCCCTGCAGAGCTCCTTCTGCACAGTCACACATTTCTCAGAGGGGCCTCTTTATGAGAGACAAAGAGAGAGAACTATAAAACAACTGTGGAACAATATTAAACCTGAAAGTATATTGTTAATCTGTAGTCTAGGACCCTATAAATGTAAGGAGGGAGGGGTCTTATAACCCCTCCCCTTCTATTAATACAACATAAGCATAATCAAGTTCCACCTGCCAGGAGATAACTATCCCAAGCCAGCAGCATACTGCCATGTGTCCCACTGCTGGCTTGCTTCTGAAGCTAAGCAGGGTTGGTTCCTGGATGGAAGACCAGATGCTGCTGGAAGTGGTGTTGGAGGGCCAGTAGGAGGCACCCTTGCCTATAGTCTAAAAAAAACTACCATTGCCCTGTGTAGGGTGCAGTCTTTTGGATTGGATGTTAAATGGGTGTCCTGACTCTTTGTGGTCACTAAAGATCCCACGGCACTTATCATAAGAGTAGGGGTATTAACCCCGGTGTCCTGGATAAATTCCCAATCTGGTCCTCATACCGTCACCTAATCATCCCCAGCTTACATTTGGCTCATTCATCTCCCCTGTAACTATTCCCCATGTCGTTGCTGTAAATGAGAATGTGTTCTCAGTCAACTTACCTGGTTAAATAATTTTAAATGAACTAACTTAGCCTCTCTCCCATACTGCTTAGCACCTGTCTGATGAGGTTGGCATGGACAACCATAACAAGACCTACTCCTACCTGGACTTGGTGAGGACCCCAAAGATGAGAAGACTGGCTCTACTAACAGGCATAGTGTGGTGAGTATATCTGGCTCTAATAACAGGCATAGTGTGGTGAGTAGTACTGTATAGACTGTTTTGGGGCTGTATGGGCTGGTACTGTATAGACTAGTTTGGGGCTGAATGGACCGGTACTGTATGGACTGGTTTGCAGTACTGTATGGACTGGTTTGGGGCTGTGTGGACTGGTACTGTATGGACTGGTTTGCAGTACTGTATGGACGGGTTTGCAGTACTGTATAGACTGTTTTGGGGCTGTATGGACTGGTACTGTATAGACTAGTTTGGGGCTGTATGCACCGGTACTGTATGGACTGGTTTGCAGTACTGTATAGACTGTTTTGGGGCTGTATGGACCGGTTTGCGGTACTGTATGGACTGGTTTGCAGTACTGTATAGACTGGTTTAGGGCTGTATGGACCGGTACTGTATGGACCAGCACTGTATGGTGTGGTTTGGGGCTGTATGAACTGGTTTGGGCTGTATGGACCGGTACTGTAGAGATTGGTTTGGGCTGTATGGACTGGTTTGGGCTTTATGGACTGGTTTGGGCTGTATGGACTGGTTTGGGGCTGTATGGACTGATTTGGGCTGTATGGACCGGTACTGTAGAGACTGGTTTGGGCTGTATGGACTGGTTTGGGCTTTATGGACTGGTTTGGGCTGTATGGACCGGTACTGTAGAGACTGGTTTGGGCTGTATGGACTGGTTTGGGGCTTTATGGACTGGTTTGGGCTGTATGGACCGGTACTGTATAGACTGGTTTGCAGTCCATACAGTACACAAAGCAATGAAGAATCTCCATTGAAAGTGCTTCTTAATACAGGACTAGTTTTAGGCCTAGATTCAACCAGCGATAGCACACACCCGCATAGCTGATGTTCTGGCGGTGTCAGAGGTGGAACTGCATTGGAGCTGGAAAACCGTGAGTAGCTGCCCTTGCAATCATTGTCACGAAGCCACAACTGCCCCACTCGCGTTAGAAGATTAGAACGGGAAAGTGTAAGCTATATAGAAATAATGATGCTCTAATGGAAAAATCATAAAACTAAATAATTAAGATTTATATCATCCTAATCGAAGTGTAAATTACGTCTCACATTCCAGTGTTTGAACTTGTAAACAAGGCTGCATGGGATTTCTGTTAATGCAGCCAATGGCAATGTCCGCTTTAGGTATAATGCCGGAAGCAACTTGTGGATTTGACAGGTCTAACGCAGTTCCACCTCCAACACCCCCGCAATGCGGATGTCGGTGAAAGCAGATCAGTTTGGATAGAGCTCTTGATTAGTCTGTTACTGTATAAAGGTTCCTTATGTGTCTAAGAGTTATCTATTATCTATATCAAGACAAACATAATGTAGGCCTCATTGACTACTTTAGCAATGTCATTGTATTTCCAGTCACGATAGTGTAATTTAGACTAAACAGTCATTAGCCTCCGTCCAGAATGACTGGGCTTATCATGACTTTAGGGCACTGCTATAGAGGGCTTGAGAACGTTCATAACAATGGCATGATGCGACCGAGTGACAGGGGTGAAACTTATGACAAACACAATGTAGATCTCATTATGTCCTCTCCTCACAGGTATGGCGTGGCCTCAACATACTATGGGATCAGTTTAAACATTACAGGGTTTGGCCTGAACGTCTACCTCACCCACTTCATCTACTCTGCCATCGAGGTGCCCGCCAAGTTGGTCATCTACTTCTGTCTCGACACCATTGGTCGGAAACACTGCCAGGCAGGCACCCTTCTGCTAACGGGAACCTGCATCGCAATCAACATCTTTGTGCCCAAAGGTGACTACATAAATAGGTCATTGTAATTGCTTTATAAATGATCATAAAGGTTGTAAATTAATTATGAATTATAATGCTTATAGTACTTATATGCAAATAAATTATGTGAATAAAGAAATATATATTTATTAATATTGTATAAATAGTTTATAAATGCTTATGAACGTTTATAATAAAGTATAACCCAAAATGAATTAATAAATTATTATGTGGGGTAAATGGGACAGTAAGGAATGTTTATTATTTTGCCTTGTGTTGTCAGTGTTTAAGAGATCTTGAGTCTTATCCTCAGGATCTGTTGTTTTGTTCCTCTGTTCAGGTCAGTGGCATGTTCGCACCATCGTCGCCGTGCTTGGGAAAGGCCTATCAGAGGCCTCCTTCACCACTGTCATCTTGTATACAGCTGAACTCTACCCTACGGTCGTAAGGTCAGACTTACCGGTGCATTTTCACAGTGAAACACTATTAGAGTTCATTTCCTCAAACTGAAGCATGCTTTATTTAACAAATCAAATCAAATTCAAATCAAATTTTATTTGTCACATACACATGGTTAGCAGATGTTAATGCGAGTGTAGCGAAATGCTTGTGCTTCTAGTTCCGACCATGCAGTAGTATCTAACAAGTAATCTAACAATTTCACAACAACTACCTTATACACACAGTGTAAAGGAATGAATACGAGTATGTACATATAAATATACGGATGAGCGATGGCTGACCGGCATAGGCAATAGATGGTATATAGTACAGTATATACATATGAGATGAGTAGTGTAGGATATGTAAACATTATATAAATGGCATCGTTTAAAGTGGCTAGTGATACATTTATTACATCCACTTGACATTTATTACATTTTACATTGACATTTTAGTCATTTAGCAGACTCTCTTAGCTAGAGCGACTGACAATTAGTCCATTCATCTTAAGATAGCTAGGTGAGACAACAACACATCACAATCATATCAAGTACATTTTCCCTCAACAAATGATTTTTTTTAGCAAAGTCAGTGCATCAGGGGAGCCGTGAGAGTTGATAAGGCCGCATAACAAAAATGACCAACAAAAATAAAATAAACGTAACCTTTATTTTACCATGTTGTCCCATTGAGGTCAGAATATCTATTTTTCAAGGGAGACCTGTGGAATGCAATGTACGGTGTCCATATTAGGATATCTTCAGTCTCAGCAAGAGTTTTCTGAGTCTCACTATGAACATTTTCTCCCTAACAGACAAAATGGGTTGGGTTACAATAACTTCATGGCTCGGTTGGGCGTGTCCATAGCACCCCTCATCATCCTATTGGAGGACGTGTGGAAGCCCCTCCCTGAAGTCATCATCTGTTGTGTGTCCATTCTTTCTGGTCTGGTGGCTTTCCTTCTTCCAGAAACCCACAATGCAAGGCTGCCAGAGACCATTGAGGACATTGAACAAACAAAAAAAAGGTAATCCAGCCGACTTCACAAAGATTGTCAGTGTAATTTGTAACCCGCTGTTACTGTATATACTAGCAGTAGTGGAAAAAGTACCCAATGGTCAAACTTGAGTAAAAGTAAAGATATCTTAACAGAAAATGACTCAAGTAAAAGTGATATTCACCCAGTAAAATACTACTTGAGTAAATATACTTAAGTATCCAAAGTAAAGGTAATTGCTATAAATAATTTCAAATTCCTTATATTAAGCAAAACAGACAGCACAATTTTCTTGTTTTTTATTTATTTACGGATAACCAGGGGAACACTCTAATTCTCAGACATCAATTACAAACAAAGCATTTGAGTTTAGTAAGTCTGCCAGATCAGAGGCAGTAGGGATCAATCAATCAAATGTATTTATAAAGCCCTTCTTACATCAGCTAATGTCACAAAGTGCTGTACAGAAACCCAGCCTAAAACCCCAAACAGCAAGCAATGCAGGTGTAGAAGCACGGTGGCTAGGAAAAACTCCCATAGATGACCAGCAGGGTCAAATAATAATAATCACAGTGGTTGTAGAGGGTGCAACAGGTCAGCACCTCAGGAGTAAATGTCAGTTGGCTTTTCATAGCCGATCACTCAGACTATCTCTACCGCACCTGCTGTCTCTAAAGAGTTGAAAACAGCAGGTCTGCGACAGGTAGCACGTCCGGTGAACAGATCAGGGTTCCATATCCGCAGTCAGAACAGTTAAAACTGGATGACCACATTCAAAATGTTATGAGTACTTTTAGGTGTCAGGGAAAATGTATGGGAGTAAAAAAGTACATACTTTCTTTGGGAATAGGGGAGTAAAAGTAGTCAAAAAATATAAATAGTATGTACAACTTTCGTACTTCAAAGTATTTGGACCACTGTCTACCAGGGCTGCCAGAAAAACATGGTACACAATACACTGCAGTTAAAGTGCAGTATAACTGCAGTATGCTGAAAATACTGCATCAAAAATAACATTTTTTTTTTTACTGCAGTCATTTTGCAGTGTAACTGCAGTTAGAGTGCAGTATAACTGTAGTTCAACTGCAGTGCATTCTGCAATTACTGCGTCCAAAATATCACAGTTGAATGCAGTTACTGCACTTTTACTGCAGTTTCAAAATGGCAATCTTTTTTTTGTAAGGGATTTGCCACAGCACTTTTCTATCAGTTTGATTTAGTTTAATAAAATATATCAACGCAAAGCTTTAAAAAGACAGTGTTGTTCTTTAGACCAATTTGTCAACTCAATTTCTCTGTCCTTCACATCAAAGCGCTGCTGCAGGCTCTTTGCATGTCTTGACCAATCAGATTCACGGAAATCGCAGGTCGTACAAAACAATTGTTAAGCAAGTGTGATAACACATCACTTCTGACAGACACAAGCAAAAACTATTCCATAAATGTAGCACCCTACACCTAAACATTAGCGATCTGACATGTTGTATTGCATGAATAATATCATATTTTTCAGTCTGATCAACTGTAGACTACTAACAACAGCAGCTGCATAGTCTAGCCTACTATGCGCCCTGTCCCTCTAGCCAGGGTAAACGAAGCTGTAACGTTGTGTACTTAGAGCCCATTTGTTTGTGAAAAAGTGTGAATTGGATCAAATTTGGTTGTTATTCAAACTTGGGCCTACTAGGCTACCTAGACTTTTTCCATCCAAAATTATTAACTGCAATTAATCATTAAACACAATAGCTCACAAGTTTTAGCCTGCAGCCCAATATGGCAACAGGAGTATGGGTAACTGCAGCCCAATATGGCAACAGGAGTATGGGTAACTGCAGCTCATTATGGCCACAGGAGTATGGGTAACTGCAGCTCAATATGGCAACAGGAGTATGGGTAACTGCAGCTCAATATGGCAACAGGAGTATGGGTAACTGCAGCTCAATATGGCAACAGGAGTATGGGCAACTGCAGCTCAATATGGCAACAGGAGTATGGGTAACTGCAGCTCAATATGGCAACAGGAGTATGGGTAACTGCAGCTCAATATGGCAACAGGAGTATGGATAGATGCAGCTCAATATGGCAACAGGAGTATGGGTAGCTGCAGCCCAATATGGCAACAGGAGTATGGGTAACTGCAGCTCAATATGGCAACAGGAGTATGGGTAACTGCAGCTCAATATGGCAACAGGAGTATGGGTAACTGCAGCCCAATATGGCAACAGGAGTATGCGTAACTGTAGCTCAATATGGCAACAGGAGTATGGGTAGCTGCAGCCCAATATGGCAACAAGAGTATGGGTAACTGCAGCTCAATATGGCAACAGGAGTATGGGTAACTGCAGCTCAATATGGCAACAGGAGTATGGGTAACTGCAGCCCAATATGGCAACAGGAGTATGCGTAACTGTAGCCCAATATGGCAACAGGAGTATGGGTAACTGCAGCTCAGTATGGCAACAGGAGTATGGGTAGCTGCAGCCCAATATGGCAACAGGAGTATGGGTAACTGCAGCTCAATATGGCAACAGGAGTATGGGTAGCTGCAGCCCAATATGGCAACAGGAGTATGGGTAACTGCAGCTCAATATGGCAACAGGAGTATGCGTGAGTGGGTGTGTTGAAAGGAGTGGGTGAATGAAAAGAGAATCAGCTAATTGGGCAGATTTCACTCAAGACTGTTTTGCATGGCTGATTGGGCTGCACTACAAGTCGATATTAAAAGGCTCAGCGTGGTAAATCTGTCTTCTGCAGTGGCCGTACAGCGTTTACTGCAATACGGCTTATGCAGAAGTCAGGGCATGTATACTTCTTGAGCTTCGTTGAGCAAAGCAGAGCTCTTGTGAAGTAAGTTGTAAAGGAAGTGAATTTGTGTTTATACAGGACCTCCCACCAAACAATCATGTCAATACGAAGCTATATGGAGCCCTCCACATTGTTACACAATTTGGGAGGCGCACGGTGATTCGGTACAGAGCTCAATTTGGCCTCAGCATGCCTCCGGAAGCTCCAGAATTGTGTCACAACCTTCATACGGAGCCTCCGACAACATTTTCGGATCAAGCATAAATTGGCTTTAAGCTGGCAGTCAGAGCTGACTTGAAGTGCTTCCAACTGGGTATCATGGTCTTGTCGCCAGTGATAGATACGTGGCAATTTTTTTCTCTCACATGATTTTATTTCAAGTGGGATAGCAGCCTACACAATAAATAAGTAATATTGATAACCATCTAGATGTCACCTTGATACATACATACATACAGTCTACTACTCAATGGGGAGAGCATGAACGGCACCAACACCGGGACACAGTACCCTTTGCTCCCACTTGACGAAACTACTGTCCGGCAACTGCGTGGGAAGTATCTATCTATACTGAACAAAAATATAAACGCAACAAGTAAAGTGTTGGTGCCATGTTTCATGAGCTGAAATTCAAAAATCCCAGAAATGTTCCAAATGCACAACATTTGGGGAATAAATGTGTTTAGTACCCTGTTAGTGAGCATTTCTCTTTTGCCAAGATAATCCATCCACCTGACAGGTGTGGCATATCAACAAGCTGATTAAACAGCATGATCATTACATAGGTGCACCTTGTGCTGGGGACAATAAAAGGCCACTCTAAAATGTGCAGTTTTGTCACACACATATCACAGATGTCTCAAGTTTTGAGGGAGCGTGCAATTGACATGCTGACTGCAGGAATGTCCACCAGAGCTGATGCCAGAGAATTGAATGTTAATTTCTCTATCATAAGCCGCCTCCTACGTCATTTTAGAGAATTTGGCAAAACGTCCAACCGGCCTCACAACCGCAGACCATGTATAACCACGCCAGCCCAGGACCTCCGCATCCGGTTTCTTCACCTGCGGTATCGTCTGAGACCAGCCACCCGGACAGCTGATGAAACTGAGGAGTATTTCGGTATGTAATAAAGCCCTTTTTTGGGGAAAAACTCATTCTGATTGGCTGGGCCTGGCTCCCCTCCCAGGCCCACCCATGGCTGCGCCTCTGCCCAGTCATTTGAAATCCAAATTCTTAGTTTTCAATGACGGCCTAGGAACAGTGGGTTAACTGCCTTGTTCAGGAGCAGAACGACAGATTTTTACCTTGTCAGGATTTGACCTTGCAACCTTCTGCAAGTCCAACACTCTAACCACTAGGCTACCTTTGGCTACCTTTGGGTGTAATTATTTGGTAGAACAGAAAACCAGCAGGCTCCAGACCTCGTAGGGTAAGAGTTGAATACCGCTGGTAAACTATAGCAGAGCGCTTTCGAAAAACACCCAGTCCTTTCTACACACCCACCGCTTTCTTCGACACACTTACCCCTTTCCACACGCCCACTACTTTCCTTTCGACACACCCACTCGCCCATACTCCGGTCACCATATTGGGACGCAGCTTCCCCCTTCACCAATCATGTTGCTTTCTCTGTGTATAGGAAACGGATGATCTCTGCATGTGTGGTTCCCACCATGAAGCATGGAGGAGGAGGTGTGATGGTGTGGGGGTGCTTCGCTGGTGACACTGTCTGTGATTTATTTAGAATTCAAGGCACACTTAACCAGCATGGCTACCACAGCATTCTGCAGCGATACACCATCCCATCTGGTTTACGCTTAGTGGGACTATCATTTGGTTTTCAACAGGATAATGACCTAACACACCTCCAGGCTGTGTAAGTGTTATTTGACCAGGAAGGAGAGTGATGGAGTGCTGCATCAGATGACCTGGCCTCCACAATCACCCAACCTCAACCCAATTGAGATGGTTTGGGATGAGTTGGACAGCAGAGTGAAGGAAAAACAGCTAACAAGTGCTCAGCATATGTGGGAACTCCTTCAAGACTGTTGGAAAAGCATTCCAGGTGAAGCTGTTTGAGAGAATGCCAAGAGTGTGCAAAGCTGTCATCAAGGCAAAGGGTGGCTACTTTCAAGAATCTCAAATATAAAATATATTATAACACTTTTTTGGTTACTCATGATTCCGTATGTGTTATTTCATAGTTTTGATGTCTTCACTATTATTCTACAATGTAGAAAATAGTAAAAAATAAAGAGAAACCCTTGCATGAGTAGGTGTGTCCAAACAAAAAAGTGTCCTTCTGGTACTGTACATAAACAAAACAATGTCCTTCTCTCTCCAGAAATCCCATCTTTGTCTCACCGCTGGAGAAAACGGAGGTCCTGCTGAAGTCACAGAAAAATAATGAGCTGGATCAATGACTGAGACATTTACTTAACTGCGTAGGTTTTATTGTTTAGGGCTGCATACTGTACACAAGTTACAAACTGTTTCAAGGGTATGTTATTTCTGACTTCAGAACTGTTGTACAGAGTGGCTATAGCGTGCTGAGTTTCTAGTTCTAGCATTGCTTCTGTAGTAAACCAATTCCAGTGGAACGTGTTGCATGCACCTTGTAGGTTCTGTAGCCAATCTCTTGTATCTGTGGTTGATATACAGTATTTAAAGTGACTTCACGTTCAAACTATAGGCCACATCAGTATTCACTTTCAATAAATATTTGTATATTGCACAGACACTGGTTTCCAATACTGGTTTGTTTCATAATTTTGATACTTTTTCAGAAAGTTGTAGAAAGAGATGGGTAAGTGGACAGGGTGGAGAAAGGGTGGAGTCAGGAATTTAACCCTGATCTCATCTCCAGTGGGGAGGCATACATGTTCATTCAGCCGGGAGTGTTTCTCACTCAACAAGAGCTCTGCACGATATTACAAACACTATGAGTGTAATGCTGGATCAAACAAGGATAAGCAGAACATCTTTAAAAAACTCTTCAGCTAACAACTTGATTAATAACTTAATGATTTTTCGCCTACTGTATATTTGGGCATATATACAAGGGTAGGAGAACACACTACTGGTGAAGAGCACTGATGGGTCCTTTCCTGAAACACAAAGTGAAGGGGATAAAAACTCCAATATTCTCCTTAAATTTCATTTGAACTATTAGAACCAAGAGACAATCCTTTTGTTCCGAGGGAGACAATTCAGCTTGCAAGTCTCAGTCAGGGCTGTTCTCTTATAAGTGAACATATACAGTGAGGGAAAAAGGTATTTGATCCCCTGCTGATTTTGTACGTTTGCCCACTGACAAAGAAATGATCAGTTTATCATTTTAATGGTAGGTTTATTTGAACAGTGAGAGACAGAATAACAACAACAAAAAATCCAGAAAAACGCTTGTGAAAAATGGTATAAATTGATTTGCATTTTAATGAGGGAAATAAGTATTTGACCCCCTCTCAATCAGAAAGATTTCTGGCTCCCAGGTGTCTTTTATACAGGTAACGAGCTGAGATTAGGAGCACACTCTTAAAGGGACTGCTCCTAATCTCAGCTTGTTACCTGTATAAAAGACACCTGTCCACAGAAGCAATCAATCAATCACATTCCAAACTCTCCACCATGGCCAAGACCAAGGATGTCAGGGATTAGATTGTAGACCTACACAAGTCTGGAATGGGCTACAAGACCATCGCCAAGCAGCTTGGTGAGAAGGTGACAACAGTTGGTGCGATTATTCGCAAATGGAAGAAACACAAAAGAATTGTCCATCTCCCCAGGCCTGGGGCTCCATGCAAGATCTCACCTTGTGGAGTTGCAATGATCATGAGAACGGTGAGGAATCAGCACAGAACTACACAGACGCATCTTGTCAATGATCTCCAGGCAGCTGGGACCATAGTCACCAAGAAAACAATTGGTAACACACTACGCCGTGAAGGACTGAAATCCTGCAGCGCCCGCAAGGTCCCCCTGCTCAAGAAAGCACATATACATGCCCGTCTGAAGTTTGCCAATGAACATTGGAATGATTCAGAGGACAAATGGGTGAAAGTGTTATGGTCAGATGAGACTAAAAATTTAGCTCTTTGGCATCAACTCAACTCGCCGTGTTTGGAGGAGGAGGAATGCTGCCTATGACCCCAAGAACACCATCCCCACCGTCAAACATGGAGGTGGAAACATTATGCTTTGGGGGTGTTTTTCTTCTAAGGGGACAGGACAACCGCTCTGCCTATAACAGCTTGTTTCAGTTTTCCCCTCCACACAGACCACTCCCAGAGTCATAGGAAAATTCTTGCTTGAGGAACTATTTTTGTTTATTTTTTATCATTTTAATTGAAAACTATCACAGCAAGGTACTTAATTGTTAACCAGAAATGGTTTCATATTGAGATAAAAACGACTACATTGGGCGAGAGGGACAGTAAGAGATGAGGAACCATGTGTGGGTATGTGTCTGAGTGTAAATGTGTCAAGGACCAAGGCACCAAAGTGAATGACTGTATTGCTGGCTGCCCATTATCTACATCCCTGTTCTAACTCTCTTCCTGCTGCTGTTGGTGTAAACATGCCTCCCTCAGTGGCAGACAGACCATTGCATTCTGTATATAAGCTAGTTGTTACCCAATGCGCTTAATCATTACTGAGCTGTGGCCCTCTGCTGGAACATAGTAATCATTACAAACAGATAAATGAATGCAGAGTTGTCATGCCCCACATTTAGCCATAGGGTCTTAGTACTAGACTCAGATGCTCAGCTCACACTGCAGAGATGGAGTCGACCCTCAGATCAAAACCATGGTTTGTGGTTCATGGTTCAGAACACAACACAGTCTTAAAGCTACATTTTGGGAAAGATTACACAACAGCTGCTCGTCACATGTTTTGGTTAAAGAACTGAGGGATGCGGTTTGGGAAATGTAACCTCTCTCAAATTCTGTGACAGAGCTCTAGACGCAAGGAATGACAGTCCATGACATCCAACAGGTAGTTGTTACCATGATTTGAAGCTGTACATTGTTTATTTACATAATTGTAATGGAGTAAATGCACAATATATTTTGAGTTATGATAAAGACAGACAGTTGTGCTAACCGTATAAGTCATTTAAAAGTTATATTCATCAAAAACCAATGGGTAAATAGATATAAATAATTGAAATAACCATTGAATAGCTTCCCAAATCACAAACTGTATCTTTAATGTCGTTATAATACATTTTTACAAGACATTAACTCCCACATTTAAACCACACAGTATTAGACTACAACATAATAGAACAGAGAAACAACAAACAACTCTGGTCGTAGGCGTTGGTCACAGTTTGATCACCCTGTTGCAGGAGAAATTTCTTGCAATGCCGGAAACGTAAAACTTGTATTGTATTTGAGGTTTAAAAAGGCTTCTGAAGTTTGTAATTTTCCACTTTGACATTTCAGACTTGATTTCCCCTTACAAAAAATGTATCAACCCCTACAAAAATGTGCATTAATTATAATCCACATAATAATTCACGTTTCCTGTTGTTGGAGGATTATTTTCCTGCTACAGCAAACTGGCTCAGATTAAGATTCTACATCTGTGTTTTCCCAACATCTGTGGTTTTGAGCTGTATTCTACATAGGGTTACAAAATTCCAGAAAAGTTGAATAAATTCCTTGGTTTTCCAGCTTATTCCCTTCTGATTTCAGGAATCCTCCGATTGACAAGCACATCTGAGGAAAATCATTACAACCTCATGACAGGATTCATAAAATGAAGCTTGAAACAAAAAAAGTTGATTATAACAATTGTAACAATGAACAGTGACACTCCGTCCTTCTACTCCAGTCACATCCTGTTGGTCCACATAGAGTTCTGGAGTACCTGAACACAGAGGTACAGACACCGAAGAAAGAAGTCAGCAGCAGACATGGTAATGTTATTATCATAATAAAGGAACACAGAACAGATTTTTTTGTTCTGTGTTGAAGTGATCATCAGAAAGCCCAGCAGACTGCCTACTGTGCTTTAGGATAGATTAAGGACACAGATATGACAGATAATAGAGGGGTCTTTCTAGGGTGGTTTAGAGTTGTGACAGAAGCATATTGGAGGCAGATGTATTGTATATGTTGGGACATGGGGGAGGGAGAGGGCTGACGGGAGTTTTGTATATGATATGTGTTACGAATTACAATTCGTATTATATGTTACGAATTTGCAAAATGTCCAATATCTTAAGAATTTGCAAAACATATGATGTGCTACGAATTCTAGCTAGGTGGCTAGGTGGCTACCGTTAGTTAGCTCGCTAACGTTAGGCTAGGGGTAGGAGTTAGGAGTTAGGATTAAGGTTAGGTTTAAATTCAGGAGTAAGGTTAAACGGTTAAGGTTAGGGTTCGGAGAAGGGCTAGCTAACATGCTTAGTTGTAAAGTAGCTAAAAATTTGTAAGTAGTTAAAAAGTTAAAATACTAAAGTTGTCTGTGATTAAATTTTAACTCGTAACCTTTGGGTGTGATTGCATATACATTTACTCTCTGAATCCATGATTGGTTTATGTCCCATCTTTAATAGACCTACAGATTAATTAAGAAAGATTATTCTGTGATTCAGCCATCAGAATAAAACACTGAAGATAGGCCTAACAACTTTTGTCCATAGAGTGGCAATGACTTGCCTAGTTATTTAAAGGTTATATTAAAAAAAAATCTTTAAAAAATGTCATGAACCCTCAAAGTTTCAGAATGGGTGGAAAATGGCAGCCATATTGGTCAGGTAGAAATCCAAACCAGTCTAATTGGAATTAATAGTAGAGGCATACTCCTGATTTCACTGATGCAGGAAAATAAAAGCAAGCCATGTAATGTATTACAAATTGTGTTATAGAATTATTGTCAACCTAAAATATTGTTATTTCATTATAAATACAGTTTATGCAGGTTTTATAACAATTCTATGTATAAATAACCTCTAAAAGATGTAAACAGTCCATAAGTGTCTCAAATTTTTTTTTTCTTGGAAAGCTGTGAGTGCTATAGTATCATACAATATCAGTAGGCTACTTATTGCATTTACAACTTGTCTAAGTCCTATCATCACCTGATTTCAGCCAGTGTGGCTGTGGATCGACTCCTTTGTTTGAATGGAAGGTTGGCATATTGGCAGTTAATTTTAAAAACTGTCTGGTTTAGCTAGACAAACATAGAGTGCAGATAAACTCTTCAAATACATTATTTTACACAATATCTTATCACAACATTGGCAAACCATAGTTGACCAACTCTGTGACCAAAATGACTTACTTTTATACCATCATAAGAAGATTCATGTCCATTCTAGCATTCTAATTCCTACTTCTATGGTTTTGTCTTCCTGTCTTATACTATGATCCTTCAGTATTTTTCTTTACAGCTCCTCTGCCGCTCAAGAATAAGGGCCAATAGGGGAAATTGAGTTAGGCCTACCTGCAGTTTATCCCCGGTGACGCCACAAGAGGGAGTGAGAATTCAGCGCAATAACTTAAGACAAGCTCTTTAGAGCAGTGTGAATCGGATTGGTTTTCCTTTAACTATTTTGGCCATTCATTCATCACAAATTATTTTATAAAATGTGCTTATGTCATATTGTGTTAACACTTACAGCAGCTTCATCATCATTTATTATTAATATAACTCATAATTGCAACTATTGTCTAACTGTAGGTCTATCAGTAGGCCTATAATTTCTTCCAATTGTCACTGGCGGTTCTGGGGGTGGGGCAGGGGGGGCCAGTGCCCCTGTGACAACAATTTTGTACCCCCTTGTGGCCCCCCTAAATGTGGAGTATGAAATAATTTTTGCATAACAAATTTTTGCTATCGTTCTTTTTTTACATCCGTTATTAGACAGTGGCAACGTGGAACACTAATTAAACCCACACATTTACTAGAGGGACATGGTCTTTTGCCTACTAATGCCTGCAATGAAGTGAAGAAAACGATATGACAACAATAACGTCTAATGTAACTGGCCCCTCTAACAGTACAACTGGCCCCAGCTTGGCCCCCCCAGTTGAAAGGGTCTAGAACCTCCACTGCCAATTTTTTTATCACAGATATTTCTTCTAGCCTGAACAGTCAACCAGGATAATTGAAAGCCAGTAACAAAAGAAATCTAGCCACACAAAGCTGTATCCCTATGCTGTGGAATACCTGTTCAGAACAGGATTGTGTATAAAACTGCTTGGGGTGGAACTCTAGCTCCGAACACTCAACTAGTAGGCTTCAAGTTTAGGGTTCCAAGGCAGGCACACAACCGTGGGGGGATAGAGAGCAAATGTTGGCAGAAGCCTGGGAATCTCACCTCTGTCTATAGCTGAATAAACACAACCATTTGTTTACCCTTTCTTCCCTAGGATTAGGCCTAATTGGGGAGAGTGTGATCGGATTGATGCAACACCAAGCATCAGATATTAAATCCGAAGTTTATCTGTCACAGTTTCTAAATAATCTAATTTTATTTTTGACCTCACAGGTAATCCAGGCATGTACATGGGAGAGGTAATTGATATGGTTGTTCGTGAATGTTGGCCAAATTTTGACCTGTTATAAATTATTTCATTGATTAATAAGACAAGGTATAATCGCATTATATAGTGAACGTGTTCTGAATAATTCACGATGGAATTACTGTACCTGTTTCGCAGAATGTTTAAAGTTGGAAGGTATATCCATAGTCGGTAGACAATTCTTATTAAAAATGCATCCCGTACATCACTGAGCTATGCACAATAAACTATTAAATCCAGTTTTTAGAAGTAACCTCCCCCCTTTCCACTACTTCCAGTCTGTGGTAGCACTGCGCCCATTTTCCGGGACTGAATAGCTAACAGGCACGTTTGAAGCACCGACAGGTGTGCGCGCAAAGCGAGATGGGTGTAAAAAGCCTAGAACACATAAAAAATCTCAGCAACTCATTTGCGTCAATTAATATTCATCAGTAGGTCTATAAACCAATGAAGTTCCTGGTTAAATATGAAATAATGAACCAGGCAACAAATCATCTGAAGGAAAAGGTAGGCCTAAATAAGTATTAACATTAATTAAAAACCTAACTTTATTGTTTTGATACATTTAAAAATATATATTTTCACAATATCAAACGTCAACAGTGAACCCTCAGAGATTCAATAGGTATCAAGTCATCAAGGTAGAGAGCGAGAGAGAAAAAAAACGTTTTGTGTATAGCCTAGTGAATTAAAACCCTGATTCGCCGGCGTGCGTCATGACGCACCACAGTGTGTGTTACATATCCAATGAGGCTCCGGGTGGCTGCCCCACTGCAAATAAAGGGAGATAACGGTCCGTGAGTAGAGGCTGAAAACGTTTTATACTGACATGTTAGAGCAATGACTTTTGCGTAACCGCGTAAAATCTGGGACTAGGCTCCCAGCACGAGGATGATATAAGGTTCTTACGGGAAGAGGAACAAGAAACGATTGCCACGGCCCGGTGGGGAAAATCCGTTGAAGTTTAGAAAGAGAGCGACAGAGTGAGCAGGATTCTGGAAATTGAAAGCAATCCAAAAACATAGCTGCCGTGGAAGAGCGAGTGTACCCATTTGAAAGATGAGCTTGATGTCTGCCATAGACACCAGTGCCTCCGTGTACCAGCCTGCACAGCTACTGAATTGGGTTTATCTCTCTTTGCAAGACACTCACCAGACCAGCGCTTTCGACGCCTTTAGACCCGAACCGAACTCTTCCCACCCGGAGCTGAACTACTGCAAGACTCCTGCGGCGGACCTGAGCTCGTCCCTCAACTCCAACTATCTCAACAACTTTTTTCAGCTCCAGCGGAATGAGGTTAGAGACGGATCGTTCTGTCTGTATTTTTTTCCCTCTATTATGGAATTATATTACCATTATGTTATTGCCACGTTAACTAAATAGCGTATAGCTACGATCTGTTTGTATTTGCATACATCCCATCGTATGTCGAGCGCTGTTTTGCTAAATGTTTGATGGTGTGTGCGACATTGGGTATTCTGGTAGCCTACACATAACCGCCATGGATATTTCGTATATCGACAATATAAAGACGTGCTCATTAACTTTTCAGACCTATTAGGGCAATATCTGATTCCACCATAGCCTATTCTAACAGCAAGAAAGTTTAGAGAATTCAACATGCACAAGTTTAACATAACTGGTTTTATATTGGGAAGAATTATTACTAGACTATGGCAGGTAGGCCTAATTGATTAGCGGGCAAAAGAACACAGACACTGGACAGAGGAACTCTGCCTAGAAGGCCAGCATCCCCGAGTTGCCTCTTCACTGTTGACGTTGAGACTGGTGTTTTGCGGTACTATTTAATGAAGCTGCCAGTTGAGGACTTGTGAGGCGTCTGTTTCTCAAACTGGACACTCTAATGTACTTGGCCTCTTGCCCAGTTGTGCACCAGGGCCTCCCACTCCTCGTTCTATTCTGGTTAGAGCCAGTTTGCGCTGTTCTGTGAAAGGAGTAGTACACAGCGTTGTACGAGGTCTTCAGTTTCTTGGCAATTTCTCGCATGGAATAGCCATCATTTCTCAGAACAAGAATAGACTGACAAGTTTCAGAAGAAAGTTCTTTGTTTCTGACCATTTTTAGCCTGTAATCGAACACACAAATGCTGATGCTCCAGATACTCAACTAGTCTAAAGAAGGCCCGTTTTATTGCTTCTTTAATCAGGACAACAGTTTTCAGCTGTGCTAACATAATTGCAAAAGAGTTTTTTCGAATGATCAATTAGCCTTTTTAAATGATGACTTGAATTAGCTAACACAACGTGCCATTGGAACACAGGAGTGATGGTTGCTGATAATGGGCCTCTCTATGCCTATGTAAATATTCCTTAAAAAAACAGCCGTTTACAGCTACAATAGTCATTTACAACATTAACAATATCTACACTGTATTTCTGATCAATTTGATGTTATTTTAATGGACAACATTTTTCTAAGTGACCCCAAACTTTTGAACGGTAGTGTATATATATATATATATATATATTTAAATTGTCTGACTCGGTTTAGGCTGTTTTAAAGGCAAGCCCAGTCTCCAGCGTGCCACATGTAGGATTGGGATGGGTCTGTGTCTGGGGTCTGCATTAGGGGGAATATTTTCCTGGTATTTTACAAATGTTACATCCCGAGAATAAAGCACTTTTCTCCCGGGTATCCCGGTATTTCCCGCCAAAACCGGAAGTGTCATTCAAAAGCATTATAAACCTTATAAATAGGCCTATGTCTGGATTTTACTAGAGTTTCAATCGGAAATTCAAGCCTGATGAAACCTTAGCCTGATTAAATACATTTTATGAGCCCTACATTAAAGACATTTAATGAGCCCAAGCCCCAAAAAATCCAATGGTTATCCAATACTGTACTGTATTATACTGTATTATATGGACTGGAATTATGCATCTCGTTCAGACCATGATAAAGCAGGGAGAGAACATGCGATTCTGGTGCAGCACATGCGGCCTACAAAGTTACAGTTATAGGCTAGCGAATTTGATTCAAAATGTTCATAATATGTCCCCTAATGTTATTAGCCTACCTCCTCTTTCTCTCTCTATTGTTGCTGATTCCTTCCTCACTTTCAACAGTTAAATGAACTAAGTTTGGTTTTCCTCATCTTCATTATTCTAATTGCATGCTTGAATAATATAAGACTAGAATGAGATGCAGAAGGCTTTCTCTTCTCCACAAGGATTTAATTGTTATGGGTCTGACTAAATGTCCTACCGCCATCGCACTACCGGTGAGTTCTAATGGCTGCTGTATTTAACATTAAGCAAACAAGAGCTTGCCTCCCTCCTGAAATAGTCTATAAGAAATGCTAAAAAAATAATGTCCAGCAAGCTATTCTAGTCTAGCTTTGCCTGCATGGGACTCCAAGAGCTAAGGAGACTTTTTTACAGAGAGGCCAGTGGAGCACAGGTCGTGCGTATTGCACAAGAGACAGAGGCTATAAGTTAGAGGCTTATTATGCATAACCCATCATTCATTACCTATATATAAGGCTAATACTGCTTTGAATGTTATTACCTGAAAGAGGTAGGCTAGGACATCTACAGTGGCAAGAAAAAGTATGTGAACCCTTTGGAATTACTTGGATTTCTGCATAAATTAGTCGTAAAATGTGATCTGATATTCATCTTAGTCACAACAATAGACACACAGTCTGATTAAACTAATCACACACAAATTATTGTATTGTTGTATTTTTATATATTGAATACATCATTTAAGTATTCACTGTGTAGGTTGGAAAAACTATGTATACGGGCACAAGGCGAGACCCAGATGCAGACACAGGAGACAGATGGTTAGAGTCCAAGATGTTTATTAACAATCCAAAAGGGGTAGGCAAGAGAATGGCCGTGGACAGGCAAAAGGTCAAAACCAGTTCAGAGTTCCAGAGGTACAGAATGGCAGGCAGGCTCAAGGTCAAGGGCAGGCAGAATGGTCAGGCAGGCATGGAGTCCAGAAAACAGGCAAAGGTCAAAACCGGGAGGACTAGTAGAAGAGAATAGAAAAGCAGGAGCACGGGGAAAAACCACGCTGGTTGACTTGAACATACAAGACAAACTGGCACAGGGAGAGAGGAAATACAGGGATAAATACACCAGGGAAAATAAGCAACACCTGGAGGGGGTGGAGACAATCACAAGGACAGGTGAAACATATCAATGTGTGACAGTATGTGAACCCCTAGGCTAAGGACTTTTCCAGAAGCTAATTGGAGTCCAATCAATGAGACGAGATTGGAGATGGTGGTTAGAGCTGCCCTGCCCAATAAAAAACACTCACAAAATTTGAGTTTGCTATTCACAAGAAGCATTGCCTGATGTGAAACATGCCTCGAACAAAATAGATCTCAGAGATTAAGATTAAGAGATTGACTAGGGTTAAGAATAAGATTAAGAACTGTTGACTTGCATAAATTAAGAATTGATTAAGAATTGTTGACTTGCATGAATCTGGAAAGGGTTGCAAAGTATCTCTAAAAGCCTTGATGTTCATCAGTCCACGGTAAAACAAATTGTCTATAAATGGAGAAAGTTCAGCACTGTTGCTACTCTCCCTAGGAGTGGCCGTCCTGCAAAGATGACTGCAAGAGCATCGTGCAGAATACTCAATGAGGTTTAGAAGAATCCTAGAGTGTCAGCTAAAGACTTACAGAAATCTCTGGAACATGCTAACATCTCTGTTGACGAGTCTATGATACGTAAAACACTAAACAAGAATGGTGTTCATGGGAGGACACCATGGAAGAAGCCACTGCTGTCCAAAAAAAACATTGCTGCACAGCTGAAGTTTGCAAAAGAGCACGTGGAGGTACACTATGTGTGGTGAAAAAAAGGCACAGCACACCAACATCAAAACCTCATCCCAACTGTAAAGTATTGTGGAGGGAGCATCATGGTTTGGGGCTGCTCAGGGCCTGGACAGCTTGCTATCATCAACCGAAAAATTAATTCCCAAGTTTATCAAGACATTTTGCAGGAGAATGTAAGGCTATCTGTCTGCCAATTGAAGCTCAACAGAAGTTGTGTGATGCAACAGGACAACGACCCAAAACCCAAAGTGAATCAACAACCGAATGGCTTCAATAGAAGAAAATACCCCTTCTGGAGTGGCCCAGTCAGAGTCCTGACCTCAACCCGATTTAAAATGCTGTGGCATGACCTCGAGAGCGGTTCACCAGACATTCTAAGAATATTGCTGAACTGAAACAGTTATGTAAAGATGAATGGTCCAAAATTCCTTCTGATCGTTGTACAGGTCTGACCTGCAAATGCAGAAAATGTTTGGTTGAGTTTATTGCTGCCAAAGGAGGGTCAACCAGTTATTAAATCCAAGGGTTCACATATTCTTTCCACCCTACACTGTGAATGTGTACACAGTGTGTTCAATAAAGACATGAAAACGTATAATTGTTTGTGTGTTATTAGTTTAAGCAGACTGTGTTTGTCTATTGTTGTGACTTAGATGAAGATCAGATCAAATTGTGTGGACCAATCAATTTATGCAGAAATCCAGGTAATTCCAAAGGGTTCACATACTTTTTCTTGCCACTGTATATATAGGCCTATATATCTTGAACAGGATGATTTATTTTGGATGCAATTTAATGGAATTGATGGAGAGAGAGAAAGACTGTGAGAGTGTGCTCACTCCTGCACTGATTTAAAACAATATATGAGTGTTTTAAAACACTGCAGTTGCAAAAATCATAATAAAAAAATAAGGTGACCCCCAAAAGACAGATGCAGATGTGTAGATTAGATGCACATTCAGTCTTTATATTACTGTAGCATAGGCTATACTGCAGCAAATGTAAGTCTACTGTACCTGTCACAATAAAAGAAGTTGCCATGATGAGAAAATAGGTGTACATACAGTAGTGAGATGGGCTTTCAGTCCTCACCCTGAGCGTTGATGCTTCAACATGCAGTGACCAGGGAGAAGGCCATGGACAATCCACATTTAGACATAGCGTATAATTGAACAGTTCCATATCACTTCATGCTGTTCATATAAATCATTTATTATAATTTACTGGTTTCTCGCAGTTGTTTATCCCAGGAAAAGGGAGTGGTTCCGGGCGGTAAATCTCAGTAACCAGGTTCCCGCCATTCAACCCTTGTCTCCATGCTGATGAGCTTGAGAGGTCTCCGGGTTAAACACGGACTCAGAGCATTTCGTATTATTCTGTACATAAATTTGAGACACTCCATTTAGTATGATATGTTACGTTTCATATGGTATGTATGAATTTGTGGATGTCCATCATCCATTTAGTAGTAGAATTACAATTCATACAATATGTTATAAAATGCAATTCCTACAATATGTTACAAATTTGACAATAGTACAATATGTTACCAATTTCAATTTGTTGTGGCTAAGGTTAGCTAGGTGCCTAGGTGGCTAACACTAATGTTAGCTAGCTGGCTAACGTTAGCTCTAGGGGTTAGGGTTAAGGTTAAGAGCTACGTTAAGTGGAAGGGTTAGCTCCCGAGTGGCGCAGCGGTCTAAGTCACTGCATCTCAGTGCTAGAGATGTCAATACAGACACCCTGGCTCAAATCCAGGCAGAATCAGAACCGGCTGTGATTGGGAGTCCCATAGGGCGGCGCACAATCGGCTTAGCGTCGTCTGTGTTTGGCCAGTGTAGGCCATCATTGTAAATAAGAATTTGTTCTATATAATAAGAATATATTACAACTTACCCCGGCCTCCCCTTATTAATACCCACTTGGCACAGACATCCGTTCAATGTCAAGTATTGATTTACATTTGGTTGAGTGGTCAACTAACATGAATTCAACTTGAAAACAACCAAAAATGTCACCCTGTCATTGAATTTAGGTTAAAAGTTGGGAGAGAAAAATAGGAAGTTGATGACTCATTGCAAATCCAATATGTTTTTCAAATTAATTCAATGTCATCGCATTACATTTTTAGGTTGAAATGACGTGGAAACAATGTTGATTCAACCAGTTTTTGCCCAGTGGGTAGGTGAGCGTGCTTCTTTCAATCAATTTCCCCCACTCTTCCCTAGCAGCAATTCAAGGAAATTCTGACGAGAGCAACATATTGTTAGGATATTTTTCAAGGTAAGTAAAGGACAGTAATGTTACAAGTAAAGTATGAAAGCCCAGCTTTCAATAAGCGATATGAACGGAGTATGGCTATTTGGCCTGGCGAAGCCGTTTTATGCGCTGAATGAATGGGAGCTGATAATTATTAGTTTTTTACTCCACTGGTTTTGGCTGGTAAGAAGTTCGAGCGGTCTCGAGTATTACAACACTGGGGTAACCTCCCACTGGGCACAGACGTCAATTCAACGTCTATTCCACGTTGGTTAAACGTAATGTCATTGAAATGACATGGAAACAACGTGGATTCAATCAGTGTGTGCCCAGTGGGATACTTCTACCCGACAGGTTTGACTAGTTGTTTTACACTAAATTACCAGGATCAATTTCCCCCGACTCTTGCAAATAGTTCAGGTTGTGGAAACAAAAAACGAGACTTGTTTACACACTTTCTATATTTATGTCGTCATGAATATTTACAGGGTAAAAATGTCATCAATGCAATTGATAGTCCACACCATATGTGACTGCAGGCCTGAATCCTAAATGGCTCGCTTTTCCCTACATAGTGCATTATATAGTCTAAAATATGACACTACATATGGAATAGGGTGCAATTTGGGATTCAGCCCAGGTCTGAACAACCTTATGAAGAGAGAGCATGTTGATTAAATTGTAAATCCTAACAGTTGTTTGAATGTGTATTACGATTATCTCAAGTGTTGAAGACTAAACTCACACTGGGTTTTAGAGAGAGAGAGAGAGAGTTTTAGGTGTCCCTGTTCATTTCATAACTGAGATATGTAGCCTATGAAGGGGATTATGATGGTAATCATAAACACATCGACAGATTGTGCTTTGCTCAAGGGCACATCGAACCAGCAACTTTTCGGTTACTAGGCCAATGCTCTTAACCGCTAGGCTACCTGCCGCCCAGCTATAGAGACTTTTGCAGCCATTTAACATAAACCAGGCCTCTGAAACATGTGTGGTCTTTATACATTAAAATCCATTGTGTAATGTCATACGATCCCCCCTTGAGTAGTGTTGCAAAAACTGAATGAACATGCACACCCACATACACACATATGCATACACGCACACAATCTGGAAACAGTTGCAGCAGATTGGGCATGTTTTTCTCAACCTCACTGCAACGCCAAGTACAACAACCTACTCCTGAGGCTTGTTCTGTTGGAATTAGTAATGTGTTAGTTTTTGTTGTCGATGACGTGACATTGTCACATCAAATCGAAATGTGGAAATAAATAAAAAGGTTCACTACATGACTTCACGTGAGATTTCACATGAGAAATGATGTGAAAATGTATTTTTAGAACACTTCACATGTGATCATGTTTTCACATGTGTAGTTTCATGTTATCATGTATTGCTTTATATGTTGTCACATGTTATCACGTTAACTTCACATACTGTAAGATCATATGTGATGTCATGAAAACATGTTTTTGGAACAATTCACTTGTGCTCATGTGAAATTCATGTGGTTTTTCCATAAGGAATATGCCACAGAGTGGCAAGGAGTGGAATATTGGCACAAATCTGGTCTGGATTCCAGGCTAGTGAATCTGCTCAATATTGAATATTGCACAAGAGACAGTATTGCTCCTGATCTCCTTGCTTGCAATCCGGTAGTAGGCAACTCTAATAACTTAAAGCGGCAATCACCAGTATTGAGATAATAACAATAGAAACTCCCTGACCATGTTTCGGTAAAAAGCTAAGGGGTGGGGCTGGAGAAATAAAACCACTCTCAAATCATAGACAGAACTACAGTTGAAGTCGGAAGTTTACATACACCTTAGCCAAATACATTTAAACTCAGTTTTCACAATTCCTGACATTTAATCCTAGTAAACATTTCCTGTCTTAGGTCAGTTAGGATCACCACTTTATTTTAAGAATGTGAAATGTCAGAATAATAGTAGAGAGAATGATTTATTTCACCTTTTATTTCTTTCATAACATTCCCAGTGGGTCAGAAGTTCACATACACTCAATTTGTATTTGGTAGCATTGCCTTTAAATTGTTTAACTTGGGTCAAACGTTTCCGGGTAGCCTTCCACAAGCTTCCCACAATTTTGTCCCATTCCTCCTGACAGAGCTGGTGTAACTGAGTCAGGTTTGTAGGCCTCCCTACTCACACGCTTTTTCAGTTCTGCCCACACATTGTCTTTAGGATTGAGGTAAGGGCTTTGTGATGGCCACTCCAATACCTTGACTTTGTTGTCCTTAAGCCATTTTGCCACAACTTTGGAAGTATGCTTGGGTTCATTGTACATTTGGAAGACACATTTGCGACCAAGCCTTAACTTACTGACTGATGTCTTGAGATGTTGCTTCAATATATCCACATAGTTTTCCTTCCTCATGATGCCATCTATTGGGCTCTTTTGGGTTCTATGGACTATGACAGTTGAACTAAGCTCTAAGCTCATGAGCTCATGAGCTTTATTTTTCAAGAACCAATGGGTACATATAATTAATTTATTATGTCTTTAAGTCCAACAGTGGATGTAGCAACTATTGATTGCCCCTTTAACCTATTTGTATTGGAGAAATAGAGAACATCAAGGTTAAATTAAGTCAATGGTTGTGTGCAAAATCGTTCTTGCCTACTATGAGCTCTTTTCAAAAGTAGTGCACTAAATAGGGAATAGGATGCCATTCGAGTCACAACTTAACAGAGACACAACCTAACAGAGACACAACCTAGTAGAGACACAACCTGACAGAGACACAACCTAACAGAGGCACAACGTAACAGAGACACAACCTAGTAGAGACACAACCTAGTAGAGACACAACCTAACAGAGACACAACCTAACAGAGATACAACCTAACAGAGACACAACCTAGTAGAGACACAACCTAGTAGAGATACAACCTAACAAAACCACAACCTAGCAGAGACACAACCTAACAGAGACACAACCTAACAGAGACACAACCTAGTAGAGACACAACCTAGTAGAGACACAACCTAGTATAGACACAACCTAACAGAGACACAACCTAACAGAGACACAACCTAGTAGAAACACAACCTTAACAGAGACACAACCTAACAGAGACACAACCTAGTAGAGACACAACCTAGTAGAGACACAACCTAACAGAGACACAACCTAGTAGAGATACAACCTAGTAGAGACACAACCTAGTAGAGACACAACCTAACAGAGACACAACCTAGTAGAGACACAACCTAACAGAGACACAACCTAACAGCAGTATTTCCCTCCTCTGGGGTGTAACAACGCGTCCCAGATGGAACCCTATTGCCTTTATAGTGCACTACTTTTGACCAGGGTCTAAAGGGCAGCTCAACCCCCATTAGGGGTTCACAGGGGTACAGTTTTGACCCTTGCTGCCTCGTTGTCTGGTGTGTATGAGGCGTGAGGCGTTCTTTTTGGAGTTGCTATTTGGGAATGTAACTACTCACGGGCATGTACAGTATGTGCCCAAACACACAAACCCACACACACATGCACGCTTACACACACACACACACAAATACACACACCATTAGCAGTTGTCTGTGAAGTCTGTGTCCTTTGGGAAGACAGCTGGATTTACAGCCTAGGGTGAGAGGGGCTCTATGGTCATGATGACTTCATATGGAGGCTAATGTACTGTATATATTACCTTATATTGATTTCATAGTAAGGTTTGATTTGATATCAGGGCACAGATAGGGCTGTGGCGGTCACAACATTTAGTCAGCCGGTGATTGTCAAGCAAATAACTGTCGGCCTCAGTAATTGACCGTTATTTAACATGAACACCTTTAGCATCTCCTGGCTTCCAAGCCATTTTAAAAAGTCTAATAACCATGTAATATAGCCTACACCTTCACAATAAATCCATTATTTATTTTAGACAGGTCTAAAGAAGCATGATATGAAGAAAATGTAGTCTATTTCAGAAGAAAAGATTAGCATACTCACTGGTTCATTTAGCAGACAAGATCAGCTTATAATTCCGTGGCATTATTTGATATTATTTTATAGTATGAAGAATACAATTGAACAAAGTAAAAAATATAAATGCTGCTATTCTGTGTTAAGCGGTTAACAAATTAATAGGTTCTCCTATGTGCTTAATTTAGAGTTATTAATGTAACTTCAGTTGTTCTACAGATGTTGGGCTATGTGTTTTGATTTTTAAAACATTGTACGGCTGCATGATGAGACTAATGATGATTTGAAAAAAGTTGCTTGAAAGGCATGAGATCTGCTTTGTTTTTTGCACAGGCTGTACACACTCCAATAGTCTCGCATTCACAATTTGATAATGTCTCGAATTTCACGCCGGCATCCGCTTTGTGGCTGTAATGCACCCTAAAACAATCCATGCCCTTTTGGCCCTTGTCCCTGAGTGTGCTGCTCACAAGGCTCTCACTCACACGGCTCTCTGTCATGTAATCGGGTCTTTCTCACAGGCAACAAGTGAAGACAGACACATCGGGGAAGCAACTGCGCTCGTCCTTATCCATTTCCGAAGTGCATATTGAAGATATTGGAAGAACTGTCCACATTTACTTTTCGTCAGACAACAAGATGAGTAGGCCTAATGAACAGCAAAAGCACTAGCCTATGTCAATCTACTATCCCCCATAGTACAAAGGTCAACCTATTCTATTCTGTGCTTGAAATAAATATTCCAAACATAGTCTGGGACAGTTGTGGGATGCAATAGATCCCAAATTAATACAACCACTGCGTAAAAAATGTTTTGGGATAATGTGGCTGACGCAACAGATCAGAACATTTAGCTGAAATTGATGATATACTATTAGGCTATTTCTTCACATTAAGTGCAGCAATGCGCACATGGCTGTAGGCTATAAGCGTAAATGTTCCATTAGCGGAAAAGCATTATCAAAAGTGGCCGCAAATGACGGCACGTGAGTGCTTTTTTTGCTGCTTATATCTGCAAGTTAGGCTCTACACCCCTTGTAAAGTGGATTAATGTGCTTCATTTTAAGAAGTTTGGCCACTTTAGTTGTGATACAAGCTTTATTAAAACATAGGCCTATGGGCTAGGCTACATGAGGTGTGCGACTATGATTCGAACAAGTGCTGGGAATCATTCACAAGTGATAATATATCATTCACAAGTGATATGCTAATATTGTCACCCATCAGACTATTCTTGATTTAATCTTGTCTTTACATATACTAAATAATATATGTGTGACATTTGTTTTGATTTCGAATGGACCATTATCATGCACCTGTATCGAAACAGGGGCAGCGGGAAAAAATACATCTATGCATTATTAACTGGGTGGTTCGAGCCCTGAATGCTGATTGGCTGACAGCCGTGGTATATCAGATCGTATACGCGGGTATGACAAAACACTTATTTTTACTGCTCTAATTACATTGGTAACCAGTTTATAATAGCAGTAAGGCACCTCAGGGGTTTGTGATATATGGCCAATATACCACGGCTTATTTTATTTTTTTATTTTACCTTTATTTTACTAGGCAAGTGAGTTAAGAACAAATTCTTATTTTCAATGACGGCCTAGGAACAGTGGGTTAACTGCCTGTTCAGGGGCACAACGACAGATTTGTACCTTGTCAGCTCGGGGAATTGAACTTGCAACCTGTGTCCAGGCACTCCAAGTTGCGCCCATATACCACACCCCCTCTGGCCTTATTGCTTAAAAATAGCGAATGGAAGACACTTTTCCCTGTGGTTTATTTTCATGCCAGCCAGGTAGGCTATACTCCTGCTGTAAATTTAAGCAATGTGCTTAATATTAGGAAAGTTGAGAAATAAATATAGTAGACCTAGCCTACAAAAAGCTTTTTATTAGAGGCCATCACTCTGTTTTCTCTCGTAATTTTATAGCCTATAGAAATGTTGTGCAACATGAGCTCATGGGTTCTCATGAAGTGTTTGATTAGATTTTCGAATACATTTGCATTGATGTCAGAGTAATTAGAGGGACAATAGAGTGCTGAGTACCTGGCAGTTAGCAAGTAATGACCAGCAGCAGCAGCATCAGAGCTTGGAGAAGCCTAATTACCGTGAGCAAACGTGTGGGAATTTGACTGCCTTCATGACTTGACGGTGTGGCGGTAATACGGTCAGCGCAACAGCCCTAGACACAGAAAGCTGTATATAAATGTATACTATCTATAGTAATCTGAGTCTATAGCAGAGCTGGGTGATATGGGCAAAAATCCATATTGCAATAAATTGCCTGAATTGATATGATAACGAAAAGTGGAAAGTTTATAACATTAATGGGGTTTGTTTTATTATCCTTTAAACTACTACTGCTAGTTTGATTGTTGTAGCCATCAATTGTCCCCATTAATAACGATCATCCATATTAGCAAACTTATTTCATTTCAACCTTCACATTTCTCTAGTATAGGGTACATATCGTAATGAACGATATCAGCTAAATGCCTGCGATAAGTGATGGGCATGGTCGGTGTCGATAATTCGTCCCAGCTCTACTGTATAGCAGGGTTTGACCCAGTGGATCAAATTAATGACAGATGGAAAGCCATGGAAAACAAAAAGAAAGTGTATATTTGATTTATCCAGGGTAGAATCTAGTAAATTAACATGTACACACACACACACACACACACACACACACACACACACACACACACACACACACACACACACAGTCACGACCTTCGGAAGGGACAGACCAAGGCGCAGCGAGGCATCCAGTATACATCTTTATTAACAAAACGTAACTGGGACAAAAACAACAAAACAAACGAAGATCATAACGCTGCCCATAACATGTCAAACAAAACAAAGCTATGCTCAAACAATAACCCACAAACTCCTAATGAAAACCCCAAACATATACAGTGGGGCAAAAAAGTATTTAGTCAGCCACCAATTGTGCAAGTTCTCCAACTTAAAAAGATGAGAGAGGTCTGTAATTTTCATCATAGGTACACTTCAACTATGACAGACGAAATGAGAAAAGAAATCCAGAAAATCACATTGTAGGATTTTTTATTTATTTATTTGCAAATTATGGTGGAAAATAAGTATTTGGTCAATAACAAAAGTTTATCTCAATACTTTGTTATATACCCTTTGTTGGCAATGACAGGTCAAACGTTTTCTGTAAGTCTTCACAAGGTTTTCACACACTGTTGCTGGTATTTTGGCCCATTCCTCCATGCAGATCTCCTCTAGAGCAGTGATGTTTTGGGGCTGTCGCTGGGCAACACGGACTTTCAACTCCCTCCAAAGATTTTCTATGGGGTTGAGATCTGGAGACTGGCTAGGCCACTCCAGGACCTTGAAATGCTTCTTACGAAGCCACTCCTTCATTGCCCGGGCGGTGTGTTTGGGATCATTGTCATGCTGAAAGACCCAGCCACGTTTCATCTTCAGTGCCCTTGCTGATGGAAGGAGGTTTTCCGGATCAGTCGTCCTGGTCCCTTTGCAGAAAAACAGCCCCAAAGCATGATGTTTCCACCCCCATGCTTCACAGTAGGTATGGTGTTCTTCGGATGCAACTCAGCATTCTTTGTCCTCCAAACACGACGAGTTGAGTTTTTACCAAAAAGTTATATTTTGGTTTCATCTGACCATATGACATTCTCCCAATCCTCATCTGGATCATCCAAATGCTCTCTAGCAAACTTCAGACGGGCCTGAACATGTACTGGCTTAAGCAGGGGACACGTCTGGCACTGCAGGATTTGAGTCCCTGGCGGCGTAGTGTGTTACTGATGGTAGGCTTTGTTACTTTGGTCCCAGCTCTCTGCAGGTCATTCACTAGGTCCCCGTGTGGTTCTGGGATTTTTGCTCACCGTTCTTGTGATCATTTTGACCCCACGGGGTGAGATCTTGCGTGGAGCCCCAGATCGAGGAAGATTATCAGTGGTCTTGTATGTCTTCCATTTCCTAATAATTGCTCCCACAGTTGATTTCTTCAAACCAAGCTGCTTACCTATTGCAGATTCAGTCTTCCCAACCTGGTGCAGGTCTACAATTTTGTTTCTGGTGTCCTTTGACAGCTCTTTGGTCTTGGCCATAGTGGAGTTTGGAGTGTGACTGTTTGAGGTTGTGGACAGGTGTCTTTTATACTGATAACAAGTTCAAACAGGTGCCATTAATACAGGTAACGAGTGGAGGACAGAGGAGCCTCTTAAAGAAGAAGTTACAGGTCTGTGAGAGCCAGAAATCTTGCTTGTTTGTATGTGACCAAATACTTATTTTCCACCATAATTTGCAAATAAATTCATTAAAAATCCTACAATGTGATTTTCTGGATTTTTTCTCCTCATTTTGTCTGTCATAGTTGAAGTGTACCTATGATGAAAATTACAGGCCTCTCTCATCTTTTTAAGTGAGAGAACTTGCACAATTGGTGGCTGACTAAATACTTTTTTGCCCCACTGTATATGGTTCCCAATTAGAGGCAACGACACTCAGCTGCCCCTAATTGGGAACCATTACCCCAACATAGAAATAGAACACCTAGAACTCAAAAAACCCTTCACCAAAAACGAAACCTAAACACGCCAGCCTAAAACTCTGGCCTGGACGTGACACACACACACACACACACACACACACACACACACACACACACACACACACACACACACACACACACACACACACACACACACACACACACACACACACACACACACACACACACACACACACACACACACACACACACACACACACAGGAGCTGGAGCTGGTTAGAGTTGAGCTGCCTCCAGGGTTGGTTAGGTAAAGACTTCGACCGAACACTCTGTGTTGCCAAGTGTAAGATTTCAGTGCTATGCAACATTAGACATCAACAATAACATACGTTCCCTAAGCATGGCTGTGTCTCCCAAGGAGAGATATCATTCACAGAGACTACAGTAACTTTCCATAACTCTGACATTGTTAGCCTATAGCTTGGATTTCTGCCATGTCTCTTTTTTGTGGACTGTGGACTGTTAGGGCTATACAGTGTACATCGTAACTAGGACAATGATTTTTTCTTGAGAAAAACGTTGGGCCCTATTACCAGGGTCATGTCACATGCAGGGAAAACCCCTGTCCCTCACCACAACCAGAGGTTGAACCAACATACCTGATTCGTTGATTGTATTTCCAATAGAGAAAATAGTCAATGAAAATGGTTTTAAAAAGTAAATATGTCCTTCTCCTTCACTTTGCTCCTGGAACATTTCTATTCAGAGTGCATTTATCAGACACACTGGATCGTACCAACCTCACTGACTGGCACAACTTCTCAGAGTGAGCTACAAACCATCCTAATGGCCGTAATACTTCAAACAGATCACCATGTATTTACATTGATGCTGTTGTTTCATAGGCCTGTGTGAGACTGCGAACATAATAGCCTGGTCCCAGGTCTGCTTGTGGTGTCTTGCCAACTCCTATATAGAAATTGTCACATAAGACAGCACAAACAGATCTGGGACCAGGTTATGAACATGCCTCTCTCTCTCTCTCTCTCTCTCTCTCTCTCTCTCTCTCTCTCTCTCTCTCTCTCTCTCTCCATCTCTCTCTCTCTCTCGACATCCCAAGTACTTTTCCAGTTCATAAGTTACAGCTGGGCCGAGCTCCAGATGTGCTGAATTTAATGAGAGAAATGACCGAAGATCTTTTTTTTTTTGCGTAAGAGAAAAGACGAAGGGCGTAGGACAGTCAACGGAAATTGGTGATTAAACTCAACAGCATAGCAAACGCAAAATAATCTATAGCAGTTTTGTATGTGTTATTGTTTCATTAGTGGTATGATTTATTGAACTAGTCTGTAAGCATGATAGAGAGGAGTTGCAGGTGCTTTTCTTGTAAAATATACCCCTAAAGCTCGGTGCTCTGCCACAAAAGCAATGAGGGAGTTAAAATTCTTTCAAATTCCTTCAGCAGGCAGTAAGAAGAGCAGACAGCACTTCAACCTTTAAACTAAGTTTCCACAAGAAAGACATGTTTTTGCCATGTTTTTACACTGTGTCATATTCCTACTGTGTTTTTCCCTGCGTAATATTTCAATGGTATTTTTTCCCTGGGTAAAATTCCAACTGTGTTTTTTTCCCTGGGTAATATTCCAACTGTGTTTTTCCCTGCGTAATATTCCAACTGTGTTTTCTCATCTCTCCCTGTTCCAGGCGTTGAATAACAGCGTGTATAAGAATGTCTCGCCATACGGCTCACTCAACAACATCGTTGATGGACTCAACACCCTGACGGACCACTTCTCCGACCTTTCCCTCTCCTCAGAGTCCCTCAAACCAAGTAAGAGACCCCCGCCCAACTACCTGTGCCACCTCTGCTTCAACAAGGGCCACTACATCAAAGACTGCCCCCAGGTAGGACACAGGCTGAGACAGTCCTTATTCTTTTACGTGTTTATTTGTTTGTTTATTTGTTTATTTGTTTGTTTGTTTATTTGTTCGTTCATCCATCCATTCATGTTTTTTTTGTTCTATCTCTAATTTTATTGGTTCACTGTCTTTCGATTACAAAATGCTAACTACTGGTGTCTGTTGAGTCATGTGATCATATTTCCAGCCAATCATGTCCTTTTGAAATTGACCAATGGCTGTGCGGCAGTGGCATCTGTGTGGCTGTGCCCTGACCTAGTTGTCAGACAGACAAGCCTCTGTCCTCTGTGGTCATGAGTGTGTTAATTGGGCAGACGGACGGACTACTGACCTTCACTATGAGGGAGGAGTAGTAGGGTGAAGTTGGCCCTAGTTGCTGATCTTGGGTCGGTTTTGCATTTTCTCCACTAATGGTTAACGTTAGGTTTGGGGGAGGGGAATCTGATCCTAGATCTGTACCAAGAGGAAACTTCCCTCTGAGAGTATGGAAGCAGCGGTATACGAATCACATTTTCATCATCAGTAGATTTAATTTGATCATTAGCCAGGAGATTTCATTTGTTTTTAACAAACACAGTAGGCTACATGCATTTCTTACTGCGAGGCAAACGGACGTAACCATGGCGAATCAGCAGCGAGTTCCAGCTGGGGGTTCCCATGGGTTCCAGAGTGTGACCAATGGGGTCCAAGCTGAGCTCTCTTCTGCTTAACAGAATTGGTACAGGACTCTATGGTACTGATGGTACCCATCTACACATATAAAAAAGAATGAGTAGAATGTGCTTGGAACCTCTCACATTGGCAATTTGACTGGTAGACTTATTCTAGAATTGTGGATCTACCCACCTATTGATTGGATGATGTATGTATGGGAGACATCACATGATGTTTTGTAGTAACCAAAACAATCACATATTATGATAGCCTACTTCTAGTAATGATAAATGTGTAGATGCACCTTAAAACACAGTAGAATTAATGTACATCGATATGATGCAAGCATTACATTATTGACATCATGCTCTATTATGCGCACTGCCATGCCGTAAAATGTCACAATAGCACAACTGAAATAGCATTCTGAGAGATTATGGAGCACAAAATGACTATTGTGGTTTTTACATACACTCACTTTGAGGAACGTTCTGTCTCTTTTTCCTTGTAAAAGCAAACTTCATGGTCTGAGTTTATGTTTGAAAATAAAATATCTGATTTCGGAACAGGGACAGTTTTTCTCCGAATTCTGGTGTGGAGAAGTTGTTAGATAAGCCTATGATGATGCCAGAGCTTCTCTTCTTCTTTTACTCTCCCTCTCTCTTGTTCTTTCTCTGTCTCTCTCTGTTTATCATGTGTGCGTGTGTGTATTTTATAGAGCTTGCTGGTTAAGACCTGACAGAGTCAACACTAATCCTGTCTTTGTATTGTGTTGATGTTGTAAATCCGTGCTTGATAGTGATCACTGTGTATTTAAACCATTGAACCGGTCAGTTGCAGGGCAGCAGTGTAGTTTAGAGAGTCAGTGGAAATGTTATTACCACCAAATCCTCTCGACAATACACCGCTACGAAACCAGTCTAGACTTCATGGGCGTAACTTAAATGTGAGTGTGTGCATGCGTGTGTGCGTGTGCGCGTGCGCAAGCACGTACGTGTGGGTGTAACTCAAATCACAGCAAATTTGTTGGGGCTCCCCAACTGTTAGTTAAACTGCAAACGGATACACAGAAAACAACAGATCTCCAGCGTGTTTCACCCACACCCCGCATCACATACATGGAAGACATGGAAGACACTCCAAACAAGTGCAGACCTGGGCCAGATACAATGCATATGTCCAATACTTGAAATTATTTGAGGGGTGCTTGATTTACAGTAGCTTGGAGTTTGCACTTTGGGCACTATTCCGTTGATTCCATTGTACTAGGTGAACTACTATTATGTATTATAAATGATTTGAGCTTGATTTAGCTTGGAAACTAGATCAAGTGCAGCTCAAGTATTTTAAAGTATTTGAGGAGTGCTTTATGTAGAATGTAGTTTTAACTTTGAGGACTCCATTGGTTCCATTGTACAGAGTGAACTAAATCATAATTTGCTGAACTAAATTGAATGATATGTTTATGAATCAAGCATAGCTCAAGTTTTTGAAAGTATTGGACAGACGTACTGTATATATTTGACCCAGGTCTGAATGAGTGAGATGTTTTTCAAGTGCAAGACTTTCTATGTTTCTAAAAGTTTCTATGGAAATTAAGGTAACAGACTGTACTTATTTTTACAGTAACTTACAAGTAACTGGCTGCCAGTAAGTTACTGTAAAAACAACATTATTTATTTTACAGTGTACTCTCCATCTCCCAATACTCTTCTACCCCCCATGTAATAGTCCCCAGTTCTTTCCAGCTTAGTCTGTGATGTTAACGGATTCCCTCCCTCTATCCTCCTAGGTACAGTGTTTTTTTCTTTCTCTCCCCCCTCATTCTCCATCAGTCCTCCGTAGTTACTGAGGAGCTGGAGTGGTTAGTATGCAGTGGTACTACAAGGATATTCCTCTCCTCTCCTTTCTGTCCTTGTATCCTTCTCTGGTATGACTAAAGAGGAAACGCTGGTGGCAGTGTCATAGGACTGGTCCTCTGGGAGCTCTCTCTGCTCTCCTCTCTCCTCTTCTCTCCTCTTCCTGTCTGCCTGCCATCATAGGGCGACCGAGGTGTTATGTAAACAGGCCTTTATTTGGAGAATGAGGTCGCTCCCCCAGTTCTGACCAGAATGTCTTGTTCACTGGGGCCTGACTGCCTGGCTGCCCCTCTCTGGCGCACAGCCAAAATGTCTTCCACTTTCGTTCATGATTTGTTTGGTGGCCTCAATCGCGAGCTCCGCCTCTGATGTTTCCCTAATGAAAATGATCCATTGATTGACGTCCACTCACCATGTTTCCCCCTGTACAGGGATTAACCCATGGAATATTTGCTGTAATTTGATGTGTGTGGGGAGGTGGGGACGGGGGGGGTCACTGAGTCACTCCCTCATCCAGTGCCCATCTCCCCTCTTCCCCCTATCTCCTTCTCCCCTCCCCTGAACAATGACCTCAAGCTGCCCTGCTCTACACACTGTCATCAGCCCATTCCTACACCCAGCATTTTATTCTCATGACCAGCACTCTAGAATCTATCTCGGCCGGACAGAGAGGGCAAAGATTTTGTGGGCAACGCAGTACTACTGTAAACTGTGAAATGGTTGACATCACATTTATAGTATTTGAGGTCAGTTAGTGTCAGGGTTTGGGGTTAATTCCATTCGAATCCAGTCAGTTCAGGAAATGATGAATTGCAGTGGTGTAAAGAACTTAAGTAAAAATACTTTAAAGTACAACTTAAGTAGTTTTGGGGGGTATCTGTACTTTACTATTTATATTTTTAACTTTTTAACTTTTACTTTAACTTTACTACATTCCCAAAGAAAATAATGTACTTTATACTCCATACATTTTCCCTAAAACCCAAAAGTACTTGTTACATTTTGAATGCTTAGCAGGACAGGAAAATGGTTGAATTCACACACTTACAGTATCAAAGAGAACATCCATGGTCATCCCTACTGCCTCACTAAACACAAATGCTTTGTTTGTAAAGGATGTCTGAGTGTTGGAGTATGCCCCTGGCTATCCGTAAAAAAAATTATACAATAAAAAAAATGGTGCCGTCTGGTTTGCTTAATATAAGGAATTTGAAATGATTTATACTTTTACTTTTAATACTTAAGTCTTTTTTAGCAATTACATGTACTTTTGATACTTAAGTATATTTAAAACCAAATACTTCTAGACTTTTAGTAGTATTTTACTGGTTGACTTTCACTTTTACTTGAGTCCCTTTCTTTTAAGGTCTTTAATTTTACTCAAATATGACAATTGGGTACTTTTTCCACTACTGTATTTTATTAAGGATAGCTTTCGTGTAGCTTAACTTCTTCTAATGTGAAGTAATTGGTGGCTTGGTAAACAATATTTTCAGAGTAGCTTCCCCAACACTGGAAACAGCAACAGCGAAAGCTATATATACACACATTCCAGTTCCATAATCACTATTTGAACAAAAGGCATATTATCCCTGCTGGATAAAAGAGCTCTGTTTGTCGGATCAATGAGCTTCATGTGTTTTTGATCAACACTGACTCAGATGGTCGTCACCAAGATGGTCGTTTTGGCCTTGTTCGTTCTCTGATATCTGACTCACTGATCGACTCTCATCCCAGTCAGAGCTAGATAGATATAGACAGGCCTAGTTTTTTGGTTTGGTTTAGTTTATTAGGATCCCCATTAGCTGTAGCCTACATGGTATCTGTGTAACTTTTGCTAATGAAGTTGACCCTCTCAAGACCAAGTATCTACCATGCACGTGAAGACGTCTCCAACGTCATGGTATCTGTTCAACCTAATGTGGCGTGTTTCCACATTGAGCATTAAGTGCTATTCTCCACAGCCCTGATAGTTACCATAGGTTTGACCTGAACTCAGGCATGCACACACACCTCAGATGTCTTTGTTCTGTCTGTTATGGGAGTGATGATGGTAGCCATTTGCCATAGGGTTCTGCTGACTGCTCATGTTACCGTGTGTGAGTGTGTGGGTGTGAGTGTGTGGGTGTGTGGGTGTGGGTGTGTGTGTGTGTATATCACTGTGAAGTGATCCTGGGCACACCAGAAGGCAAATGGCTGTTTAAATTGTCTTTAATGTGTAACTATAAAAAATGTTTTGTTTTTCTTCTGGTGATGAACCTTTAAAGACTCCAATGCTGTCACTACTGGCAGAGTAGTTTGTGCACAGTGGTGAACTCCTTCCTTGTGGTTGCGTAAACTTAACTAGAAAAACGTGGTCGTTGAATTATAAAATGCTTCAATTACAGATTTCTGCCATTTGACAAAGGAGCAAACGCTCTGTCCAAAAACTCTTACTGTGGTGATTGTGTAAGCAGTTTTGTTTTAATGATTCTGTTTTCTGTTGTATTGGCTGGATAGAAGAGGTGGCATCATCAAATACACATTATATGTAATTGCATATGCAATTTGTGTTTTACTGTGTTGTGACATAATCGTTGACTCTGCGCTACACAGTTGCGAAACAATTAGTCCGATCACACCCATTTTCCTAACGTGTGTGTGTGCGTGTGTGTGTGCATGTCAGCACGTGTGTGGCACATGTATGTGCGCGTGTGCTCATGCATGTGTGTGAGTGGTTTCAGTCATAAAGGTCTCAGTTGAACCTGGGCTGTAGTTTCAATCCAGCTCAGCTCCTTTTGCTATTACCATAACCTCATATATCAACACAGTTCTGGTTCATTCTGGATATTTGATGTTGTGTGTGTAACAGTATTGCTTCCGTCCCTCTCCTCACCCCAATCTGGGCTCGAACCAGAGACTCTCTGAACACATCAACAACTGCCTCACACAAAGCATTGTTACCTATCACTCCACAAAAGTTGCGGTCCTTGCAAAGCAAGGGAAACAACAAATCAAAGTTCTCAGAGCGGGTGTCGTCACCAACTGAAATGCTACTAGTGCACACCGCTAACTAGCTAGCCATTTCACACAGGTATCTCCGCAGCAACCAGTGATCCGGCATCAATGCATCAATGTAACAGTGTTGCGTCCGTCTCTTTCCTCGCTCCAACCTGGAATTTTATCCTCAGACAATTGCTTTAATTTTTGGTGTAGTTCTCTTATGCCACCATGATTGCGTAAAACACAGGGCCCTATGAGTATGATGTATGGGAAATATAGGAACACACAAGGGGATGTACCTATATCGTTCTTGGCGACTTCAACCTCACGACGTCTGCCTTCGATTAATTTCTTTCCAACTCTCTCTTTCCCCTCCTTGCCTCTTTTGACCTCACCCTTTCCCAAATCCTCTCCAACTCACAAGGCAGGCAATATGCTTGACCTCATCTTTACTAGAGGCTGCACGCCTACTAATCTCACTGCAAACCCCTTCCAGGCCTCAGCGGGTGATGTTCCTGTAGGATTGTATCCTAGTTGCATACTGTACTATATGTTTTCCCGCTGGGAGCTTTATCCCAAATGGCACCATATCCCTTACATAGTGCACTACTTTTGACCAGTCTTATGGGCACTGGTCAAAAGTAGTGCGCTATATAGGGAGCCATTTGGGACGCAACCAATGTTCTCCTTTTAGACACTCTCCTCTGATTCACTGAACTGTATTTAAATATAATCATGTGTTTACATTCCCTTGTATTCCTGCCAGCTGTTTAGTGAGCTTAGCAGGCCCTCCCTCTTTCACAACATCTCATTATCTCTCTCTCTCTCTCTCTCTCTCTCTCTCTCTCTCTCTCTCTCTCTCTCTCTCTCTCCCATTTGATCTCTCTGTCTTTTTCTGTCTCTCTCTCTCTCTCTCTCTCTCTCTCTCTCTCTCTCTCTCTCTCTCTCTCGTTTAATCTCTCTGTGTCTGTCTGTCTGTCTCTCTCTCTCTCTCTCTCTCTCTCTCTCTCTCTCTCTCTCTCTCTCTCTCTCTCTCTCTCTCTCTCTCTCTCTCTCATTTGATCTCTCTGTCTTTTTCTGTCTGTCTGTCTGTCTGTCTCTCTCAATTCAATTCAATTCAATTTGCTTTATTGGCATGACGTGACAATGTACATATTGCCAAAGCTTACATTTGATATTTATAATATGAAGTAGCCTATTCTCATCAGAGAGGTCTTTGAAACCTTGAATAAGGGTTTCAAATTTGGGGAAATTACACTCTAATTGTTTTATATTTTTGACATGTTGTCAGGAAATGCAGTTCTGTCTCAGGTTCTGCTGTGGTGCAGTGGTTGCACAGCCTTTCTCTCTCTCTCTCTCTCTCTCTCTCGTTTAATCTCTCTGTGTCTTTGTCTGTCTGTCTTGTCTCTCTCTCTCTCTCTCTCTCTCTCTCTCTCTCTCTCTCTCTCTCTCTCTCTCTCTCTCTCTCTCTCTCTCTCTCTCTCTCTCTCTCTCTCTCAATGTCTATGTCTCTGGACAAAAACAACAAAACAAACGAAGATCATAACGCTGCCCATAACATGTCAAACAAAACAAAGCTATGCTCAAACAATAACCCACAAACTCCTAATGAAAACCCCAAACATATACAGTGGGGCAAAAAAGTATTTAGTCAGAAATCCAGAAAATCACATTGTAGGATTTTTTATGAATTTATTTGCAAATTATGGTGGAAAATAAGTATTTGGTCACATACAAACAAGCACAGACCTGTAACTTCTTCTTTAAGAGGCTCCTCTGTCCTCCACTCATTACCTGTATTAATGGCACCTGTTTGAACTTGTTATCAGTAAAGACACCTGTCCACAACCTCAAACAGTCACACTCCAAACTCCACTATGGCCAAGACCAAAGAGCTGTCAAAGGACACCAGGAACAAAATTGTAGACCTGCACCAGGTTGGGAAGACTGAATCTGCAATAGGTAAGCAGCTTGGTTTGAAGAAATCAACTGTGGGAGCAATTATTAGGAAATGGAAGACATACAAGACCACTGATAATCTTCCTCGATCTGGGGCTCCATGCAAGATCTCACCCCGTGGGGTCAAAATGATCACAAGAACGGTGAGCAAAAATCCCAGAACCACATGGGGGGACCTAGTGAATGACCTGCAGAGAGCTGGGACCAAAGTAACAAAGCCTACCATCAGTAACACACTACGCGCCAGGGACTCAAATCCTGCAGTGCCAGACGTGTCCCCCTGCTTAAGCCAGTACATGTTCAGGCCCATCTAAAGTTTGCTAGAGAGCATTTGGATGATCCAGATGAGGATTGGGAGAATGTCAGATGAAACCAAAATAGAACTTTTTGGTAAAAACTCAACTCGTCGTGTTTGGAGGACAAAGAATGCTGAGTTGCATCCAAAGAACACCATACCTACTGTGAAGCATGGGGGTGGAAACATCATGCTTTGGGGCTGTTTTCTGCAAAGGGACCAGGACTGACTGATCCGTGTAAAGGAAAGAATGAATGGGGCCATGTATCGTGGAGATTTTGAGTGAAAACCTCCTTCCATCAGCAAGGGCATTGAAGATGAAACGTGTGGCTGGGTCTTTCAGCATGACAATGATCCCAAACACACCGCCCGAACCAAGGAGTGGCTTCAGAAGAAGCATTTCAAGGTCCTGGAGTGGCCTAGCCAGTCTCCAGATCTCAACCCCATAGAAAATCTTTGGAGGAGTTGAAAGTCCGTGTTGCCCAGCGACAGCCCCAAAACATCACTGCTCTAGAGGAGATCTGCATGGAGGAATGGGCCAAAATACCAGCAACAGTGTGTGAAAACCTTGTGAAGACTTACAGAAAACGTTTGACCTCTGTCATTGCCAACAAAGGGTATATAACAAAGTATTGAGATAAACTTTTGTTATTGACCAAATACTTATTTTCCACCATAATTTGCAAATAAATTCATTAAAAATCCTACAATGTGATTTTCAGGATTTTATTTCCTCATTTTGTCTGTCATAGTTGAAGTGTACCTATGATGAAAATTACAGGTCTCTCTCATCTTTTTAAGTGAGAGAACTTGCACAATTGGTGGCTGACTAAATACTTTTTTCCCCCACTGTAGTAGACATGTGCAGGTTGATTGGTCTGTCAGACACTGTCCCTCATTTTATGGCAGGCAGCGATGTAGTGCGCTGCCGACCCACAGCTTTCTGCTTCCTCCCCCAACAGGATGGGTAGCCTATTCTCATCAGAGAGGTCTTTGAAACCTTGAATAAGGGTTTCAAATTTGGGGAAATGACACTCTAATTGTTTTATATTTTTGACATGTTGTCAGGAAATGCAGTTCTGTCTCAGGTTCTGCTGTGGTGCAGTGGTTGCACAGCCTCTCTCTCTCTCTCTCTCTCTCTCTCTCTCTCTCTCTCTCTCTCTCTCTCTCTCTCTCTCTCTCTCTCGTTTAATCTCTCTGTGTCTTTGTCTGTCTGTCTGTCTGTCTGTCTGTCTGTCTCTCTCTCTCTCTCTCTCTCTCTCTCTCTCTCTCTCTCTCTCTCTCTCGATAATTTCTGTGGCAGGTCAAGATGTTTGATTCTGGTGGTGTGAAGCCATATAGAGTTTGTTTGTCTGTCTGGCTGACAGGCCAGGGGATGGGGTGTAACATTGTCCCACCTATTCCCTATATGCAGATGTAGGATCTTAATTTGAGCCAATTTGCTACAGCTGGAAAATGATCCTGCAGCAACAGGAAATGAGAATTATTATGTGGATTATAATTAATGGACATTTTTTTAGGGGTTAATACATTTTCCATTAGGGCAAATCAAGTCTGAAACGTTGTTGAAATGACAAACTTTGGACGCCTTTTTAAAACATACCTTTTAAAACATTTCAGGAACATCTCAGCAACAAAAGAGTGATCAATTTAGATCCTACATCTGTAGTGCGCTACTTTTGACCCCTACAGGCCACTGTATAGGAACTAGTGTGCCATTTTGGACACACCCTGAGAGGAGATAGAGCGAGAAAGCACACACAGTGAGAGCAGCTTCCTCCAAAGGAAATCAAAGTTAAAAGAATGATAAAAGTCAGGTTTCCTGCCTCCCTCCCGCTGGTTTGGGCTCTGCACAGGAATCCCACTCTTCCTCTGTCTGTGTCTGTGTCTGTGTGTCCGTGTGCATGCATGCATGTGCTGTTTTGTTTTGGGTTTTGCTAAGACAACAGTCCGTCTGTCCATTTCCTGCTGTCGAAACCATGACTCCTGACCCACTTCTGTCTGTGGCAGGGGGCTCTTATGTCATCAAGCGGGGACAATGGCAGGTAAACTCGTCGCTGCTTAACATTCTGGCTCTATCTCAGTCAGTCTTTCCGCGATTCCTTACATCGTATCTCCTCTTTCTTTTCACTCACTCTGTGCTCTGATCTAGTTTCACGCCAACGTCAGCCCCAAGCCATGTATCTGGAGTCAACTTTATTTAGCTGACGTAGTGGAAAGAAGAGAGGCTATATATCCCTTTCAATCTGTTCTGCAATGTATTCTCCCAAAATACATCCTGATGACGTTTAAAAGCAATTCTGTATTAACCCAAGATAATAATTTTTCCATTAACTTTTATTTGGATATAAACTTTCATATACTGTACTGTAGTCAATCCCAAGCCTGCTCTCAGTCGTCATACTAAGATGTGTCCTAAAGGGTACCTTATTCCCCATATAGTGCCCTACATTTAACCATAGGGAATCGGGTACCATTTGGTTTGCAAGCCTAAGCCTATAGTAACAGAAGAGTGGGGAGGGCAGGAGGTAACACGGGAATAAACAGTAGGATAGAGGTGGGTCCTCTTATATCCTAATGTAATCAGCTGATGAAAGGAACAAGCTTTTCTCTTAACGAGACTTTATACACAAATATCTGATTCTCTATTTTTCTCTCTCTGTCTCTCTCTCTCTCTCTCTCTCTCTCTCTCTCTCTCTCTGGTTCACAGACCTCAGACAGACCTATTTTTCTGTTAATTGTGTTTTCTCAAAGGAGAGGAATTTGATATTGTTTGATGTTTTTTTAAGTAGAATGTGTTCTCAATAACCTACAATTTAATAATAGGCTAATATGAAGTTATCAACAGGGGATCTTGTTACAGTATTCTACATTCATAGGAAAACAATATACATTTCACTAATAGGACACAACATAGGAATAGCAATTTTTAGACCACAGTGAAGCTATTGTCTCATGTAACAGATTTAGACTACATCCTCTAGACCACAGTGAAGATGATGTCTCATGTAAAAGATTTAGACTACATCCTCTAGACCCCAGTGAAGCTGATGTGTCATGTAACAGATTTAGACTACATCTTTTAGACCACAGTGAAGCTGAAGTCTCATGTAACAGATTTAGACTACATCCTCTAGACCACAGTGAAGCTGAAGTCTCATGTAACAGAATTAGACTACATCCTTTAGACCATAGTGAAGCTGAAATCTCATGTAACAGATTTAGACTACATCCTTTAGACCACAGTGAAGCTAATGTCTCATGTAACAGATTTAGACTACATCCTTTAGACCACAGTGAAGCTGAAGTCTCATGTAACAGATTTAGACTACATCCTTTAGACCACAGTGAAGCTGAAGTCTCATGTAACAGATTTAGACTACATCCTTTAGACCACAGTGAAGCTGAAGTCTCATGTAACAGATTAAGACTACATCCTCTAGACCACAGTGAAGCTGAATTCTCATGTAACAGATTTAGACTACATCCTCTAGAGCACAGTGAAGCTGAAGTCTCATGTAACAGATTTAGACTACATCCTTTAGACCACAGTGATGCTGATGTCTCATGTAACAGATTTAGACTACATCCTCTAGAGCACAGTGAAGCTGAAGTCTCATGTAGCATATTTAGACTACATCCTCCAGAGCACAGTGAAGCTGAAGTCTCATGTAACAGATTTAGACTACATCCTCTAGACCACAGTGAAGCTGATGTCTCATGTAACAGATTTAGACTAAATCCTCTAGACCAAAGTGAAGCTGAAGTCTCATGTAACAGATTTAGACTACATCATCTAGACCACAGTGAAGCTGAAGTCTCATGTAACAGATTTAGACTACATCCTTTAGACCACAGTGAAGCTGAAGTCTCATGTAACAGATTTAGACTACATCCTTTAGACCACAGTAAAGCTGAAGTCTCATGTAACAGATTTAGACTACATCCTTTAGACCACAGTGAAGCTGATGTCTCATGTAACAGATTTAGACTACATCCTCCAGAGCACAGTGAAGCTGAAGTCTCGTGTAACAGATTTAGACTACATCCTTTAGACCACAGTGAAGCTGAAGTCTCATGTAACAGATTTAGACTACATCCTTTAGACCATAGTGAAGCTGAAGTCTCATGTAGCAGATTTAGACTACATCCTCTAGACCACAGTGAAGCTGAAGTCTCATGTAACAGATTTAGACTACATCCTTTAGACCACAGTGAAGCTGATGTCTCATGTAACAGATTTAGACTACATCCTCTAGACCACAGTGAAGCTGAAGTCTCATGTAACAGATTTAGACTACATCCTTTAGACCACAGTGAAGCTGATGTCTCATGTAACAGATTTAGACTACATCCTTTAGACCACAGTGAAGCTGAAGTCTCATGTAACAGATTTAGACTACATCCTTTAGACCACAGTGAAGCTGAAGTCTCATGTAACAGATTTAGACTACATCCTTTAGACCACAGTGAAGCTGATGTCTCATGTAACAGATTTAGACTACATCCTCCAGACCACAGTGAAGCTGAAGTCTCATGTAACAGATTTAGACTACATCCTTTAGACCACAGTGAAGCTGAAGTCTCATGTAACAGATTTAGACTACATCCTCTAGACCACAGTGAAGCTGAAGTCTCATGTAACAGATTTAGACTACATCCTTTAGACCACAGTGAAGCTGAAGTCTCATGTAACAGATTTAGACTACATCCTTTAGACCACAGTGAAGCTAATGTCTCATGTAACAGATTTAGACTACATCTTGTAGACCACAGTGAAGTTGAAGTCTCATGTAACAGATTTAGACTACATCTTTTAGACCACAGTGAAGCTGAAGTCTCATGTAATAGATTTAGACTACATCCTCTAGACCACAGTGATGCTGATGTCTCATGTAACAGATTTAGACTACATCCTCTAGAGCACAGTGAAGCTGAAGTCTCATGTAACAGATTTAGACTACATCCTCTGGAGCACAGTGAAGCTGAAGTCTCATGTAACAGATTTAGACTACATCCTCTAGACCACAGTGAAGATGATGTCTCATGTAACAGATTTAGACTAAATCCTCTAGACCAAAGTGAAGCTGAAGTCTCATGTAACAGATTTAGACTACATCATCTAGACCACAGTGAAGCTGAAGTCTCATGTAACAGATTTAGACTACATCCTTTAGACCACAGTGAAGCTGAAGTCTCATGTAACAGATTTAGACTACATCCTTTAGACCACAGTAAAGCTGAAGTCTCATGTAACAGATTTAGACTACATCCTTTAGACCACAGTGAAGCTGATGTCTCATGTAACAGATTTAGACTACATCCTCCAGAGCACAGTGAAGCTGAAGTCTCGTGTAACAGATTTAGACTACATCCTTTAGACCACAGTGAAGCTGAAGTCTCATGTAACAGATTTAGACTACATCCTTTAGACCATAGTGAAGCTGAAGTCTCATGTAGCATATTTAGACTACATCCTCTGGAGCACAGTGAAGCTGAAGTCTCATGTAACAGATTTATACTACATCCTCTAGACCACAGTGAAGCTGATGTCTCATGTAACAGATTTAGACTAAATCCTCTAGACCAAAGTGAAGCTGAAGTCTCATGTAACAGATTTAGACTACATCATCTAGACCACAGTTAAGCTGAAGTCTCATGTAACAGATTTAGACTACATCCTTTAGACCACAGTGAAGCTAATGTCTCATGTAACAGATTTAGACTACATCCTTTAGACCACAGTGAAGCTGAAGTCTCATGTAACAGATTTAGACTACATCCTTTAGACCACAGTGAAGCTGATGTCTCATGTAACAGATTTAGACAACATACTTTAGACCACAGTGAAGCTGAAGTCTCATGTAACAGATTTAGACTACATCCTTTAGACCACAGTGAAGCTGAAGTCTCATGTAACAGATTTAGACTACATCCTTTAGACCACAGTGCAGCTGATGTCTCATGTAACAGATTTAGACTACATCCTCCAGAGCACAGTGAAGCTGAAGTCTTGTGTAACAGATTTAGACTACATCCTTTAGACCACAGTGAAGCTGAAGTCTCATGTAACAGATTTAGACTACTTCCTTTAGACCACAGTGAAGCTAATGTCTCATGTAACAGATTTAGACTATATCTTGTAGACCACAGTGAAGTTGAAGTCTCATGTAACAGATTTAGACTACATCCTCCAGAGCACAGTGAAGCTGAAGTCTCGTGTAACAGATTTAGACTACATCCTTTAGACCACAGTGAAGCTGAAGTCTCATGTAACAGATTTAGACTACATCCTTTAGACCACAGTGAAGCTGAAGTCTCATGTAACAGATTTAGACTACATCCTTTAGACCACAGTGAAGCTGAAGTCTCATGTAACAGATTAAGACTACATCCTCTAGACCACAGTGAAGCTGAATTCTCATGTAACAGATTTAGACTACATCCTCTAGAGCACAGTGAAGCTGAAGTCTCATGTAACAGATTTAGACTACATCCTTTAGACCACAGTGATGCTGATGTCTCATGTAACAGATTTAGACTACATCCTCTAGAGCACAGTGAAGCTGAAGTCTCATGTAGCATATTTAGACTACATCCTCCAGAGCACAGTGAAGCTGAAGTCTCATGTAACAGATTTAGACTACATCCTCTAGACCACAGTGAAGCTGATGTCTCATGTAACAGATTTAGACTAAATCCTCTAGACCAAAGTGAAGCTGAAGTCTCATGTAACAGATTTAGACTACATCATCTAGACCACAGTGAAGCTGAAGTCTCATGTAACAGATTTAGACTACATCCTTTAGACCACAGTGAAGCTGAAGTCTCATGTAACAGATTTAGACTACATCCTTTAGACCACAGTAAAGCTGAAGTCTCATGTAACAGATTTAGACTACATCCTTTAGACCACAGTGAAGCTGATGTCTCATGTAACAGATTTAGACTACATCCTCCAGAGCACAGTGAAGCTGAAGTCTCGTGTAACAGATTTAGACTACATCCTTTAGACCACAGTGAAGCTGAAGTCTCATGTAACAGATTTAGACTACATCCTTTAGACCATAGTGAAGCTGAAGTCTCATGTAGCATATTTAGACTACATCCTCTGGAGCACAGTGAAGCTGAAGTCTCATGTAACAGATTTAGACTACATCCTCTAGACCACAGTGAAGCTGATGTCTCATGTAACAGATTTAGACTAAATCCTCTAGACCAAAGTGAAGCTGAAGTCTCATGTAACAGATTTAGACTACATCATCTAGACCACAGTTAAGCTGAAGTCTCATGTAACAGATTTAGACTACATCCTTTAGACCACAGTGAAGCTAATGTCTCATGTAACAGATTTAGACTACATCCTTTAGACCACAGTGAAGCTGAAGTCTCATGTAACAGATTTAGACTACATCCTTTAGACCACAGTGAAGCTGATGTCTCATGTAACAGATTTAGACTACATACTTTAGACCACAGTGAAGCTGAAGTCTCATGTAACAGATTTAGACTACATCCTTTAGACCACAGTGAAGCTGAAGTCTCATGTAACAGATTTAGACTACATCCTTTAGACCACAGTGCAGCTGATGTCTCATGTAACAGATTTAGACTACATCCTCCAGAGCACAGTGAAGCTGAAATCTTGTGTAACAGATTTAGACTACATCCTTTAGACCACAGTGAAGCTGAAGTCTCATGTAACAGATTTAGACTACATCCTCTAGACCACAGTGAAGCTGAAGTCTCATGTAACAGATTTCGACTACATCCTTTAGACCACAGTGAAGCTGAAGTCTCATGTAACAGATTTAGACTACATCCTTTAGACCACAGTGATGCTGATGTCTCATGTAACAGATTTAGACTACATCCTCTAGACCACAGTGAAGCTGATGTCTCATGTAACAGATTTAGACTAAATCCTTTAGACCAAAGTGAAGCTGAAGTCTCATGTAACAGATTTAGACTACATCATCTAGACCACAGTTAAGCTGAAGTCTCATGTAACAGATTTAGACTACATCCTTTAGACCACAGTGAAGCTGATGTCTCGTGTAACAGATTTAGACTACATCCTCCAGAGCACAGTGAAGCTGAAGTCTCGTGTAACAGATTTAGACTACATCCTCTAGACCACAGTGAAGCTGAAGTCTCATGTAACAGATTTAGACTACATCCTTTAGACCACAGTGAAGCTGAAGTCTCATGTAACAGATTTAGACTACATCCTTTAGACCACAGTGAAGCTGAAGTCTCATGTAACAGATTAAGACTACATCCTCTAGACCACAGTGAAGCTGAATTCTCATGTAACAGATTTAGACTACATCCTCTAGACCACAGTGAAGCTGAAGTCTCATGTAACAGATTTAGACTACATCCTCTACAGCACAGTGAAGCTGAAGTCTAATGTAACAGATTTAGACTACATCCTCTAGAGCACAGTGAAGCTGAAGTCTCATGTAGCATATTTAGACTACATCCTCCAGAGCACAGTGAAGCTGAAGTCTCATGTAACAGATTTAGACTACATCCTCTAGACCACAGTGAAGCTGATGTCTCATGTAACAGATTTAGACTAAATCCTCTAGACCAAAGTGAAGCTGAAGTCTCATGTAACAGATTTAGACTACATCATCTAGACCACAGTGAAGCTGAAGTCTCATGTAACAGATTTAGACTACATCCTTTAGACCACAGTGAAGCTGAAGTCTCATGTAACAGATTTAGACTACATCCTTTAGACCACAGTAAAGCTGAAGTCTCATGTAACAGATTTAGACTACATCCTTTAGACCACAGTGAAGCTGATGTCTCATGTAACAGATTTAGACTACATCCTCCAGAGCACAGTGAAGCTGAAGTCTCGTGTAACAGATTTAGACTACATCCTTTAGACCACAGTGAAGCTGAAGTCTCATGTAACAGATTTAGACTACATCCTTTAGACCACAGTGAAGCTGAAGTCTCATGTAACAGAATTAGACTACATCCTTCAGACCACAGTGAATCCGATGTCTCATGTAACAGAATTAGACTTCATCCTCTAGACCACAGTTAAGCAGAAGTCTCATGTAACAGATTTAGACTACATCCTCTAGAGCACAGTGAAGCTGAAGTCTCATGTAACAGATTTAGACTACATCCTTTAGACCACAGTGATGCTGATGTCTCATGTAACAGATTTAGACTACATCCTCTAGAGCACAGTGAAGCTGAAGTCTCATGTAGCATATTTAGACTACATCCTCTGGAGCACAGTGAAGCTGAAGTCTCATGTAACAGATTTAGACTACATCCTCTAGACCACAGTGAAGATGATGTCTCATGTAACAGATTTAGACTAAATCCTTTAGACCAAAGTGAAGCTGAAGTCTCATGTAACAGATTTAGACTACATCCTTTAGACCACAGTTAAGCTGAAGTCTCATGTAACAGATTTAGACTACATCCTTTAGACCACAGTGAAGCTAATGTCTCATGTAACAGATTTAGACTACATCCTTTAGACCACAGTGAAGATGAAGTCTCATGTAACAGATTTAGACTACATCCTTTAGACCACAGTGAAGCTGATGTCTCATGTAACAGATTTAGACTACATACTTTAGACCACAGTGAAGCTGAAGTCTCATGTAACATATTTAGACTACATCCTTTAGACCACAGTGAAGCTGAAGTCTCATGTAACAGATTTAGACTACATCCTTTAGACCACAGTGAAGCTGATGTCTCATGTAACAGATTTAGACTACATCCTCCAGAGCACAGTGAAGCTGAAGTCTCGTGTAACAGATTTAGACTACATCCTTTAGACCACAGTGAAGCTGAAGTCTCATGTAACAGATTTAGACTACATCCTTTAGACCACAGTGAAGCTGAAGTCTCATGTAACAGATTTAGACTACATCCTTTAGACCACAGTGAAGCTGAAGTCTCATGTAACAGATTAAGACTACATCCTCTAGACCACAGTGAAGCTGAATTCTCATGTAACAGATTTAGACTACATCCTCTAGACCACAGTGAAGCTGATGTCTCATGTAACAGATTTAGACTACATCCTTTAGACCACAGTGATGCTGATGTCTCATGTAACAGATTTAGACTACATCCTCTAGAGCACAGTGAAGCTGAAGTCTCATGTAGCATATTTAGACTACATCCTCCAGAGCACAGTGAAGCTGAAGTCTCATGTAACAGATTTAGACTACATCCTCTAGACCACAGTGAAGCTGATGTCTCATGTAACAGATTTAGACTAAATCCTCTAGACCAAAGTGATGCTGAAGTCTCATGTAACAGATTTAGACTACATCATCTAGACCACAGTGAAGCTGAAGTCTCATGTAACAGATTTAGACTACATCCTTTAGACCACAGTGAAGCTGAAGTCTCATGTAACAGATTTAGACTACATCCTTTAGACCACAGTAAAGCTGAAGTCTCATGTAACAGATTTAGACTACATCCTTTAGACCACAGTGAAGCTGATGTCTCATGTAACAGATTTAGACTACATCCTCCAGAGCACAGTGAAGCTGAAGTCTCGTGTAACAGATTTAGACTACATCCTTTAGACCACAGTGAAGCTGAAGTCTCATGTAACAGATTTAGACTACATCCTTTAGACCATAGTGAAGCTGAAGTCTCATGTAGCATATTTAGACTACATCCTCTGGAGCACAGTGAAGCTGAAGTCTCATGTAACAGATTTAGACTACATCCTCTAGACCACAGTGAAGCTGATGTCTCATGTAACAGATTTAGACTAAATCCGCTAGACCAAAGTGAAGCTGAAGTCTCATGTAACAGATTTAGACTACATCATCTAGACCACAGTTAAGCTGAAGTCTCATGTAACAGATTTAGACTACATCCTTTAGACCACAGTGAAGCTAATGTCTCATGTAACAGATTTAGACTACATCCTTTAGACCACAGTGAAGCTGAAGTCTCGTGTAACAGATTTAGACTACATCCTTTAGACCACAGTGAAGCTGAAGTCTCATGTAACAGATTTAGACTACATCCTTTAGACCATAGTGAAGCTGAAGTCTCATGTAGCATATTTAGACTACATCCTCTGGAGCACAGTGAAGCTGAAGTCTCATGTAACAGATTTAGACTACATCCTCTAGACCACAGTGAAGCTGATGTCTCATGTAACAGATTTAGACTAAATCCGCTAGACCAAAGTGAAGCTGAAGTCTCATGTAACAGATTTAGACTACATCATCTAGACCACAGTTAAGCTGAAGTCTCATGTAACAGATTTAGACTACATCCTTTAGAGCCACAGTGAAGCTAATGTCTCATGTAACAGATTTAGACTACATCCTTTAGACCACAGTGAAGCTGAAGTCTCATGTAACAGATTTAGACTACATCCTTTAGACCACAGTGCAGCTGATGTCTCATGTAACAGATTTAGACTACATCCTCCAGAGCACAGTGAAGCTGAAGTCTTGTGTAACAGATTTAGACTACATCCTTTAGACCACAGTGAAGCTGAAGTCTCATGTAACAGATTTAGACTACTTCCTTTAGACCACAGTGAAGCTAATGTCTCATGTAACAGATTTAGACTATATCTTGTAGACCACAGTGAAGTTGAAGTCTCATGTAACAGATTTAGACTACATCCTCCAGAGCACAGTGAAGCTGAAGTCTCGTGTAACAGATTTAGACTACATCCTTTAGACCACAGTGAAGCTGAAGTCTCATGTAACAGATTTAGACTACATCCTTAGACCACAGTGAAGCTGAAGTCTCATGTAACAGATTTAGACTACATCCTTTAGACCACAGTGAAGCTGAAGTCTCATGTAACAGATTAAGACTACATCCTCTAGACCACAGTGAAGCTGAATTCTCATGTAACAGATTTAGACTACATCCTCTAGAGCACAGTGAAGCTGAAGTCTCATGTAACAGATTTAGACTACATCCTTTAGACCACAGTGATGCTGATGTCTCATGTAACAGATTTAGACTACATCCTCTAGAGCACAGTGAAGCTGAAGTCTCATGTAGCATATTTAGACTACATCCTCCAGAGCACAGTGAAGCTGAAGTCTCATGTAACAGATTTAGACTACATCCTCTAGACCACAGTGAAGCTGATGTCTCATGTAACAGATTTAGACTAAATCCTCTAGACCAAAGTGAAGCTGAAGTCTCATGTAACAGATTTAGACTACATCATCTAGACCACAGTGAAGCTGAAGTCTCATGTAACAGATTTAGACTACATCCTTTAGACCACAGTGAAGCTGAAGTCTCATGTAACAGATTTAGACTACATCCTTTAGACCACAGTAAAGCTGAAGTCTCATGTAACAGATTTAGACTACATCCTTTAGACCACAGTGAAGCTGATGTCTCATGTAACAGATTTAGACTACATCCTCCAGAGCACAGTGAAGCTGAAGTCTCGTGTAACAGATTTAGACTACATCCTTTAGACCACAGTGAAGCTGAAGTCTCATGTAACAGATTTAGACTACATCCTTTAGACCATAGTGAAGCTGAAGTCTCATGTAGCATATTTAGACTACATCCTCTGGAGCACAGTGAAGCTGAAGTCTCATGTAACAGATTTAGACTACATCCTCTAGACCACAGTGAAGCTGATGTCTCATGTAACAGATTTAGACTAAATCCTCTAGACCAAAGTGAAGCTGAAGTCTCATGTAACAGATTTAGACTACATCATCTAGACCACAGTTAAGCTGAAGTCTCATGTAACAGATTTAGACTACATCCTTTAGACCACAGTGAAGCTAATGTCTCATGTAACAGATTTAGACTACATCCTTTAGACCACAGTGAAGCTGAAGTCTCATGTAACAGATTTAGACTACATCCTTTAGACCACAGTGAAGCTGATGTCTCATGTAACAGATTTAGACTACATACTTTAGACCACAGTGAAGCTGAAGTCTCATGTAACAGCTTTTGACTACATCCTTTAGACCACAGTGAAGCTGAAGTCTCATGTAACAGATTTAGACTACATCCTTTAGACCACAGTGCAGCTGATGTCTCATGTAACAGATTTAGACTACATCCTCCAGAGCACAGTGAAGCTGAAGTCTTGTGTAACAGATTTAGACTACATCCTTTAGACCACAGTGAAGCTGAAGTCTCATGTAACAGATTTAGACTACATCCTCTAGACCACAGTGAAGCTGAAGTCTCATGTAACAGATTTCGACTACATCCTTTAGACCACAGTGAAGCTGAAGTCTCATGTAACAGATTTAGACTACTTCCTTTAGACCACAGTGAAGCTAATGTCTCATGTAACAGATTTAGACTACATCCTTTAGACCACAGTAAAGCTGAAGTCTCATGTAACAGATTTAGACTACATCCTTTAGACCACAGTGAAGCTGATGTCTCATGTAACAGATTTAGACTACATCCTCCAGAGCACAGTGAAGCTGAAGTCTCGTGTAACAGATTTAGACTACATCCTTTAGACCACAGTGAAGCTGAAGTCTCATGTAACAGATTTAGACTACATCCTTTAGACCACAGTGAAGCTGAAGTCTCATGTAACAGAATTAGACTACATCCTTCAGACCACAGTGAATCCGATGTCTCATGTAACAGAATTAGACTTCATCCTCTAGACCACAGTTAAGCAGAAGTCTCATGTAACAGATTTAGACTACATCCTCTAGAGCACAGTGAAGCTGAAGTCTCATGTAACAGATTTAGACTACATCCTTTAGACCACAGTGATGCTGATGTCTCATGTAACAGATTTAGACTACATCCTCTAGAGCACAGTGAAGCTGAAGTCTCATGTAGCATATTTAGACTACATCCTCTGGAGCACAGTGAAGCTGAAGTCTCATGTAACAGATTTAGACTACATCCTCTAGACCACAGTGAAGATGATGTCTCATGTAACAGATTTAGACTAAATCCTTTAGACCAAAGTGAAGCTGAAGTCTCATGTAACAGATTTAGACTACATCCTTTAGACCACAGTTAAGCTGAAGTCTCATGTAACAGATTTAGACTACATCCTTTAGACCACAGTGAAGCTAATGTCTCATGTAACAGATTTAGACTACATCCTTTAGACCACAGTGAAGATGAAGTCTCATGTAACAGATTTAGACTACATCCTTTAGACCACAGTGAAGCTGATGTCTCATGTAACAGATTTAGACTACATACTTTAGACCACAGTGAAGCTGAAGTCTCATGTAACATATTTAGACTACATCTACATCCTTTAGACCACAGTGAAGCTGAAGTCTCATGTAACAGATTTAGACTACATCCTTTAGACCACAGTGAAGCTGATGTCTCATGTAACAGATTTAGACTACATCCTCCAGAGCACAGTGAAGCTGAAGTCTCGTGTAACAGATTTAGACTACATCCTTTAGACCACAGTGAAGCTGAAGTCTCATGTAACAGATTTAGACTACATCCTTTAGACCACAGTGAAGCTGAAGTCTCATGTAACAGATTTAGACTACATCCTTTAGACCACAGTGAAGCTGAAGTCTCATGTAACAGATTAAGACTACATCCTCTAGACCACAGTGAAGCTGAATTCTCATGTAACAGATTTAGACTACATCCTCTAGACCACAGTGAAGCTGAAGTCTCATGTAACAGATTTAGACTACATCCTTTAGACCACAGTGATGCTGATGTCTCATGTAACAGATTTAGACTACATCCTCTAGAGCACAGTGAAGCTGAAGTCTCATGTAGCATATTTAGACTACATCCTCCAGAGCACAGTGAAGCTGAAGTCTCATGTAACAGATTTAGACTACATCCTCTAGACCACAGTGAAGCTGATGTCTCATGTAACAGATTTAGACTAAATCCTCTAGACCAAAGTGATGCTGAAGTCTCATGTAACAGATTTAGACTACATCATCTAGACCACAGTGAAGCTGAAGTCTCATGTAACAGATTTAGACTACATCCTTTAGACCACAGTGAAGCTGAAGTCTCATGTAACAGATTTAGACTACATCCTTTAGACCACAGTAAAGCTGAAGTCTCATGTAACAGATTTAGACTACATCCTTTAGACCACAGTGAAGCTGATGTCTCATGTAACAGATTTAGACTACATCCTCCAGAGCACAGTGAAGCTGAAGTCTCGTGTAACAGATTTAGACTACATCCTTTAGACCACAGTGAAGCTGAAGTCTCATGTAACAGATTTAGACTACATCCTTTAGACCATAGTGAAGCTGAAGTCTCATGTAGCATATTTAGACTACATCCTCTGGAGCACAGTGAAGCTGAAGTCTCATGTAACAGATTTAGACTACATCCTCTAGACCACAGTGAAGCTGATGTCTCATGTAACAGATTTAGACTAAATCCGCTAGACCAAAGTGAAGCTGAAGTCTCATGTAACAGATTTAGACTACATCATCTAGACCACAGTTAAGCTGAAGTCTCATGTAACAGATTTAGACTACATCCTTTAGACCACAGTGAAGCTAATGTCTCATGTAACAGATTTAGACTACATCCTTTAGAGCCACAGTGAAGCTGAAGTCTCATGTAACAGATTTAGACTACATCCTTTAGACCACTGTGAAGCTGATGTCTCATGTAACAGATTTAGACAACATACTTTAGACCACAGTGAAGCTGAAGTCTCATGTAACATATTTAGACTACATCCTTTAGACCACAGTGCAGCTGATGTCTCATGTAACAGATTTAGACTACATCCTCCAGAGCACAGTGAAGCTGAAGTCTTGTGTAACAGATTTAGACTACATCCTTTAGACCACAGTGAAGCTGAAGTCTCATGTAACAGATTTAGACTACTTCCTTTAGACCACAGTGAAGCTAATGTCTCATGTAACAGATTTAGACTATATCTTGTAGACCACAGTGAAGTTGAAGTCTCATGTAACAGATTTAGACTACATCCTCCAGAGCACAGTGAAGCTGAAGTCTCATGTAACAGATTTAGACTACATCCTTTAGACCACAGTGAAGCTGAAGTCTCATGTAACAGATTTAGACTACATCCTTTAGACCACAGTGAAGCTGAAGTCTCATGTAACAGATTTAGACTACATCCTTTAGACCACAGTGAAGCTGAAGTCTCATGTAACAGATTAAGACTACATCCTCTAGACCACAGTGAAGCTGAATTCTCATGTAACAGATTTAGACTACATCCTCTAGAGCACAGTGAAGCTGAAGTCTCATGTAACAGATTTAGACTACATCCTTTAGACCACAGTGATGCTGATGTCTCATGTAACAGATTTAGACTACATCCTCTAGAGCACAGTGAAGCTGAAGTCTCATGTAGCATATTTAGACTACATCCTCCAGAGCACAGTGAAGCTGAAGTCTCATGTAACAGATTTAGACTACATCCTCTAGACCACAGTGAAGCTGATGTCTCATGTAACAGATTTAGACTAAATCCTCTAGACCAAAGTGAAGCTGAAGTCTCATGTAACAGATTTAGACTACATCATCTAGACCACAGTGAAGCTGAAGTCTCATGTAACAGATTTAGACTACATCCTTTAGACCACAGTGAAGCTGAAGTCTCATGTAACAGATTTAGACTACATCCTTTAGACCACAGTAAAGCTGAAGTCTCATGTAACAGATTTAGACTACATCCTTTAGACCACAGTGAAGCTGATGTCTCATGTAACAGATTTAGACTACATCCTCCAGAGCACAGTGAAGCTGAAGTCTCGTGTAACAGATTTAGACTACATCCTTTAGACCACAGTGAAGCTGAAGTCTCATGTAACAGATTTAGACTACATCCTTTAGACCATAGTGAAGCTGAAGTCTCATGTAGCATATTTAGACTACATCCTCTGGAGCACAGTGAAGCTGAAGTCTCATGTAACAGATTTAGACTACATCCTCTAGACCACAGTGAAGCTGATGTCTCATGTAACAGATTTAGACTAAATCCTCTAGACCAAAGTGAAGCTGAAGTCTCATGTAACAGATTTAGACTACATCATCTAGACCACAGTTAAGCTGAAGTCTCATGTAACAGATTTAGACTACATCCTTTAGACCACAGTGAAGCTAATGTCTCATGTAACAGATTTAGACTACATCCTTTAGACCACAGTGAAGCTGAAGTCTCATGTAACAGATTTAGACTACATCCTTTAGACCACAGTGAAGCTGATGTCTCATGTAACAGATTTAGACTACATACTTTAGACCACAGTGAAGCTGAAGTCTCATGTAACAGCTTTTGACTACATCCTTTAGACCACAGTGAAGCTGAAGTCTCATGTAACAGATTTAGACTACATCCTTTAGACCACAGTGCAGCTGATGTCTCATGTAACAGATTTAGACTACATCCTCCAGAGCACAGTGAAGCTGAAGTCTTGTGTAACAGATTTAGACTACATCCTTTAGAGCCACAGTGAAGCTGAAGTCTCATGTAACAGATTTAGACTACATCCTCTAGACCACAGTGAAGCTGAAGTCTCATGTAACAGATTTCGACTACATCCTTTAGACCACAGTGAAGCTGAAGTCTCATGTAACAGATTTAGACTACTTCCTTTAGACCACAGTGAAGCTAATGTCTCATGTAACAGATTTAGACTATATCTTGTAGACCACAGTGAAGTTGAAGTCTCATGTAACAGATTTAGACTACATCTTTAGACCACAGTGAAGCTGAAGTCTCATGTAATAGATTTAGACTACATCCTCTAGACCACAGTGAAGCTGATGTCTCATGTAACAGATTTAGACTACATCCTTTAGACCACAGTGAAGCTGAAGTCTCATGTAACAGAATTAGACTACATCCTTCAGACCACAGTGAATCCGATGTCTCATGTAACAGAATTAGACTTCATCCTCTAGACCACAGTTAAGCAGAAGTCTCATGTAACAGATTTAGACTACATCCTCTAGAGCACAGTGAAGCTGAAGTCTCATGTAACAGATTTAGACTACATCCTTTAGACCACAGTGATGCTGATGTCTCATGTAACAGATTTAGACTACATCCTCTAGAGCACAGTGAAGCTGAAGTCTCATGTAGCATATTTAGACTACATCCTCTGGAGCACAGTGAAGCTGAAGTCTCATGTAACAGATTTAGACTACATCCTCTAGACCACAGTGAAGCTGATGTCTCATGTAACAGATTTAGACTAAATCCTTTAGACCAAAGTGAAGCTGAAGTCTCATGTAACAGATTTAGACTACATCATCTAGACCACAGTTAAGCTGAAGTCTCATGTAACAGATTTAGACTACATCCTTTAGACCACAGTGAAGCTAATGTCTCATGTAACAGATTTAGACTACATCCTTTAGACCACAGTGAAGCTGAAGTCTCATGTAACAGATTTAGACTACATCCTTTAGACCACAGTGAAGCTGATGTCTCATGTAACAGATTTAGACTACATACTTTAGACCACAGTGAAGCTGAAGTCTCATGTAACATATTTAGACTACATCCTTTAGACCACAGTGAAGCTGAAGTCTCATGTAACAGATTTAGACTACATCCTTTAGACCACAGTGAAGCTGATGTCTCATGTAACAGATTTAGACTACATCCTCCAGAGCACAGTGAAGCTGAAGTCTCGTGTAACAGATTTAGACTACATCCTTTAGACCACAGTGAAGCTGAAGTCTCATGTAACAGATTTAGACTACATCCTCTAGACCACAGTGAAGCTGAAGTCTCATGTAACAGATTTAGACTACATCCTTTAGACCACAGTGAAGCTGAAGTCTCATGTAACAGATTTAGACTACTTCCTTTAGACCACAGTGAAGCTAATGTCTCATGTAACAGATTTAGACTATATCTTTTAGACCACAGTGAAGTTGAAGTCTCATGTAACAGATTTAGACTACATCTTTTAGACCACAGTGAAGCTGAAGTCTCATGTAATAGATTTAGACTACATCCTCTAGACCACAGTGAAGCTGAAGTCTCATGTAACAGAATTAGACTACATCCTTCAGACCACAGTGAATCTGAAGTCTCATGTAACAGATTTAGACTACATCCTTTAGACCACAGTGAAGCTGATGTCTCATGTAACAGATTTAGACTACATACTTTAGACCACAGTGAAGCTGAAGTCTCATGTAACATATTTAGACTACATCCTTTAGACCACAGTGAAGCTGAAGTCTCATGTAACAGATTTAGACTACATCCTTTAGACCACAGTGAAGCTGATGTCTCATGTAACAGATTTAGACTACATCCTCCAGAGCACAGTGAAGCTGAAGTCTCGTGTAACAGATTTAGACTACATCCTTTAGACCACAGTGAAGCTGAAGTCTCATGTAACAGATTTAGACTACATCCTCTAGACCACAGTGAAGCTGAAGTCTCATGTAACAGATTTCGACTACATCCTTTGGAGCCACAGTGAAGCTGAAGTCTCATGTAACAGATTTAGACTACTTCCTTTAGACCACAGTGAAGCTAATGTCTCATGTAACAGATTTAGACTATATCTTTTAGACCACAGTGAAGTTGAAGTCTCATGTAACAGATTTAGACTACATCTTTTAGACCACAGTGAAGCTGAAGTCTCATGTAATAGATTTAGACTACATCCTCTAGACCACAGTGAAGCTGAAGTCTCATGTAACAGATTTAGACTACATCCTCTAGACCACAGTTAAGCAGAAGTCTCATGTAACAGATTTAGACTACATCCTCTAGAGCACAGTGAAGCTGAAGTCTCATGTAACAGATTTAGACTACATCCTTTAGACCACAGTGATGCTGATGTCTCATGTAACAGATTTAGACTACATCCTCTAGAGCACAGTGAAGCTGAAGTCTCATGTAGCATATTTAGACTACATCCTCTGGAGCACAGTGAAGCTGAAGTCTCATGTAACAGATTTAGACTACATCCTCTAGACCACAGTGAAGCTGATGTCTCATGTAACAGATTTAGACTAAATCCTCTAGACCAAAGTGAAGCTGAAGTCTCATGTAACAGATTTAGACTACATCATCTAGACCACAGTTAAGCTGAAGTCTCAAGTAACAGATTTAGACTACATCCTTTAGACCACAGTGAAGCTAATGTCTCATGTAACAGATTTAGACTACATCCTTTAGACCACAGTGAAGCTGAAGTCTCATGTAACAGATTTAGACTACTTCCTTTAGACCACAGTGAAGCTAATGTCTCATGTAACAGATTTAGACTATATCTTGTAGACCACAGTGAAGTTGAAGTCTCATGTAACAGATTTAGACTACATCCTCCAGAGCACAGTGAAGCTGAAGTCTCGTGTAACAGATTTAGACTACATCCTTTAGACCACAGTGAAGCTGAAGTCTCATGTAACAGATTTAGACTACATCCTTTAGACCACACAGTGAAGCTGAAGTCTCATGTAACAGATTTAGACTACATCCTTTAGACCACAGTGATGCTGATGTCTCATGTAACAGATTTAGACTACATCCTCTAGAGCACAGTGAAGCTGAAGTCTCATGTAGCATATTTAGACTACATCCTCCAGAGCACAGTGAAGCTGAAGTCTCATGTAACAGATTTAGACTACATCCTCTAGACCACAGTGAAGCTGATGTCTCATGTAACAGATTTAGACTAAATCCTCTAGACCAAAGTGAAGCTGAAATCTCATGTAACAGATTTAGACTACATCATCTAGACCACAGTGAAGCTGAAGTCTCATGTAACAGATTTAGACTACATCCTTTAGACCACAGTGAAGCTGATGTCTCATGTAACAGATTTAGACTACATCCTCCAGAGCACAGTGAAGCTGAAGTCTCGTGTAACAGATTTAGACTACATCCTTTAGACCACAGTGAAGCTGAAGTCTCATGTAACAGATTTAGACTACATCCTTTAGACCATAGTGAAGCTGAAGTCTCATGTAGCATATTTAGACTACATCCTCTGGAGCACAGTGAAGCTGAAGTCTCATGTAACAGATTTAGACTACATCCTCTAGACCACAGTGAAGCTGATGTCTCATGTAACAGATTTAGACTAAATCCTCTAGACCAAAGTGAAGCTGAAGTCTCATGTAACAGATTTAGACTACATCATCTAGACCACAGTTAAGCTGAAGTCTCATGTAACAGATTTAGACTACATCCTTTAGACCACAGTGAAGCTAATGTCTCATGTAACAGATTTAGACTACATCCTTTAGACCACAGTGAAGCTGAAGTCTCATGTAACAGATTTAGACTACATCCTTTAGACCACAGTGAAGCTGATGTCTCATGTAACAGATTTAGACTACATACTTTAGACCACAGTGAAGCTGAAGTCTCATGTAACAGCTTTTGACTACATCCTTTAGACCACAGTGAAGCTGAAGTCTCATGTAACAGATTTAGACTACATCCTTTAGACCACAGTGCAGCTGATGTCTCATGTAACAGATTTAGACTACATCCTCCAGAGCACAGTGAAGCTGAAGTCTTGTGTAACAGATTTAGACTACATCCTTTAGACCACAGTGAAGCTGAAGTCTCATGTAACAGATTTAGACTACATCCTCTAGACCACAGTGAAGCTGAAGTCTCATGTAACAGATTTCGACTACATCCTTTAGACCACAGTGAAGCTGAAGTCTCATGTAACAGATTTAGACTACTTCCTTTAGACCACAGTGAAGCTAATGTCTCATGTAACAGATTTAGACTATATCTTGTAGACCACAGTGAAGTTGAAGTCTCATGTAACAGATTTAGACTACATCTTTTTAGACAACAGTGAAGCTGAAGTCTCATGTAATAGATTTAGACTACATCCTCTAGACCACAGTGAAGCTGATGTCTCATGTAACAGATTTAGACTACATCCTTTAGACCACAGTGAAGCTGAAGTCTCATGTAACAGAATTAGACTACATCCTTCAGACCACAGTGAATCCGATGTCTCATGTAACAGAATTAGACTTCATCCTCTAGACCACAGTTAAGCAGAAGTCTCATGTAACAGATTTAGACTACATCCTCTAGAGCACAGTGAAGCTGAAGTCTCATGTAACAGATTTAGACTACATCCTTTAGACCACAGTGATGCTGATGTCTCATGTAACAGATTTAGACTACATCCTCTAGAGCACAGTGAAGCTGAAGTCTCATGTAGCATATTTAGACTACATCCTCTGGAGCACAGTGAAGCTGAAGTCTCATGTAACAGATTTAGACTACATCCTCTAGACCACAATGAAGCTGATGTCTCATGTAACAGATTTAGACTAAATCCTTTAGACCAAAGTGAAGCTGAAGTCTCATGTAACAGATTTAGACTACATCATCTAGACCACAGTTAAGCTGAAGTCTCATGTAACAGATTTAGACTACATCCTTTAGACCACAGTGAAGCTAATGTCTCATGTAACAGATTTAGACTACATCCTTTAGACCACAGTGAAGCTGAAGTCTCATGTAACAGATTTAGACTACATCCTTTAGACCACAGTGAAGCTGATGTCTCATGTAACAGATTTAGACTACATACTTTAGACCACAGTGAAGCTGAAGTCTCATGTAACATATTTAGACTACATCCTTTAGAGCCACAGTGAAGCTGAAGTCTCATGTAACAGATTTAGACTACATCCTTTAGACCACAGTGAAGCTGATGTCTCATGTAACAGATTTAGACTACATCCTCCAGAGCACAGTGAAGCTGAAGTCTCGTGTAACAGATTTAGACTACATCCTTTAGACCACAGTGAAGCTGAAGTCTCATGTAACAGATTTAGACTACATCCTCTAGACCACAGTGAAGCTGAAGTCTCATGTAACAGATTTCGACTACATCCTTTAGACCACAGTGAAGCTGAAGTCTCATGTAACAGATTTAGACTACTTCCTTTAGACCACAGTGAAGCTAATGTCTCATGTAACAGATTTAGACTATATCTTTTAGACCACAGTGAAGTTGAAGTCTCATGTAACAGATTTAGACTACATCTTTTAGACCACAGTGAAGCTGAAGTCTCATGTAATAGATTTAGACTACATCCTCTAGACCACAGTGAAGCTGAAGTCTCATGTAACAGAATTAGACTACATCCTTCAGACCACAGTGAATCTGATGTCTCATGTAACAGATTTAGACTACATCCTCTAGAGCACAGTGAAGCTGAAGTCTCATGTAACAGATTTAGACTACATCCTTTAGACCACAGTGATGCTGAAGTCTCATGTAACAGATTTAGACTACATCCTCTAGAGCACAGTGAAGCTGAAGTCTCATGTAGCATATTTAGACTACATCCTCTGGAGCACAGTGAAGCTGAAGTCTCATGTAACAGATTTAGACTACATCCTCTAGACCACAGTGAAGCTGATGTCTCATGTAACAGATTTAGACTAAATCCTTTAGACCAAAGTGAAGCTGAAGTCTCATGTAACAGATTTAGACTACATCATCTAGACCACAGTTAAGCTGAAGTCTCATGTAACAGATTTAGACTACATCCTTTAGACCACAGTGAAGCTAATGTCTCATGTAACAGATTTAGACTACATCCTTTAGACCACAGTGAAGCTGAAGTCTCATGTAACAGATTTAGACTACATCCTTTAGACCACAGTGAAGCTGAAGTCTCATGTAACAGATTTAGACTACATCCTTTAGACCACAGTAAAGCTGATGTCTCATGTAACAGATTTAGACTACATCCTCCAGAGCACAGTGAAGCTGAAGTCTCATGTAACAGATTTAGACTACATCCTTTAGACCACAGTGAAGCTGAAGTCTCATGTAACAGATTTAGACTACATCTTTTAGACCACAGTGAAGCTGAAGTCTCATGTAATAGATTTAGACTACATCCTCTAGACCACAGTGAAGCTGATGTCTCATGTAACAGATTTAGACTACATCCTTTAGACCACAGTGAAGCTGAAGTCTCATGTAACAGAATTAGACTACATCCTTCAGACCACAGTGAATCCGATGTCTCATGTAACAGAATTAGACTTCATCCTCTAGACCACAGTTAAACCCAGAAGTCTCATGTAACAGATTTAGACTACATCCTCTAGAGCACAGTGAAGCTGAAGTCTCATGTAACAGATTTAGACTACATCCTTTAGACCACAGTGATGCTGATGTCTCATGTAACAGATTTAGACTACATCCTCTAGAGCACAGTGAAGCTGAAGTCTCATGTAGCATATTTAGACTACATCCTCTGGAGCACAGTGAAGCTGAAGTCTCATGTAACAGATTTAGACTACATCCTCTAGACCACAGTGAAGCTGATGTCTCATGTAACAGATTTAGACTAAATCCTTTAGACCAAAGTGAAGCTGAAGTCTCATGTAACAGATTTAGACTACATCATCTAGACCACAGTTAAGCTGAAGTCTCATGTAACAGATTTAGACTACATCCTTTAGACCACAGTGAAGCTAATGTCTCATGTAACAGATTTAGACTACATCCTTTAGACCACAGTGAAGCTGAAGTCTCATGTAACAGATTTAGACTACATCCTTTAGACCACAGTGAAGCTGATGTCTCATGTAACAGATTTAGACTACATACTTTAGACCACAGTGAAGCTGAAGTCTCATGTAACATATTTAGACTACATCCTTTAGAGCCACAGTGAAGCTGAAGTCTCATGTAACAGATTTAGACTACATCCTTTAGAGCCACAGTGAAGCTGATGTCTCATGTAACAGATTTAGACTACATCCTCCAGAGCACAGTGAAGCTGAAGTCTCGTGTAACAGATTTAGACTACATCCTTTAGACCACAGTGAAGCTGAAGTCTCATGTAACAGATTTAGACTACATCCTCTAGACCACAGTGAAGCTGAAGTCTCATGTAACAGATTTCGACTACATCCTTTAGACCACAGTGAAGCTGAAGTCTCATGTAACAGATTTAGACTACTTCCTTTAGACCACAGTGAAGCTAATGTCTCATGTAACAGATTTAGACTATATCTTTAGACCACAGTGAAGTTGAAGTCTCATGTAACAGATTTAGACTACATCTTTTAGACCACAGTGAAGCTGAAGTCTCATGTAATAGATTTAGACTACATCCTCTAGACCACAGTGAAGCTGAAGTCTCATGTAACAGAATTAGACTACATCCTTCAGACCACAGTGAATCTGATGTCTCATGTAACAGATTTAGACTACATCCTCTAGACCACAGTTAAGCAGAAGTCTCATGTAACAGATTTAGACTACATCCTCTAGAGCACAGTGAAGCTGAAGTCTCATGTAACAGATTTAGACTACATCCTTTAGACCACAGTGATGCTGAAGTCTCATGTAACAGATTTAGACTACATCCTCTAGAGCACAGTGAAGCTGAAGTCTCATGTAGCATATTTAGACTACATCCTCTGGAGCACAGTGAAGCTGAAGTCTCATGTAACAGATTTAGACTACATCCTCTAGACCACAGTGAAGCTGATGTCTCATGTAACAGATTTAGACTAAATCCTTTAGACCAAAGTGAAGCTGAAGTCTCATGTAACAGATTTAGACTACATCATCTAGACCACAGTTAAGCTGAAGTCTCATGTAACAGATTTAGACTACATCCTTTAGACCACAGTGAAGCTAATGTCTCATGTAACAGATTTAGACTACATCCTTTAGACCACAGTGAAGCTGAAGTCTCATGTAACGAGATTTAGACTACATCCTTTAGACCACAGTGAAGCTGAAGTCTCATGTAACAGATTTAGACTACATCCTTTAGACCACAGTAAAGCTGATGTCTCATGTAACAGATTTAGACTACATCCTCCAGAGCACAGTGAAGCTGAAGTCTCATGTAACAGATTTAGACTACATCCTTTAGACCACAGTGAAGCTGAAGTCTCATGTAACAGATTTAGACTACATCCTTTAGACCACAGTGAAGCTGATGTCTCATGTAACAGATTTAGACTATATCTTGTAGACCACAGTGAAGTTGAAGTCTCATGTAACAGATTTAGACTACAGACTACATAGACTACATACTTTAGACCACAGTGAAGTCTCATGTAACAGATTTAGACTACATCCTTTAGACCACAGTGAAGCTGAAGTCTCATGTAACAGATTTAGACTACATCCTTTAGACCACAGTGCAGCTGATGTCTCATGTAACAGATTTAGACTACATCCTCCAGAGCACAGTGAAGCTGAAGTCTTGTGTAACAGATTTAGACTACATCCTTTAGACCACAGTGAAGCTGAAGTCTCATGTAACAGATTTAGACTACATCCTCTAGACCACAGTGAAGCTGAAGTCTCATGTAACAGATTTCGACTACATCCTTTAGACCACAGTGAAGCTGAAGTCTCATGTAACAGATTTAGACTACTTCCTTTAGACCACAGTGAAGCTAATGTCTCATGTAACAGATTTAGACTATATCTTGTAGACCACAGTGAAGTTGAAGTCTCATGTAACAGATTTAGACTACATCTTTTAGACCACAGTGAAGCTGAAGTCTCATGTAATAGATTTAGACTACATCCTCTAGACCACAGTGAAGCTGATGTCTCATGTAACAGATTTAGACTACATCCTTCAGACCACAGTGAATCCGATGTCTCATGTAACAGAATTAGACTTCATCCTCTAGACCACAGTTAAGCAGAAGTCTCATGTAACAGATTTAGACTACATCCTCTAGAGCACAGTGAAGCTGAAGTCGCATGTAACAGATTTAGACTACATCCTTTAGACCACAGTGATGCTGATGTCTCATGTAACAGATTTAGACTACATCCTCTAGAGCACAGTGAAGCTGAAGTCTCATGTAGCATATTTAGACTACATCCTCTGGAGCACAGTGAAGCTGAAGTCTCATGTAACAGATTTAGACTACATCCTCTAGACCACAGTGAAGCTGATGTCTCATGTAACAGATTTAGACTACATCCTCTAGAGCACAGTGAAGCTGAAGTCTCATGTAACAGATTTAGACTACATCCTTTAGACCACAGTGATGCTGATGTCTCATGTAACAGATTTAGACTACATCCTCTAGAGCACAGTGAAGCTGAAGTCTCATGTAGCATATTTAGACTACATCCTCTGGAGCACAGTGAAGCTGAAGTCTCATGTAACAGATTTAGACTACATCCTCTAGACCACAGTGAAGCTGATGTCTCATGTAACAGATTTAGACTAAATCCTTTAGACCAAAGTGAAGCTGAAGTCTCATGTAACAGATTTAGACTACATCATCTAGACCACAGTTAAGCTGAAGTCTCATGTAACAGATTTAGACTACATCCTTTAGACCACAGTGAAGCTAATGTCTCATGTAACAGATTTAGACTACATCCTTTAGACCACAGTGAAGCTGAAGTCTCATGTAACAGATTTAGACTACATCCTTTAGACCACAGTGAAGCTGAAGTCTCATGTAACAGATTTAGACTACATCCTTTAGACCACAGTAAAGCTGATGTCTCATGTAACAGATTTAGACTACATCCTCCAGAGCACAGTGAAGCTGAAGTCTCATGTAACAGATTAAGACTACATCCTCTAGACCACAGTGAAGCTGAAGTCTCATGTAACAGATTAAGACTACATCCTCTAGACCACAGTGAAGCTGAAGTCTCATGTAACAGATTTAGACTACATCCTTTAGACCACAGTGAAGCTGAAGTCTCATGTAACAGATTTAGACTACATCCTTTAGACCACAGTGAAGCTGATGTCTCATGTAACAGATTTAGACTATATCTTGTAGACCACAGTGAAGTTGAAGTCTCATGTAACAGATTTAGACTACAGACTACATAGACTACATACTTTAGACCACAGTGAAGTCTCATGTAACAGATTTAGACTACATCCTTTTGACCACAGTGAAGCTGGAAGTCTCATGTAACAGATTTAGACTACATCCTTTAGACCACAGTGCAGCTGATGTCTCATGTAACAGATTTTAGACTACATCCTCCAGAGCACAGTGAAGCTGAAGTCTTGTGTAACAGATTTAGACTACATCCTTTAGACCACAGTGAAGCTGAAGTCTCATGTAACAGATTTAGACTACATCCTCTAGACCACAGTGAAGCTGAAGTCTCATGTAACAGATTTCGACTACATCCTTTAGACCACAGTGAAGCTGAAGTCTCATGTAACAGATTTAGACTACTTCCTTTAGACCACAGTGAAGCTAATGTCTCATGTAACAGATTTAGACTATATCTTGTAGACCACAGTGAAGTTGAAGTCTCATGTAACAGAATTAGACTACATCCTTCAGACCACAGTGAATCCGATCTCTCATGTAACAGAATTAGACTTCATCCTCTAGACCACAGTTAAGCAGAAGTCTCATGTAACAGATTTAGACTACATCCTCTAGAGCACAGTGAAGCTGAAGTCTCATGTAACAGATTTAGACTACATCCTTTAGACCACAGTGATGCTGATGTCTCATGTAACAGATTTAGACTACATCCTCTAGAGCACAGTGAAGCTGAAGTCTCATGTAGCATATTTAGACTCACATCCTCTGGAGCACAGTGAAGCTGAAGTCTCATGTAACAGATTTAGACTACATCCTCTAGACCACAGTGAAGCTGATGTCTCATGTAACAGATTTAGACTAAATCCTTTAGACCAAAGTGAAGCTGAAGTCTCATGTAACAGATTTAGACTACATCCTCTGGAGCACAGTGAAGCTGAAGTCTCATGTAACAGATTTAGACTACATCCTCTAGACCACAGTGAAGCTGATGTCTCATGTAACAGATTTAGACTACATCCTCTAGAGCACAGTGAAGCTGAAGTCTCATGTAACAGATTTAGACTACATCCTTTAGACCACAGTGATGCTGATGTCTCATGTAACAGATTTAGACTACATCCTCTAGAGCACAGTGAAGCTGAAGTCTCATGTAACAGATTTAGACTACATCCTTTAGACCACAGTAAAGTGATGTCTCATGTAACAGATTTAGACTACATCCTCCAGAGCACAGTGAAGCTGAAGTCTCATGTAACAGATTAAGACTACATCCTCTAGACCACAGTGAAGCTGAAGTCTCATGTAACAGATTAAGACTACATCCTCTAGACCACAGTGAAGCTGAAGTCTCATGTAACAGATTTAGACTACATCCTTTAGACCACAGTGAAGCTGAAGTCTCATGTAACAGATTTAGACTACATCCTTTAGACCACAGTGAAGCTGATGTCTCATGTAACAATTTAGACTATATCTTGTAGACCACAGTGAAGTTGAAGTCTCATGTAACAGATTTAGACTACAGACTACATAGACTACATACTTTAGACCACAGTGAAGTCTCATGTAACAGATTTAGACTACATCCTTTAGACCACAGTGCAGCTGATGTCTCATGTAACAGATTTAGAACTACATCCTCCAGAGCACAGTGAAGCTGAAGTCTTGTGTAACAGATTTAGACTACATCCTTTAGACCACAGTGAAGCTGAAGTCTCATGTAACAGATTTAGACTACATCCTCTAGACCACAGTGAAGCTGAAGTCTCATGTAACAGATTTCGACTACATCCTTTAGACCACAGTGAAGCTGAAGTCTCATGTAACAGATTTAGACTACTTCCTTTAGACCACAGTGAAGCTAATGTCTCATGTAACAGATTTAGACTATATCTTGTAGACCACAGTGAAGTTGAAGTCTCATGTAACAGATTTAGACTACATCCTTTTAGACCACAGTGAAGCTGAAGTCTCATGTAACAGATTTAGACTACATCCTCTAGACCACAGTGAA